>JAODJW010000035.1:9956795-10001766 GCA_026777045.1 Hyperopisus bebe | reverse complement strand
CCATTTAAACTGAGGTACCTTAAATCCGACAAGTTGTCCGGCTAAACAAAAAATCTTGCTTTTTGATATGGGTCCATGATTAATGGTTAATGGTTAATAGTCCATGATTAATCGAAATTAATCCGCAGCAACTCTCTGGTTAATCTGGTTAAAAATTGTAATCGTTTGACAGCACTATGTAATCTCTATAAAAAAAACTGCAACAGGCTCAAATATAAATATCACCTTCAGAGCTTCTTAAACGGAACATGTTTTAAATGTCGTTACCATATAATTAACACAGACAATAGAGTGAACTATCTGACTTTGAACATAAAGACAAAAATTGGCTATATTCTAATCCTGCTATGGTAGGATTCCCCAATTCCGGTTCTGGGGGGCCAGAATCCAGCAGATTTCCCTGCTTGGACACAACTTACTCAGCTAATTAGCTGAATTAGTAGGTGTGTTTTAGCAGGGAAATCTGCAAACTGTGTTGGATTGCGGCCAATCAGGGAACCAGAATCAGGGAACTGTTTGCTACGGCAACAGAAATGTGACTCTTTAATATATAGTTTATTAAATGAGATTAGATAAAGTTTAGAAGTTTAGATAAAATGTATAAATAGTGTGGTTTTGCATTGTCCTGACATTCTGTTTTCAAATCTGGAAACTCTTGCAAAATTACTATGTGAAACAGGGTAGGTTCTCAGCAGCAGTATGTTAAAATAACATGCCATTCTGTCGGATTCATAAAGACCTATAGATGAGGCTGGTTGATGTATGTTACAGAAAAAATGACCAAATTCAGATCTCACCTGCTCTCTGCATCTGCGCTGCATTTAGGGGACAGCAACTCGAAGGATTTTGTAAATTTTACCACCTGGAGTTAAGCAGATAAAGCAGATAAAGCAAAACTTAGTTGTCATTTTTGTATTTTGTCTTTCATTTTCAGGTCCAAGTCTAGGAAGGTCAAGTTCTACATGAAGTCATTATTTTAACTGTCAAGTAACTGATGGAAACCCCTTCAAGGTGTATTATAATGTTGTGCTTGAGGACAATGTATTACAGTGACGAGCTGTCATGGCAGCCAAGCTAAGGCTAAGCTAAACTGGAGAGTAGGCTAAGGCTAAGCTAAGCTAACCTGGAGTGTAAACTAGGACTAAGCTAAGCTAAACTGGAGCATAGGCTAAGGCTAAGCTAGGCTAACCTTGAGCGGAAGATAGGGCTAAGCTAAGCTAAACTGGAGCTTAGGCCACAGGGTGTAGGGCGCGCACCGGGGACTCGATATCCTCCAACAGCTGCACAGAGCAACGCTCACACTTCAGCAGGGTCTGGGCTCGCTGCATGATCTTCCGCACAATCTTCTCCAGGTCTGTCTGCTCCTCAAACAGGTCATTCACCACCTCTAGGAGAGCCTGAGTATGCAGGAAATAAAGATTAATCATCATGGCATGGAACTAGTGATGTACACATGGTCTGCTGGGTCAATGTGGTGTTAGTTTCTGGTATTTGAGGTATTTATTAAACAATCATCATAAATATAGAACTGAAAAAGTCTGAGGATACGCCAGAAGGTCAGATGGTTGACCTCCATAATTTAGTTGACGGGGTCAGCTTGACCCAAAGGCATCTGGTCAGCTCACTGAAACAGCAGGAATAGAGCGACGGTAATGAGATAAGGTGAAACGCTGCCCTCTCACCCCCACATTGACCTCCCCCAGCACAGATCAATGCTGGGGGGTGTCAGGGCCGGCATCTGGGCCCTCCCGACGTGATTTATGCCCCCGGATCTTCACCGCCCAGTCCTCAGTTTGCACACCCAGCCGCCCTGGGAGGAGAGGACCTGCTTCACACCCACCACCCCGCTGCTGTGCTTGTGAGTGGGACGATGGGGATCAATACCGATCCTGGTGGTCAGCAGTGGGGGGGTGGGGTCGGCGCGTGTGTGCGTGGGCGGGGGTGGGATGTAAGGGGATTTGAAATTCTTCCATGAGCCTTACTCTGCTCCGGTCGTACTCCTTCCTGGAGGCTGCAAAGAGCTGGGCGTTGGAGATGGCGATTCCGCAGAAGGGGAGGTACATCTGCAGGACCTGGTGGAGGGAATCAGAACCAGGTTACAGTGACATGCCCTACACCTCCCATTCCCAAGACCTCAAGTTCTCAGCTGAGATCATCATAGAAGAAAATGCAACACGCACAGTGTTTGCAGTTCAATCCACAAAGCAGAACACAAGCTAACTTAATACATAGAATGCAATGCACTGTGCACCAAATGGAAGCCATAATGGAAGGTGTTTAGGGAGTAAGGGCACCAGTTCAATTGTCACATTTGAGGGCGTAACTAAGCAAAGCTACAAAACCTGCAGGGATTAGGTCCTGATGGTTTCTGACCACAGCAAAAGTATAAAAGGATAAGACACATAAAGTTGATGTAGCAGGCGTCAAGATAACTGATTACATCCATTTGCTTCAGCTAAAAACGTTTACTATTAACTAAAAGCATTATGGGATGGCATGATGGCTTAGTGGTTAGTGACCTCCAGGCTCACCCTGACCCTGAATAAGTGAATAAGGTGGGTGCATGAATGTTTGTATTCCACTGATGTGTAAATGATTGAATGTTGCAAGGAGCCCATCGCAATTAATCCAATATTGCTTACAGCAACAGCAATAATAATCATTCTAGGATTTGACCCTTAGGGGTGCTCAGCCCCCAGAAGAAATATGGGAAGTCACCCCCCATCACGATGATTAAATCTGTCAAGGTGGGAAGGGGGGAGGGCTTCCAAGTTTGCTGGACAAATCACTAAATGGCATTTTTTTTTAGAAAATTTATTTTCTAGCGGAGCAGAGAAAAAAATAGGAGAGCTGCCCCTAAATAGGATGTGGAACTGTCTATGGTCATCATCATCGTCATCATCATCATCATCATCATTTTAGAGGGAAAAGTCCTTCTTCGTTGGAATCTCCTTCTCCCTGAGGTCCTCCTGTGGAATCTGGCCAGACTGCTTCCCCAGCGCTGCCTGACGTACAGCTTCATTTATTAAGTATGATTTGTGAGGCTTCATTCTGAGCCAAGCTGCCACCATCTCCACTGCAGCCACCCCGACCTCTCCGCCCACGGGTGTGGTTGCCGCAGCTGACCTTTAAACAAGTGCATCAGGTGACCACCTGACTGTGTTTTCTTCCCCTTGCGAGATGCTTAACCAGCTCTCCTCCACGAGCGATCAATACCATTCGCACTGCCTTTTTTCGCTTAGGGCCGCGGTCTGTTTATCCACGTTAATGCCAGCATTGGGCTCGGCCCGGAAAGGTCCATAAAGCATCCGACCATCCCTCAGCCATCAATCACTCTGAGGGGACTCCGAGGGGACTCCGAGGGTCGGCCGAAATGGCACCTGTCAGATGAGCTCAAACAAGGCAGCCCGGCCTCGGCGAGCGGATGCAAACAGTGACGCCATCCTTGGGTAAACCCCGGGTCCGTCACGCCCAGCGACAGATGCAGATGCGCTGATGGATGGCGTGGGCTTTGTGACGCAGCCAACAGAGTCGCATGGGGACAGAGACCCCTACAGGGTAGGGAGGGCAGGTGCAGACAGGCCAAGAAATCCACGGGATCCCAGAGCACTTTCAGGAATATAACTGAGAGAGAAAAAGAGGAAACGTGCTCTGTGTTTTCCAGGAAGTCACTCAGAAAAGCAATAGCTGTGACTGTTGTCTTAATAAAGCGAAGCCTCACGACCTGCTACAGAAACCACCACAAAAAGCATCACAAGATCTTAAACTGTCCTTCCAGCTCCTTTGAGGCTTGTAGGAAGATGAAGGCTTTCCCAACCCAGATGCATTTCCACCCATATGAGATAAGATAGCAGATTGAAATCTTCATTGATTTCCACAAACACACAGGAAATCATACAAAACACCTGGGACATCCTTGTGAAAAACCATCTCTGACTGGTTCATATGAAAACTATAATATGAAAATTCATAACAAAATAAGTATATAAACAAACCATACAAACGTACACATATAAAATCCAAGCCATCACAACTGAACCCTGAAAGTATAGTCACTATACATAAATAGATCATATTTGTGTGACAGTAGAAACATGATAGACTGTAGCTAGCTTTCTTTATCTCTACCTAAGCTAGTTTCATTTCGGATTGACTTTTATTTTGACAAATAAAGGAGACAGAAGAATGCAAATGGCTAATGGCAAACACTGATGATTGGCCCCCTGGCAACACCAAGACTCTGGGTCCAGCAGGCTGATAGGATCTGTGGGATAGGTTTAATATACACCGCAGCCCCCAGAGACTCTGGTATGGATCTCATTTGCACCGACTGAGGGGATTTTCATGAGATGAACAGGTTGCTCTAATTGGAGGCTTACGGCAGGGAATTGGGGGCGCCCTGTTGTCGCCTGATCAGTATACAGTTCATTCATAATGAAGCTAACTGACCCAGGCTCTGGGGAGTCCCCGCCTGCTGATTGCGGATCAGATTGCAGCCTGACTGCAGCTTATCCTCACTACCTTCATCTTACTGCACATAGCAGAAGGCCAGGAGAAGCCTGTTTACTGTCTGTAATGGTCCAAGCCAGCCCTGCATGACATGTGACGTTAATATCGATATCACATGTTACACACGTGCAGTTCTCACATAGCAAGGACTGCGATAGCCAGCTGGGTTTAGACCATCAATAAGGTACATTTCTACTGTCATTAGTAAGCTTTGCAATTTTAATGATGGTTCTTTTTCAAGATTATTTGGTATACGTTTAAAAAATTCGACGTAAATTTTTTTTCATGAGCTTTGCGTGTCCTCTCCAAGCTGATTATGATAATTTCTGTCCTCATAGCGCATTTGAGAAATTGAACAAAATGAGTGAGGAGGAGAAAAGCGAACAGAAACTGGTCACCAATAGACATTCATCTTCCATTGAAAGGAAATAATTCCATAAAGTCAATATTGAGCAAAATCAAGTGATTTCATTGGCACAATTCACAGTACCTTATTTGAAAGATTCTACTGGCAAATAAGACACAGCTCCAATTAGGTTATTTTGGGTACATTTTCAACCACTTTTTTGTTTTATAAATATCACAATGCGGGATGCCAGGACACGCACATGCTTACTACGAGCAGTTTAGCTACCTGCACATCTTGGGAGTAGGGGGGGGACATAGGGGAAAGGTGGGGAAGGTAAAATACCCAGAGGAAGGTCACACAACACGGAGGCAGATCTTGCAAAATCTGGGGGCGGGATTACGAGGTGTGAGGTAACAATGGCATGGTGCCACCCTCATTCACGGGCTGCTAACAGGAAATGCCATCTGACAGCCAGTCAGCAGGCCACTGTTACTTTAACTCAGCATAGGTGTGTAGCAGTGTGAAATTATTCATTCCTTTCATACAACTCAAAAACACAAAAATGACTAAATATTAAAGTTTATCAATTTATTCATTTTTTATTTGCAGAAGATGACAATTAATGATGAATTGAATAGTAGGAAATGCTTCTGTGAAATTCAAAAATACAAATAAAACCTTCCTTGCAGCTTCTGATTCCCCTAAGGATTATGGGTCTGTCTTAAAGAAGGGCTGAGTTGAGGCAATTTAAAGGCCCACAATAGTAGAAGGAAACCGTCAAATTATAATAGCAACCTAGTCCTTTGCACAGCTCTCACTGTGAAAATCCCCCCTCCTTGCTTAAACTATGTCGTTTTTCAATTCCACCCATGAAGGCCACACCATTGTCAACTTTGTGGCCGGTGGGTGCGACGATGATGAGGGGGGGTAATCCCAAAAATGGGAATGGCTGGAGCATATTTTCCTTTGGGAATGTGATTGAGGGGGGAGGTGGAATGTCCTTCATTTCACCCTGAATTGTGTGCACTCTCTCTGTCTCTCTCTCTGTCTCACTCTTTCTGTCTCTCTCTCTGTCTCTCTCTCTGTCTCACTCTTTCTGTCTCACTCTTTCTGTCTCTCTCTCTGTGCCTCTACGAAGACATTGCTGAGCTGCCTGATGGCAGCCAGGCCCCGAACCGGTGGCCTTCGTCTCCACTTGACATCGCCAGGGTTGTCTTCATTTGCGTCAGAGCGGGACGCGGTTCCTTTCAGAGCTGCCCTTCTCTGATTGTTCATTATAGAAGCGCCATCAGATATTTATACCGGAGGAATGCGCAGTGTGAAATTTCACGGGGCTGTTCGCACGTTCTTACGTCCCTCTGAACGATTCCGTCAGATTAAAGAGAGAGGGACGACCCGCCTATCCTCCCTGCTGAGTCCCTTCATAGGCCTCCCGATGGCAAATGTCTTCTGAAACAACACTCCCAAACAACACTCCCAAACAACACTCCCAAAAACACATTCTGTGATATATTCCTTTCAATTAAATGTATGTTTTACATAGTGCAGTTGTCCCAAGGCACTTGATTAGAGTGCGTGGCCATCTATTATTACATCATTTATATAAAACGGTGCACGAAATAGGAAAAAAGGGGAGAGGGAAAGAAAGAATGCCTGAAGACAATGGAGGAAAGGAACTTAAAAAAACCTTTGGGAGTCCATGCTAACATTACATAAAACAGAGAAAATGAGTCTGCTTTAATAAAAGCAAGGTGTACACTGTGGTCATAATCAGAGTCTATCAGTGAGCAAGTTCTCCAATCAGGTCTGTGTAATCCGAGAGATTATTGGCCGCATCCGTGATGTCGCACTTCCATGGGAGATAAAGAATTAGATTCTCACAACAGGAATTTTACCTCCACATGAAGACACAAAAAAAAAAACATTTATGGCCACTCAAGTACTGGTCTATGACCGTGGATGCAAGTGTTGCTATATATTATACAACACAGCAGATTATTGACCATTGAACATACCCGTCTGGAAGCATCTCAATAAGGACAATGCCCAGATGGGCGATAAAACATTCTCAGCGGGAGTAATAACACTTCTCTCTCGCCAGCCTCTCATTAGCTGCAGTACACCTGCTCTCGGCCTGCAGAGACGACGACACTAATCTAATTATTACACATCTGAACAGAGGGAAAGGCCGCTTATGAAACGCCCTCAACGGCCACAGCGCTCGCCCTCAATCGGCTTCTGAGGACCCCACCCCCCCAGGCTGCAGAACGCAGTAAAACAGCAAATCGTTCACAGCTCCGGGGGGCATTGGGCTGCGGGTGACGTGGGAAATGCGAGCCACATAACGCAGGAAGTACAGAAGGTCCTCCAGAGGTGTGGTTTCAGATGTCATGATATACCTATCATTTCGCAGTGACCCATGGTCTACGGGACGCATCTGAACAAGGGGGGGCATAAGGTCCTGTTCACTTGTCTGTTTGTTTTTAAAAAACTCCGAACCTTTTGTTTATAAAATGTTATGTAAATCGGACTTTTATTAATAAAGTTTATTGGCTTGCATTCAATTATTTAAGTAATATTTTCCGTCAGTGTTTTTAACGATGTACCAAAAGTTATCCATCCCCCCAGTTCCATGATCCAAGCAATGACCGGCTGCATTCGTTATCAGAACAAACCACACCAGATTGGAATAGAATGCCAATACTGATTACATTCGTTTGTATTTCACTTCCCAGTCCTGAGCCAGTGTTTTCTTAGAGGGTGAGCCATTTAAATCAGAGTGAAGAACAAAAATCAAATGAAACGAATGTAGTGTTTAATCAGAGCTTAACTCCAGGGCCTTTGGAGAGGGCTCTGACTTAGCCCGACTGCGCTAATATGCTAATGTGCTCCGTAGGCTCTCTTCCCGCGCATGGAAACAGTGAGGAGCTGTTCTGGCCCGATTTTGGAGTCGGTTTATCAGCATGGTCCATCGAACGAGGTGTTGCCGACGGCCGAGCTGGAAATCTGGCCACTATCACACAAAAGAGCACTACGGCGTTGGGATTCGCTGGCGTTTGCTATCAGAAGGGAAACCCTGGTAGGCAAACACTTAGTGCCTGGATAAAAGGCTCAGGGTGAAGCATGTCATTGCAGTTTCACAGCGCTTTTCCTATACAACATTGATATATTTCCATCCAAGACAATAAAAGAGGCTTCTGGCACCATCACCACTGCGCAGGACAGTCACTAATGAACCTCTGCTCCTTCCTGGGACCAGGGTGCTCGCTGCCGTACCCGGAGTCTGCTAACTGCCCCTGAGAGTGATTATTACCGGAATGCGACTATTTGGAGGGCTGCTGCGGGCGACGGCATTCATGCCAAGCGGGCTGGGTGGCACTTTTATCTGAAGCTACTTGCACATTTTTGAAACATTTATGCAGCTGTATGTTTTTACCAGAGCAACAGAGGTTATGTAATTTGATTTAGGGGAACCTAAAACGGCTCCAACTGGGATCTAAGCTGGGAATATTCAGGTTATGATTTAACATATTTTTCCATTGCGGCACCTTCCGAAGCTACCTGGTACTTTCAAAATATAGCCAGCATAGCCTCTTGAATTATCATTATTATTATTATTATTATTATTATTATTATTATTATTATTATTATTATTATTATTATTATTAATGATAATGATAATAACGATAATACTGATAATAATGAACAATAATGTAATTATTATAATTACATTATTATGATTATTATAATCCCCTTACATATAATATTTGAATGTAAATCTGAATAGTGCTGCATTTTACATTGGTAATATTGGGATTTTCGGGTATTCATGGATAGAAAAGGAAATTTCAAGAGCTTTCATCTTCCAGGATGGTGCCCTACGCAGGCTTCCTGTAAATTTGCCACCCACTCCTTACGAGGCCATCAGTGGCTTGGGGTAACGATTGCGTTGGTAAGCGGTAGGCACACATGCAGCCAAATGCACAGCCAGACTGTCATGTTCTCCTCGGATGGATGAACGTAATATCGGCTAAGCATATTACCGCCCTCCTTCGACTCAGTTTGACAGAGAAATAAGCAGTGAGAGTGTAATCCTGTAATCACTACAGCAGAGTAGCAGTTATGGGATTCTTACTTACTCTGTTTAATTTATCTGTGTGTAGGGTTACTATGCAAATGAAGAGCAAGAAGCAAGCGGTCAAGCGACGACTGACAAATCAGGGTTAGCTAGTCTTTGGAGCAACTGGTGTTAAGGGCCTTATGGAGAAATCATTCTGCCGACCCTGGGATTTGTAGCAACAACCTTCTGATCACACGCAAAGCACCCTAACCTGCCCAAACTCACCGGAAGTGATAAAACAATCTTCTGAGAGAAAAACTGAACCCACTGTGATGGGTTGAACAGGCAAACAGAAATACTGAATTAGCCAAAAGATGGCAGAGTGACATCATCCTGGGAATCAAGGCCAGTGACATTCGATGGCAATGAAACACAAAAGCAGGGCCCACTAGAGAAATGTAATTTCCGCTCGGATTCAGCACAAATATTCAGCTGTGCAAAGAAATTTAAAAACTGGAGTTACAGCTCAATCAAAACTTTTCACATCCATTTATACACAAAATATATGACATAGTAATACTGCGTTTTGAGCCTCTTGCAAACCTTTCAAAAGTGACAGCGTACCCAAACTACATGACATGTCTTCCTGATTACAATTTTCACTCTTTCTTTCTCTCTCTTGTAATTATTATATGATGCATAACAGCAAAACAATAGCAAATAAACAATAAGCTGTAACCTTTAGAATACACTGTTAGTCCTCAGATTCCAGAAGCGTTATTTAAAGGCATTAGAAGCTGGTCATGTTCTGCTCTGATGTGCCAAAAGTGTGCATGTGTTTTTTTTTCCTGAACTCGAAAAAAAAGGAAAAAACAGGATGTTGTCCAACTGATTAAGAACATTCAGCAATTTCAATATTGACACGCTTACAGAATGTTCCAGTCTAAAATGGCAGCTTTCGAGGCTGCATTACTAATTCAGCGGTAAGCACCTCCAGCATAAGCACAATTGTGACACAACGTGGACGCACAGTGTGAGGATGGAGAACAACTGGTGGCTTTTCATTCTGCATCTGCGGTGTGCAGGGGGGGGGTATGGAGCTCCTCTGGCTAAGACACACCCCCCCCACTCGCCCTACCCCACCCTGTAGCTCATATCTGTGTATTTCCGACTCATACTCTCACAGAAGCATGCAGAGGCACTTTTTTGATCGCATGCAATGCGATGCAACCCGCAGCCCCCTGGTGCTCGTAAGACAGATGGAAAAATGGTTTTTAAGAAGCCTGCTAATTTAACAAGAGGTTTGTGAACAGTGCGGGGAAGGTAGTATCCGAAGACCAAGGGTATGAGCAACCCGTCAGCTGGACGGCTGCTATGAGAGAGGGATCCGGATCACCCTGATGCTACTCAGAGGTCCAGATGAGTTATCGTGCCAAATTACATCTCATTATGCACTAGCAGATCCTGTCAGGATGATCAACAGGAGGCATCAGTTCACTGCTACATACCCAGAATTTATTATTCTCCATGCTGACTTCTCTCTCTCTCCTGGCCGTCTCACACCTTCGCTAAGAACGCAAATTTAAAGCCTTGCACTTCCCAGTCCAGCCTAAGTGCACGTGGCCTGCGTTCCACCCAGCCCTCCTGCAGTCCAGGCTACGGCCATTTGTCAGAACCATTAAAGGCTGCTGTTTCTTGGTGCGAGAGCAACTCAAAATGTTATTGGCTGCAGGGCAAACTCAGCCAATCCTGCTCTATTCATTTTTAATGACCTGTTAAGTATTAAATACTTAATTACTGTCTTGCAGAAACTCGTGTGAATAAAGAGGAGGAAACTACACAACCAGTAGCAGTTCATGTGCAACTGATTCAGTTGGCATAATATTTGGAGACTCAGCAAAGAAGTCTTACAGTTTAAAATGCTGGTAATACGTATAAGCAAATACGCACAAATGATCTCAAACAACAAAAGGAAAGAACTCAACAAAAATGTTTACATGCAAACATTGTCTGGTTTGGCTCCAACTGAAAGATCACTACAATTACCATTACCCTCAGGGCCTATAAAACCAGATGCATGATGGGACATCAGTGAAGGTGCCACACGCGTTGATATAAACACTGCCGACAGGGGCATTTGGGAACGAAAACTATAATTGTAAGTGTCAAGTGGACTTCGCTTGATAAGTTATGTCCTTTAGGCACAGTACTCTTCAGCTGGCTGGGCTGACCACGGTACAAACTCAGGAAACGACTCTGGAGGTCTAGCTCTGAAGCCTATGTCGGAAAGGCTGCTCAGAGTCACTGCTCAGAGTCTTTTTGACAGAACAGTGCACTCAACACTTTGCTGCCAAGAACGTCTACACGACCATTCATTAGTAAATACTGCATAAGCCGGTACTCAGACAAAAGAGAGATCAGCCATGTCGTGTGATTAAGCGCTCTTGCGTCATCTGAAAAGTGTCTGAGATCTGGTGCCTTTGAAATCGACGGGCGGCTTTTGCCAAGATCTTTGGAGGGAGGAACAGGAGCTGCAAATCAGAAGATATACATGATCCTACTCCATAAATTTCATGTCAGGAGACAGCCAGTGGTCCTTTTTTTGTTGAGTGTGATGAAACATAAAAAGTGCATCAATCAGTCCAGAGTTTAACACAGCCGTGTTCTCTGTAGCCTGTAAAAGGCTCTACAGCTCCCTACGAACCAACACAAAACCCATGGTAGAAAGGAATGGATGGATGGATGGATGGATGGATGGATAAATGGTATGCTTAAGATGTTTCTGTCACAAAGCAATTTATTGGATGTGCAACACAACCATTTCCCAAGGTGCACAGGCATTAATATTTCTGCCTTCTGAAATTTTGTTACCGCGCCATCACTCGATAGGGGTAAATTGAAGTGAATTAAAGGAAGTTGCCACAAGTTGAAACCGAAGACGGCCCTCGATGTATCCTGCCTTGGAATGAAACGAAAGATGTTTTTCTTCTTTTTAATAAACTCTCGGCATCTCGAGTGCCTTAACTCATGGTTTATTATCGACTGGATAAATCGTCAGGAATTATCTTTTCCCCCAGGCATGCCTGCTCAGATAATTGAGAATCACATGACCAACAAGAGATTCAGTTAAAAAGCCCAGAGACACAGCATTGCTACCAAGCCTTCGGAGGCCTCAGCACACTCTACCAACGTGAAGGAAAAAGAGGCCTTTTATAATAAAAGAGAGTATTGTTCAATCAGCAGCTGAATCTGACGTATACTTGGGGTCTCCAAAAGATACACACATAAGTCACAATCATCTATTTATACTACGGATTATTTTGATCAGTGTTATGGAGATAAACGATGAAGCTGGTCCCTACAACACCAAATAGAAATCTTAATATAATGCATTTTGTCCCCTAAAGATATATTATATCTGCTCAAAACACCATCTATACGAGTGCATTTCTACAGAATAATTCTCTTGGTGCTTTTCGCTCCACAATTTCACCCCATTTAGGCTGTGCCCCTGTTGTCCAGGGAGGAAGATGCAGAGGTACCCGGTCTAGTCGCAAACTGCTTCACAAGTGGGCTGCTTTTTTTTTTGCAAACTCAGTAGTCGCATGGCACATGGGGGGGGGGGGGGGGCAGCTAATGCTGACTGGAGGAATCACAGGTCTGTTCCCTCCTGACAGCTGCGGGCCAACAGGAGGAGAAGCTGTTAATTCAGTTGTGCTACGGTAAGTCATCGTGTCCCTAGATTAAAAAAAAAAAAAACACAGACGCAATCAATCGGTGGATCGCATCCATCATTTCCGGAACATTCTACCTAAGCTCATGAAACTCTTAGAAGCTCTTCTTTCACAATTCCATTGGCCACTCGCTTTTTATCAAACTGTCGTCTGCTTTTCAAAAGAGTCCCAACATGACGCCCTTTAGCTGCATGCGTGAATGGATATCGTGAGTTTTAGAAAATGGGATGGTCTAGACAAAAGAGACCCATGGATATCATACATCTAGCATCTGTCGGGGTAATGAAGGCCCAGCGCGGGTTCAATGGGCTGCATTGTAAGAGGTTGCACATGGCAAAGGGCTGTCCCCCTCACCACCACAGAAATGCCATAAATATCACATGAAGTTCCGGTACCTTCTCGTCATCCTCGGTGAAGGGGGCCCCTCCCGGGTTCTTGTTGATGGCCTGGGCGACTCCGATGATTTCGCCGTCGCTGTTGCGGATGGGCATACACAGCAGCGACTTCGTCTTGTAACCCGTCAGCTTGTCGATCTCATCGCTGAAGCGACGGTCCTGGAACAAGGGGACACAATGAGTGCCTTCATAGCTCAGTGATCTCAGTTCCTCCAGGAGAGTGAACAGAGCATCCCAAAATAATGCAACAGATGTTACTGGAATCGATATTAACCATTTTGGACAAACTGAAAGCTTTTCCTAAACAGTGCCGGCCATACTATTTTCACATCCGCTCTAATATGAGCTATATCATTTATGACCAATTGCTTTTTCTAATAGTGGCTTTACCCAAACTAGACAGTTTTGTCTCCTGCACTGAATATTTCAGTTCCTACAGGAACTGCAAAGTTAAAATCTGTTCGTTTTAGAACTGTTTTCGGATTAGGACAAATTTCACCTGTCCAAGTTTTGATGGATATCAAGAGACATGAACGGACAATGTCTTTGTATAAGCTGTTGCTGACTAGGACATTAGTAAAAAATCCCTGGTCTCAACCTTAAAGTTTAACAATTTTATTCCACTAAATGAATCTCTAACGTTTATCTGTGACTTATATGTGATGAATTTTTGGTTATAAACGGTTTCTGGAAGTAACAGCCTCGTTACCTTAAAAAACAGTAGTTACCAGGAAAAACACTCAAAAAATATTACGTTGTTGTTCTCAGTCATATTCATTACAAACCATAATTATAAAAATATATCGCCTAAAGTGGCAAGTAGTTATATTGGCAATGTAAATAAAGAGTGATTCAATTAAAAATGAAAGAAGCTGCAATCAACGGTATATTTGTGCGTAATGTCCGTAATGAATATATTTTAGTTGTAGAAAGCGCAGTCAATTACCTGTCGAATGTGCTAAATTAATGTGAAATATACGGTACATGTGTTGAAAATTCATGAAAGCAGTTATGTAATACACGACGTACTAAGGGAAATATACGGTTTTATTCGTCATTAACTGAATACTGTAGTAGAATACATACTTCCACGAATTCTGATTAGAAAGTAAGACTAGCAGAATGTTCCAGTACTTCAATGTAATTGAACGATGATGATGATTATTATTATGATTATTCTTATTATTATGTTAGTTTTATTGTTGTTATTTTATTACTATATACTGGGCAAAGCCAAAATAGTTCCCAAAAGTAAAATACACGAGAAGAGTCCATGTTTTTTGTACTCTCGGGCTTTTTTCACTTGTAGGTTCCGATCCAATTTTGCCACCTCGACCTTAAGGATTCAAACTTCATGATTATCACAGAATAACCGTTTTTTGGCACGAAATCATGATATTTGAAAATAATGCATGGTTATGAGAAATTATGTCCCAGCACTGTCTGATTGCGCAAAACGTTATGTAAGCACACGCACCTGATATGCATCGGGGATGTTGACGGTCTCTCCGTGCTCAGCCACATACCCGATGATCCCCTTTCCCCAGGGCACCTGCACTTCGTCCGAGTTGCTCAGGGAGGGCAACACCGTGGTACCCGCGTGCACATCAAAGAATTTGGACACCAAGGTCTTCTTATTGGCCGTGCCTTCCACCAAAAACAAGGAACAGCGGTCCGCGTCCACCATAATACAGACGAAAACCAGGATCTTGTAGCTGAGGCTCGTTAAATCCAGATCGTTGGAGATGTCTTTCACTAGCTCCAGGAAAAATTCCCTCTCGTTGTGCTCTTTGAGATAGTATTTGAAATCCACAGCCGTGGATGGGTACTGGGGTATGTTCACCCGGGACTCCAGCAGTGCACTCAGGATGTGGGCAGTGGTCGGGGGCAGCGAGCTGGCTTTCCTCAGCAGTGCCCTTCTCCGCATGCTGGTCAAAGGTTCCTGGGCCCTGGAGTTGACGTGCTCATCATACGTCCTGTTAGCGTTGATGGCCTTAGACCTAGCAAAAGTTTTCCGCAGCTCCTTCTGCGATGCCCGCCGCTTCAATCCGTCACTCGTGCTCGCCCAGCTCTCTTTCCTGCTGTTGCTTTTATCCGGATCGGCGGATTTGTTCGCCTGGTGGTTCTTAAGCCATTTCTCCACCATGCTGTAGCTTCCTTTGCGGTTGAGATAATCTTCAAATAGTTCTGGGTGCTTGTCAAGAAAACTTTCCACATCCGAGAAGTCTATGCTGGGAACCTCCATGTCTATAGCGTCGCTGGTTCAAGATCACATAACGTATGGGCATCTATGGCGAAGAAATTCCCACTTGACATGCAAATAAATGCATTTAAGAATGTTTTACCTAAGAGTCACTGAGAGCTACCTATTTCTGAAAATGTATATCCTCCAAATCATGCCGTTAGAAGAAGCACAGGAGGGACAAGGGAACCGGTTCTGCGGGGGGAAATGATCGCCGTCCATTTAACCATTTCCCTCAAGGCAGACTCCTACTTTTTGTCCTGATGTGTTGCCTTTGATGTCGGGGCTCATGAAAGCTCAGTGCCCTCCTTTCTGTCTGAGTTGCTCGGTGCGCCGAGGCTGCGCTGCCGCTGAGCTGGACCAGTGAGGAGAGCGAGCGGATCCTCCCCGCAGCCGGCGTGACGTGGGCGCCGGGGAAGGTTTGTATTTCGCCGGCTCGGCCCCGTCATCGTAATATATTCATTTTTTTCCCTTTCATTTGAATACTGCTGAAAAGTCTTCTGATATTTGTAATTTACAAACGGACATGTCTCTGTCGTACACGTTTTTTTAGACATATGATAATGATAACCATTAATTATTATATAAACGACGTTTTCTCAGTTTATTAACGAACTTTATGATCCTCCTCCCAGTAGGATTCAAATTACCCCCTCCCCCCCAACCACCCACCGGGGTGTAATTTTTATGTTAGCTGCAGGAGCGCCGTAAGTGGAGGGGGGTTAGGACGATTCCTAAAAACATTGTGTATAATTGTATTGGCTTGGGTTGAGGGCCCAATATGATGCGCTGTCATGGCATGCAAAATCTCTAGGGGTAACCCTGATTAGCTGGATGTGGTTTAGATCTAAAATCCATGGCGTTTTAGTTTAAAAATAAACATTAACACTTAACAATAACAAAAATTTGTCAGGTTAAGTTGTAACAAAGAAGTGCATAAAATGAATCAAAATCAACATTAATGAGCAATTTAGCTGAATGTAAATTGTTTTCTATGAACTCTTCATTCCCCAAAGTCCTGGTACCTGGCAGTCAGCAACAGCATCAAGTGTCCATGACGTATTATTCAAAGAAAGTAGGAAATATGTGATATTCACCAGAAAAGCAGGAAAAAAACAACTCTTTGAAAGACAGCGCAGTACATTCTCATGCATATAGATCATCCAACAATAATGTGTGGTTTCAGTGAGATGAAGAGACAATGGACAGTTTCTTGCTAGTTAATGCTGCTTGAAGGGAGCAAGCCATTGCAGAAAGCCCATTCCTGGGCCCCATTTTGCTGGGTGTCACCAAGGCAGATTGCTGGAGGCTGGTGCTGTGATGGTGATAGGTCTGATGTCGCACACTGAGGTTCTTCATATGAACAAAGCAACATCTGAATGGTACAGGGATTAAAATATACCCCTTTATGACAGTAGCAGATGTGTGAATGGGATCTTTCAGCAGGATAACAATGCATGTATCAAAGCTGGGATTGTCCAGCTACAGAACCAGGACTCACATTAAATCCAGCTTACAGCATTACATTACTGGGATACTATTAGGATTAGAGATCAAGACTGCTAGGTAATTTACAACACCCCTAAGGAAGCATAGCGGCTTATCCTTGTGGCACGCGTGGATCCCATATCCAGATGACTTCCAGCTATTTTGAGGGGTAACAACTCGGTATTTGGTCTAAGAAAGAGTCAGTCTGGTTGGTAGTGTAATTCATTAATTATCCATCAGAGGGAGCTAAACACCAGGTTATTGGCATGTCCCCATGTTACTCTGAGAAGCTCCAGCTTACAGTAAAAGCCAGCTTCTTTGCGACTGGGATTCTGTATTGATGTTGGAGAATTACTGGCTGTAAAAATACCTTAGTTAGGGGTCTTTAAAACCAGGTAAAAATAAATCGATCCTAGCCAGTATGACAAGTGAATGTAATCTTGAAACATTCACATACTATCCTGTAAACCAGTGTTTCTCAATCCAGCCCTCAGAGACACCCAGACAGTCCACAATTTTGCTCCCTCCCAGCTCCAAACACTCCTTCATTAAGTACTCAGTGTTCTTGATTGTGCACCGGGAGCAAACACAAATGTGTACTGTCTGGGAGTCACCAAGGACTGATTGGGAAACAGTGCAGTAAACCATTTGTTAAAAAAGGTAGTTTTGTATGGAGACTGCAGGTAGGTTTGCTTGCTTCTCACAACAGTGAGAATATTATAACAAAAGCCATGACGTCCACCTCTGTCTAGCCCATTCCATGATGAACAGAGGTGCTACAAGCAAGCAAACATTTGACACATGAAAACACACTTCGTTTTATGTATTTAATGACACCTTTACTAAGCAGATGGACCTTCCCCTAACCACATGAGGTATAAAATGTACAGTGTCATAGTGTAAAACATGGCAATAAGAAATTGCACATCACCTGTAAACTATCACCAGGGGAATCCTTTACATTGTTAGAAACCAAGAAGCACTTCCAGTAATCTTTGACCTCACCGAAAGATCAATAGTGGTGTAAAACATACCTGATTTTGATTTAACCATTTAATCACTTGATAGACGCATGCAGAAAAACAATGATATTAAATCCAGAAATGTTGATGTTAAGGGCTTATTATAAATGTAAAACGGTGTCAATTAGAGACCAATGCCACAGTAATATTATATGAGCGGACTGTACATATAAGTTAAGTGAACATTGGTACTGTTTAAGATGTTGCAGATTTTAAATATGCAATCAGATCAGCACGCTCGGTCTTCTTCTTGATGCCAGCAAAGATCATCTTTGTTCCTGGAATGTACTTCTTTGGATTTTCCAGGTACTCCATAAGTGTTTCCTCACTCCAGACAATACCTACAACAGACATAACATGCAGTCAGTCAGTCAATAGCCGTTTTTACACTCGTTTAGACTTAGCTATATGTTGTCGAAATACCTTTGCTCTTGTTTGCGTCTGTATAAGAAAAGCCTTCTGCCTGGCCAGTCTTGCGGCCTATAAGACCCCAAAGGTTGGGCCCGACCTTGTGCTTCCCTCCCTTCTCGACCGTGTGACATTGGGCACACTTCTGCACGAATACCTTCTTTCCCTTTTCAGCGTCACCCATGCTTTCTAAAACACATAATTACAAACACATGAATGAAAACAGCACCGACCAAATAAATAACATACCGCGCCCATTTTAAAAGCATGATTAATGACACTCCCCAGGATTTAAGTTGAATATCTTGCTGGGGGACTGGGGCAGGAAACGTCACTAGCGTCACTAGGAAGTTGTCATTTTAAGGACACTACGGAGTATTTGACACTAGCGATGAATTACCACAACTACTCGTAAATTAATCACATTAACTGAAATCCACACATGCACATTCAACTATGAGAATTCAAGAGGTTAAAGAATACTAGCGCACCCACACCTACTATCCAAATGAACCCTAAAATATATCCAATAATATATAAAACGACAACGGAATGGAATATTAACGATGTGCAGTTGGTCAGAAGCATATGTAAGGTACTGTGCCCGTCAATAAGCCACGTGTCTCAGTCAGTTCCTACTAAAGAAGAAACACCGGCCTAATGGTGCCGCGTCCTTTCACAAGGACACGCCGGTACTTAGGACTCCTCGCACCATATCAGTATAGATTACATTAGTCGTCTTAAAAAACATATTAACTGATTATGACAGCAAAGCCAAGTAACAATTTAAATAGAAAACGTAGATCTTACCTTTCAAATCAATACAACACTGGTTTACTACAGGAAGTAGACGATACTTGCAGTGTCTAAGGACGGACGACTTTCGAAGCTATACCCGGTTTCGGGTAATTACAACCGCCGGAAGTACGTCACACGTTCCTCCGACCACGTGACAAAAGGGGCGTGTGCATGTGCAAGCTGGACCATGTAAGTCTCGCGACTTGCGGCGATTGTTGCGTAAGGTGGCATTATAAAAACCAGACTACGATTCATTGTTTCATCAAGTACGAGTTCATTCGCGTGTTATCGAACTGTTTGTTTCCTGAAAACCAAGTGCTTTTGTATTATTCCACATCGTGGGTACCTTTTTTTTAAAAAAAAAAAATTCGTGCTTATAACGCATCAATGTGTCTTCCACCAATAGCGCTAATTTGCATTAATCCTAACTATCAAAATTATTTGTTTCAATACAGTGATCGTGAATGATTTGAGTTCATAATGTAAGGGAGGCAAGATTCCATGAAAAATAAATTAGATTTAGTAATCCTTTCATTAATATACCACAGTAACTGATATATTGCCTAAGCACCTTAAACGTCAGCAGATGACGCCCTTAATTGACGGATGTAGTCATAGTGTCACTCATTGGTCTTTTATTTTTGCGCTCAGTTTGAGACGTTTATGAAGTTCATCATTAATTAGCCTGCTGCCATGAATACGATCTTTTCATTAAATGCAAGTCCTACATAGACAATTGCCAGATATACAAACTGGACTCCAGATGAGCATAGGAACAATAAACTGATGTTATTATAAAGGGAGGTTGTATATTTTTTATTATACTAAAGTCTTTGAATGTTTTTCTTGTTAAACTATGGAATGTTAACAGAAAATGGATGTACCAGAGCATTTCTTCAGGAAGACACCAGTCAGGACAGAATATGGTGAGACTGGCACATGTTACATAGGGCTACATGCTGTCACCATACATATTCAACTTAAAAGGACATGGAACTAAGAATTAAGATTTGTTGAGAATGTGAAATTTAATGTGAATCTCCATGTATGTGAAAACTCCATGTAATGAAAAATCAGCACAAAATGAGTACTGACACCTTTGAAATTTGTTGCTGGTGAGTACTTAAGAATGTTATAGACTGCAAGGAAACAAGTGGATTTTGGAACAAATCAAGCCTGAATCAAATGGCTGGACTCAAGCTATCCTCTCTTTGGCATATTATGAGAAGATCCAGTGCAGTAGAGAAGACCATGTTGCTTGGCCAAGTTGAAGGTAAAAGAGGAAGAGGATCACTACCAGCACCAGCGATGATCATGCCTTAGCGACGTCTGAGGAACTCAGCAGAAGACAGGACATTCTTGAGGAATACCATCATTATGGATTTCAGGAGTCCACATCAGCTTGATAGCATCTAATAAATAAGATAGAGCACATTTTCTTACAGCAGAGCAGTAGTGCTATATTATGGGATGCAGATAATTACTCAGGTTGATATATTAACTCTGTGAACCCAGACGATAGAGCAATACTGCTATGCAATGTTTTGATTGCAGTGATTAGTTTTAAAGTGCATGTAGTATATTCTTATTCCATTTTGGGTGGAGTTTTGTGCATGGTCACTCAAGGGCTTCTTTAAGCACACGGAGGGAGAAATGCCATCATTTTGATTTACATTTATTCAATTAGCAGCCACATTTTCACACAGCCTCTTGGCTGTGTCACGGCAGTCCCGCATGAAGAAGTGATGAGCAGCATTAAAAGGAATTAGCATATAAAGCATTAGGAGTTAGCTGAGCTGGGCAAGTTCTAACAAGAGTTTAACAGCTAGCTGAAAAAGCAGATCTTTGGGTCTGGGGAAGGAATGCAGGTAGGTAAAACCAAGCCATCGAATGGATGGGAAAGGGTGAATTCATGTCCACAATCTTAACGCAGGTGTAATTTCCATCCATTGCATCATGTATACCAGTCCTCTCTTGATGGACACACAACTTTCATAAGTAGGTAAAAGTATTAAAAATGTAAAATGTGTTTGTAAACATACCAAATATCAATAACAGATGGCTAGCGGTGGGCTGTGCCTTTCCTCCATACAACATCAGCAGTTGTACAAAGGCCTGTATCAGCTGTACTGAGGCTCATAGAGATGGTGTCACAGCCATACACCTTCCCTGGGTCTGATCCATGACTGGAAAGCACTTGGCTGTACAAAACTGGCGAGATTCTTCTGTGGCAAATCATCTCAGTAGTTATTCGATTTTTGCTGATGGTGGAAAAGAAGAGTATGCAGTTTTAGAAAATTACTGGTAACACTTTACATTAACTGCACCTTTAAACAGCCTTTAAAGAGCCTTTAATTGCTGTATATTATGGCCTTAACAGTTGTAATATACAGTAATAAACTTTATATAATAAACATTAAAATCATAATATAATCTTTGTTATTAACATATATTAAAGCTGTTAAGATATGTTACGTTGTTAAGGTATACTTACATGCTATTTATACAGTAATCTATGAATGCATTATGAAGGTGCAATGAATGTTCTACAGGTGCATAATAAAGGCATTACGCAGGCGCAGTTAATGTAAAGCACTGCCAAATAATTTCACATAACGTGTGCATATATATTGTCTATATTGTTTTCTGAGAGCCATGGGTATGTTGCTCATTCACTTGACAACAAGCTATAAAAGTGTTTTTTTTTTTAAGAAAAATATCTTCTGTTGACGTAAAGGGTTTAGGGTTACGTAACAATAGTGTTTAGTATATTAGTTTATGCAAATTTCAGTAGTATTTTTTATAAACATACACACATGCATGTATGTATGTATGCATCCTTCATAATATGTACATAACTTATGGGCTTGTGCAAATTTGTGGATTGATTTTCCAATAAAAATACACATATGTATATGCACAATGTGTGATATCTTCTTGAAATGCTCTTAATGTGTGACTCCTCTGCTTAAAATGTCATAAACTTGCACGGAGGGGTGGATGGGTCTTTTTGCACCCTTCTTTTCAATCTCACCTCTGGTCCAGTCCCAAGTCTGGCACACTGATATATTTCCTCTGGAAATTCTAATGATAATACTTGGTGTAATGGCAACCAACAGGCTTTGTGCATGCAATAAATAATCAATAATTAATACGAGCACGTTGTAATGATTGATATGGCAAACAAAAAATGATGATAAGACGTTATATTAAGTGCTCGGCTGATGGGGTTGGATTGGAGTTGCTGACGGATATTAACCATGGGAGAAATTGACTATTGAAAACACAATCTGAATTTTTAAGCTGCATACTAACCACTAGATGGCGGGAGGTACTAACGGAAGGTTTAGACTTTGTGGAATATGAGTTTTATACGTCTGACCTTGTCATATAAGATAATTTTAATATATAGGCTTTTCAGAAGTAAAAGTTAAAACTACTATTAACGAGAGTGGTTACTGTAAAATCTATAATTCCCACATAATTGCCCATATAATTCACATTTTGTTGTAATTACTAGCACAGAATCCATAAGGAAGCTAAATACAAATATAGGCTCATTTTTAAATGCGATTATACAGCTATAATTCCAGTAACGATTTTCTGGGCATTTGTCAGTTTGGTATGCAGCGTTAAGCATCTGCGGCTTAGTCAAAATGCCAACTACCGAAAACCGTGAAAACAGTGTTATCTGATTAGGTTAGCTCGTTTTCAAAATTAACTAGTGGTTCTTTTCAACTTGAAGGAAGTTCTGCATTTTCCGTGTTCCATGGGTCCTAATGTACATTGATTTCCCACTTTGCTAGTAGCACCTACTTCCATTTCACTGACAGGCAACGTTTTTCAAAACATGCCGAGTAAACGTGTATGACGAAAGGTAATGTCATTTTAATATATGGGTATATTAATAATTGACATGCATAACTGCTGGTTGTTTTGTTGTCTCTGTAAACCCTAATTTTTACATTGTTATAACAATAATTTACGTTATTGATATTACTGTGACTACTGAGCATTTCAGTTCAACCTTGGTCACACAGATGCCTGGGATTACTTGGCGTAGGCCTCGTCTCCACAGTCCTGCTCCACAGTGCCCAACCTGCATGAACTGTACTACAAAATTACTAAATTGCCTTATAAGAAGCCAATGGAATTGTATGGTAAAGCCATATTTTAACCATGCCTTCCTATTTCTAACTAATAAACACAGAATAAGGAGTCATATGACTCGGTGACGCACGCTTATCCACCTTGCAGTCCGCTCCACTACGTGGAGACGCTCCATCCCGGGCGTTACTTCCTCCCGATGTCATTCTTGCTGCAGGGAGGAGCATGTAGGAGCATCACTTTAACTGCATACAAGGGACGGGCAGCGGGGGCTCTCCTATTACCCTTAAATTTTATGTCAGAGGAGCGACATCTTAAAAAATAAAACGTGAGGAAAAAAAGATCAACGATGATTGCCACCGAGTACTGCCGTGCAGCCGGGGACGTGTGACGGATCGCACCAGTGATAAGCCCAAGCATCAGTTTCCTGCACCAAAGCGAGCGGCGAGACATGCACAATACGGTGAAATCCTGGTAAGCGATATTACAGCGGTGCTCAAACTTACTAGAGAAAAAGAACATGACGGATCGCTTTCTCCTTTGCCGGCTCGTACGCGTTATTGACACATCTGGATCTATTTTGTATTTGATTGATTAGGCTATACGCCAACGCATTGTAATTATGTGAATATTACACGGCGAATCCCACTGTTTGAGCAGGTGAAAGGCATTCCGAGACATGACCGTGATGTCCGTGATGTCTAGCGGGACAAATAAATATGTGTTAATGGGAAACTTAAAAAATGGTAGAGTGGCATGTGGTCGGATGAAATAAGGATTATCGGATGACTAAAAAACTACAACAAAGGCTTCTCTAGAGCATTGAGGCATAGTTATTACAGATGAATAACCATCTGTACTGCGGTTTAACCATAGTCCGCGGCTTAAGTGAGGACACTAACGCTATGTCATTTGCTGGGTGTCCATTCGTGTCCCTAAGCGGTGTCATTTTGCCGGTGACAAACATGAGCCGGTGAAACCCGTCACCGTGTTTAAGTGTTGAGCACTGGTTAATGGTTATATTGTATTCGTCGCTGATGAGGTGATCGTGCTCTTGATACTGAAAATGAAGGTGGCCCCTTAAACAGCTCGTTTCCCGGCTACAGTTAACAATTTTTTGATGGTAATTCCTCTCCTTTGACCGTTTATGCACATGCACTTGGTGCATCCGGGTTGCGTGCACATTAGTCTACATACGTGGCTCTCCTGCCGCCGATCAGCCCTCGAATGCCCGCTTAGGACGGCGACCGTCGGGCAGCTCTCCAAGCACCATTATCTACCGTTTTTTAAAAATCAAGGTCAGAAAACGACATTGCAGTATCTCATATTTAGACATAACGTCTAAGGTGGGTGACGACACGGCCGATTTCATGGAGGCTCCCGTGTGACGGCGATGTCGTATCGAATGTAGAAAAGTCCAAGAAAATGCTGATTGCACGGAACGTAGCTTTATACCCGTTTTCTACAGCACTTTAAGTATTTTGCGGATAGCAACAGTAATGCCGCAAATTACTTTTCCCCCATATCAGCAGTAATTAGTTGCACTTCCTATACGTCCAAATGACTCCTCGCCCTTTCGTTTTGGCATCATATGTGTTTGAACCATATAACATATGGCATAAAAATACAGAATATAAATGGTGTTAGGATGCTAAAGAGGATGCTCCCCTTAATTGCAACAATCACATCTCGTTGGCTCCGGTTGAGCTGAAAGGCTTTGTGGGTTCCTATAAAAACGTGTCAGAAGTACTCAGGAATTTAGTAATCTAATGTGATGGACGAAGGAGACGCTCGGTGGGATTAATGAATGATAACAACAACTACAAGAAAATAATAGTGATAATAGTATTAGTAATAATAATTAATAATGATAACAACAACGGTCTCAATTTCTCATATATAAGTGGAAGTCTATGGCAATTACTAAGTAGACATAACTTTGTAGGCCCATTAGGGGTTTACATAAAAGTATATTCTAGAGTATGGTTATTGTTCACAGTCAAGGCACTGAAAATGATTCTTGTGTACATTATAAGGCTTAAAAGAGTAAAGGGTTGTTCTTCTGGCTTAATAATGCTGTGGTGTGCTTTGAACATCTTATCAAACAAAAAGACAGCCTTACATTTCAGGTGGAAACAAAACCCTATGTTCTTTCACTGTAACGTGATCGCAGCGCGAGTGTCTGGCCATTAGGGCACCGCTTAATTATGCAACAGAAAGACGATCGGCATGAATGGGACGGCAGGTACCGTGATGCGAGGAGTGTTTATTAATGCTGGTGGTGGCTGATCGAACTGCATTTCAGTTGGAGGGTAAACGATGGGTGGCAACAGGGTACTTCCAGGGAGACGTGTTCGAGCTGCACGCTGACCGGGAAGCCGTACCGTAACTTCGTTCATGCTGCAAATTCGTACTATAACCCCGTTCACGTCATCGCACCGCCATATAGCTTAAACGGAACAGTACGGGTGGTAGGCTGATGTCCTCGCAAAATCCGTGCCCTACTTGAATATAGTTTAAGCTGCTCAGAGGTTTGGGGGTGCGTGGGGTATAGGGATAGCGTGGCTATTCTGAGAACAGGTCACTTCTGTAGAGTTGCCTCAGTCTAACGCAAGACTTTGTGTTTTCTTGATTTTGTAACGGTCAGACTCCTCCCTTGAGAAAACATCTGAACATTTGCTATTATGTTCATTCTTCCTAAGTCTACTTCAACAAAGAGTAAGACCAGAAAAAGAAACAGCTGTGCTTGTTGAGTCCTGACAAAGATTTTAAAGTTTGCTGGTTAGTGAAGTTGTTGGAGATTCTGTCACTTGCAGAAAAGTCACGCTCACTAAAAATATAGCATAGAAAGAGTCCTGCTGTGAAAAGAATTTAGTATTGACAGGTACAATTTTGTTTGCTTTAAATATGGCATCTCCCTCACAACCTACGCCCTTACCCGCTGCCTGATTGCCGCTCTAATTAGGAAATTGATGCCTTGTGCTTGCAACAGCGAATTAGGTTTCAAGTCACTTTGCATGTGAAATAATGAGAGTGGGCCAGTCTGCGATGTCACCCCGCTGCAGCTTGATCCATAGCTCACCGCGCAAAACCGCGAGCCGTGATGCCCCTGGGACTGAGTCACTCCTCTGACTGATGCCTGACGAGTTTGACTCCCCGCTGCTGTCCCCCCTCATCTGCCGCGGCCTCTCCGCAGCGTGGAGTCAAATAGTGACTGTGCAGATCAGTCGCAACCCCCTTTTGGTAATTGCACAGTATATTTCTGTACTTTATCTTCAGGTGTAGCAAATATCCTATGGGAAGGAAAACAGCCAGTGGGATCTCAAGGTGTAGCAGCTCGAATGTTTCACAGGAAAAGAACGAGATAAGAACGGCAGCTATTAATCTGTGAACTGAATGAATAGCATATTGTTTTTGGCAGTGCTTAACTACAGTGCAGCCATCTTGACATTAAGGAGCTGTGAGGCACAATTCAGATAAAATTATAACACGTTGTGTCATAATGGTTATGCTCCGACAACAATAGATGCTGTCTAAGTATCACACGGTTGTAATTATGAGTGTTGAGTCCCTGTAAAGCTGAGAGCCTTTGACATAATAGATTAATTGAACCATTAGATTAACTGGCATTTTGTATACTGGGGGTAGTTTATCTTGTATGCAAAATTGTTATCATTTTCATTTCCCAAGGGTTGTTTGTCAAGTGAAAGGGGGAATCAGCATTTGTAAAGATAAATCCAAGCACAGACTATGGGAGTCCAGTAAATTGTTTTTTTTCCCTGCAATGCATTCTGGGTATTCAAGATAGTAGAGTTGGCCAGTAGATATGTTGAGTCATATCAAACTGTGTGCATCATAACACAGTTAGAGGTGTGAAGTGTGCCCATTGATGCCTAGCCGTTGCTATGGAGAACTCTTTCACCATTGAGGCTGCAGGCTGTAGTATTGGTACGGAGACCTCAGCATGGATGTATGTTTGCACATGCTTGTTCTGAGTGCTTGAGAGATGCCTTTCAAGGCTCCATCCTTGTGGCTCCACTCCTATTTGTATTCATCAGGGGTTGAATACTGTTCGATTAGAACTTCATTGCAAGTCAGGTGTTGGCCGGAGATAGGGCCTGTTATTTGAATACAGGAATCGTGAGATAGCTGGATGCAGCAGCCTAAACATAGCAGGTCATGTATTGAAAGGGATTCTCGTCTAGTCCTGTTTTAGCAAGAGAAACAAGTGATCAAATACAGGAGCAACACTGACCAATCCTGGTTCTAAATGGGATCTGATGGGTCCAGAGCAAAACCACGACACAAATCACAACTGTGAAACCTGTAATACCAGGAACTCTAGAACAAGGACTGTGACCGAGTTCTTCCCATCTTTCCTTACAGTTGATTGACAGGTTTACCTGCAGCTACACCCGGTCGTCTACTTCAAGGTGACCAAGCTGGTGGTTATTTCAGAATGGAGAGGTCAGTTGCTGTTCTAACGGTCTCCCATTCCTCAGTGGCAGGATGACATGGGGCCGTTAGCAGCTTCCATAGCTTGTCCCCTTGCAAACACACCATTGGATTGACCCAAAATATCCCAGACTGGATTTTTTAGAAGCAAAAATCTGAAATAAGACATAAAAAATCCGTACTTAAATTTGAATATCTCCACTGTTTCTCTACACACGTTTTGCTGAGTTACTTGGGGTTTCCGTCAAAAAGAGGCAAGCAGTCTTACTGCATGACTGTCTTAACATACCATGGGTCTGTTGAGTCATGCACTGTTCACTGCTGTGAGTAAAGGGGAACTTGATTTTGGCACTTTGCTCTACACAGAGCCAGAGGCTTAAGCTGCCATGTAATGTACAACATTGGGGCTATTTTTGTGCAATGGGCTCATGAAAACATTTAAGAAAACTATGGATTTTGGCAATAATTTGTCAATGTTATTGTTCAGCGTTTCACATAAACAGTAAGCTTTGAGGCCAATCCTAGGAAGTGTAGTACACAAGGTAGGGGACACCCAAGACTAGATGCCAGTCCCTCACAGACCACATAATGGAGCATGTAAACTCTGCTCATTTTGAAAGGGGGTGGGTATTTAATGGTCTGTATTGTGTCAGCCTGTAGTACATGCAAGTGAAGGATGTGTCATGTGATATTTTTACAGTTGGTGACCCTTTAGGACACAAGACATCTCAACCGCACTAAGGTTCAACCAGAATACCGGTTGACCCATAAATCGGCCAATATTAAGGTTCCGTAAAATCATGTTATGGAAAAACTCAACGATAATGAACGGATAATGCCTTTCTAGACGTATATGATGCCGCTCTCTCGCTGGAAACAATGCTGAAGTAATCTCTTTGTATTATAACATGCAGGTCTTTGCCAGAGATTATTAGCAAGTTTGGCCAGTTATTAGCGATTGACTGGGAATGAAAGTATTGTAGTATACCTCTCAAAAATTTGTGCAATAGTTTTGTTAAATAGAACAGACAACGTTGCTCTTGTACGAGAGTCCACATTACTGTTATACATATTACAACCGTGAATTTCTTTTGTTTGAGTCTGAGAAATCGAGTCAATAAAGAATTTTTTAGAATGATCAGTGTCTTTGATTTTTGACTGTACGAAATTTGTAGCCCCCTAAAACCTGTATCAGTATCAAAGATAACATGGGTTGGGCCCTAAACCTCACATTCCGTCGTCAAGACAGAAGGTATTTGCTGAGGCGTCGTTTCACACGGAGGTGGGTTTGGAATGAGAATGAAAATAGTGAGAATACAGGAAAATGGCTTGTGGTGTGCTGTGAAGACTTTTATTCACTCTATTGTTTTCTGTGACCTAGAAGCGGAAACTGTCTCTCAAGGGAACCTGTAAGGCTATACAGCTTAAAACAGGAGAGCAGCGTCTTTGTAGGAAAGATTATTCCATGCTGAGATGTTGCCCGAATGATCTGGGTGGGTGTTGGTTCCACTGGTAATTGCAATGGGCTTGGGGTTAAAATGTGATTTCCTTCTGCAGTTTAACAGCGATGCATTATGCCAGCGATGGGTGCGGAATGTTCCGGAGCGTGTGAATATCGAAGGGTCAGGTAGCACACTATTGTGGGATTCCAGCATGTGATGTAAGAAAGCCATATGTGTACAAGCTGTGGTACTCATGTAGCATGCTGTACTGGAGGTGACTGTTTGCTGCATGTTTATGGTGGCAGAATGTCTGTAGGGATCCTGGAGGAATTGTGGCTCTTGGGTCGGCAGTCTGATCTGTTTGGACCAGCATAGAGGTGACAGTAAAACACTGATTAACTGTTGACCCTGCTCTTTGATGTGTGAATGGGTTGGCGATGAGGAAATTGAAACCTGTTTTGTCCCAGTGCTGCTTAATGAATCTTTGAGCACTTCTGTAAACAGTGTTAAACAGAAGGACTTACATCAGTTCAGAGCAGAACCCTGAACTTCTATTAAAACTTCTTACAGATCATGTTGCTGTATTTGCACCTGTTATCCTGTAAGGGAAGTTCTCTTTGGTTACAGAGAAGTAGCCGTTTATCTCAGGGTGTGAGCATCCTGTTAACAAGGTTTATGGCTAAGTGCTGCGTTAACCATAACAACTGTTGCTGCTTCCTGTTTCTTGCCACTAACCCCTCCACACTTCCTTCTCCTTGGGCTGTGACACTGTACCCTGCCCACTGTAAAAGCATTTGAATGTCCGAATCATTGGCAGAGGAGGTGGTTGGGTTTGGGTTGGGTTTAGGAGGGAAGCTAACAACCAGCTGCCAATCCAGCACGTGTCCGTCAGTCTCACAAAGTAAACCTGTGGGTAAATCGAAACCAAATGCAACTCTGGCGTCTCCAAGTCGCTTGGAGTATTCAGCTTGGGGTCTGATGCTGACCTAACTGCAAACTTGCTAAGCTTTGAATTTTTTTTTTAATTTGGGTGTGTTTTTCGAAGAGCAGTGATGCTGAACACCTCTGATCTGCTGCCAAACTGCGGCAGAGTAGAGGACCTTCGTTTGCATTCACGGCTATTTATTTAGTGGACGCTTTTGTCGAAAGCGACGTACAGGGCAGGACGGCAGCTAGCTTAGATATAATGCCGCTAGGCTAAACAGTCACCTGTGACCTGTAACAAGTGCACGATAATTAAGGGAGTAAGGGCATTACAAAACACTAGGGTAGCAGCTACACTTTTGTGAGGCTTTGTATTTTTTTGCCCTTGGTATGTAATGCTCCCCTATAAAGAGGACTTTGTTATGAGGTCATTTAATTGGATTGCAGCTCCCAACGTCTATGAGCGAAATTCACAGGTATGGCTCTCGTAGATGCCACACTGACCGCAGTGAGGCTGCTGTACTCCCTAGTATGCTTGCTGACATCCCTACACCTGAACCAGGGGTCCAGTTGGACCCGCCATTCAATCAGCCTGCTGACATTAGGGCTTTGTGGGAAGATGTCACCGCTTGGTGCCATTAGGGTGGGGGGGGGGTTTCCCTTTATGGAATCCGCGAGCTAAAGTGAGCCGAATAAACCCCATTACTGGGGTCAAAAGCTGCCAGTCTCAGAAGATCCTTCCCTCTTACTCAAAGCAGATCAGACATCATCATTACAGATCAGCTGCCTGCAGACCCTCCACATGCCAGCTGTCAACGCGTGACTGTGTATCTAACAGTACTGGGTCAATGTACTTAACATTGTAAGTTAAGACAGGTGATGCTCTGAAAGATGCTTCGTGTTTGGGATTTAGGGTTGTCGATTGTATGACAGGGGGTGGCATGGTGGTGCAGTGGTTAGCACTGTTGCCTCACACCTCTGGGACCCGGGTTTGGGTCTCCGCCTGGGTTACATGTGTGTGGAGTTTGCATGTTCTCCCCGTGTCATCGTGGGGTTTCCTCCAGGTACTCCGGTTTCCCCCCACAGTCCAAAGACATGCTGAGGCTGACTGGAGTTCCTAAATTGCCCGTAGGTGTGCATGTGCGCGTGACTGGTGTGTGAGTATGCCCTGCGATGGGCTGGTCCCCTGCCTCGTGCCCATTGCTTCCGGGATAGGCGCCGGACCCCCCGCGACCCATTAGGATAAGCGGGTTGGAAAATGGATGGATGGATGGATGGATGGATTGTATGACATTTGCCCTCGTTTGGGTGTTTGACGTTGACCCTGGTGTCACTTTCTCCCGGGAAAGTGGTCTGGGAAACACAGAAGGGACTGTCACACCCTGATTAGCATCCCCTGCCTGCCTCCGAAACAAAGACTTCACCAAAGATGGAGAATTTACTCCCACGACAATGACTGCTTAGTGACTGAGTTATTAAGAATCATTTGTAGTGAAATGGTATTATTATTAGGGTCCTGCGATGGGTTGGTGCCCCATCCATACAGAGGTATGAAGCCTCTGTGGCCAATCAGAATCAGTAATTATTGAACTAACTACCTGGGAGAAAACAAGGCCTGGATTTCGAATGGGGGGCCAGATTTGAGGGACCCTGGGATAACGTATGGAAAATAGATGGATGGAGGGTGGGTTACTATTGTGAATTGGCATCTGTAAGTTTCCAATGGTGTGTGTGTGTGTGTGTGTGTGTGGATTAGATTTATAATAGATGGGGGGACCAGATGTCCCCCATAATGTGATAAAAACCTGTTATTTTGACCTTGTGGGGACTGCTTTTCAGGTCCCCACAAAAAACTGTGAATGCAATCAAAAAATGAAAAACTCCAAAAGTCTTATATTTTATTTGGTTACTTATGGTTAGGGTTAGGGCTGGGTAGGGGTTAAGGTCATCATGTTAGGAATGGGGTTTTGCCCATAGAAATTAACGAACGGTCCCCACAAAGTTATAATTGCAAACCTGAGTGTGTGTGTGTGTGTGTATGCGTGTGTGTATCCTGCGATGGACTGACCATCAGGGTGTACCCCAGCCTGGGATTCAGGGTGTACCCCAGCCTGGAGCACTGTGCTGTCCGGGACTGCCCCCCCCGGCCCCACGCCCATGGATAGATGGATAGACAGGTAAACAGCAATATTTGAATTCTTTCCTGCAGCCATAAGGCTAAATAAATCAGGCCACTACCTGTGTGAAAATACAGTACATCTTTGCAATCGGAGCAGAGATGACAAAAGCACAAAAACACATATTGCGATGTGACCCAGTTACCCCATAACAACGGAGGCGACAATAAATCCTTCATAAAAAGAAGATCGGTCACTTCTGCAGCTTTCTGGGCACGTCGGGGAAGCAAGAACGTATGGGCAGTAAATCTGCTGCTCTTGGGTGATTAAACAAGCAAAAGGCAATTAGTGAGGCATGGCTTCATTCTGAGAATTTAACACGTGAAACGTAAACGCAGGAGCGCTATGCTTCTATGCCCGCTAGAAGTTTCTGTGGCAGCGTGGATGGTTTACCCATGCGTGCCAGCTGGGAATTGAGTGATGAGGTCATCATCTGTCTTTGCCCCTATCCTAGGGCCATTTCTCGGCCTGGCTTTAAAACGACAAATTTGCCAGAAATGACAAACGGGCCCATGTGCCCTGTAAAGGGTGGCCGTCATCACTGCGTGAAACCAGGGGGATTAACTATCAGGATCGGCTGGCCTGTGCACTGGGATTTGGGAATATAGCTGGATGCAGTTCCATATGCTGAAATGTAATTAGTAATTCATTAATTAGCAATAATTAAAAGAATTGAATTAATCCAATTTGGATGAATTCCACTGTTATAGGGATTTTGGTGTCTGTGTTGGCGTGATTAACTTTTGGATTAAAGATCCAGCACTAGAACCATCAATCCATTTTCTCTACTGCATATCCCGGGAGAGCCCTGCATGACCAGCACGAGGCACGGTCCAGAGGGCACGGTCCGGAGGGCACGGTCCAGAGGGCATGCAAGTTCTAGTGCGATATAGTTGTTTGGTCATTAAATTTTATGGATCTCAAAGAGAGAGAGCTATGCACAATCCAGGCCAGTCTGATGATGTTTTGTTAGACCAGCTGTGGTTGTATCATGTTAATAATGATAGTTAGAGGATTTGTGTCTCTCCATTGACAGGTAAAGCGCTGTGTAACACAATTAAGTGAGAGGATAGAACGGTTCTCATCATCTTATTTTTTTAAACATTTGAAGAACACATAGTGAACGGGAGTAACTGTTGTGCGGGTTGTCATGTTGACGCAGCAGTTCCTTGCCATCCGCCGTTCCTGAACGTTGTTGCCACTTTTAATCTCTCCGTGAGGTTTTCTGAGCAGTTAGGGTTACAAGCTTGGAAATAGAACTGCAGAGAACAAACTGGACACTGGCAGAATTTTCTTTCACAGCGAGGATCCCTCTGGGGACAACATGATGCCACTCACTGAAGGTTGGCAGCATTTTCAACGGTCAGTGCGGGGCACTGTGGGAGAATGGGCCAAACCCTGGTGCCTGAAGCACGAAAATATTTGAGCTCAGTACCCAAATATGGGGATGGTTAGCCTTGGGTTTTGGGTATAGTCCAGGAGCCCCCAATTATTTATCTCCAAGGGCCAAGTTCCATCAGCAACAGAAAGCCAAGGTCCACTGCATCCAATGATAAATTTAGCCGATTGGGTTGGACCTCCAACCAGTAAAATTTGAGAGTGGCGGGGGGGGGGGGGGCCAATCACACATTCCAAATTCTATTGAAATTCTATTATATTTGGTTCCACCAGATAAGCACACATTGCCCTAGAAACAGTTGCTACAAGTTTCAGACAAAACCTCATCTTTATTAGTCGTGACTTTTGATGAATGCAAGATATTTTGCGTGGGGGGAAACAACAGTTTTGGTTATTAACCACAATAACCACTGACAAGTTTCATGGAGTTGCAGCCATATTTTCAGTGTGTTGTAGGTTGTGGTATGAGGCCATGCTTCTGTCTTCTGCTTGGGTGTTACCAGGACTCAGCAGAAATCTTGCTCTAGCTACATCCGGGCTTGGCGAGAGGCCACCACTGAATCACTGTAGCAAAGTGGGTACGCTCAGTCCTCTGCCCGGCAGAGGTGGGAACGTTCATCCAGGTCAGAGATGCTGGATTTGTCCCAGTACAGCCATCTAAGGACAGGGGAGGGGGTGGTGCCTGTCATGCTTGTATGGCCATGAATAAATAATAAATGACGGTGTGCCGTGGTACGAGTGTGGCCTCGGGCGTGTGGTGAGCGCCGCTTGCACGGTGTGAAAATCAGGCCCGCGTGGGTCCTGCTGGGAAGACAGGGTGCCTGCAGATTTTTAATAAAGGCTGACTTACAAGGAAAATAGTTGAATTTATCTTTATTTAACTGTCAATGAACTGAACAACTTGGTTGATGAAAGATAATTTGCATCTATCCCATTTAGCCCCTGTGTGGTTAAACGTGATGTAAGGCATAAGTCTGAATGGTACATGCAGCAAAATGGGGCTTTTTGTAAAGTCTCGCGGTACCACAGAGGGGGTGGAGACGGGACGGCTCAGCCAATCAGATGTGACCTGATATAAAAGAGCCAGCTGGGTTCCTCCCCCTCAAACAGCAGGCTGGACGGGTTACATAAGTAGGCAGGATACAGGATGAGAGTCTGCAGACAGCAGAGGAAACTGCAATTGTTGTGTTTTGGTCTTCTACAGAGGGTCATAGACTCTAGGTTTAGGTCGTGTTGTGATTGGGGTTCCTTTCTTTCTTTGCCACATGGCTCATATTGAAAACCAGGAAAATGGCATCTCACCCTGCCACCCTCCCCCATTCCTGTTTATCTCAGCATAGCCTACCATTCCACAGACCTCCTACGGCAGATTAAACCGGAAAGTATCCAAGTCAGCAGGTGCCGCAGTGACCCTGTATCTTGGCTGACACTCGCTGAAGAGCAGTAGCTGCAAAGATGGCATCTCTGTACTGGAAACACCTCTGATTCAAGCCAAAGACCATTTGGGATCAGCTTCAGTTACCGGGGGTGGTGTTGGAGATTGGGCCTGTCTTGCAGGATGGACATCCCAGAAAGACAATAACATCTGTCCCTCTAACAAGGAGTGATGAGTTCTGGAGAAACCGTGCCAGTAAATCTTAGGCTATCAAGGGAGTCATATTTTTCAATTAATATAAACTGGCAAACTTTTGGATTGTGCAGATTGATCACGAGCTGTAGGTCACAGTCAGCACTTCCGTGGTGGTTATGTGAGGGTTGGTGGTCATTCCCTTTCATCTCTAAATCTAGAAGGGATGATGAACCTATCGTATGCTTTTGTGTGCAAAGGGGAGCTGTGTTATTGGTTGATAACTGGGCTAACTGCCATGGAGCTTAGACAGAAGGGAAAAGGGCTTGGGGGAGATGGGCTTCCCTCCCCTCCCAGGAGAATTACAGGGGTCCACTAGGGAAAGACAGGGCATGTCCTCCAAGAACAAACAGTAATCAGAGGCTGAGGAGGAAGAGCACAGTTTAATAAAGACAGAAAGGGCTTTCATGTCCAGGCTTTCTAAAAATACTTTTTAAATGAATGGGTACTGGCAGGGATTTTTTTAAATAGCAAGTTTTGGATGAGGTCCAAAACGACTTCTCCTGCAAAACGGTTAGCAAAGAAATGGGTTTCAGCAGGGTGTGGCTGCTGTCTGTGGCATTTCTTCAAAGATGTGTAGTTTAGACAAAAGTGGCACCGACACTAGCCGATTGGCAACACTTTTGGTCAGGAGGAACTGATGATGTCACTTCCTCTTTGCCGCAGAGCCGGGGATCACATACAACGCCACCTGGAGGCCATGTCCCATCACCACAACCGGAGTCCCCAGACCCGCGCCATGAGCGCAGAGGAGAGGAGCTCCACGCCCAAGACCTCCACGCCCACACACAAGAGCGCTTCATCCTCGTCCTCCTCGCAGCGTGACAGCCGACAGGTGAGCGGTGCAAGGAGGGGGGGGTACGTGGAGACGGGCTTCTGGGACACCCCGCAGACGGACCAAAATGGGTCAGGGAGGCTCAAAATAGAAGATCTCTGCACAGAGCACGGATAAGGAGGAGATGCAACGTGTCAGGGAGGGTTTGAGCAGAGCTGTCAGGCAAGAGCAAGGTTAACAGGAAGGTTAACGCGAAAACTAGACCGTTTCTGTTCAGAGGTTGCAATTTTCAACCTGACGGTTGCAGTTTTCACTTTGTTCTCACTGAAAGACCATTAATGTCTGTCCTAGGGCTGTTTCCCATGAGACTCTACCAGAGACCATTTTGTTTTCATTTGAAGTATGAATGTATTAGTGTCATTAGCATCTTTAGTGTCTTTAGCATTTTTAGCATCATTAAATTCTTTAGCGACTATGTTTGGGGCTGCAGCGTCTTCAGCATGTTTAGGGGCTTTAGCATCTTTAGCGTCCTTAGCATGTTTAGGGGCTTTAGCATCTTTAGCGTCCTTAGAATGTTTAGGGGCCTTAGCATCTTTAGCATCATTAGCATGTTTAGCATCTTTAGCAAGTTCAGGCCCTTGTTTATGCTTGTAAATGGTGTCCTCTCACACAGCACACCCAGCAAACAAGGGCTCCCACGAGAATGGAGCTCCTGCGAAGACCTGAATGTTGTGCATGGCGGTTGGGACATCAAGCTTCCCTGTGGGTGCCATGTGAATAATTAATGGCGGTGTGAATGGGGAGTTGGACGTGTGGGCGGTGCAGTGCCGGTAACCCCAGGCGATGGCTTCCAGAGAAGAGCCTGGCGCATTGTGCCAACAGGAGCAGCCGCTCTTAAAGTCATCGTGCGGCCAGCGAGGATGAACGCGCCCCTCCATCCCTTGCCAGCTCCAGTTATCTGGATTTCCTCTGTTTACAGACTACATCTGCCGAGCTTTTTATGCATTCCTGACGATGTTGGGGGTTGGGAGGGGGATAGAGGAACGATAAACATTTCCCTCTGATTTCCTGAAAGCGATACTCCTTTGATTAAACCCAGGTACCATGTTTACTCCTCCCACCAAATTCATATAAACACTGAACTGTGCTTTAACCCCACCTGGGTTAAAGTGTTCAGCTTAAAAGACGCTGCAATGTCAAACATTTTTGTCTTTCTGAGACCTTTATTGAAATCACCTCAGTTTAATATTCATTTCTGAAAGAGCAGCTGTAGACTGTGGTAATATCTCATTTACTGTAAACAGAGTAACAGTGCTATAAAAGTGTTTAAGTTGTGGAAAGTTGTAAAAAAAAATCAAATCAAAATCAAATAGGGGAGTTCTTTATAATGTCAGAGACGTCAGCTTCACATGCTCCTAATGGGGTAATTATTAGTCTGTTTTTAATAGCTTTGGGTGCATGCTGTTTACTGTAAACACAGTTAGTTTAGTTAGACCCTTATTTTGAAGGGGAACTTATTTCCCCTGCTGGACTGGATTTTGTGACTATATGTCTGTCAGCATTTGTTTCAATGAACTCGTCTGCCTCAGAGATGATTGCACCTTCGGATTAAGTCAATCCTAATTGTACTCTGTGTCCTATTGGTTTACGAGATCAGCTGTGCAGTCACAAAGGCCGTATATAGATGTGGATATTTTGTTTCAGATAATTCAGGCTGGTGCTGTATTCAGCTGCACTCTGGCTGCCACAATAACAGTTACTTTAAGAAGAATCCTAGCACACTGAACGCGGTACAGTTTGTGCTCAGCTTCTGTTTATCTGCGATGTGTAGGTGTGAATTCCCAGCATTTGTATCAGCGTGGATGCAGGGAAACCCGCCCCCCCCCCCACCCACTTCCACAAACAGACGGTTTATGAGCTGGGGGCTCTTCTCCGATGCAGGGCTATCCTCAGCTGGGAGAGGGGGGGATACTGAGACTACCGCTTGTAAACACTGCAGCTGATTGGATCTTCTCTGGCCAGTGATGACTGATGCTTGCAGTGACTGAGACGATGTTGGGGAGTTTCTTGGTGCACTCGTACGACGGTCCTGGCAGTGTAGTAAAATACCACCCACAATAAAGTACCAATTATTATTATTATTATTACTCATGAAATTGCACCTGGCGCTCAGTCACTAGAGGGTAAGGACTCCAGTAAATCACTCCATGTGGCATCAGGGTGGGCGAAGACTGTGCAAGGAACCCCTTTGTCACGTGTGTTATGTGCCGTGTCGATAATAGTCGTTGTGAAGACCTAGGGGTATGCAGAGTAGTTTGAGTCAGGTGGTCACAGCTTCTGCAGCAGCTCTGATGGGCTTTGTCTGATTGGTCGCTGCGGGGAGGCCATGGACCAATTAAAGACATGATTATAACAGAGCTGTGCTGAGCCTCTGAAATGAGCTTGTCTTAAGACGGAGCCCCAGATGGAGAGGGAGAAGGCGCCTGAGTGCACAGACAACTTCATCCGATCACATCAACCTCCGGGTCAAGTGACTGCCGCCTGCATTTTGGGGGAATAGTTCAGGCACCACCTGAAGCCTCTGTGGATCCTCCCATCTCACACCGCACTGCTGCTGACTTGCACATGCACACACATGCACACACATACACTCCCCCAGGGAGATGAGGGAGTGTTACATACCGACACTGAGCCGTCCGTGTCTGCGCTTTTCCCCATCACAGATCGATTGTGTTTATATTGTCCAGCAGCAGCCTGGATGCTCTGTTGTGCCACACACACTGCTCCACACACACTGTGCAGCACACACTGCGGAGCACACACTGCCCCACACACAGTGCACCACGCACACTGCCCCACACACACTGCCCCACACACACTGCCCCACACACAGTGCACCACGCACACTGCCCCACACACACTGCCCCACACACAGTGCACCACGCACACTGGCCCACACACACTGCCCCACACACAGTGCACCACGCGCACTGCCCCACACACACTGCCCCACACACACTGCCTCACACACACTGCTCCACACACTCTCTCGCACACACTGTGCCTCACACACTGCTCCATACACACTGCCCCATACACTCTACTGCATACACACTGTGCCCTGCGCACTTGACAGGAGACCCAGATTCAAATACCCACTAATTCTTTAGCCCCTTGACTTTTGAGCATTTCTTGTTTTTCATTTCCGGATGATTCTGTCACCGTATTTGCTGCCCGTGCTTCAGTCTTAGCTTACCCCCCCTCCCCCCACCCCCCATTTGGGCCTGGCTGCTCCAAGCTTCTTCTCTGACTCTGCTCCTCCCACCCCATGGAGAAAATCTTCTTGTAGACATAGCTTGCTGACACTCGGCAGTTCCTTTCCAGCCGGGGAGGGGGGGGTTGGGTTGTAACCCGTAATTTCCCTCAGGGGAGCATTTGTCCTCTGTCGGTGTAATATGGCTCCTACCTTATTGAAGGTAGGAGGAGGGACCTGGCGCACGTTCACACTGCATGCGTTGGCTTGGGAGGGAGGCAGAGGACAAGGATAAATACATACAACTTCATGGTCTGAGAACAGTGAGCTGAATATAGTTTTTTTTAGTAGAGTCATATATGATATAAGCAGGAGTGTTTGTTACTGATCACTGATTTGGTGTAACTGTTCTACTTTCGAGCCTGATTCAGTCCTGAATCACTTTGTGCTGTCGCAGTTGGAGGTAAATGACGCAGTCTGAGCAGGTTAAATGAAGTACACAAAGCGGGGAGGATTCTCTCTTTTTCCTAGAGATATGGTTTGGAAAGAGCCCAGTACAGGACGATCGTGTCGTTAGCATTTTTCACAACAGAGCAAAGCTGCTGAGAATTGTAGACCAAGCAGAAATGCTAAGAGCACACCATCGGGGGCCTGTGGATCGTGGCGTTCTGTCTGTCTTCAGCTGTCTTCCCTCTGGTTGTGAGCCTCTCTCACCTACTTGCTTTTCTTACAGGAGACGGATAGCTGGGAGATCATAGAGGGGTTGAAGATCGGCCAGACTAACGTCCAGCGGCCAGACAAGCACGAGGGCTTCATGCTGAAGAAGAGGAAGTGGCCCCTGAAGGGGTGGCACAAGGTAGCATCGTTTGGATATGGCCCGCAGCCTTTATCTCGGTGTACGGGACGTTTTCCGTCACTTGGCCCCACCCACTCTCCTCTAACCAAACCGTGTCTTTACATCACCAGCGTTTCTTCATTCTAGACAACGGGATTCTGAAATACACCAAGTCTCCCATCGATGTAAGTAAGGCCTCCTCTGTCCCTCCTCTCCTATCACGCATGGCATGCCGCCCCCCAACGGCGAGGGCTGGGATCCCTCCCTCTCGAGTGTGGCATGCCGATGCCCATTGTAATTGCCTCGCATTAGTAGCCAATGATGTCAGCCCTCAGCAGATCGATAATTTGCAACCTTTTGAAGTTTATGGTTGGTCTGTTTTTATAGGACCCACTAAAGTCACTGGTCAATTTTAGATTTTATTATTTTCATTTTCTGGAATGGCTGAATGTTGACGCTAAAACTGGGGAGACAGGCACCCGGTTTATTTTTTTCTTTGGGGTGAGATAAATAAAGATGTCCCAGTTGTGTTTGTCTCTATGAGAAGCGCACAAACTTAGCTGAGCTAAAGCTAGCTTGAGGGGTGCCAGCCCTCGCGCTCGCCATTCCGACCCAGCGCTGTGGTGCCGTCGCCGTGACGACTTCGCTTCCATGCCATTTACAAAGATCCAGAAGGGGAAGCTCCATGGCAGCATTGACGTGGGCCTGTCTGTGATGTCCATAAAGAAGAAGGCCAGGCGAATCGACCTGGACACCGAGGAACACATCTATCACCTGAAGGTGAGCGCTGCCCCACTGCCGGTGGGGGGGGGGGTGGGGGGGGCAGGTACTGTGTCAATGCCTCACTGGGTCTCCGATGCCCCCTCTGCCACACAGGTGAAGTCGCAGGAAGTGTTTGACTCCTGGGTGGCCAAGCTGCGGCATCACCGGCTGTATCGGCAGAACGAGATCGTGCGCTCGCCCCGTGACGCATCCCTGCGGGCATTTCCTCCGCCTGCCAGCTGCCCAGAGTCCCCCCAGCTGGCCACCAGCGCCGGGCACGAGGCTAAGGTAAAGCCCTTCGCTTCCCTTCTTGCTCTCTGCTCCCCTTTCCTTGGGGTCTGCTTTACCCCGCTGCCCATTCCCAGCGGCCCGACTTTGGCACGCCCCCCCCAACTGCGCTTTGCTGCAGCGAGCCACAGGGAAGCAGTCGATGGGCCGTGACGGACGCGGGAGAAGAGCGGTGTTCCGGCCTGACTGGGATAATAATGACTCATTAGAGAGCCTCGCAAAAAAAGCCGATTTGCCGGACCTGCCAAGCCCCGCTCTGAACACCGGCACCGTGTTCACCTGCTTCTGCCGGCTCCGCGGACGGCTTGTTTTGGGATTTATCCTCCAGATACCGTCTCTTAAAAAGGCGGAGCTTTGGCACTTCGTGCGTCGTGGCGTCTGACCCGTTAATGAGTGGCAGGGGAAATTCAACATCAGCATTATTGAAAGGCCAGTCAGTGTACGCTTAGGCGTGGCAATGAGGAGATTACACGCCGTTTACCCTTCGTCATTCTAGCAGATCACGTGGATTAAAATATTGTCATGGAAATTCAGCTCCCAGTGTGCAGCCATGCTGTCGCAGCTGTTAGTTCTGCACCCTCAGAGCCTTGTGTCTCTTATCAAACTCTGGTGTTCTGTTTCCTCTCCCGCGTCATTTTATGGCTCTTATTTATGGTTTTCTATTCACCCTTAAACTGAGATAAGCACGGACATTCCACTGTTTTTTGAATTGCATGTTAAGTGCTTTTGGTCAACCATGTCGGCAAGGGTGCTATATAAAAATGAAGTGAATTGAATTTTGCTGACTGCTGGTCCAGGGTGACCCCAGCCTCATGCTCTGTGCTTCCTGGGAGGGACCCCAGACCCTCTGGTGACGCTAAGCAGAATAAGTTGTTAGAAGGTGTGTGGGTGAATAGATGGAATTAAATTGTTTACCTTTTTAATAATAGGTGTTACAAATACAGATTGGGAAAAAATGAATGTCTGCACAACACTGTGTTTGAAAAAGTGTTGAAAACCGGTTGTAAATTATAAATGGGATGTATATATTGTTTGGAATGAAATGATGTCATATTTAGCTGTAAAGTGGTGACATTCAGGGCTGGTTAGCTGCCAGTAATTGGGCCAGCCTGTCTGATTAAATTTCATTACATTTTAATTACTTTCTCACCTGGTTTACGCTTGGAACTACCGGAAAGATCACATACCATATGCATAAAATAAAACCCCCCCATGAGAAAGGCAAACGTGACACTATTTCCACGGAATCACCCCCTGTTCCTTAAAGAACCCCTAATAAACCCACTCTCTCAGTAAGAGCTCCCCATCACAAGTTCATATATAAGCACAGACAGCGGGGTCTGTCACTGGACTGTGTGTGGCTTTGCTGTGGCCTCAGACCCACACTTTGGCCGTCCTGCTCATTGCCTGATTAATAAGCCAGCTGTGCATAATAAAGTCCAGAATGCGCACTGTGGAAGGATGACCTTGAATGAGAGAAGCGGATAAGCAGATTACTATTATAATGTAACTGTCATTGACAAAACTATACCTTATGGGGGGCAGATTAAAGGTGGAGGCTTTGCCTTGTATCACCAGACGTTTCGTTTTATAAAAATGTGAGGCTGGGGGTGAATGGTAGAATCGTTCCTTTTTTTTCAACTAAAACAACACTTTTCTAGAAATTGGACCAGGCAAAATATTGTGTTATAAAAAATTAGATGTGGTCGTGTTCTTCTTCATAAAAGTATATATATAAAGGATTAATATCTATAAATAGACATGAAATTGTATATTCATTGTTCATGTGGCCAGTTTATCGGGTATACCTGCTCGCTAATGGATTAAGTCCGCTCCCCCAAACAGAGAATCGTGTGGCTGCAACTGAATACATACAGCATGCAGACTGGGTCAAAAGGCTGACTTACTGTTCAGCTGAGCGTTTCAGCGGCTGAGTCGTCCCATCTAAGTGGTATGGAACGTGCTGTGATTGCTGCCATACGTGCCAGTTTCAGCATCTCAGAAAGAGCTGCACTCCTAGCATTTTTATGCGCCACAGTGTCTAGGAGTTTGCAGAGAACGTTTCCGTGAACAGTTACATCCAGTCAGTGGCATTTCTGTGGCCTAAAACAGATTTTTAAATGAGAAGGTCAGAGAAGGAAGGCCAGCCTCGTTAAAGCTAACGGGAAGGTCACAAACGCAAAAATAACAGCTGAGCACAACAGTGGTCTACAGAAATGCTTCTCTGAATGCTCAATTTGTTTATATTTCAAGCAATTTTTAAGGGAAAAGTCCATCATACTACTTAGGTTTGCCTAATACAGTGGCTACTAAGTATATGTATGTACATTCCTTCTGTGCTCATTATAAAAATCTATGAATATTTTTATATGTTACTACAAAAGCGGCATATCCATGAAATCCATGCATGTCCATGTTTTGGCGACTGTGACTGTAACTTAGACGGAATACGTCATTCTCAGTGTACTGATAGCATTTGACATCAAATTGACAAATAAAAAGATAATACAGTCCCGATCAAAAGTTTAAGACCACTTGGAAAATAGCAAAAAATCATATTTTGCATGGTTGGATTTTAACGATGTTCCAAGTAGAGCTTCAACATGCAACAAGAAGAAATGGGAGTGAGACAAAACATTTTTTTGAGCATGCAATTTATTGAAAACAAGGCTTAAACTGAGTATTTTCTGAGAAAATGTGTTTTTTCACCCTCCTGCAATAACGGATTTTTGGAGGTACGTGTCTTCCACCGGACAGAGGCGATATATTAGCCCAGTATCACAACTTTTGTCAGCTGCCTGGCATGAGATTTCCAATTCAAGATAAGTCTGCAGACACATGTGCATGTTTGTAACAGTTTTATTACCTTGTAAATAGTCTGTGGGGTTTGCAAACGACCCCAACGCTTTTGATGTAGGTAATTTTAGGTTTATAATGGAATAATACAGATAATACAGATTTGCCATAAGTTTTCCTGCGCATGGGTGAGAGTGTGAAAGCGTGAGTATCACGCTAGATGCATGAGAGCTGACATCCCTGATTAGTCCTGACGTGTGAGGGCAATGTTCTGGGGCTATGGACAGATCCCCCAGGCGTCTTCTTTCACATACCGCTTCTCCAACAGAGTAGCACTTGAATGGTTCCATTCAAAGCCCGGCGTTTGAGCGCATGGACTCGAGGCTGAAGCTTCGAGACTGATCTGAGCCGGCTTTACTCCAACTTGCTCTCTGCAGGCCAAGCCCACCAGCCTGCCCTGGCAGCCCCCGGCCCCCAGCAGCAGCAGTGGCAGCCTGCCAGCCTCGTACAGCAACGGCCAGAGCAAGGTGGCAGCCTGGCTGCTGGAGTGGGAGGAGATGGACAAGTGTGCTGAAGGTGAGTGCAGTGTGAGTCACGGCCAGCGTGTGGCTGTCTGCAGGCCTCCCGGCCCCTGCTGTGCGGGAGATGTAGGCCTCAGCTGTGTCTAAACACCCAAGAACCAGAGAAAGAACCCATCAGAACCTTCTTCTGTACCACTGGTTCACTTGACTGACTTTGACCAGTTGGAACAGTCCCTTTCCCTTCAGTGATGTATCCCTTGTCCTGCGTTTACCTCCAGAGCTCGCTCACTGCCAGTCCAACCTGATCGAGCTCAGCAGGCTGCTGCAGAGTCTGGAGATTCTGCAGAGGACCCAATCCGCCCCCAGCTTCAGCGACATGCAGGTAATGTGTGCCACCTCGCAACAGCGAGGGAGTTCCTTATGCCCGCCCTCGCAGACTGGGCATCCGCTGCTCGGACCCGTGTTAGCTCACAGCTTAGGTCACGAGAAGCTGAGCAGCATAAAAAATGCACATGTAAACCTTTTAAAGCAGGGGTCACCAACATGGTGCCCACGGGCACCAGGATGCCCCCAAGGACCACATGAGTCGCCTGCGGACCTGTTCTA
>JAODJW010000035.1:9915633-9941324 GCA_026777045.1 Hyperopisus bebe | reverse complement strand
AGATGATGTGGTATGATTGCTCTTGCATTCAGATCAGATCCATGTAAATATTGGCCCTAACAGTCCCTGTATACCTTGAAAGAACACTGACCAAGCTCGTAGATCCATCCAAGGCTGTTACAGCTGTCATGTCTTTGCCTTAAAACAGCATTACTTTCAGCAGACCCAGTACAACTAAGCTCACTGGAAGCTTTACCTGAGAAGCCCATTGGATGTCTCTAAGCACTGATTTAGACTGACGTTTGAATCGGGCTATTCAGATTTCATACTGGATCTCTAAATTTACCTTGCATGTTTACTGGGCTACTTTAATTAGTAAGATTTATGTTGACAAAGTGTGCGAGACTAACAAAATGTTAATAACTATGTAAAATATTTCACTTTTGCTAACTGACTAACCTTAGTTGACTACACCACAAAGTCAACATATTTGTTAGGGGGGACTAATTCATATTTATTTGAATTCACATTTATTTATTTTAGAAATGGTCAAGGCTGAAAGCCATGGTTAATTCATTGTGGCTGTATTCTCTCTTGGGATAAGCAGTTTTGTATAGGAAAATGACTATTTTTAGAGTAGAACTTGAAGATTACTAAGTTGGTCAAATACCTAAAAAATAGTCAATGGTCAATTGAAATTAAGGTGAACTACTTTCACTGCTACCTATGGCTAACATAGAATGTTTAGCTGTTGGTGGTACCTGGAGTTTTGATTATTACACACCCCTCTGAAACACAGGGAACTCCAGTCGAAAAACAAAAGAAAAAAAAATGCCTGAAAATTATGGTTGCCCTGTTTTATTATAGTGTATGGCATCTAACTGGTGTTCCAGTTCAGGTCCCACGTTCCAGTGGCTATTGAAGGTAAATAAGCATAGGTTTATAAATACTGGTGCATGTGTCAGTGAGTTGGCTGCTCATGGGGATGTTTTCCAGCCCTGGATGTTTGGCAAGATCTAATGTCTCCTCATGCTATTTCAAGCCATGATGTTAGTTTGGGGAGGCAATCGCACCGAGATAGTTTGACACCATATGCTGAAGTGAAATGACTGTGCTTCATCATCTCTCCCTGTTCTACGCTATCCTCAAAGACCACATATGCACTGTGGGACAGTCTCGTCCTCATTATTTATTTTGTTTTATTCTAAAACAATTGCGCAGCTTCATGGCGCCTAGACATTGGATCCAATTGTACAATTTTCAACTGGCGGCTAAACACTGCCACCTGCTGTCCATATAATAGAGAACGATTAGCTGGGTCTATTTTGTAACCATGGTGATCACCGTCCTACTGCACTTTAACAGTGAAGGTCAAAACATTTCAGATGGAAAGATTTCGATGAAATTTTTGAAGAAGCTGTGGAACTGAAGCACGTAATTCAAATATCAGGGTTACTAAGTCTCACGCATCTGGGGTGACAGTCACGCTTTTAGACCCTCATACAAGATATCTTACGGCAAACCTATATTATTCCATTATAAACCTAAATTTAGCCACACCAAAAGATTTGAGGCAGTTTGCAAACCCTATAGACTATTTACAAGGTAATAAACTCTTACATATTTGCGTTTTCTTTCTGAAATTACCTGAATTCGAAAAAAGCGACTTTCGTAGGTATATAAGTAGACCGATATAATTTCCCTAGAGAGCATACAGCTATAATTTAAATCTTAAATAATAAAAGTTTTGATATATATTTTAAAAGTTAAATAGCCTACTGTGCCGGCCGTTTAATCAAAAAGAAGAATAGTACGTTTCCGTATTAAGTTTCTCTTATTTAGATTAAAGGAATTGCGCTTTGGTACGTTAATTTACGTCGATTATTTTGATTTTCATATCTTAATTTCAGTATTTATAAGGAGTATGTTAACCATGTGTGTGCATTTTGGGGGTGGGGTGTCGCCAGTGTAAAATTAATTCTTCTGTTGTAAAGGCAACTAGCATATACTTTGAATTTTTATTTATGTTTATTGTGAATTTCCAGCTGGAGGTGAGAGGGCAGGTTTTGTTAGTAAAGCTGTAGTCTTGCAATGATCCTTACTGCAGAACTTTAGCGCAGTTTTCTCATTTTCCTCTTCATTGTCTAAAATAAACCAAAATGTAGGCCTGAAAAAAGAAGTTGTAGCTCTTGCAGAAGTTCAACTTGCTGTGCCTTAACACATTTACTAAGCCCTGAAATGTAATACTTGTGTATTGCTACAGTAGTGTAGACGAATGTGGGATAAAGACGCTGCAGGCAGTGCATTTATGTCAGTGCACTGGGGCTGAGCAGAGCACTCCTCCATTGCTTCGTCCTCACGGCTTCGGTTAACCCTTTCCATTAAATGCAGTGAAATAGCTTACTCAAGGGGTTCAGTAATACTTATGGCAGGCTTTGACAGTAAATCCTTACTTTTAGAAAGGCAATAGTACCGATTACTGTGGGGTGGAAAACACGGAGCAAACAGATTTCTACCTGATGTTAAGGGATTACTAAAGAAAGACAGCTCTCATGCACCCGTGTGTCTTTTAAAGCTTTCATTTATAAGTGTGGGCTGCTTTCCGAAGTGTTTTGAGGGATGGGCGATGGGGGCATGGTAGAAATTATTTTTGCTGTCAGCATGTTACGTAAGTGATTATAAGGTTACAAGTCTCGATTTTCCCGCTTAATAATAATTTAGTGCAAGTGAGGGGAAACGGTTTTCCCGATCAGGACAGACATTTTCCGCTGCTACGGGCTCAGGCACCGGTCATTCATTTTACATTTTACATTTTACACGCGATGTCTGCGGGACGCGATCCATCTGAAATAATGGCAAATGGTACAAAACGGCTGTAAAACGAAACCCCTTATTCCTCAAACTTAGGTTTTTAGAGATTTCCCTCACGGGACGTATTTACGTTGCGCTCTGTTATTACGGCGATTTCCTCGGTGGAAAGATACCGGCTGACTGTAAAGGAAAAACGAAAACATCTGTTGTAATTAGTCACGCAAATTGATGACGCAAAAAAGCACCAGGCGTCCCAGCCACTTAGTATATAGTACGCAGGACCGGCTTAGAGTCCCCGGCAGCTCATACATCTCACTGTTTATTATACACGCATGTAAAAAAGGACAGTCTGCCAGTGAATGTTGCGAATGCCTTACATGAGGTTTTCCCTTCTTTTCTTTAGGATTTTTTTTTCTTGTTTAATTTCCAGACTGACGCACATCACCCGATGTCGCGCTGGTCTCCCAGCTTAGTCGATTTAATCCATTTTCTGATGGATCTCTTCTGAAGTGCAATTGTATACCTACATAAACATATCTTTTCATGAACACTGTACACTGCTGCTATATAGTGCTTGTTCTAATAAAAACAAAAACAATTCAGCAGGTTGTCTTTGTTATGAAACTATTATGAAACATACAAAACATCTGCATATACCATAATATACTAATATAATTATAACTTATTTATCGAGCAGCAGCTTTTACCCAAAGCAACTTAAAATTGAATGACGGATCAGACAGTTCCTGAAACAACTGGGGGTTAGAGGCCTCAGTTAAGGGCCCAACAGCGAAAGCACTGTGCTGACTCTGGGATTTGGGCCGAATTTGATTCTGTCAGGGATGCCATCCAGCATGTCCTGCCTAGATCCTCTCCTTTTAAAGGGGACAAACCTGCCACACCTTCCACAAGGAACTAGGATTGCAGTCCTGAAGAACCAGTCAAACTGGTTTGCCAAGGGACTTTGCTTGAATAGTCTGAGGTGCTGATCATCTGGTTTGCTGTACCCTGTTGTAGTCCCCCATCTACTGAACCCTGGTGTGAGATTGTCCAGTAAGTTGTGAGTTTTGTCTCCTGGTTATTGCCAGTTTTTCTGTCCCTGGGCTGATTTTCCTGCCTTGCCTGATCTCTGCCTGCTCCTGGACCCTGACTTGGTTCATCAGTTCGACTTTCGTCTATTTCTACCCGCCCGGTTTCTGAAACCTGGACTGTTTGACCATCACCAGTTCAACACCATCTCCAACGCTTTAGGGCTACACCGTAACAGCTGACCTTCAATGATGAGTTGACTTAAACAGGCCTATCACATAAAACTAGGTGAATTAATTCTGCCAAGGTGAGCAATAAATGCAAGACAATGACCAACTACACAACTTTATATTTTAATGTTCTCCTTCAAATGTCACATATTCTACATACTTCCAGTTAGGATTTGGAGCTACAAGCTTTTCAGTTAATTTACACCAAATCATTATGCACAACATAATTAAATGTAATAGTGTACCACAGCTTCCTGGAAGCAGGTGTAGGCATGCAGTTGACAGGAAGACATCTGACTGATTACTGAAAAGCAGAATACATTGTGTCACTGGGACGTGTCAATGTCCTGACTCTTCCAAAGAGAATATGGCAACAGAGCACACAACAGGTGTCTCTCTGACTCTTGAACACAAGCACCGCTTGGTTCCATGTTTATACTCAGGAGCAAACTACTTCTGAGTCTGTCAAATTATGAAGACAATCTCTCAGACCTGAGTGCATATTTAATCGCCATCATAAATGATAAATTGGGTGGGTGGGTATGTGTGTCTCAAAATGAAGAATACCTTACATAACACAACACTCGAGGGGTTTTTACTGTTAAATATAGTAAGCCTAATAAAAACACACCCCTAAATCAAACTCATACACAGGAACACGGGTATCCGTCGACTTACGTTCTCATTTGGGGCTGGGACCACAGAAGTCAATTTGGGTATATCTCAGTAGTTATAGGGAAGAGACAAGACATTAAATATAGCACTGTAATATACACACAGTATAGCAAATGATAATGTAAATATAAAATCACAACATTTTATAATAGAGAGAGATTGCACTTAAATTACAGGTAAAAATAAAGTGCTGATTGCCCTATAAAAATGATGCACGTGGTAGCAAACAGTAGGAGCTGAGAAAGATTTTATTGTACAGTACAGCAAGTGTCTTTGTATGTAACAAAATAGCACAGTACAGGTACTGTATCTTTATATCTGCTTATTGTAGCTCCCCATTACATTTACATTACTGTGTGCATATGTATTCCAAGTTAGATATGGGCAGGGGGTCATTATACGGCTGGCGGCGCTGCCCATTGTCCTGCGCCTGTTACACTAAGCGATACACCCGCTATCAGCCTACTACACCCGCTAACGGCCTACTACACCCACTAACGGCCTACTACACCCGCTTTCAGGCGTCTCTCCATCAGTGTATATTATTTACTATGGACCTCGGACGTAATTGTGATCAGACGTGACACGATAGGATGGAAGTCGACGGATACCTATATTGAATGAAGAGTATGAAATACTAAGAAAATATCTGTTGTAATTAAAACTGACACTTCACAGAAAACTCTTAAAACACAGGACACAGATTATTGCTTAACTCCACTATGCCATCATTGTCTGAATTGCTTTGGAATACTTTGTGGAACCAAAACATTATTGGGTTTCTGTGCTGGAACCCATATATGACCTTGGTATAGCTGTTCCTGTAAGCTTATTACTTTTTAAACACTCACTGCAAACATGTTGCTATGGGAAACAAGTTCAGCTGTAACATACAGATCTCAGGTATAGGGGAATTCGATGCTGCGCCTAATATTAGAAATTGCCTAACATTTGGTGAGTTTTAATTACTGTTTCAAGGAAAACAGGTCACACAGACATTTACTCATCTATCTCTGGTAAGATCAGGTGAAGTTTTATACTGACAACTTTCATGCAGCTTAACAAAGGGACATGGAAAGGTCTGATCAAATTTACACTTATTGGCTTATGAGGGTCCTGAAACTGAGGTTTCCAAACAAACTGGTTCACATATCAATATTCTGAAGGATATGATTACGATTATTACTTGGAAGATTGATGGATATTGGTACTAGTTTTGAAAGTAGTCTAACATGGGAAGGACACATGAAATAAAATCTAGATGTTGGTATTTGATTAAAAGCTTTATATTACATTCGAACATTACCAAACAGCAACTTAAAGGCCAAACGAAGCAAACATTTCATGTAGGGAGGTATGTCTCAATTATTAGCTGTAGGACCGCTAGACTTCAAAGGCTGTAATGTAATTGAAGTCAAATGTAAATAATCTGAGGGAACTGAATAAATCAATATTTTTAAACATTACATGAATAAAATTTAAATACTAAAATACATCATTTTGGATGCTGTAAGGATATCAAAAACTTCATGAAGGTGACTTATTCTTCATGAAGGGCCCCATGTTTTTAAATTAAGCTACAGATAACTCCCAAAAAAAAACCATAGGACATTTTGGAAAAATGTAAAATGTAAGTTGTTGCTAATTATTTTGTATTTGGTTTTCAAAATTGTGTTTTGAGGGATGGAGGCATTTAGTCACACAGTGACCGCTGATGTTAGTCATCCAAAGGTGGGTCTAAAGTGACGTCGTGTCTGAAGCAGACCGTGAGGACAGGTCGAGCGTACGCGACCGTGAGCACGTGGCAAGGCTCCGTCCCCCCTGAGGTCACTTGGCGGAGGCCACCACCTTCAAGTACTGCAGAGCGCTGTGCGCCGCGTCGTTGTGGGCGTTACTGCAGGAGATCCCCGTGCCATGGCACACGGCGATGGGCGCGGTGGAGAGTTCCACCAGGCACTGGTAGTGCCCGTTCACCGTCAGCTCGCCTGTTGCACAAACCAGACGTGTTAAACTAGCTCCCGTAGCTTAACAAGAAAAACGCTATACTAACAATGCAAAAGTCGGAGGTTCAAATCCCAGGGATATCACATAATCTGTAACCCATCCCTCTACGATACGTCACTTTAGATAAGAGCATTAGATGTTAAAACACCATGGCCCGGCCTACAGAGATGCCAGCAGTGAAAGCTGTACAGACAACACGGCTGGGTCGAAGAAAAAAAAAAAAAATTATATTGGTTTCTTCTGGCCTTCGAACTATAAATATGTTCAGCAGAGACTTTTTATCCAAAGCAAAGCACAACTGAGAAGGCAGGTCACAGAAGCAATGGGGGTCAAGGGCCTTGCTGAAGGACCTGACGTTGAAATCTCTCTGCCAAGCCTGGCATGTGAGCCAGTGACCTTCTCATCACTAGCACAACGTCCTAACCCACCAAGTCACCCCCCCCCCTCAAAAAAAGTCGTGATTTACAAACCAGAGGGAGAACTCACCAATGTCAAAATATGTGACCTCAAATCCCTGCTCCTCGGCCAGTTCCAGCATCATCTGCACATAGTCGGTGTTGGGGACGCTGAGGGGACGACTTCGCAGCATCAAGATTTTCTCTCCCGACGAGTTACGCAGGCTATCCAGCCAGACACTGGGCTTAGCCTGAAGAGCAAGTGGTGACACACGTGGGATAAATGCCAAACGCTGCTCCATACAATCTTCTCTTCTCCCTCCGCTATAGCCTTCGTTTCGGTGACACATGTGGTCACATGACTGCTCTACCCACCCAGCGCGTCTCGGGGTGGCCGGAGAGGTTTTGGAGTCTTGCTCTCATTTTTTCAGCGGCGGCCTTTTTCGCGAGCTTTTTGGAGTTTCCGCTTCCTGCCGGGAGACACGCCTCTTAAAATAACAACTGAAATGGATCCATCATTTAACACATTTTATTGTGAAATCTCAATCATCGCTATGACAAATATCACGCTGCAGGGAAACCTGAAGACACAGATGTCAGAATGTCGCCAGGAGTCAACATAAATTTGAAAGCACCTAATAATGATTCTGAACCGATTCGTCACACGACTTAGGTTTGACCTTGAGATCTCAGTACAGACAGATACCTAAAGCACAGATACTTGCATTTAAATTTAGTCTTTCAGCTAACACTTTGCTCCAAAGCAACTTAAAACACTCTTTATTTTTCAGCTGGAAACTTCAGTGAAACACTTCAGCTGTTTAGTCAGTTCCTAGGGGTCCAGTGGGAACATTTTCAAAATTTGATGAACCAACTACATATTGTTTTGTTGTGTTTTACATGAAAATGAAACTATTCAGTGTAAACTATCACAAGGATCGCTTTCAGCAGGAGTAACAGAATTACTCCCCAGCTGTAGCTAGTGTTGATTCAATGAGCAAATCTACAAAGATTACATCTTCCATATCCATATATCCAGCACATTGTCACAGTGAGTCTTTAGCCTGAGTATTTGTGACAGGGGTCATCATGCACTCTCAGAAAAAAAGGGGTATAAATGTGCACCTTTGCTTGTCACTTGGGCTGTACCCTTGTAATTGTGGTGGGCCCATTTCTGTACCTTAAAGAGGTACAATTACCTACAGCTAAGGGTACACTTGGCAGAGCCTTGAGGGTACAGCTTCGGGGACAAAGGTACACATTTTTACCCTTTTTTCTGAGAGTGTGGTGGGACAAAAGATCATAACCAGTCACATAATGGGCAATTTAGATACTGCAATTCACCAAGTCACATGTTCTCGGAGTGTGGAAGGATGCCAGCGTCCCTGGAGGAAAACGTTTACAAACAAGCAGAAAGTGCAATGGACCACATACCAGTCTCTGTGAAGGACTCCATTCTGCAAGTAACAGTGAACTCCTTTTTGTGAGGTGGTCCCGTCTCCTTTGAAAAAGTATACTCAGGCCGACGCCACCCGTTCTGTAATGCAAGCTCCTGTTGAAGCAGAGCGAGCATGATGTCAGACTCAACTCCTGCAAATGACCAGTTCTTGAAGAGTATTTCACACTCACGTCAGAATAAGTGGGTTGAACACGACCCCACGCCTTTGTACTACACCGTCACCGTTCCATACAATAAACAGTTTAAATATCCTTTTACATGCTCGTTACACCACGGTAAACAAAAAAAAATAGCCTAAGTAACGCCATAAAATAAACAAATGCATATGCTCTACCTGCAGGATCCCAATGGGGTTGGATTGCTCATTTTGCTCAACTTCAGCCACATTATCTTCCGTCTTCACTAACAGGAGGCTTTAGAGACGGAGAAACGGACATTCAGCGGTTTTAATCTACCAACCGCTTCAAAAAGACGATGCGACTCACTTGATGGCTGACTCGGACTGTAAGATGTTGAGGGCTTCCTCTGCAGCCTGGTGCTTCGCCGCTTTTTTGGTTGCGCCTTGACCTGCGGTGTGGAGACAGACAAGTTATGCCCTTTAAATTCAACAATTTTTGAAGACAAGTGCATGATTTTGCCTTCCAATCGTGCAAGCCAGCAGCATTCGCCGTACTATTATTACTGTGCCGTACCATGAATCGACAATTTTAGTACCAGACGTAGACAAGCACAAACCTTTGCAATTAACGTCTCCTATGGTCACGTTAAAGACGAAAGTCGGCTGGTGCGCTTCACCTTCTTCCTTTTCCAAAACATACACTGGGATCTTGCCGAGCTTTGTGCCATATTCATGCAGAATTTGAATAGGCGTCTTCCCAGGACATTCAGTCGGAGGAGGCTGCAGATTTACACTGTAGGCATGTTTAACAGTATCCTTTATAATTTGAAGTTAAACAAATCAAGTACCAAATTTTGGGAGTGTTGACCCCAAGTATACAATGTATCCATCCATCCACATCGATGCTAAATCCATCATTCAACTGACACACCGATTAATCGACTTCTTCCAACATCAAAGGAAACAAAACATTAAATCAATAACCCACAAACAACACTACTAATACCAAAATTATTGAAGACAAGCTTGGTAAACTGTATTTCAAAAGGCAAAGTGATAAGAGTAATTAAACTCAAGCAACCATAAGAATCCAATTGGTGCGCTTATAATAAACCCGCTAGCTGCTTCTGCAGTCACATAAAAGGAATATCACATTTCATAAACTTAAAACGCAATTTAATTTGGTGTTAAAAGACATCGCAGAATAAGACGTATGTGATCATTGATCGGGGACAAACCTGGATCCAATCTGGCAGTTCTTAGGAGCAGAAGATGGAAAGCTGTCTTTGGACATAACTCTCCCAAAAGCACTTGTAGTCCAAGTGGTTTTGTGCAAGAATTGAGTCAAGCACTTAGCTTTTACAAGCTGGCGATTATATCCGGGTCACTCTTATTTCTTCCGGGTTACAGGAGCGTCACAAGTACTGTGCGCGAAATTCAGTTTTCTTATTCAGGAAACATTTTGCAAATCAGTTCAATGGCAAAACCTAACCGCAATGCTACGTAACAATTACGAAAATAAACTTAAAAGCTATACAGAAAATAAATAACCAACGTAAAGATATAAGCAGTCATACTGATCACCCACTTTTAAATACGCTGAGTATAATATTAAGTTCATGTCACAAAGGTTGATTCTCACTTTTTCCTGTACTTATTAATTATTATTATTAAAAATGGAAGAAGATTGTTTCGGAGCAATTTGCCTATTTAATTATCGAATTCCCAAGTCACACCAGGAAGGATGGAACTGGAATATATCGTACAAATACGGCTACTAGATGTATAGATATGCTCTCGTCCTTTGTTGCTACTGGGATTAAGAGGTATTGCTCTTCAGTGAGTATGGGGAAGAGAACGTGACAGAATGAAAAGCAAAACCGTTATTCCATAGCTTTGCATCTTATTTAACGATCCTCCAGAAAATCAATTAGGAGGTTTTACATTACACACAGTTAAACGAAGAAATACAGCCACATCACACCGAAATGCGATGGCCATATTTACTTTGCTGTATCGGCTTATTTTCATTTTAGAAAAGTATATGCTGAAATCGTCCCACACAAAGTGTAATCACTGTCCAATCACAGCTCTCTATCAAGCGGGGGGCGTGGTCGCGGAAACCGGTCTGGGACAGTCGGTAGATCTAATCGATGAGGTGACAACTACTGTGCCCCAGCTGTGCCCGGCTGCCTCACTTCAGAATGTTTATTATATAAATATTTAGGCACGAAATATCCTCCCTGCTCCAGCATGTAAAAAGTGACGCTGTGAGCGATGATTTTGTCATTTATAAAGTGGCTTCTGGAACACTTGCAGCAGCCGGCGGTTGTCAGTGGCCATGATTTCCAAGACACCAGAACAGTTCTCATGTCTATTTTGCAGCAGTTTCAAACGCGTGTTCCTGGGCAACGAAGTCAGTTCAAGATTCACATCCCTAGGCGCATCATTCGATACTTCGTCGATTGTTTTTCCGCCTATACCGAAGTCCTGTTTGCATTTCAAGGTGGTTCGAATCCCGCTCCATACTTTACAGTGCTGCTGGAGCAATATAAGGTCTATTCACTACCATTCGTTTTACCTAACACACTACCACGTCACCAAATTAAATTTCAATTTTTTCTGAAATTGAAATAAAAATAAAAAGGCAAAAATACCAAACTAATCGAGGCAGTATACCTCCTGATTGTAAACCTGACGCTGCACGGACATTTAAAAAAGAAAGCGAATTTTCTAAAACTAACAAATTACCAAATTATCTGCACAAAATAACTTTCAAAGGATTCGAATTACGGTTTCAGTAATTAGTTGGAAATACAAACACAACATGTTATTCGAATGGTTTATTTTTTTATTTATTTTTTAATCATAAAACAATCAGCAACTTCAGAAATGTCATTTGTAAATGTCTGATTATTACAACTAAAATGTTGGGAGTAAATAAAAGGAACACACTTCTAAAAAAATTAATAATTGCTTGCATTTTAAACCAGAAGCTAATTTTATGTTCATATTAGACAACGCTGTATATATAAATAATTCTGTGTTTTTGTTCTGCATTCTGGGAGTGCTTATAACGTTAAGTCAGTAAACCAAACTGCAGTGGCTGAATCTCCACTACATGACAACCCTAACGTTACTATTAACAAGCCGTACGTATCCTGTCAGTGAATTTTCAGATAAACCAGAAATGGACTACTCAAAAAACGGAAAACTTAAGTATTCATGACATTCTGTGGGCAGTTTGTTTATTTACCCAATATGGGTAAGGATTGTCAACTATAGGCCTTAATCTTTTCCACGTCCGTATCACATTGTGCAACACACCCATACTTACAAAACGTATACATGGCGTCTTACTTTGTTCTACATAATGCTTGACATAGCATAAAAACACCAGAACTCTGCAAGCAATTATGAGGAACTCAGGTAATTTAGCGATTTATTTCTGTCTTCGGTTTCATTGAGAAGAATGTGCAACACTTATTTACCAGAATCATTACATTGCCATTTGTTTGGAGTAATAATCCAAATAACTGCATTTATTTCCGTTTTATTGTGCTGTAATCCAGGGCAGAATTACATATGGGTGATATTTCCTGTAGACAAATTTACTATCACTTTAAATTCCTTCAGCATCTTATGTATAGAAAGCGGCATCTAATTTTTTGCGATTTTTTCACGGTATCGTATATGACAGGTACCCCAAAGCCAAACGCTGAAATAATCAATCAGATTAAACAAGGTAAGATCTATTATGACCTAAATGACTCCTCCACCGCAATCAACTTAAATCAAGCAAGTTCAGAAAGGTCTGAAAGGGTAACCGTCCATCCATCTTTCAGATCTTTATGCTGTCAATGTTATGGGAGTTGCAAAAAATCTTTTTTTTTTAGAACAAGGGTGAAGTGAAACAGTTTTCCGTGCACAGTCTGTAAACATATTTATCACATAATATTGAGTAAAAATAACCATTATCGACAGTATAAAAACACGATGATACTTTTCAGGTCAAAAGCATGCTTTTTCCCCAGCCCCTCCCTCAAAAAACAATTAATTGATTCAGGATTTTAATATTGGAATGCAGCGCCTTTGTCCACGTAATGCTTTAAGACGTAATCCACGTATTGATTTAAAAAAAATCCATTTACGATCTGGGAACATTTGGGAAACTATACAATAAAATTTAATGAGCAATAAGTAATTATTTAATGTAATTAGAACAGTGTAACAATTTGAATTTTGAAAAACAGCATTTCTGACAATAGAAAAACACCCTCCAAAGGGTTAAGTAAAACCTCTAAATTTACCTTGGCAGCAGTTACCAAAAAGACTGTAAAAATGACTGAAGTCATTTTTTTTTTGTCCCACTATATATAGACGAGAGATATGAGGGCTTCGTAGCATTCTTCAATTTAACTGAACTTCATTGACACCATTTTCTACTTCAACTCCTAGCTAATTAATCGTTTAGTGTTGGTGCAGTCTAAATGACATCAGTGCATTAAGATGCGCAGAAGAAACCAGCAGAGGGCAGTGCGGTGACCCAATGAAAAAGAAAGTGTCTCCCGATTGGCGGCAGGACGCGGGGTCATACTCTCAATGACAACTGACAGCTGTCGTGGCCACTGGTTCGCACGGGACAGTCAGCAGGCGAACTAGGAGTTCATTTCATCTTGCTGCTCCACTTAGCCTGAGATGCACACCAGTCCCTCCGGTCAGTACTCATGGCTGAGTGCTCACAGGAGTAATTCCGCTTTGCAATGGATTTCAGTTTTAGCCCTCGAATGGTGGAATCCCTCCCAGTGTCGCTCGATGGCAGTGCTGAGATGAGATAGGCCGCCGATCCAGAGTGGGAGGCTTTCTGCCAAGAATGGGCCAATAGGATACGAGGAGGGAGGAAGGGGGCGGGGTCTTCAGGCCTCTGTGTTCCCGTCGCCATTCTCCAGTGGCTGCAGGTGCTCCTTATCATGGAAGTCATCCTGGGGAGGGCGCACGCGATTGAAAAAGCCGAGCTGCAAGGGGAGGGAACGAGACTGAAGGTGACAGTCCCCCAGATGCCGTCTCATTCCCGTTGTCCCTCCCACTGCTTGGTCACTGTGGATAAAGCGTACCTTGTACATGATGAAGATCAACAAAGCCAGCAGGAGGAGGCCAGCCAGCACGGCCAGAGTGATGACCCACCCCGGGACAGGGTGCTTATAGTCCGTCGTCACCCAGATCACCGCTGTGTTCACCTGGAAACAGAAGAGTGGGCCCGCCCAAAAATGTCATCAAAAGGCTGCACAATCCCAGCCCTGCAGGGGGCACTGTTCCGGACCCCGGCGTCCCATCTCAGAGGGAGAGCACTCACCACCGTGGAGTTCGACGGAAACTCGATCTCCAGATTTTTGTAGGGCATTTCGATGACGTTGAAGGAGCCCGTGGACCTCACAACGTAGGACCGGTTCTGGTTCTCGCCCTACAGATCGGATCAAGCACTACTGAGCTTCCTCATCTGCTGCAAAGTCTATCCCTGCATGTAAGTGGTTGGCATGCAGGATCTGTGTGTGGCAAGGGGGCTAGGAGAATCTCACCTTGAGAAAGGTGGCCACGCCCAGCCGGGAGCGGACGAAAAGGATGGCACCCTTGCCTCTCTCCAGACGGCCCACCTGGCACTTGATGTGCAGACACTCAGCTCTCACACAGTCCTGAGAGATAGATACATAAACACACAAACACACACACAGGAAGGAAGACAGACATGATTGTTTATTTTGCATCTCAGTTATTCAGGTAGGCCTTTCTGGATGATTCTCCTCACCACCCAGCAAAAGCATGAATTCAGTCATGGGAATGGAGACAGAACTTATCCCACCCACAACTTGAACACCGCTCCCCAAACTCCTATAAGAACACCCCAATGACATTTCCCAGGGTCCCCTGTGTGGTTGCCAAGGCATCAGAGAGCTAGGTAATACATTCCTAATACTTTTTTCTCCCATGTACACGTGTGTATGTACCATTACTGCATTTCTGATATTTCACAAATTCCAATGAGAAAGAAGCAGTGGATATTGCTGCTGTATTCATTAAGATCCAGGGTATCCAGAGATTCTGCAAGGGGGTGTTTGATTGCAAGAGTTTAAGAGTTTTTGGCCTGCATTCTTTCCATTCTTAATAAAAAAAAAAGGAAAGTTCTGATTGGTTGGCATGTGGCCAAACTTTGAGGTAAGCCAAGCTCATCATTGGATAGGCCAGGCCCACCCTGCACCTCATGTAATTGGGCCATAAGTGTGAGGCCGGTCTGACAGGACGGCTGTACCAAAGTGTCCAGGTTTCCATTCATCTTCTTGCCCTCCACATCTCGCCGGGAACGCCTCCCCTCGTCACTACGCTCCCCGCCGATGACGGATGCGTTTCTCCTCGACAGGGTGGGATTCTGGGAAATGGAAGCAGTGGGATCTGGGTGAGCCGACGGAGGCGGGGCAGGTGAGGTGCGAGGTGGCATGGCGTGGGGGACGTACGGAGACGTTGAGGGGGTTGATCTGTATGCTGGTGCTGCAGTTCATGGGTCCGTCCACCTCGTAGGACGTGATGTAGAGCAGGGGACTACCACCCAGCCTGTAGGGACACTGGATGTCCACCATGGCCTTGCTGATGGTGCTTGGACCGTTGTTGCGTAGCTGAGGGGACAGCGGCCAGCATTTTTACCACCCGATATTTAATTACTCTGTGTTATCCCACTGCATGCTCCCTTGTGCCTTCTGATCCAGTTTTACCCATCTTCTAATCTGTATCTATGCATAATCTACAGCTGTGGAAGAAATTAATCTGCATTTTTAAATCCTGTTTTAACCCTGGTTCTGCTGGCAGAAGGCTACACTATGAGCCTGGAAGTGACCTGCCATGATGTTCCTAAGACAGCAGTACACAAGAAGGTGACGCAAGATACACTGGGAACGACCAAAAACCAGCCAGACAGAGAGCAGAAGTGACTTTTCTTATGGCAGAGATGAACGGCAACTTATCCGGCAGCGCCTCATAAATCAGAGGATGACCTCAAGTGACCTTCAGAAAGAATGGGAAACAGTAAGTGGTGTGAAGTGAACTCTTAGGACAATTCATAACAGGCGCCTAGAAGAAGGACTAAAGACCCATAAAGCAAGGAAGAAGCCCTTCATTAATGAGCAGGGAAGAGCCAGGCTGGAGTTTGAAAAGAAATGTATATTTTACAGAGACGCATTTCCATAAACTGAAAAACAAAAAAAAACTAAAAATGTTGCAGTGGTTTCTTAATTTTTTTCAGAGCTGTATATCTATCTACATATACCAATGTCTATACCCATCTGTCCATGTATGCATCCAAACTCAGCACTCTAACCGTAGTGTGTGACATCAAAGCGACTCTATGGGCTCCGACTGCGGAGGTTCCATGGCACTAAGCTGATTGGAGGAACTGGAGCTGACCTCATAGATGTGCTGGACCAGGGGCCCGATGTCATCCTCCACTACCGGGTTGTCTTTGGGCTGCCAGTTGGCAATGGGGAGGAAGACTTGGTCTGGGGCAGAAACACTGGGGGGAAGAGAGAGAGAGAGAAGTGGCTGAGTGTGGTGTCAGACCTGCGGTGGGGGGGGGGGGCATTACAGCCAGCGCTGGTACAGCAGGAGTGAAATGTCTGACACCTACCCTCGGATCTCCATTTTGGCCAAAACAGCAAGTTTTGTGACGCTGGACACTAAATTGCTTGTGTTATTAAACTGGTTGGAACTAGAAGAATAAAAAAGGCAATGTTAGATGCAGTACATTCAGATTCATACAATAACTCCCCGGGTAAACACTGTGCTAAAATAAAACTTGAACACTCGGTGGCGCTCTTGTCTCAGTTTCACTTCTGGTTTTAGGAAGGTTGAAAGTACCTAAGGGTAGAATTATTCAGTTGTCCTGCTCTAGCCTTTACTCATAATGCTGAATCAGAATCTGTAGTGGAATACCATGGAAATGATTTAAGAATTTGTTTCCATTGAATGCAGAACAAAACCAAATAGCCTGTGAATGGAATTCTTCAGTTTCATTAATACCCACAATCCACGTGGTTACAGTTTCCAGTCATTCTCATTGTGTAGGATCATGATACTGAATTGAGAGAGTATTTAAATACTGGATGAAGATGTATTTGTGCTCAGGACAAGTCCGAAAACCCCAGCCAATCAGGAAAGGCAACATTTTAGGATGACCTCATCCATAACCTTCCTCCCACTTTCCAGGGGATCAGAGCCAGATGTGAGCCTGACATGCAGCACGACCCATGTGATGCCGGCGTTGCTAGAAGGAACTGGCTTCACAGACTATCAGGCACGATCCCGCCGGACCGCAGAGTCCCAGAGCCGGTGTGCACCTCTGAATCTGCAGGTCAAACTTGACGGCGGTGTCCTGCTCGGACAGCTGATGCACACTGAAGCGAAGTCCTGCCACCAACTGGCCGATGGGAAGAAAGACATGTGAGTGGCAAGGCGAGACCTCAGACACACATCTACAATGTAGATGGGTGATGTGGGCTACCCTGCTATGTGCGATACCCCCTAGTGGTGACTGATGTTACTACCTGCATTTGTGTGTGTATAAAACAAACAAATGCTGTTCAAAGCTACATTATACATTGCTATATTCTGTAATATTCTCTCATCCACCAACAGTGATTATTTTTTTTTAACAAGAGGCATGTTCTTAAGTGGGCGAAACAAGGAAAAACAAACAATGAAAAATCAGGCTATCCAGACTAGTCTCAAAGGATCGTTCATGACTTCCTCAATCAGCATGCTGGGAAATCTGAGGAGGACTGACTCACTTTTGTTCCTCCTTTCATGGGGTTGCCAAGGTCGCAGACCACAAACCTGGTCTGGTTGTCTATCTTGTAGGCGCAGGACAGTCTAGACAACATCTGGGGGGAGGAGAGAGGGGACAGGATGTGGTGACGGATTGATAAATGGCCAGTCGAAATTCATTGCACCATTTACATCTTAATTAACGCTGCAGGCGTTTCTGTGGTGTCAGTTTGTTCACCACATCAAGCATGTGTGCTTCTGTGGGGGATAAACACCCATCTCGGGGGGCGGAGCTGGGGTGGTCACCTGACTGTTACGGACCACGCCGATGAAGTCAGCCTGGGGCGGCATGGTGACGAGCAGCTCAGCCTCGTAGGCCCCCTCCCCGCTGTTTTCCGCCATCACCTGCAGCGTCAGCGGGTTGTCGTCGCCAATGTACATCTGCTCCTGGTCACTGGAGGTCAGGGGTGAGGGAGAAGGACAAGGTAATGTTAAAGCTCACTGTGGCGCCCCCCCCCCCCATCCTGTTCACGGTGTCAGCCGTGTCTACTCACCTCACCACTGACAGTTTCAGTTCGGGCTTGCAGATGTTATCAACCCCACAGTCAAGCAGGATGTGAGCCTGCAAAGGGATAACAAACGAGCCCCCCCCATGAGCATCGAGGTCCCTGTGTGTGTGTGTGTGTGTGTGTGTGTGTGTGTGTGTGTATGGGTGTGGGTGTGTGTGTGGGTGTGACATATAAATTGTGTTGTGGGAACCAAATGTCCTTGCAATGTGATTAAAAACTTGCTATTTTGACATTGTGGGGATTTTTTCAGTCCCCACAAAAGGGGAACTCAATTTTATAAATGTCTGTGACTGCAATCAAAAAACTAAAAATTCCAAAAATCTTGTATTTTGTCTGGTTATTTATGGTTAAGGTTACAGCTGGGTAGGGTTAAGGTTGTCATTGCTGGGATTAGGGTTATGATGGTCCCCACAAAGATACAAGGAATACAAACGTGTATGTGTGTGTGTGTGCGTGCGTGCGCGTGTATACATATGTTCACTCCTACTACCCAGGCGTGAGCTCCGCAGAGCCCGGGAGGAGCTGTTTGGAAGAATGCCACCTCCCTCAAACTGCACTGGCTGAAGGAGATCCTTAGGAGCGAGAACAGCCAAATCCCAGACCCCCGCTGGCTCCGAGCCCCAGTCAATCCACCCCGCATTCCAAAAACATCCGTCTTCTGTCTCTGTCTCATTTTTTTATTTGAACCACCCCCAGGGAGTTGGGCTACATCCCCACCCTCATAAAGAGGCCGTCATTACAGCCTCTGACCACACAGGTTTTCTGTGACAGGCGCTTGTCGGTTTATTCTGATGATGGTACTAAGTAGTGCACTCATACCCGAGTATTCACTGGAAGCTCATCTTAGCCGGACTTATGCCTAATCATCTCCTCAACATGTGTATGTAATTTGCTATTTGCCTCACTTGTATGTCACTTTGGAAAGAAGCGTCTGATAAATAAATGTAATTGTAAACATAGTGCTCTATCGCGATTGCTGCAATACTTCTGAAATGTGCATTGTGGATACAACTGCATCCAGTTACGATAAAATGTCACCATTTGGGCCACCACTAGCAGTGCTTATAGAGCAAGGAGCAGCATACCTGCTTGGAGATGTTGGCAGGGGAAAACTGGTCCAGAATGGGCTGCAGGCCAGTACTGTCAGTGGGGGCGCTGTAGTCCAGGCTGTATTCCATGAAGACCATTATGGGCGTAATCTTATCCCTGAACTCTGAGTCATCCTGCAGGGAGGGGCCAGAGCAGTGCTCAGACACTCAGGGTGGGGTATATAGCTGCTCTGGGGGACAAGGTCCACTAGGCTGCGTGAAGCAGCACAGTCAGATTGAGAGAGAGAGGAGAGCGAGGGTGAGTGCGTGCCGGGCGAGCGGCTCCACCCCGGAGAGAACGAGACCCACTATGAGGAAGGCCTGCAGCTCCTCACACGCCAGTCCTCTGCCGTTGGGGACGGTGAGGTTCTTGGGATACTGGGAGGTCCGGCTGTGCAGGAAGAGGACGCGCTTCACCGCCCCCTTCTGCTTCAGCTTGTCCAGCAGGAGCTCCACCTTGAAGCCTGAGAGAGATATGGAGAACAGATGGATAAACTCCTTCTGATGCAGTTTGGTCCCCACAACGCTATGTATATCTGGACCATATGCGCACGCGTGCGCACACACACACACAGTTCTGTAATTAGCTGGAACGTCATTTTAATTCCATGTGTCTAGCCTGACTGACTCAGCTCTATTTCTGATAATTAGAATTTCCAGGAAGACCACAAATCAAGATAAGTGCTACGCAATTTCAGCATGTGTAAAAGCTGCCCCATGCCCCTTATTTTCTCACACAGTAGCCATTTCAGGAAGGTGGGAGCAGAAAAAAAAAATCTTGACAGCTTGTCTGGAAAGCCATTAATTGAAGGTATTGGTCTGTGGTCTCGCTGCAGTGCATTCTGGGAGGGGTGGGCCTCACTGTCACGTCAGAGCGCTTTTGCACCCTCATGGTGCGTCTCTGTTAAACCGCGTGCTAACAAACACCTCGAAGACGCACGCAGACACATAAGCGCACGCACACACACACACACACACACCCACCCACACGGGAGAGCCGTGACAGGCACGGCTACACACATCAAACATTCCTCCCACTCCAAACAGTTCCAGGAACCACCATTGTGAGTAAATCCAGTAAGAAGGCTTTGGGTGTGGTGATGAAATTCATTGGAACTTACGTAGAAGGCTGGGGGCCCCATGCCCTCTGGCCTGAAGACAGTACTTCACCGTAAAACTGCGGGAAAGAGGAGATTCACATCCAACATCCAGGGTAAAGACTGACATAAAACATATACAGAAACTCAGGCCAGCAGAACAGCACTGAGAGCAGGGTTCTGCAATCACACGCAGTCTCCCTGGTGGCAGAGCATGTGTACTTACAGAGCATTCTGTCTCTTACGCTCTACACTCTTATTACCACTTTGGAATTAAATATGAATTAAATATTAGTTTAATCCTTGTCCACCCCTTGTCTACTTAATTTGTTAATTTGACAATATAATTTGATTTCATGGGTAGCCGTTTTCAGGATTACATTGCTGTCCATGTAATTGTTTATGGATAAACGATTAGCGTTAAATCTTATCTTTGCATTGGATTATTTAATGAGCACCTACTCGTTTCAATTATGCAAGCAACAACATAAAAAACTGCGTTGCAAAATAGTTCCAACAAACATTCCCTGAACAGAGAAACCACTGTCCTGTTGTTCAGGACAGCAGGACATCAAGAGATTATTCAGTGAGATTGTAATCTCATTTCACAGAGAGTTGAAGCCAAGCAAACATATACAGCACTTTTATTTTGTATGCTTCCCTTCAGTTAATTAAAACCCACGTTTAGTAAACAGCTCTTACAGTGATGTTCATCCTGTCTGAAAGGAGGGAATCTGAATCGCAATGATACACTGGGTCAGAAAATACATATGTCACTCACCCCCCCACCCTGCCCCAAAGTCACCATCATGTGACTTCTGTGAGACAACGGGGAGCAAGTCGGAACTGGCAAGAGTTGGTCTGGATGAGAATACACATGTACGGACTTGTGCTGGAGGATGCCACCAGACGCCATGTTAAAATGGCGTCCGTGGTGGATCTATGAAGGACCTAAAGGCGACTCACTCACCAGGACACATGGCTGGACGAGCCGGGCAGGCTGCAGAGCTTCTCCTCAGGGTTCAGAATCTGAGGCGTGACGTCCAGGGTGGCGTTTATGCTGACCACCGGCCGAGCTCTAAGCAGGAGGGGCCACAACAGTCTCCATGACGACACATATGTGCCAAGGAACTCCCGTCTCTCGCTTCTGACAATCTGTAATATTCCCTGAGTACATCCACTTCTAAATAAGTAAATAGAATCACACTGGACCTTCAGTCACAAACTGTCATGGGAGGTATCAGTCTGGTGTAATCTGAAGGTGGGTGGGACTACTAGGTGCTGTCAGTCATCTTCTAACCCAATAGCAATCAATAAAGCAACCAATAAGCATCCAGTTAAATTTGTGAGTTTCAGCACAGTGATGTTACTCATTAAGGTACCAAAGCATGTTTCCCAGCATTGTTAATTAGGTCAGAGGGACATCATTTGTTTGACTGAACCAGCTGAGGAAACCAATAAACAAATACCACGGAAACTGGTCTGATGTACAGATGTGTTAATGACTTGCATTATGCCTGGGTACACATGTGATTAAAATATCAGTTTAATATTCGCAAATACAATAGTGGGTACAGTTAGGTTAAAGGAAAAATGTTTTTTAAATTGAAACTGGCATAAGGAGAAGGCCTCTGGGGAGGATACCTGTACAGAACTGCCTTGTCTGCTCCGAAAGCACCAACAATTAGATCTGCATAGAGGAATACAGGGGAGAGCATGTCAGCCAAGAGCTCCGGGACACCGAAGCACCAAGAGGCTACTGAAGGGTGAGCTCTGTAACTGCCAACCATTCTGTAGGCCACACTTCCTGTCATGTGAGGCACATGGCCACCTTCCCTCTGCACTGTCCATGCGGTTGACCTCATAGCAGATCTGATCAAAGGAAATGCTCTCATGGCCCTCTCTCACCTCTGTCGTCTGTCCAAGCTTTCTGATAGATCAGTCGTTAAAAAAAAAAAAAAGAACGCGTCTGCTTTTCTTTTGTTTTAACATCAGAAACACCCCCCTGAGCTCCGAATATATCCACAAATCATCTATTTCATTTTACAAGGAGGAGCCTGAAGCAACACAGACTTTGGCACCAAAGCATTCTCAGATATTTCACTGTGATGACAAGGACAGAGAGCTCATGCTTGAAACTTCCAGACAGCCTTCGGTACATTAATACTGATGGATCCTTTCAAGAAATAAGTCCGAGAGGACACTAGGAATGATGTTGGTGTAGGTATAAGGGGAATAAGAAAAGGTATTAGGAATAGCTCTGCTGGAGTTCTTATTACTTTGGTAGGTCACTACATTTATCTTTCTATTTGTGTAGTAGACGCATTTGTGCAAAGCCACATTCAAGTGAGGCAAACAACACATTACAAATACACGGCTATCGAGATGCCGGCTAGGTATAATTGCAGCTAGGCTGAGCCTCCCATGTCCCAGCTACAAGTGTAGCCAGTATTAGAGCAAGAGCTACATAGCGTCTTCAAAACAAAGCAAGAACCCAATAAGACAATTCAATGATGAGGAGTGCATCTGATTATGGTCGAAATCAGATTTTTTTGTTTTTATGATTCAAACTAGGAGGAAATTGAAGGCTCGTGGGAGTCTTACACAAAAATGTTCTGAGGGCAGAATGAAAAATGATTGGTTCAGAGAAATAACCAATTAGATTGTAGAGAAGGTGTGTTCAAACAACTAGAGGAAGTGGGACCAAAATATCGAATTGGTTGGCCCCTCCTTCTGTAGTTGCTTGGACCCACCTCCTCTGCAATCTGATTAGTTACAGTATCTCTCTGAACCAATCATTTTTCATTTTGCCCTCAGAACACTTATGTGTAAGTAAAAGTCCCATGAGCAAGTTTAAGGCCCCTACCTGGGTATCCATTTAGGTCGATGTCAGTGGCTCCGTGCATGGAGTATCCAAAACTGGGGGGCATGTAGCTGGAGGCCCACTTGCCCTCCAGAACCTGGGACGCCACCAAATCAGGCCCGGTAGCCCTGCCGTTGTGGATGTAGACCAGGCCTGAGTGGTCTGGGCCACCGTAGGGTGCTGCAATGGCAATGTCTGTGGGGAGAGAGGGGGCAGCCATGGGTCAATGGGAATGTGCATGATGAAAGCCCCTCCAAAGTGGGGGAAGGGGGGGCGGAGTTACGGAGACCACAGCCATATTGCGGGTCGTACCATTAAAGCCATCCATGTCCAGGTCCCCCAGTGCGGCGATGCAGCTGCCGAACCGTGAGTATACCTCCAGTCCCGTCAGCGTGCGCTGCGTGTGGAAGGAGAAGCCACCCTTTCCGAGGTACACGTAAACCTGTCCCACCTCCCGCAGCTTCCCGTCAGAGCCCCGGTCCATGAAGAGGGGGGCACCAATGAACAGGTCCACCACTCTGAGGGGTGGGGCAAGACAACGAGTGGGAAAGCCTGCCGGTGATGTCCCCGTGACGACGACGGGCATGGCAGAAATATCACATAGCGGTAATGTCGCAGTATAGGACAGAGAAGGTAGTCAAACTGTTTACATGCTCATGTAGCAAAGGGCTCTTTTCCATCGCACAAAGTACGGTACTTTAGGCACTTTTGCTTTTCCATTGACTTCCGGTTGAATACCAGTACTGAAAGTTAAAGTACCGAAAGTGCCAAACCAGCTGGGGTACTTTGGTACTTCGGTACTTTGGGGTGGGACTTTCAAACGTATTTGCTGTCGATTGGTTATGCAAATAGCCTGCCGTTGAAACACAAATACAACCACCATCTTTTGAAACACACAGCGAACAGTGAGAAACAAAATAAAAAGATAAAAAAATATAAAAAAGTAAAATGGAAGGACGGACAAACGAGAAAACACAGGCTTTAATCGCCATATGGTCGGATGAACAGATCCAGCGGGATTTGGATGGCACGACACGAAATAAAGTTTTTGCCGTTCCGGGCAATTCAGTTTCCTTATGTTTCCCCTGTCGCGCGCTGATTTGCACATGGTTTTGCTGTTGTTTTCATGTCTTTTTACGAAGCTCTTGAGGTAAACAAGCCATATATTTTAAAACATCACATGCCTTTTCGATGTATTTTGTTTCTACAGATAATAAATGAAATTACTTAATTCACTGGATAGAGATATTTCTTGATGAAAAGGGTATAGTATTACTTATAAGACTATATTATGTGTGATGATCTACTGTATTTACATGTAATAATGTACCTGCATGATTTTCAGACATCTCACATACATCTTTCCCTAAATATTAGGAGAAACATTATTTCCTGACATCCAGGATATTTGATTTAAACTGCGCTTTGTGATAATGTCAGTCAGGGGCGGTCACTGATGATGTCATTTGGCGCCGGTACCATTTTTTACGCCAGTGGAAAACCGAAACAAAAGAAGTACCATACTTTCGGCACTTTATGGAAGTACCCAAAGTACCAAAGTACGGTACCCGGTGCGGTGGAAAAACGCCCAAAGTGAGATGAAAATAAAGAACAATACATTTCCTGGGGAAACTGTTGAAAGTAGCCGCTCATGGCAATCAATTAGCTAGTTATGTAGAATTAACGCCAGCAATTAGGGCTATATTCATGGCAACAGTATAGGAATATTTAAACAGATTAAATACCTCAAAAAGTAAAAAAACTTCATAACCATAAAATATTAAAACATCATAAGATATTTAAGATTGGCTTTTAATAAAAAGTCTTTTTTCTGTGTAACAGAAAATGGATTTTTGCATACATGACATACAGTTGTCAAGCAAGTCAGCCCTGTGACACCATGTAAAAATGATCTGATCACGATAAACATAAAACGATTTTTATGTTACCTTTTGTCATCTTTCCCATAATTGGGCTGACTTCGTAATGTTTGCCATTAATATTTTTGTCACGTCGATGAGAATTGTCAGCATTGTTCTGAGCTCCACACAGCAAAATGTGTTCAATGTTCTGCAGTTCTTACCCATCGTTATTGATGTCAGTCGCAGCCACTGAGTAGCCAAAGTAGGCAGCCATCTGCCAAAAATTTAAATAAAACACTAATTTAATGTAATGCTTAGTACATTCTCTCTATTTGATTATATGCCTGTTTACCATGTGGAAAAAAAGCTGATAATTTTCTTCCACTGTGAAGAAAATAATGTAAACTTGTCTGCCATCATCATTTAAGAAAGGGAAAAAGAAAAATCCCCATAGCGTACTTTATATTATAATATATATATACACACATATACATACACACACATACACACATATACACACACCACGTTCAAAATTATGCAAATGACATTTTTCTATGATTTTCCTAACTAGTCGATCCAAATGACAGCAGCATAATTTGAGTCATCAACCATTAGAGTATAATTCAAATGTTACTGAACAAACCTCCCGATGATAACAGTATGTTTTTTAAAAATAAAAAACTTAAAATGCACTGTTCCAAATTATTACGCACAACAGAGTTTCAAAACATTTTATAGGTTGTAAA
>JAODJW010000035.1:9903519-9915533 GCA_026777045.1 Hyperopisus bebe | reverse complement strand
CAGAAACCTTCCTTACTGTGCCTTTATCTGCACGAACCCGTGTGTGCTCTGACTCAGCCACAAATCTCTTAACAGTATGATGATCACGCTTAAGTTTTCGTGAAATATCTAAGGTGTTCATACCTTGTCCTAAGCATTCAACTATTTCACGCTTTTCGGCAGCAGAGAGATCCTTTTTCCTTCCCATATTGCTTGAAAATGATGGCCTGCTTAATAATGTGGAACATCCTTCTTTAGTAGTTTTTACTTTAATTGTGCTCACCTGGCAAACTATCACAGGTGTCCGAGATTGATTTGAGCGATCCAAAGAGCCCTGAGACCAATACCATCCAAGAGTTTAATTGAAAAACAAAATATTTAATTTTTATGACACTTAAATACAATTTGCGTAATAATTTGGAACAAGGTGTATATATATATACACACACACACATATATGTACAACATAGAAATATCCCAGTCCCCCAACTGTAAAACCTAACATGACTGCAAATAAACGTGTCCCAGAAGTCCCACTCTCCACACAAAGAAACATGAGCATTGGTGGTTCAGTGGTAGAATTCTCGCCTGCCACGCGGGAGGCCCGGGTTCGATTCCCGGCCAATGCATACGCTTTTTTCTTTTTTAGTCATAAAATTACTATGCATACAGCAAATAAAATTGGATCCACACACTCAAGTGTTAAACTTCAAAGATGTGAAATCTGGAGAGTAAAAATAAGCCCCTATTAATACCGGGAGAGCTTTCTCCTTTGTGTGAGCAAGCCGAGCGCTTAGGACTTTAGCACACAAACCACCCCCAGTGTCTGGGGGGAGGGACGGTGGTGGCACGCTATATCCTCATGCTGGATTTGCATAGCAGGGTCTAAGCCAATCAGATAACAGGCTGCTCTGGCCCACAGCCCTCCCCTGCCCTCCCCCTCCCCCACCTTGCCCTGAACTGGGAGGCTGACTCTGCACTTCTGCCTACCTCCACCCCCAGCTAGCTGGGGAATACTTCTGTAGGGACAATACTTTCCAGATGTGGAAATGGGCCCAGCACACAAACTCTTGGCTTGTATGCGAACCAGACACTAAACGGTAACAAGCTACAAGCAGATCCAGGCCACCGGAACTTTCTGTGATGTGCTAATGGTGGCGCGATCTCATGGCATTCCCTGCCGCTGTTTCATGCTCGCGTGCACTCATCAGGATAAAAAAAAGTCAGATGAAATAAAAAAAAAAAAAAAAAAAAAAAAAAAGTCCCAAACGACGACAGCCTACCTGCATTCCTGTGAAGTTAGCTATGGATTCCATGCTTCTCCCATTGAAAACGTTGACCTGGTAGAACACAGACAAAACGGTGATGTCCTGCTGACTGAAGACATGGTACCTCTCATATTTAAGTTATTTTTATTTAGAGTGTGAATTCCTTACATAGCCAAGAGCCTTTTCTCCTCTAGGAACTCCTGTGACATAGTCTGGGGGGGGCAAAGTGTGTTTAGGTTTTTGGGTTTGTGCCATCAGCATCCAGGACAAAACGAACCCAAAGAATCATAACAGCCTCTTGCTTGATTACGTAAATAGCAAAGTCAGCATCTGAGTGCCTTTAGATGCCATTACTTGAAGGAGGATCTGGTTTATGAAGTTTAGTAAATTAAAAACAGGGCATTTGAACCAATAAGCATTAGTAAACACTGTACCACCTTACATGTTAAAGCCACGATGGTTCTAGTTAAAACACACGCTGGCACAAAGTCTTGCGTGTGGAGACACAGGATACACGCTATGCACATGTCTGACCTGAAATCAAGTAAGCAAGGTAACCAAAAGCTCACCATCATCGCCGTCATTATTAAGGTCACCGACGGTCACAGAGTAACCTGGGGGATTTAAATTGAGGAACAAAACTGATTGCAGGGGACAGAAAATGGCAAGATGCTGAAGAGCAACAATGGTGATGATCCGGGTGTCCAAATGACCAGAAAACGGAGACACAGATACAGGATGCCAAGTCGTCCAGGGCAGATGTGACCAGATGTGAAGGGCACTTACCCAAATAGCTGTCGTCATACTGGGCACTGGCAGGTTTCGTCGATAGCTGCTCGCTGTAGACTGTAAAGAACTCTTTGCCATTATACCTGCTGATGATCTCAGAGATGTTATCAGAGATCAGTTGCCCTGGAGAAGATTACAAAATTGAAAGAAGAAAAAAAAGGAATAAAAAAAAAATAAAAAATCACACATAGGCGAAAGAACAAAACTCATCATGCAGTCACTGTAGCACGGGAAATTTAGTTTCTGGTGATAATTATATTGTGGTTATTCAAAAGATAAATAAATCAACTGCTTACACTGACTGTAATTCATTAAAGTCTTTTTGGATTCCCTGAGAAACTGAAAACTGTCTCAACGGCAAAAACGTAGTAATTATTAAAAGATACGTAATTTCTGAGTTCCAAAACAAGAAGGATCGACAATATGCTACATGGGAGATACTGTGAAAAAACATTAAGTGGCTCCATGGAATGATTACCGACTTTCAACATATTTGTTTTTTTTATTTACCAGATGCTTTTAACCAAAGTGATGTAAAGTTGAGAAAAAGATCCGACAGTCCCTAGAGCTACTGGGGGTTATGGGACTTTCTCAGGAGGCTGGTTGATTTCTCTATCTGCCAACCCTGAGATTTGAACTGCTAATCAGAGAGAGGAGAGTGAGCGGTAAGAAGCATGCACCGATACTAGGGATGGGGATCGAAAACCGGTTTGGAACCAGTTCTTATTGTTGCGAAGAACCAGAATCGTAGACCCCCGATTCCTCTGGACTTTTCGTGTCGCGCAAAATGATGTCACATGCCACATGTTGGAGTGCAGGAAGCGTTACAGCATTAAGGACGAGCATTGAGCAGTGCGCAACCAATGCAAAGCCGTCGTCACCTCTAAGGGTGGTAACACTAGTAATATGCTTAAGCATTTAAGCTGTCAACACGGCATTACGTTTAAAGATCGCCATGTGTTCGCCACTCCGCCGAGTGCAGGCTTCGTGGTCTCCATAGTCGCGGTTAACGAACTACAGTGCCTTAACCTACAGCTACGTTTTCTGAAACAAACAAATTATGTAGTACGTTTGTTTCATCCATTTTAGAAGATGACATGCAGGGTGGCAACGATAACTCCTCTGAGGCAGCAATCACGTCACGCCCGGAAAAAACGAAACCCGTTCAACTCTAGCTTTCCAGGCAGTGAAATGTAATGAGGAGAGAGTGAACGAGTGCCACCAGGCTGTGACAAACTTTGTGGTGAAAGGTTTGCATCCTTTCACCACAGTAGAGCAGAAAGCTTTTCGGTAGGTACTGGTGGTGAAATGCTTTCATTAGTTTTGTATGTCAGTATATTGTAAAGCAGACATTAAAACTAGGGTGTCGTCCACTTTAGGAGCATTAGTAAGTTTAACATGTTCAGGTGTTAAAAAGGAGGCCTGGTTTTGTGGTAATGTGCCCGTGTTATAACAAATATTTTTTATTTATTGTTTATGTATTGGTCATGAGACACAACAGTTAATAAAACAGCTGCTTTTGGTGCAGAAAACGGCATAGGACTACTGTTTTTCTGAATAAATATGTAGCTAACCAGGTCTAATTACCTGTCCAAAAATTATAATCAGTGATAAATTAATATTTGATTACAGTGATTAGGAATTGATAAAGAACCGGATCCATAAGAAGAATCGATGATGGCACCGACATCAATAATTTCTTAACGATTCCCACAAATATTCCTGGTGTCATGGCTAACTCATTAAGTCATTATGACATGGAGCAAGCAGGGAACTCCTTTTGTACTCGGCTGTAAAAGACGAGAAAAGGGGGCTGCAAATCTCAAAGAGCTCTGTCAGCAATACAGGGGTGCTGGCTAGAGGTTTTGGGCCCCATGAAAGGAAATCATTTTGGGCCTCCAATGCAGAGCAATACAATCATGGTCCAAAATTTACAGGGCCCCGTCACTAGGCGGCCCTTGGAATCATCCTAATTCAGCCCCGCAGGAGCGGATACAAGGCGTGTTCCTGTGGATCCCAGTCAATCCGCTGCACGCAAAACCGCAAGCCCTCAAGTGACTCTTAACGGCGGGAGGCAGGAGCCGAGCCATGCTGTATGAAATCAGGCTGCAGAAAACCACTCCCAGGCACGGACCGGCAAACAGGAAACAGCGATTAGGAACGCCAGCTGGAATCTGCTGGGAAAAAATCCATAACACGCGGAAAAAGGCTGACCAATCGGCCAGTGCAGAGAGGGACTGCGGAATAAAGAGGAGGGGCTGGACGGAGAACTTCCCTCTCTGGGGTATCATGGTCAGCGCACACCCGTCTAGGTTATGGCAGGGGCTTGGCTTGGCCCCCCGCCATCCTCACCGCCACCCTTATGACCACATGACTGCATTTTGGAAAGCTTATTTGTCATTTAGGGTAATTTTCCACCCTGTGGTGAGCTCTTCACCGCCTTTCCTGACGGCTGCGTCAGCTTAACGAACTGAAGCGCTTACCGCTATTTTCCAGAATTTCTGTTTATAATATTTCATCCTTGTGCCAGTTCAGCACCATAAACAGAGACCTCTGCACCCTCTTGTCTGTCTGTGGTGCATTCAAGATGACAGTGTGTTTAGCCCAAACTGTCACCTGACCACTGAGGCAACACATTTCTAGTCATGCATCTAAAGCATATTTCCCAAGAAAATCATTAAAAATCTGACCGATTAAATAGAAATATATATTACCTTGCCAATAAAAGCTGCCAGGACCTCCAACTACTACTCTGTTATTCTGCTAGAAAGAAAGAAAGAAAGAAAGAAAGAAAGAAAGAAAGACATGAAAATACTTCCAGATTTACATTTGATTTCAACAAACTGACAAGATAAAAAAAAATCAACAACAAAAAAATTGCCTGGAATTTTAAGAATTAAGAGAAAAAATAAAAAATCTTACTTTCAGAAAGTCAATACTGAATCCTGCTTGACAGAAGCCTTGACCTTCCGGAGTTTTCAGTGCTGAAATCAGACATATATGGAGAAGGATGAGCATGATGCTTTAAGATGATCAAAGCCCACAGTCAGCATCACAGCCTCAATCACACCAAGGCAGAACTCGTTCAGAAGTCACTGAGAACAGAGGAGCAGGCTGTGGACGAACGACCTAAGAGGCTCTGCTCTAGTGAGTCTGCTGTCAAACACAAACCGAGAATTAATTAGTTCAAGCAATCCCATCGAACCCATCTCCCTGTGACTGCTGCGTATACTACAGCGGGCAAGATGCAATCCGCCTCTGTGGGTCCTGCTTCATGACATGCTCACATACCAGCAACTGATAAAGTGGTAAAGAAGATAGCTGTCACTGACAGACCACTTTCCAAGAGGCAGTTCCATATAACTCAATTGGGGAATATGCATCCATTTGCCACAGACTGTTCCACTTACTTCATCTATAGGGGGGGTTCTCCACTATTGTCAACAGATCGTTCCATTTACCTGATCGACAAGGGGAGTACTCCACTGTTTTCCCACCCTTCTTTAGAAAGCAGGTTCCAACAGGTTCTCTCTCTGTAAATCCCAGGGTGCTCCACTGATAAAGAGGTGCACAAGCCTAGGAGGGGGGACACAGCATTGAGTACTTGGCTGTGAAGAAAGGACAGCGCTGGCAAATTTGGCTGTAATCCATTATTTAGAGGAGGATGCTAGGCGGGACTCACCAGAATATGGTCTCCTTCTGACCTCACTGTGGCCCCAAACCACTGGTTAGACTTAAACTCCATCTGAACTCCATCAGCATTCTTCCGGTCATCTGCAGAAGAATGAGACCAACATCATCTAAGGAAGTTGTTCCCCAAATACCCCCAAATTCATACCAGTACCTGAAAACCAGAACAACTTATAACACATTTGTACAAATATGCAGTGAATCACTGAGCTACATGCGACTGCAAGTTTAGAGATAAAATGTGTCTTCTTTGGCAAGATGGCATTCTGGGGCTGTTTACTGGAACATCAAGACCATTTCGTCATAACAAATGATTTTATAATGATAGCCTTGAGACTTCAAAAAACTATACAAGTTAGTCATATATATACTTATTTGAAGTAAAAAAAAAAAAACACTTCAGTCAGTAAAGGATGATGTCACAGCTTCTGCGAATGCACACAGTGGTGTGGAAAAAAAATTCACAGATCTGAAAGTGCTGAAACAAAAAGTGTTGAAATACGAATCTGTCAGAATTATATGTATGTGTCCATTTCCATGGCTTTCTTAGAGATGTTTACATGACTTTGAGAAAAGTACGAGACCCATTGCGTTTTCCAATTGAGTTTCTGGCACTGCTGTAATCAAGAAATCAGATATTTCCTGCAGTTGCAGTTCTGCACATTGGAGATCTTTCAGCTCATTTGCAGAACTGTTTCAACTCTTTGACACTTTGGACTGTCCTGTTTGGCCAGGTCACCCTCCAAAATTTTATCACAGTCACCAAGGATCTGATTCAACTTTTCTTCAAAATTCAGCTATTCCATTTGAAACTTGCGTCACTGTCACGCAGAATGACCCATTTGCTGTTAAGCTTCAGATCATGGGTAATTCTCTGACCTTCTCCTGCAAAATGTGCTGGTCTTGAGACTATAGGGGAGCCACAATCCATAATGTCCTCAAAACACCCACCTCAATGATTCATGGCTAGGATGTGGTTCTCTAGCTGAAACTAAGTGTTTCACTTTAACCAAGAAACATTTTATTTCCACAACATGCTCCACTTTCGTTGCACTCCAGGAATATCGTCCAACTTGCAGCTGTAGTCATTCCCTTGCTTAAATACTAGGCATGGGTCGACACATTTTTTCAGTTCCAATCCGATTCCATTACACAACTGCCAAAAAGAACATAGTTTCCGATACAAGAGTTCTTTTTACTTTGATATTTTAATATTGTAAATATATATTTATACTTTATATGTTATTAATATTTTTCAACTAGTAATTAAAACTTTAATTGGATTACTAAAAATATACATAACGTACTATTCCACCTCGTTTGTACTTCTTGTTTTAAGCATTTCTGTGGCATTTGCAGTTTCAGTATACGCAGTATGGAAGTGAGTATACGCAAAAGACGAGTGGTTAAAACGCCCCACAATTTCTCCCACTGGTAATAGCAGCCGCTCGTGTATAAAAAGCAGTAGCGATGGTGCAGAACAGCCCAGGCTAGTGACTCCCAGACCATCCATTACTTTTTTCATATTACTCACGTCGTCTAGCACAATTGTATGCGCTTTGCTTAGTGGGAACTTCCACTAAACGATACTTCTCTACCTCTCAAAACTTTTACAAAGACTGCAAATCGCTGCGCCACTAATTGCCCTTAAACGGGTATAGCTGACGTCCTTACGCTCCTCGTACTGCAAAGCGTATGCGCGTGACGTCACAACAGGTGGACCTCACCGCGCTTAGTGGCAAAAAATGACTGGCAGTATTAACGTTCGAATGCTGTAAAAACACACCTAAAATGGAAAAGAGCTGTTGTGTGATTGATTGTACGAACAGATTAAACAGGAAATCGGAGCTATCTTTTTAGAGACTAACAAAACCTAAATAAGTATCGGACGTAGATCGGTCACGTATGGCCAATACCCGATCCGTTAAAAAGGTCTGGATCGGCGCCGATACCGATCCGAATATCAGATCCGTGCATCTCTATTAAATAATCTGCACTTGTGTAACAATGGGACTTAATTATGACTGGATTAGTCTTCATTATAAATGGTTCTGCAACCTTTTCCAACTACATGGGCATCGGCAAACTTTATCCAAACTCTCTTTTGTTCAGGATGTAACTCACTTTAACAAACCTATGTTGGGAACAGCAGCCTCGGAAGGCTGGTGTTTTTACAGGGAATGGGCCGCCTAAGTCACATCCATGTCACTGACTGGAACATCTGGCTCAAATGACCTCATAATGCAGCCGATTATTAAAAGTTTCCTCCCCCCTCCAGAAAAAGACAGCGAATGTGACATTAATCTCCTCTCTAAAATGTGAACCAGTACAGTTTATGTTACCAGCTTCCATTAATTAATAGTATTTCCCACATAAGGATCACAGCATATTTTGGGTCAAAACAACACAGATCATTGTAAAGGGTTCACAAATTAATACTTCATGGCCACCACCATTAAAGCTAAATTATGACTTATGTGAATATATGGTTACTTTGAAAGCAAGTACTATGTTATGCTATAATTCCCACAAATATAATTATGAAGTTATTTGCAGAAAGGAAATAACCTTCCTTTTCATAGGTACGACCTCAGGCAGGAAATCTTTTCTCATAAAAGACCTTGCATTTCTAAAATAACTTCCCCTTTTAATAAGAAAGTCTTATTTGCTGAAAATAAGTAAAGCAGTGAGGGTTATGGCTGAGGAAGCAGACAATGAAGGCTTTATCTTTTATATTTGCCCAAATTTAAGGACAAGGACATCCAGGCAACAGGCAAGATTAGCAAACCAAAACAAGACAGCAACTGGGCATTACAACTAAAGTCAGCCACTCTGCATCCTCCACAAGGCTTTTCATACTGTAAATCATACACTCAGTCACAAAGACGGCTATTGTGAAGAGCTGATCCTACGACACAAAACAAGGCGCAGAGGGGCCTTTGTGAGACATTCCACTGATGTGAGACTTACAGCCTGACTCACGGTGCTCAGAAAAAATCCCTGATCCACAATCAGACCAAGACTGGAAGTGGAAGTCTTTGCTCAAAACATGGGGATTTTTTATTGTGCAAGTAACATGACATGGTGAGGAATGCGTGGCTCACTTCCTGGAAATCAACATTCAAGACCAAGATAAATGATCGTGTTTTAAAACCAGTGAGTCACATAAATCCAAACTATACAAATATACAAAAGAGGATATATGACACAACCAAATGTAATGTTCTTCAGTGCAGTCAGACTCCGAAATACAGTATTAGCTGGATGAAGGAGATTTAAGCAGAGTAAAAAGTCTTACACTTGGGACAATTAGAACAATTCAAAGCAGTATTGCTTCAACTGCTGTGTGAAAGCTGGACAGGGTGAGCTTTGTCAGCAGTTCAGCTGGCCACAGTTATACTGAGATAAACATATTGGTGGTCTACGGTCAGTCATGGGTGGTTGGGTCTCACGCAGAGAGGTCATTTTGCAGCGAGTTTTTGAGGGACTCTCAATCTCACTTGGTGCAGATGACATTACCTCAGCAGACAGTGGAGAGTGGGACAGGTGTGCATTGCCAGGATAGAAGGACATGCAGCCCACCACCACTACCCCACGCACACACCAGATTGAAAGAGTTGGGGGGTTTCGGGTGCGGGTACTGTGCATTTAAGCACAAGCCTGACATCAGATAACCAAAACATTTTGAAATATGTCAGTCATCCTCACATACCAGTGACCCACCGTGGGTATACCAGCCTTCCTTGAAGTCTGTGACAACTGAGCCAACTATGACGATGACAGCAGTGTTTAGGTGTGAATTCTGCAAGCATCATTTTTCAGCTGACAGGATGCAGGAGAGTCAGCTGGTATCTGAGACACATAAATGCCTCAGTTAAGGATAGACCACCGGCATCCAGTGGGAGCGTTTGCCACCACTCAAACTGTGCACTTCCTTGGGGCCCCAAAGATTTGGCCCCCTGTTGGCCACAAAGAGTCCCTACACTAAATTTCAAATAAAGATATTCCTTATGTAGGAGATGCTGAGGCAGCATATTACACACTTAGCTGCTAGCTTGTGATGATACGACTCTCCTTGCTAGCTATTGATTTAGCGTTTGACACACCTGGGGAGTGACTTAAGTGGAGCCCCCCAAAAAACAAACCCGCCCCTGCCACAAAGTCAACTAAACCATCTTTTTTTGAGATCGATGCATCTAGCAGGACAATTTGTATTTTGTCACAGACCAAATATGGGAAAGTGTACTGCAGGTCTATTCAACTAGGGCCCCTTTGAAACTTTCTACAACACGCCAGAAGCTGCTAGTATTTCAAGGACTTGTGTCATATGATACATAAAATAAGGGACATTATACCATTTAAATTAATATCATTACAGCCAATCACTGAGCTGCGATTGGCTGCAACAAGATTACACCCGCCCCGAACGGGTCTCGACTTTGCAGACTGCAACTGGTAAGATAGTTTTTTGTGAACCTCGTTAGCTCAGATTAATGTTCCTCTAAGCCTAAAAGACAAAGTTGATTGTAAAAATCACCAGTTCCACAGCAAATGGACTGAAAAATATTTACTTTACCAGCTACAACAAGCAATAAACCAATGTGCTTATTGTGCAACAAATGGATTAATAAAAGAACAAACTTGTGCACAAATGGATTAATAAAAGAACAAACTTGTGCACAAATGGATTAATAAAAGAAATTTGTGCACAAATGGTGCATGTTCACAGCTAACCTGCTGAATTAACTTCAAGACAACAGATCAGACTGACTTCCAGGTGCTGCTAACTGATGCAGTATTTGCACTCTTTGTTTATTCAATTATTCAGATTCTTCAAAATGAATATTATAAAACACAAAAACTGCCAATCAAAATAGTATGCTAGTTATTTTAGAAATTGCACCGAATTGAGAAATGTACTCCCACTCTCGGAGGAAGGTGATGTTAGATATCAGGCTTTATATCAGGACTGCATGATATTACGTGCATGTACGATAATCGCATAGCATTTTTCGGCACTGCTTTGTGTCTATTAACATCTGTTAGCAACCATACAAACTTATCTGACACTCTGAATTGCTAGATAAGTTCTATTTGAATGTAGTTTGTTTCAGGTAGTTTCATCTGTTTTTTTTAAATAATCCAATGTCAGAAATTTCACGTTACGATGTGATATCGTGCAGCAATACTTTATATATGCTTTTTCCGTTTCGATTGAGGTTTTTCCATTTCTGGGAAATGCACCATCGCAGCATCCCCCGTCTCAGCCGCCTGTGTATTAAAATAATTCTTGAAATAATAAAGGAGATATAAGGGCGGCACAGTGGTTAACATTGTCGTCTTACAACTCTGGAACCTGGGTTCAAAGTCTCTGCCAGCCCCCCGTTTGTGGAGTATGCATGTTCTCCCCGTGTCATCGTGGGGTTTCCCCTGGGTACTCCCCCACAGTACAAAAACATGCCGAGTTTGACTGGAGTTACGAAACTGTGCATAGGTGTGCATGTGCGAGCGAATGTGTAAGTGGCGTCAGCGTGCCCATCAATGGGCTGGCACCACATGCTGGGTAGTTCCCCGTCTTACACCTAGAAGCTGCGGACCCCCCCAAACCCTGCACAGGACAAGTTTTTTTCAGGAAACAGATGGAATAAGAGACATATTCAAAATTCCATGCTTGGTTACTGTTAGGTGGATGGCTACAGTTTTGGTTGATGGATAGGGACCAGAGTTAAAAACACCTGTCTGCATGCTTGGAAAAACTTAATCAGGCCTAATTAGTGTTACTCCGAATACCGTTTAGCTGTATTCATGTTTCACATTTATGAATATGGAGCTGTTGTAGGCATATTAGCTCTCTATGCCATTGGTTCTGATGGTATTACAAACAGGTCTGTCTGCCGTTAGTCTGGCAGATACTGTTTTATTACATTCACATTGTTTTTTTTATAGTTAAGAATCTGCGAGAAAAAGACCTTGTAACTTTTTTGCACTTCAGTATGAAGCTTTGTAGCCATATATTGTATAAACTAGCTGCTGTATTTGATAAAATGAAAGTGAAACCAAAGGGATGTATGGGGCTAGTTCACTTCAGGAAGTAATAGAGGTTTTTAATGCTGTGCTGCAATATTAATTATGCTACTACAAACCCCAAGTAATTTTTTTATTTGCCAATGAAGCTGTCAGCTACAAAGCAAGATATACACTCACCTAAAGTATTATTAGGAATACCATACTAATACGGTGTTTGACCCCCTTTCGCCTTCAGAACTGCCTTAATTCTACGTGGCATTG
>JAODJW010000035.1:9889066-9903419 GCA_026777045.1 Hyperopisus bebe | reverse complement strand
GATTGGTTGATTAGATAATTGCATTAATGAGAAATTGAACAGGTGTTCCTAATAATCCTTTAGGTGAGTGTACATGACAAGTTTAGCCACTGGTTAAGCAGGTAGAAATTCACAGCTGGGCCAGGCGACCGGCTGACGTATCCCAACCGGCCCAGCTACAGCTAAACCTGCACCATCGGAATATCCGTTCCTCTCCCCTTGACTAGAGATGCTGCTGGGGGTGGTGGAGATATACTGCGGCACCAGGTGCGGGGTGGTCCAAAACTTTTGACTTTAAAAGAAGTCAACCTCCCACCATATTTTTATTTCCAACCAGTATTAATGTGGGGGGGGAAATCAAAATTTAATATTTAGGGTATGCTCAATGCAAAGTTTCACACAAGTGATTACTGCCCTCCACTATACTGATATACTCATGTGTCACCACAAAAACAGCTACATACAGCACATAGAACAGAAACCATTTAATTACATACTTCACTGTGGAACTGTGGTCAGTATGACAGAATGATTGAATGAATGTGAAAGTCTACTGTTTTATAACAATGAGTACAGTAGCTTAATGGTTCTCGGATAACATTACTGGTGGCTGCTACAGCTTGGAGCCATACCCAGCAAAACTGTGGACTCATTTGTGTCAGGAAAGCAGTTTCGGTGCTTCTTCACTACTTCGGCATTCAGCCACCTTACCAGCGTTGACAAATGACTAATACATAATATAGGTAACATGCAAGCTGTTAGCATTCGGACATCCAAGCACCGTTTAAAAGCAACTTTGCTGTACATTTCCTAAAATTGATGACATGCCTAACTAAAAATTTACTTCATGTGTACTGTGTAGTTACCTGTGATACTGTCCTCTGCAAGAAATGTAACAAGTGTAGGATATTTAATAAAATAGCAGACGACAACAACTAAATTCAAAATGGCAGATGCAATGAATATTTAACTGTGATTTTATATATATATGTGGCAGGTGCACATCTGAGAAGTGCGGGAAACGGGGTGGGGAGCATTCAGGTGTGTATTTGGTACTCAATCTCAGAATGAGCAGAGACAGAATCCGTGCAGGTTTCAAGTTTCATTCTTTGCAATTGGGCACATTTGAACTTTGATTCAACTTATTGTGAAATTTTGGAAACTGCTGATTGTAAATAAAGTGCACAGGGTCCCATATCGTCCAGGTAGGTTAAAACATCAAGCCAACCCTAGGGAAGGAGCTATCAACTAATTTAGCCCCAAGAATGATAAAAACAGTCAACAGTGGGGCTGGCAACTGTAAAAACCAGTGACGTCCAAATCCAACATCAAGGATCGGAAACGGGGCCATTTTTTAAAGAATCTGTGATGTCTACTGAGATGTCAGCTGTGTGGAAATTCATTAAACTGCAGTGTTTCCCCTACCATTATATTAGGGGGGTGCCCCCCCTTGAAGGTCAAGTTAATTTTATTTAAACTTTATTTCTATATAGCGCCAGTTCACAACAGAAGTAATTTAAGGTTAGTTTTCCTATAGAACAGGTCTATACATTGTCCTTTTATTAAACAAACTAAATAGCCTTATGTTATCTTACTTACAAAACAGCTTGTCATTTTTGTCTCTACAGTCACGCATTTACAATTCTCCTCTGCTCTCTGTATTGCGCGTGGCGGAGTTCCGGCCCAATGCACGCGCGCAGAGACATGCGCGCACACACAGGTGAGCACACTCCCACCAGCAGACAGAGAACACGCATCGGAAAATGTCGCGTCAACCACTTGAAAAGCAGACAAAAATATCTGTTTTTTTTGACTGTTGTCATTAAAAGAAACCATTCATATTTTCCACGTGCACTTTCGATCAGACACAGGGTGAGGGGATGTAAATTTCATCATCAGGGGATTCCGCCGGACGGCCGCAGACGGTGCACGTATAGCCCAAATTTTTTCTCCAGCAGATCTCATGTGCATATGTGCACTTCGACTGAGCAAGTGCAAGGAAACTGACTAGGTAGTTCCAGTAGTTGGTAGCACTAAATTCAACCAAATCAACCAAGGAAGAGTAGAGGAAGCATCGTTGTTGTTGGCGTTGTAGTAGTTATGGGGAGCAGCTGGATGAGAAAGTGTAGAAGTACCTAATTGTTCATACTGGCCAGACATACTGAGGTATACGGTATTTTCAAAAGCAACACTAGTCCGGCATTTTGAAATCTTGCCAATAAAATTCGCTGAGCTGGGGGGTGGGGGGGTGGGGGATATTCCCCAGGTAATTGTGTCATAGATTACAAACTACCGCGGTAGTACACCATATTACCTTAATATCACCCAAGCCTACATGTTCATAAATTGTTTCACTACATTGCTTGTATTTGTTGCAATATGTCTGCTCTCTCCTAGTCTGCCGCAATATCAATGCTGTATGCATGCATGCATCAACCGCAACCACTGTGTCTGCGGCCAAATGTAGTATGAACAAGCCTCCGCACACACGGAAAGGTGAAGTATGAACTAGGCCTTACTCAAAGGATGTATAAGTGCTTACTGTATGTGTATGTATATTTAAATATTTAGTAAAAGATTGGATTGGGACTGAATTGGTAGATGTAAGTACTGAATGGCTTGGATAGGGGCACCAAAAAAAGTGTTGTTCCTAGTTAAAAAAAAAAAAAACAGCGATATAAGCACTCACAACAGTTTAGAAGCACTGCTCTGGAGTATAATTTACATGCTGCTGACTCAAGTGGCACAGAATGGTTATCAGTGTTAAATCTGCATTACAGCACTATGCAGGGAAGCTCTTGGTCTCCCCCGTTCATCCTGAAACTGAGACAGCCACAAGAGAATAAGCGTCAAAACCATTTATTTGGCTACCCTGATCTATGCTGAAACAGCCCGTGCTGTTCAGAGGCATGCTGAGAGATACCAGAAGGCCCAAACAGATGTGAGCAACAGAGTGCCAGACGGTGGCATTCTCGCTGCAGGTGAATGTATGCGCCAAATGAGGAGGAGCGCAGCAGGAGTCGCCGCACAGATCATCGGGGTGGCATGTCATGCGCCGCTGTGGCTAAGAAGGGCAGCAGCCGCATGCACTGCCACAGGCACTGAGGAAGCTGCGGGTACTTTATCTCTGGCGACAAGAAGTGTGGCAACAACGTAGGAGACGGAAATTGTCTACCAGGGATGGATGCGTAGTATTTGTTGTTTGTCTGGGCATGTTATGACGCCCATTGGCTTTGTAATTTTAAATCTATGTTCATGTAATGTCAGGTGGCATTATGGTTAATGTAATTTCTGTGGGACTGTAGGACAGGGCACTGTCCATGTGGGCTCAGGGAACGATGTGCGGTACGTTGTTTTTCCCTTGCGAACACGAAATCTGCCACACATACCAGTACAAAAAAGTGGCTGCATCTGTCGAACAAACGCATGCAAAACGTAGCAGGAAACCTACATTGAAACAAACGCAGTGGAACAAATAACACACACACACACACACACACACTCATTTTTTCCAGGCAGAAGCGTAAGTTCTTCCCACACCAAAGCTTAGTAATTATCAAAATAAACTAAACTAGCGCTTCCAAAAATAACATGGCTGACTAGTATGTAGTTAAATATTGCTGTGGCAATACAATCAAAGCTAATAAAACCCAAGAATGAAGGCCAATTTTAGAATAAATTAAATGATTTCAACTTGCAAAACAAGGACAAGAAACACCCCCTGTATTTTTTTGCGGTGATTCTAAGCACAATAGGACAGTCCACATCAAGGCCTCCATGGGCTGTTCTTTAAAGCTTCTTGGCTCAGCATACAGTTTATCCCACGTTGGACTAACAATAACAGCCACAGACTGCAAATGAGACCCTGAGAAAAAAAAACAACAAAAGCAAGTCGCTTTGCTTCACCCTGACAAAGAAACACGTTTCTTTCCCCTCTCTCCTCTGTTAAATGTGGCCTTATAAAGCAATGTATAACTTGCGAAAACGAATTTCAGCAATTCCTCACATATTTCATTCAACTCCGCCAGACTGAGGAACAGCTTCCACAAACGAGTGGCAGTTTTAATCCCCAGCAGGGCCTTTCCCTAATGCCTGTCCTCCCTGTTCTACATCCACAAGGTTACACAAAGGCTGGCAGACTAGGAAGACTGATCTGGATGTGACGAGGAACCCATAAAAACAAGCCCTGTTTTGCCAGATTCACAGAGCGTGGCAATCTTCCAGGAGGGAGCGAGGCTGCAGGAGACATGAGATTGGGATGGGAAGGTCTAGATCGTTAGTCCTGCTCATTTCACCAGGCACGCTAGAGAGGATGGGCTAAGAACGACGACAGCAATTGACTACAAAGACCATAAGGCAGGGGGTTTTCTGTCCCACTTGGCTTCTGATGAGCCACATCTGGTATTTACCTGAGAACAGGTGTGACTCATCAGAAGCCGGGTATGATAGAAAACCTACTGGACGGTAGCTCTCCAGGACCGGAGCTGGAGACCCCTGCCATAAGGTGATAAACAGAAATAATTAATATATTACAAAGAAAGAGGGAGGTCACAGACATGTCTAGAACCAACAGAGTAAATACCAACGCAAGCAGTCATCCATACAACTGTCTATTCTGATACTTTTACGACATAAGTATGCAGAATGCAATGGATGAAAACACATACATAAAATGCACAAGCTGCTTTTTGCCAAATTAAATGCAACTAGCCTGTTTATGGGACTAAAAGCAAGCACTGCAGTTTTGTTACATTTATATATGCTACATTTACAGAGGGATGCCACTAACTATAGAAAACTTGATAAAACGTTTCATTACGCGCATCTGGCAATAAACACAACTGCAAATAAACCTGACAAATGAGCTGGCGTGCTGCCAACGCATGCATTTCATTCTCTTTGGGTAACTGAAAACCTTTTTATTGCTGGGTCAAATTTGTTTTAAAACCCGCTTAAATGTTTTGGAATTAGCCAGATACACAGAAACTGAGCAACAAACCCCTGTACTACAGTTTCTTCAAAGGAAAAGGCTAAAGACCAGAGGAAAAATTCGGAAGTATGTTGCTTGAGCTTGGAAAGTGTGGACAGGCCTTTGATGCAAATACGGTCTTTGTCACTTCCACGCATACCAGACAGCTTGACACATTGGCTTGGTCTAAAAAGAGACCATCTACCTCATTAGCCACAGCCTCTGAATCACCATCTTGTTTACTTGTGGTAATGCCCATGAAGCTAATGAAGGAACATCTGCCCAAAGATATCAAGCTCATGAGAGGCATTACAGATTCATCATCTTAATCTGGAACTGCTCCCAACTCTACCAAAGCTGTAATTACACTCTGACAATAGAGGTGTAATTGCATCATTAAAATCTGCAGAGGAACGGCTTCTGCAAAAAGGATCCGCCTTCACCTAAGTACCCGTAGTTCCAAGATCCAGTTTGGTCATGCACCACGAAAATCTCAAAAGTGCATCTTTCATGGTTTGTTGTCTTATATCGCCTGCCAGAAGGGAGGAGGGACAATGACTGGCCTCCAAAAACAAACAAGAAAAAAAACAAAACAATCGACTGCCTTCCCATACTGGGCGTATGTGGTGTCGTACATATACGCCCAGTGGCACTGGGAGCAGTGCACCAGTAATCCTCTGAGCCTCCATCGACACCCTCCTGGGACAAAGCTGCCGTATTGCTCAAGGACTCATCGTGCGTTCCATTTGCCCCCGGAACTTGGATTCCGAGTTGGACTCTGAGTTTCGGAGCCGGAAGTGACGACATGCGCGCTCCCGTTTCTCGGAGATCCGAGAAATATCTTGGAAAATGCAGAGGATCCCGAGTTCAGAATCCAAGATGGCTACACCCTTTATCAACAGAAGGGAAAGTTGTAGTTTTATCTTGTTTAAGCACTACTTCTCATTTGTGGCTCATTAAATTGGTCGCACACACTATACCGTCCAACTTATCTGTGGACGTGTTGCTACGGAGTTTAATACGTGAAGCACCGCGCGTAATGTGTTATCTAGTGAATTGCTAACAATGGCTACCAATTAACCGGTCTAGAATTGGATTTCATGATTAGTCGGATTATTTGTTGGATTTAAGGTAGTTTGGGCTAATTGTAAGTGAACGAAGATAAAGGTCATTTAAACTGAGGTACCTTAAAAAAGTTGTCCGGCTAAGCAAAAAATCTTGCTTTTTCATATGGGTCCAAGGTATTGCTACTTCTGTGGCAAATGGAACGTATCCGACTTGGTTTTCCTGAGTTTTTAGTGGATGTGACGTAATATCAGAATCCGAAAATCGGATCCCGAGGCAAATGGAACGCACGATAACTCCTCTGCTCTGACTGGGGAAATCCCCCTCTGATGACTGTGATTTCAAGTACTGTTGTTCCACTCTACAGAGCAGAAAATTCCCATGAGATTAGAGGATTTTATCTCAGGGCAGAGGTGCTCCCCTCATTCAGGTCTCACCTGTCAGAGCATTATCAGCCTACAAGCGAACATTTTTTAAAGGAGTGACACAGTTCCAAGGTGAGAGTTGAGTGTCGTTCTTTTGGCTGCAAAATAAAACCGGAAAATCCCAGTTCTGTGAGATGCAACTTTATTTGTGCATTTGTTACTGTGAGGTTAGACAGTAAATCCCTCCAATCTTTTCATCTGAAGTCCTCTGAACTCCACATGAAACTACATCTGCAGCTGCTCTTGCATAAACTAAAATGCACTCTGTAGGTCTACGTTACACACATAAAAATAACATCCGGTCAAACATTTCAGCAATATTGCCCCCAGATGCTCCTCCTTTGATAATTCAGTTACGATATACAATCATCTTTCACAGGCCGCAGCTTCGTTTTGGCAGAATGACCCCTCTGAGCGTGCTCAAGGATTCAGATCAGCCAGCTTAAGCGGAGGATGCATTCCGACTTGATGAAGCAGTTTTGTGAGCTGAGCAAACAGCACCATTATCCTGCTAATCATGTGACCTCTGCCTATTGGCTGAGCTGTGCTATGGTTCTGTTTACAGGCCCAGGACTCCTTAATGATACATCTCAGGCCTGATTATATTACCATGGCTTAGTAGGGCACAATTATTCTGCACTGCACTCCATTATTAATGCCACTGCTATTACATCACCCTCAAACTACTCTCAAATATAACACTCAGTCAGTGTTTCTGTTGACTTTGTCCTAGCATATATATCTCCATTGGTACCCAAATACTTAACCTGCAACATCACTCAGCACCAAGGGCAACATTAGCCTGATCTGTTACCCACGCCATAATCTGCATCAACCTATGTACTAGTACCCTGCCAGTAGTTACCACTTCGAAAATCCTTATCCCGAGTCACTCCAAAGAGACTTGTACATTCTTCAAGTGTATTTTTGATCAGTAATTTAAAACACACAGTACTCTTGTTCCATAGAATCAGAATTGTTTATGGTCAAGTACTTTTACACGAGAGGAACTGACTTTGAGGTGTCCTGCAAAATTTTTAGAATACCTACTTTTACAAGGTCAGGGGAACTTTTTTCTCAGTGTTAGAAATCTGGATTTTAATGCAATAGAAGATTAAACAGATATAGAAAAAACACCTGTTACCGTTAGGATCTTTGTACCAAATTGGTTTAAATGACAATGTAAGATCAATGGAGCTTATCCCAGGAATAACAAGGTCGGGGAAACACACCAATATTTAATTCGGCTTCATTCGGTCTCCCAAACATAGACGATTACATTTAAGTTGGGTCCCCCTCAATATCAAGCCCTTTCCTCCGTCACTGGCTACATCTTCTGTTTTATCCAAACTATCAAATACGACGTGCATCGCAATGTTTTTTTTTAACAGCTGAGCAAGTTCCCAGCTCAAATCAAGTTTCTTATATAAAAAGTTAGCGTTCCCGTGTATAAAGTAGACCATATAGTTGAATAATAAGATGAGCGACTCACCTGTATCATCAAACTGTACCTGCTTACAGTTTGCGCTTGATTGCCAGGGGCAGTTATAGACCGCGCCTCTCTCCAGGACTGCCGACAAGGACGCGTTGGCTTTCGGTGCGCCTATCAGGACATTTAACCTGAGCGTGGATGGAAGTTAAATACATTACAGTCGACGAAAAGCCTCACTCTCATCACTGACCAGCAGCTCAGACTATAAATAGTGCAGCTATATTCATTCTTCACTAACACTTGCGATCGACGTACTTTTTCAACCTTTATTTTTCACAGATTTGTAAAACGACGACGACGCCGTATGTAATAAAAAGTACAGTAACAGATACGAATTAAATTACCCCAGATATAGAGTGAGATCCGGCATGGAGTAAATGGTACTACGCCAACTTAACTTTCTTTACCTACTCAGCTGTAAAACTAATAAGAACAAAAAATGCTTGTTGAAAAAAATCCTCCCGTTTTATGTAAAGCAACACCGGGCGATATTCCTTAAGAAACATCTTAAAAGCTTAAAAGGAAAACGTTTCGCTTAAAACAAACACATAACGTGCGCAGAGACGCACAAAAGTGGAAACTTACTGTCTGTCATTGGGCTTGAAAAAATCCACAGAGAAGCCGAAATAACTTCCCAACGGGCCGGAATAAACCGACGGCTTTTCAATATCTAAATTAAAGGAATTGCTATTTTTAAAGTGGGGAAAGACGAGACACAATAGCAAACAGATCGCGCGTCGTTTGTCCATCATGATTTCCATCCCACCGCAGCCCTCGACGGTGAAAACGGTCTTTCAGATGCCGATGCAGCCGAAAACGACTAATCCCACTTTTGTACAGTTAATATCCTCCCCCTCCAAACGCATTTGATGTCCCACGGCGCTTTCACTAGCGTCCCGGAAAGTAATGCATCTTATCCACAAACAAGGAGCAAATAGCCATGCTAGTGCTACTGGAATGTACCGGCTCACTGAGCGCTAAAGCCCGTCCCGAGCCACTAGCGCCGCCGCGATCCCTCCCCAGCCAGACTCATGCGAGAAAACGAGCAAACTACAGGAAGTGGAGAGGCATCCTGAACTTCCAACATGACACTCACTTCCGCAGTTTTTAATTATTTATTTAATCAGTGGAAAGTACTGATGAGACCGATGCGGAATCTGCCAAGTAATTCTTTTCCGACTCATGTAAACATCCCTTTACGTCACAACGATATGAATATAAACATCTAAGCATGTGTTTAACTGTGTTTTTGTCTTATGTCCATGTCTAGATGATACTGTGTTAGCCCTATATATCTTGTGTTTAAATCTTAAATATTCATATTATCTTTTTTACACAGTGACCAACAAGGAACTATATGTTTTCGAAGTGGATGACGCATGCACGAGAGAGCTGAGACGACGAAGTTTTTTTTCACTGAATAAAATTAAACACAATGTCTCAATTAAAGAGGCACAGTAAAGTTGGTAGAAGTACTCCACAGTTAAACTCACTAGTCACTAACAAAACACGCACTCAACTTGTTTTAATGTCTATCCACAGGTCGATTCGTTAGGTTATTTTCTCCGCGAAATCTGATAGGGATAGAATTGACCAATTAATGAACACGTTTTCAAATAAATTATAATTTGGGATAGACGGTAGTTGTTCTTGGGATTTGTAGGCCTATACTATAAATTGTTAAAATGCACATCCACGTTTTTAGTTGTTTTTTGTCACAAGCTATGCTGAACCATCTGTGAACCATTCAGTCTGAACACGTATTGTAATTAACAGTTAATATAAATAGCCGATGCCCTTGTGCTTGGCCCCGATTAAAATCCCACTGCAAATGCACGTTTTGGATATTGCTTTCGCACAACACAATCCACATTAAAATTACAGTCATCTGACGAATACTTTTCCTATTACAGGACAGGCGGTCGATTTTGTCACCGTTTTTCAGTATTGAAATGAATTATTCACAAGTTACTATTCAAAAGCACAAACGATTGGTTATTGTCCTGATCAAGAAAATAGAAATTGAACTACTTGACTGTTGGCCTCTGCTGGTCTAACAGGCACATACACTCCATTCTGTGTCCTTAAAAATGACATTTATGGATAACTTGTGCCTTGAGATAGTACGGTCATATTTAGCCTTTCCCTCCCTCTAAGTGCTGCTATGAAGTCCGCACTCAAGAATGCAAGCCGTCACTCCCCCAGGACCGTTGTGCAAGGGCATTACGCTGGAGTAAAATGCTGGAATAAAACGTAAAATGCCCGGTGCCTGGAAAAGATACTTCCACATTTCACAAAAAAATAATCATAGCTGTACATGTATGAAAAAAGTAATAATTAACAGGGCTAATTATGGTCCTCAAATTCCTCACGATCTAAGTCATAAATGAAATCTGAGTCATCTGTGTTTGTGGGTTTATAATTAAGCATCTGGATAAGATGACGATTCTTGTTTGCCTTAAATTTCCTCAGAACACGATGTGAAACTAATTGCGCGAAACTTCAACGCTAGAGGTTAAGCCCTAAAATGGAAACGGTTTCAGGATCATAAAAAAAAAAAAACAGAAAGTAGTATTTCACTTAGCAAGTTTTAGTGCTCTGGTTCGAATTGTCAAACCTAGCAGTATGTGTTCAGCCATATTTTATGCGATGGAAAACAAAGCATAATTAACCATTTACCCACTGTGGTTAAACAAAAACAGAATTATACTATGAAGTCCGTGAACAAAATTCAATGCACAGAAGACAAAATTCCATATCAAATGAATTAGGTAAAAATACCTACTCATTGTCAATTGGCTAAACTGACTCTGGGCAGAGGAAAGCTGCTTTTCGGCACCTGAACAAAACAATCCAAACGCATAATCAGTGAAGCATTTCTTGTCCACCAGGTAAAATCGTGCACTGGTGCCTGATGAGGAAGATTCCGGATATTGACCAGGTGAGTCAGCTAATGGTCAGCTGATTGCTCTTATTTGAAGCTCCAGGATCCAGAGAAAAATAAAGCACATCAAGCCCTTAACACCCCACCCAAGTTTCTTCACTTCTGTTTGGATGCAAAGCATCCTCCTCACCACTAAGGTTGACACACAAGACGTAAGGAAATAGACTTTCTTGGAAAGGTCTCTTCTTGCCATAGGTAAAACATCTTTAAATCACCAAATTGCTATACATTACAGCCAAACTACAGTGAAATTTAAAAACATATTCTGCCCCCTGAGGTTTTGCTGCCCTCTCCAAGATCCCCCCCAAAAAAAAAAAAACACACACATACATCAGTTTACTAGATCTTTGTGACCATGTATTTTGTGTCAGTCATAGCATATGCACAAAATTTAGCCAGATGCAACTGTTAAAATATGTCAACACCCAGTAGCGGAACAGTCATCTTTGAGGGAAGTCTCAGGGAAGGAAGGCTTCTGATGTCTTAATGGTATAACCAGATGCATCAGCAGTCTATACCCTCGAGAATAGGCACACAAATGCAATTTCAAACTCAACAAAAAAAACCTGCATTTGAACCTGTGTGCAGTCGTCTAAATAGCACAGCAAAATGCAAGTTAGTTTCTGTGGAGTAATCATCCACCTAAAATGGGTAATTACAATTAAAATGGGTAATTTACTACAAGAGGACAAGATGAACACTGAAAATCTACACATTTAATGGCATCACTAATGGACCGAAAGCTCAGGCATTAATGCCACTGACAAGTAAAAAAATAAAAAACCTGCAAAGTAAAAGCAGCTCTGAAGCAGTCATGTTGTAAGCACTCACACACTTCACACATTTGATCAGTCTGACACTTTATTTCAATCTTTTTCCCTCCAAACAAAGAATATTGGTTCATACGTAATTACTTATTTACAACTGGTCTTGGCATATTGATGAGGAAAGTTTAAAATCACGTATTACACGAGGACAAAACGCATTCCACATATAAATTACTTGCTCAGTCAGACCCTGAGCAGCAGCGTCTTCGACAACCACCCGGCACATGTCGCTTTTTCGGCACAGCCTATCAAAACTTAACTCGCTGTGAAGAGAGATGATTAAACAACTTCGGCAGCCTCGTCCTTTAGGCTCAGTAGCAAGTCAACTCAATCCACGAGACGTTTACGGCAGTCCCGTCTATCCCGCAAAAACTACTGTCACGTTCATGTTGGCCAATGAAGGGCAAACGCAAGTAAAAGTGACCAATCAGCTGCCTGACAGATTTACAGGTGTCAGGAAATGCCTCCTACTCAACATTTACGTTCAAGCAGTTAAGAAGCAGGTTCGAGGACCTCCACAATCTCGCAGAATCAAAATTTAGAAAAGGAATGCTTATTTTAAGGTTTCATTCAGATTTTTATTCAGGTCTTAAGTCAAGCTGTAACTGACAACGGATCAACCCAAAAAAAAAAAAAAAAAAAAATGAACCCAGTAACTAAAATCGTTCTTTGAGGACAAAATTTCTCTGATAACGGATTGCCAGAATAAGGATTTAGACCATGTACGGCAAGCTGGCTGAGGGGGTTAAAAAAAAAGAAAAAAAGGCTAGTTAACAAGATCCATATGCGTTTGATCCGGTTGCGCCCTGTGACGTCACTGGAGCCAAAGGAAGCGGAGGTCCTGAATAGGCCAGCATGAAACCCCTTTCCTCTCGAGCTTTTGCGTAGTCCGGTGGAAGTTGCCATGTCCGAGGGTACCGTCCTACTCGTCCAGGTCCAGCGTGTGGAGCTCCTCCTCCAGCTCATCCAAGTCCTCCCCCGTAAACAGGTTCTCGTCCACGGGCACAGCGTCGTCCTCAGCCTCGCTGCTCGCAGCATCCTCGGCGTGCTCACCATTCTCTTCGGCCCCACCTGAGGCCTCGCTCAGTTTGGCATCTGGAGGAAGGGGCGGCACGTGTCAGTATGATCTGGGAATCGGGAGCAGGTCTTGCATCACTCCCCAGTTTTAAGCAGACTTTGAGCACACTCACCATCAGCTTCCTTGGCCACCTGGGATTTGGAGGAAAACCTGTCTGCAGAGGCCACTGTGATTCCGTCACTGTCCACTTCTATGGGAACAAACCGGGCCAGATCGATGTCCTGACATTGCTGTGCATCTTCAGGCTGCAAGAGAAAACATTTTCTTTTTTTCAGGATTCCATTTACGTACAGGAAATTTTGTCTGCACTGTCTTTGCACCTTACCTGTCTCACACTAAATGTATGTCCGTCTGTGCTCTGCCTACTTGCTGCTGTACGCACAAGAATTTCCCTCTGGGATCAATAAAGTCAATCTAATCCAATTTCAAGGATGCTGCACCCCAAATAAAATCAGGGCCATTAATCTCAACTCCATGTTCATATGAGCTACAAAAATAATACACTTTTGTTGTATGTATTTTCCCCTTTGACCATTAATAAGGAATATTACTGTTACACTAACAAAATTATTGTCCAACCATACACCTAGACAGGACAATCCAAACGCTCAATCAGACTTGTACTGATACGTAAATCTTGTGTACATACCTCGGGTCGCTAGTGACCCAGAACTCATCTTTACAGCTCTGCTCGGGTTGTATGACTCAGTGTGGAGGCTGTTTCCAGGGTATATCACACACTTTTCATATGCAACATTTTACTACCAAATTTATGGCAAAATAGTTTAAAATTGTTTTAGCATTATTTATTTGCCAAAAGAAAGTACCAGGTCGCTAGTGACCCAAAGTGTCTATTTTTAAGTGAACTTTTTAAGTACTGCATTTGTAAACAGGGAGAAATTAGCATGGATTTTGATAACTGGACCCTGGTGGTTCAAATACCAGTGTCAATATATTTTGAGAAGTAGGTGCTGCACTATACATGTAAATAAAAATTATGCCAGCCAGACCTAATGAAACATTACATTTTTATTGGTACATTATTTCAATCGGAAAATGATTTGAAATTGATGTATGGTTTTACGTTTAATATTAACATTCACTAGAGCTATCAAACTTAATCATCATGATTAATCCGATTAAAATTTTTAACGCAAGTAGCCCATCTGCGGTGCAGAATGACTCAAAATCCCTGAAATGTCTCTGCCAACCCATTGCGGGCAGTTTTGGTGCGTTCCATTTGCCCTGGGAACTCGTATTCCAAGTCGGATTTCGAGTTTTGAAGCCGGAAGTGACGACATGCGTGCTCCCTTTAGGAGAAATATCGGAGATCAGAGAAATATCTTTGAGCAGCAGAGGATCCCAAGTTCAAAATCCAAGATGGCTACGCCTTTTATCAACGGAAGGGAAAGTTGTAGTTTTATACTGTTTAGGCACTACTTCTCATTTGTGGTTCATTAAATCGGTCGCACACACTATACCGTCCAACTTGTCTGAGGACGTGTTGCTACGGAGTTTTATACGTAAAGCACCGTGCGTAATGTGTTATCAACTGATATTGCTAACAATGGCAA
>JAODJW010000035.1:9842926-9863252 GCA_026777045.1 Hyperopisus bebe | reverse complement strand
GGGGGGGGGGGGGGGGGGAGGGGCAGGGGGGGGGCGGGCAATGTGCTAGGTTCCCCCAGCCCCCCCGCCATCCACGCTGCCCCAGGCACAGGGCTTGGCCCTGTCAGCTCATTCCGGTCTGGGGATGAAAGGTGGGGGCAGGAAAACGGAGGGGTGGGGGGGTGGTCTGAGCGTTGCAGCAATTTTTCCCTTTCCGCTCGGTGAACACATTCACTCTGACAGGCCTCCCTGGAGTCTGCAGGCTAGCAGATGGTGGGAGCACAGTCCCCATCAGCATAAAAACAGCGCGGCCCAGCCTGGCTGGCACGTCACCGCCTCCCTCTTCCTCTGCATCGCACCTTCCCTGTGCTTCCTTCTTCCACCCCTTGTCGGGCCATTTTCCGCTATTCCTGTCCCCTCCCCCCCCCCCCCGGGAAATGTACGTCTGCAGTGACGACAGGCCCAGCGAGTGATTCAGTCGTTCAGGAGAAATAACATAATAATAACGAAATAAGCAACACATACCTGCCTTTTAATTGGCTTTCATCATCGACGGATGAAAGAACAGAAAGTCAACTCCGATGTCACGCCACCAATGGTATTAAAATAGCATTAAAATTAAAATTGCATTGGAAATCATGCGAGATGCCATGCGGTACTGAGGAGCTTTGTGTAAACTCTGAAGTGCTTCTCCGATGATAAAAAGGCAACCGAGTATCTAGTGTTCCCTCTAGAATCTCTAGTATCTAAAGTTTATTCTTTAAAAACTCCTTATATCTGTGAGGCACAAGCTCAAAAACCAGGTCAGTGTGGTGTGGTGACCGTTTTAATACCATCTTCTCTCCTCCTAGCGAGGTCAGTTTGCTTAGACACATGCTGCTTAGACGCCTCTGCAGACACTTTACTGGCGCTTAAGCAGATCTTGAAAACCCGGACTTGTCCCTGTTCCTGTTCTAGTTCAGTCGCCATTCAGGCGGGGACAGCTCACCATATGAAAATAGCAATCCCAGTACCTCCTATGCCTTCTATAAATAGCCCCCCGCCCCCTTTCCCCTGAGGATTCACTGGACGTGACTTCGTTCTCCCATCTGCACAGCACTGAATGCCATGATGCAGGTTTGGAAGGGGCAGCCCAGCTAAGTGAAGTGTGGAGGAATCACAAGTCTGTGGTACCAAACACTGGATGCCCTTTGGGCACATGGCAAGCTCCGGTGGCCTTTTTGGGATCACATTAGTCAGCAGGGAGCCAAATAAATTGGATAATTGACACAAGCTTAAGTTAGGGGGGGGGGTAGCGAATGAGCCAATGGAGGGCTCCAGGAAGTGCCACAGAGAGTGTGTCGGGGGCTGAATTTTTTATGTCACCGTGTGTGATTTTTCCCCTTACAGACACTATCGAGATTTATAATGAAATACCTGCAGCCTCTTACAAGAGAAACATCAGTCCATGGCGACTTAACTTGCCGGGGTGTCTCCAGCCAATATCCAGGGGCGGGTGTGCCGGAGCGTTGAAATTCGTGTCGAACCTAAGCTTAGCGGTACATTTAATGAGCTTTGTATTTAACGCCATTCAATAAGACTGTAGGTGCGCTATAATTACCGCCATTTTGGTATTTTTGCTTAAGTAATATTCGCTCTTCATGCCCAACAGGAATTAGTATGCAGCATCAAAGAACGCAGTGGTGACTCTGTTGTACCTTTTCTCCGTAATTAAAGCAGGAGGAGCGGGCAAGTCAGCAAAAAACGTGCTGAAACGATTCAGCTTGACCCGCACGGGGCATCCCAGCTGAACTGAAAGCTTTGCCAGCGGAACAAAACGTCTTCAAGTGGCCTCTCATAGCCATTAGCTGTGCTGCCAACAGTATTTTGGACTGAGTCCGTGTTGCATCTGGTGTGACCCAAGGCTGAGTCGAATGCTCAGGGTTGGGATTTGGGGGGGGGTTTATACAGACCCAAGGTAATTTCCTTACCCAGTCTGCCTTGGAGATGTCAGGCGCTATCAGTTGTGCCTCCCTGATTTTCCTCTAATGTGAAATACGGAGGTACAGGGAAGGTCTGTAGACATTTGTATGTGAAGTGAGAGATCAAATCGGTTCGATTAGATTTTTAAAACATGCCCTTCCTGACACAGCTCGCCCCAGAGCGCTTTCCATGTACACGTGTAAACACGCCGGGTGCGCTGTGCAAGCAGAAGAAGCAGTAAGACAGCAGAGGAGAAGAGCAAAGACCCCGTAGGTTAGACAGCAGGGGAAGAATCCATAGTCAACAGGCTGCCTTAACCTCCCAGGACCATTTACAGTTACGATTACTTATTTAGTAGATGTTTTTGTCCGTACAAGTGAGGCAGATAGTACATCTAAAGCATACAGCTGTCAAGGAACCCACTTATGTACAAGTGCCGCTAGGCTTAACTGCCTACAAGTGCAAGACAGCTCTGTTAAAAAGAGCTTTGCAAATACTCCTTAAAAAATATGCATTTGTAATCAGTAGTGCTATAAACTTCTCAAGAAATGGGTTGACTCAGACAAAACATGCGATCTATACACAAATATCTCTCAACAGAGAAGCTAGCAAGATCAGAAGCTGGCATACAATACAGGTCAATCGATTCCTATATTAAATCTTTCATTCACAATCAACCAGTAATTCAGCCTTTCTCTGGCCGGAACAGTGAACTTTCTACGGAAGATCGTTTTAGTTCTGCTCCCACTGATCCATTTTCTGAGCTGGATTTGGTACCATTAGTCTCAGCTGGACTGAACGAATGACATAATTCACATAATGTGAAAAAGAAAGGATGGTTGAGGAATCATTTTTTATTACTTTTTAGGCTTTAATCTTAATTTTAAGGCTTTTTAATCCAAATTTCTCTTAGCTGAGGAAGATGTCTTAAAGATAATTTGATGGCAAAGGGTAACTAAAAATAATAACTTTTCCCCTAAAATGAATAATATCTTGCAGTTTCCATTATTTTCATTCGTCATTTGTTAAGTAGAACGGTGCATCACGTGAGTTTTAAATTAAGCCTATTTGACCATTCATGGAACAAACACATTAGAAAAGTTTAATTAGTCAAGCTTCATAATGCCCAAAGTCAAAGAACAAATAAGTCAACAGAAGAACTGTATGAGTCCTCAAATATACATTCGGATCAATGCGACTTCTATCAAACCCTAAGTTCAGTCAATAGCTCAGGGACGGACAATTAATTACGAGCTGGGCTGGAACAAAGAGCTTCATGCACCGTGGACCAGCAGGAGTGGGATTAAGAAAGCCTAGTCCTGGGCTTTCACAGCAGTGTTTATTTCTGCAAACTCCTCTCCTGCTTCTGGTTCCTTTGGCTTCCGCTGAGTGACACCTTCCCCCCCCAACCCGAACACCTCCAGGTGTATTTTTGTGAAAGCCGTGGCCCCCTACTGCTGCTGGCCCTCTAGCTCTCCATATGAGAAGATGGTTGGCCCTCCCAAGACACTAATTAGGCGGTAATTAAGAGGAACAGCTCTCCGTCGATGTGAGGTGTGCCGTGGGAGTCCCCCGTGGGCCCGCCTCTTCTGTGTGATCCGTGCTCTCACCTGTGTGAAGACGATGGCTTTGAAACGCCGCCTTCAAAAACACATGTTGTCAGAATAAATGTTGCACATAAATCAGGCACAGAACCCCTCCCCCCGGACCCCCCGCACTCTCAGAACCACAGCGGGCGCGTCCCACATGGGGATATAAATGTAGCGATCTGCTAGGAAACAAAAAAAGAAATAAATAAATAAAACGTATATATACCCTGTGCTCGAGCTAAACGTGGTGAGCAGAGTGCTAACGTGCGAGCTGCTGTCATCAAGCAGCAGATGTGTGCTGGATGTTACCCCCCCCAGCCCCCCCCCAGCCCCAAACTTATGGGAAGCATTCAAGTGTGAGACAGCTCGCTGATGAAAGTTAATTGTGTTGGAGAATAACAGAGCGTTGTGATTTGTAAGGTTCTCACTCACATTACTGCAGACAGAAAGTGAATGCTTTGTGTGTGTGTGTGTGTGTGTGTGTGTGTGTGTGTGGGGGGGGGTGTCACGACGATGCCCCTACGCAAGCCAGGTGAGGAAAGTCTAGATGAACCCTGCCAACCTCCATCCTGGCATCCTGGCCGGGGGTGTATATATGACCACATGCCCCCATAATGAAAAAACAGTTATTTTGACGTAATTACCTTTTTTTGGTCCCCACAAGGGAAAACTCAATTTTATAAAAATCTGGGACTGCAATCAAAGAAATACAAATGCCCAAAGTCTTGTATTTAGTTTGGTTGCTTATAGCTAAGGTTACAGCTGGGTGGGGGTTAAAGTTTGTCATAGTTGAGATTAGGGTTGTGCCCTTAGAAATGAATGGACAGTCCCCACAAAGATATGAATACAAACTTGTGTGTGTGTGTGTGTGAGAAAGTGTGTATATTTCTCTAGTTGAAGTACCTGAGAATAATATGAATCAGTGAAGCCAATGTAAATTCAGATGGTGGGGAAACTGATCACTATATTAGTTTTAAGTTATATTTACTCCAGCCCATTATGCTGCTGCAGTATGTAGATTAAGATTATGGTTGATTAAGGTCGACTTTATTGATCCCAGGGGGAAATTTTGGTGCATACAGCAGACAAACACACATACAGTGCCAAACAGACAAGGGCCAAAGATAATACACAAACAAATTAAACGTAGTGCAAACATGGTACACATATGAAATGTCCTGAAATACGGAAAATCGAGATACTAAATAAGATAAGAATTATAAATGCTGTGCAAATGATTATATGTATGTAGCAAAGAATTTCTTATTGTTTATATATTGTTTTTTTTTTTACCTCTACCGTCCCTGACTCAGACACTGAGTGGTCTGGTTATTGTTGGATTCTAGTCATCAAAAATCTCATTCCAGTATTTAGTCTTTTAAGACACAATTTAAAGTGTAATGGACAAAACGAACACTCTTTGGACTCCATGCTGGTATCCTAGCGACAGCAGAAGCATTTTGAAAAGGCCAGATGTAATTAAGGAAGTGTTAAACCCAGTCATAGACTCGGGTAATATGACAATTGCTCATTACTTAGAAACACATTCCATTGTCACCTGTACAGGCTGGTTTAAAAAGGAAATAATCTCTATGTCACACTGATGTCATCAACATTCGCCCTCCCCGGGACACAAGATGGTTTTCACCTGTGGCTCATTAACTGTATGGACATTTAAAGCCCTGTGCCTCTTCTGTATTTGTGGATCTGGTTCTTCATTCCCGAGCTGCAGCCTGAGTACTCTTTCTGGTTTTCTCGTGTACGATTGTCCTTCCATGTGTTTGACCTGTGATTTTTGGATTACCCTCCATTGTGCCATTTAAGCCCGATTGACCTCAGCCCTCCTGTCAACTCTAAAGAATAAAACTCAAGGATGTCTGTCTAGTGGAACTCTTCTGTTATTACACTCAGACAACAGCAGTCATCTAAATTATAACCCGCTGCCCTTATGTTTGTATGTCTCAGTGGGTTAAGCCTCTGTGCCTGTAATTTGAAAGTTGCCAGTTGAAGTCTTAGCCTTCACAGAATCGCTATTTCTCTGTGGGGCCTTTGAGCAAGACCTTCATCCCCACAAAGTGCTCCAGTGGTGGTCAGCAAAGGGCCAGACCCTATACTAGTATCTAAGGTTTCACTCTCAACTGTATATATTTGTATTTATGTTCCAAAAACCAGAGCAAGATGGGAACGAGTCATTCATTCCAATGTACTTGTGCAAATAGCAAATAAAGATGTCTTCTCAGGACGCTCAGTACTCAATGGGAAGAAATGGGCTTTACAATAAACAATATGTGCTGGGATACAAGCAAGCTTCCACGTTTCTTAAAAGCAGTCATCTAGAGTTAATTTGTCTAAATGTTTTGTAAAAGTAAGTACTGTTCACTATTGCATGGTCTTTTATTTAACCCCTCCTCCAGAATTTATTGTCCAGTATTTATTGTGCAGCTGTTCTTTGTTCCAGCTGTCTGACTCTCTGAAGAATCTCAATTTCATTTCATGTGTGTAAAATGACACTAAAGCCACTTGACGTGACTCTGTGTCAAGAAGAAAAATCAATTGAAGCATCAACCAAATACGTTAGCTGTTCGGTGAGTAGCTACAAAACGTGCGACTGGCAGTCAAAGGTGTGCCTGGGGTTAAAAATAGACCTATGATGTAGAGAGACACCAGACAGATACTCAAACAATCCGGCGTCTCCGTGTCATGAATACCAGAACGGGCCTGGTCTGAGGGGACCCGATTATTTATGCAGAACTCCCAGCCGCTTCCTGGGTCCATAGGACTGGAGACATATGAAGAAAAAAGCCCTTTTTAATTGGCAATGTGCCGGTTGCCAGGCTGGAGAAGATGGTCATAGAAGTGTGTGACTGCTTTAATCTGGGGTCCGGGCTCGTTGGACAGCTCATCTCGGCATGTGCTAGTGCACACTTTGCAAAGTAAGTCAGTGTTTAAATGAAATTCCGCCTCCGGCTGGCTGTATTGATTAGTCAGCTCGAGGAGCGGGCGGATAATTTATTTATTTAATGTGAAGTCCTCCGGCATCACTCCCGGGCACCGGGAACTCAGCAGCCTGGCCTGGAGACGGACAACGCAGTGCCCCATGTGCGAGATTAGGATGAATGTGAAATACTGAGGATACAAACTAGGCCGAAAACTAACCATGTGATAATTAAGGCTGTTACTGTCCCCCTCGCTCCTCTTTGCATGACTGGAGAGAAATTACTGGCGATGGCGACATGTGCAGTTATGCTCTGATAGGTCTGGGCCGAGACCCTCTGCAAGAATGGTGGCAGTAAAGAAAAACAGTAATGCAGATTACCTCCAAATTTTAACAAGCGTTAATATTGTATCGCCTCTGCCATGTAATACTCTAATACTCTCTCTCCTTAAATAGCTTCTTTTTGTGTGCAGTTAATGGAGCTTGAGGAAAACTAGCTAATATTTAATCATCCTGCGATTTAAGCAGGCTGTTTAACATGTGTTTTGTGTAACACGGCCTTCTTGTTTTTGCAGGAGCGCAGTTCCGACTACATCCCCCACGAATAGCCCGATGTGTCAGATGTGCCACAATCCAAGGCTGTCCGCCTTCACTGCGGCACCCGGCTGCTCGGGGAGGTTGCAAAATGTGGATCGGAAAAAGTCCGAGCTGGTTCCGACAGAGATAAGGGCTTGGAAGGGATTCGTGATGAACGGGGAAGGCCGGGTCACAGCTAAAGAAAGGCTTGCTTTGAAAGATCTCAGCAACATGAGTTAAAACGCACCCACACAAGCCTGCCTGCTTTGTGACAAGTCAAAATGATACAGCAAGCAGTAAACTCAAAACTGCAAGATGGGACTTATTTACGCAGCAATACGTATTCGCACTGAATGCCTGATATAGTTTTTGCCACTAGTCATCTAATTATGCATTTCCAATAAGCTATTTATATATACCCATATTAATCCAGCTTCCTTGTTAAATCGCCACAACGACTAAGCTTGGTTTTTAATCACTACATAGCAGTCATAGAAACATCATTAAAATAAACACTGCCGCAGGTAGAAAGAAATACATCTATATCACATTCATGATTATATGTTTTTGCAGGCCATGGTTTGCTGTGTGGTTAAAACTAAATGTGTGGAGATTTGCGCCAAACACCCCACGAATAAAATGCGGCGAAGTTCGCGCTAAGCCGATCCGCAGCAGTTACCAGCCGAAATAAACACGATCATTGCGATTACAATGGGAAGTAGAGAAAGAAACCACTCAACAGGCAAGTAATGTTGTATGGGCTGGATTTTTTTTTCTCACCCAAACTGAAAGAACATTTTGTAGGCATGTTTACTCTCCTTTTCTCCTTTCTTTCTGGGAATCGTTTCAAATTTACAGCAGTGGAGACGATCACCTATGGGGGATTACAGGCACCAGCTCTCCACACGAACGTATCGAGGATTCTTGTACAGATTACTGTAGCTGGCAACCACGCACACATGCATATTACACATTACACAATCCAGGGTTGGAGGGACTGGAAGGACTCACAGGATGCATGCTTATAAAATGTTTCCAATCCTCAGAATATCTTGGATGTTTTTTTTATTTTATTTTTGCACACAATTTATTATTACTCTTTTCCTGTGAAACTCAGAAGGTGCCTGGTGAGCAAATCGATCTCTCCACAGCTCCTGCGATAGTACAGACTGCACTTAAGCAGGTCATTTCAGAAGAAAACTTTGAAGTGCATGTCTTACTTATTCTGGCCTTCACTCTGCCGTCTGCTGAGCAAAGGAGTTGTTCGCCTAGAGAGCAGCCTGCTCATTAACCATTTACAGAAGTGACGGACAGATAATTTGACGTCTGTGTTAAGCGGCAGATAAGTGAGAGTCTTAATTGATGCAAATAGTGCAATTTTCTGCAATTGACTCATTATTTTCCATTTGATTGTAGGTTGCCAGGCAACATGAATTTGAGGTCGAGCTCATTGTGTCGGCGTCTGGTGAGAGAAGGAGCAGCCGGACAGAGATGAATGTTAGCGATCTTTTTGAAATCGGTCATGCTAGCGACAAGGCAGGGGATGGGAGGTAGGGAGGTTGATGTATCTTAAAGCTGTCTAAGGAAAGATGCAATCGTATATGTGCTGCTCTAATGTGTGCCTAGTGTTTGGAGGATGCCGTAAGTAAGCCAGTTGTATTTCTATGATAGCCTGATGTAAAAGCCATCCCAGTGGCATAGAAGAATCTGTGGAGGATGGGCACAGATAAGACCTCCACCCACTTCAGCACCAGCCTCTGAATGAGAGCTCATGGGTGTTAATACCAAGAAGCACTGAAATCCCTTTAGGTACGTCAACCACGCCAACAATTGTCAGGATTATGGTTCAAAATGAGGGGTTTGAGTGGTGCAGGATCCCCAATAAGCCTTGATGACCCCTCCCATAAGAAAGGTCTGCTTTATGCTAGTCTATAATGATTTTAGGGGAACCCCCCCACAGTCATCAGGCACTTGGAACACTGATTTGCTTTGGCTACACATGTCCATGTGACCATACCTGCTCTCCTTTCCGCCCAGTGCTGGTCTCAATGAGGCAAGGAAATGGAGATGATCAGATGTTTGTTCCAAATGGACCACGGAGCCTGAGAGCTCCGACGATGGGCTGGGAGTGACTTTCTGAGAGCAGCTTCCTGGAAGCGACTTTCCGAGAGCAGCTGTGATGTCGTATTAATGAGGGCAGCCCGTTAAGCTCACAGCTTCCCATAAGAGCTACCAGTTGAGCCTCACATCGACTGCACTTAAGCCGCAACAGAGTGTGGCAGGGTATTGCTATCGCCATGGTCATAACACAATTCCGCAGTCAACCAGCTGCTGTGACCAATAGATGGCGCTGTCATCTGTCGCCCACCCACTCTCCTAGTGCATCAAGGCTCTATCATCAAAAATAAACTGCTGATGCTTTTCTTTTCAGTATAATATCTCTTGAACATCCTGACGGCATGAAGCGTGAAGGGTTTAAATGAGAAATTCTAGCTGCCGCCGTAAAGTCATGAGAAGACAGAACATGGAGGCTCTCTGGCTGATGCACGGTCATGTTCCCTGGTGCCCAGTATCGCAGAGACCCAGTGTTTTATTTCAACTTTTTTCTCACCAGCATAATAGCTTTAGTTTTGTTGTGATTTTATAAATTCCTTATCAGCACCAATGACTTTTTTACCACTTATATGAGTTCCTTTGTAGCCTGGGAGTCCCTGAGCAGCAATTCCCTGCATGTCCCCTGGGGAAAAGGCCTCGATGTAGAGCCAGGACAAGTGGGGGGCAGTATGCCCCCTGGCGGCCTTGGGAACATGGTCTCGGAAAGGGTGGTCTGTAGTTCACCAGGAGAAGCAGTCTAGCCTGAAGATTGGTGGATATGTTTCTAAGTGCCTGACTAATGCGAGATGGTAAGTCTTTGTTCAACATAAATGGACTCAAATTTATTCAATGTCTTAGAGAAAGTGGTTTTAATGACCTTGCCCTTCAATTGTGGATCTACTCATGTTTTGGATTCTACATCTACATTCAACAGTCAAATTGAAGAGTAATAACAGGGGTGTGGCTACAAATTGTGTCCATACCCACCCCCCACATTATATATTTCTATAATTCTATGTATTCAAGGGCCCCTGTAAATTGCTGCCCCCCCGAATCTGCCAGGTTGTCCATGCCCCTACCACACCCCTGAGTAAGACCCCAAATAAACAAAATATGGATCCCTTAGGTACTTTTGGTCTTCTGTCATGACCATCGACATGACAAGCCACTATGGCTGGTGGAAATGTGGGGGGGGGGGGCACCTGGGCCTGTACCTGGGTAACTTTAGGAGCATCATTAATAACACAGTGATGAACAATCACAAAAATATTTTAATGCATCCCAGTAAAACTTTATTGATGAAAGCCTGAATTATATCCATATTTTTTAAAAGCAAAAGGTTATGTCTAAGTTTTCCAAAAGCAAAGTAAACTGACAAGTGGACATGACTGCCCTGCCTTGCACTGTGCACCCCCCAATCTCCCCCATTCAGCTGCATTAATCCAGGCAGTGCCAGTCCCCTCCCAGTCCTTAGTGGGCGGAACATGTTGGTGTCAGTTGGCCCAATTCCAATATGGCTGCCGAGGTCCCTTACCGAGCTCACGCACATCACACCGTGTTACTCAGGCCCATTCATGATGCAACGCGGCCAAAACAACAAAGAGTGACGAAAATCAGCTCCAATCAATCCATCGATGAAAATAACTCACGGCTTGAGTGGGGAGACGTGCGTCGTTTAAATTCATAAACCTCTCTGGGGAATGGAAAGAAGCTCCGTCACGTCGAGGTGATGGAATACTGATCCTGCTTGCAGCGTTCGATAGAGACTGACAGCGGGGCTCGTTACGATATGCATGCCGTCCGACGCGAGTGTTAATTTCGGGTTGCCGTCGTCGGCGAGGCGGTTCCGGCGCAACCCGTCACTTCGGCTGGTATTGCTGTCCAAATCTGCCACGCCTGACAGCTCTGACATCGCCATCCGGAGGATGTCACTGGCTGCCGTCGCGCTCATGCTAATGAAGCCCACGGGGGGGGGTTGATTTAAAAAAAAAAAAAAAAACACCGACGGTGCCAGCATGTGAAACGCGGGCAGAGGAAGTGTATGTTCTTGTCACGGCGTGCCAGGCGGGCGAATGCCACCCCGCGGGTTGGTGCCTCCACAGCAGGGTAGTTGGAGCGGGGGGCTCAAATACGGCTCCGGTCCTGCAGCTCCTCGATGAGTTCCATGAGTCACTTCCTGAGGTCCCTGAAACCCCTCCCACACCCGCCTGGCGTCCGCCTGTAATTCCCGCGTCTCATCCAGACGGCCGGACCACAGCGGTCCCCAAACCCCACACGTGTCCGCTGGGCCCTGACATGTGACCGGGCCCCATCGTCATATAGAAAGGGTGCGGGAATGGAGCATGCATGACAATCTGGGGTTTAAGCCAATAACCCCGCCCCCCCCCACCACCACCATCAAAGAGCTCCCAACACTGCACATAAACAGCTAGCATAAATAAACCTCTCAGCTTATCAGTTAATTCAGGCAGAGACAAAAATTAAACAAATACTTTAACCACAGTGACCGTGGAGGTGACACCAACAGCACTGCAATGGCTCATCACACTTTATTGACGGGATGTCAAAATCACTGTAATTCATTACTGTACAATTTTTCCCCCTCAGTATTTTGGCTGAACATTCCCTATTATCACACTTACCAACATACCAACAAATAAACCAACATACTGCAGTTCATTTAATTTAGTTTTATTTTTATACAGGTACCATTTGACTTTCATCCTATCGTGTCCCGTCTGATCACATTAACGTCCGAGGTCCATGGTAAATAATATACACTGGTGGAGAGATGCCTGAAAGCGGGTGTAGTAGGCCATTAGCGGGTGTAGTCGGCTGATAGCGGGTGTAGTAGGCCATTAGCGGGCGTAGTAGGCCGTTAGCGGGCATAGTAGGCTGATAGGTGTAGTAGGCCATTAGCAGGTGTAATAGGCTGTTAGCGGGCGTAGTAGGCTGATAGCAGGTGTAGTAGGCCGTTAGCAGGTGTAGTAGGCCATTAACGGGTGTAGTAGGCTGATAGCGGGTGTATCGCTTAGTGTAACAGGCGCAGGACAATGGGCAGCGCCGCCAGCCGTATAATGACCCCCTGCCCATATCTAACTTGGAATACATATGCACACAGTAACGTAAATGTAATGGGGAGCTACAATAAGCAGATATAAAGATACAGTACCTGTACTGTGCTATTTTGTTACATAAAAAGACACTTGCTGTACTGTACAATAAAATCTTTCTCAGCTCCTACTGTTTGCTACCACATGCATCTTTTAATCTCATAGGGCAATCAGCACTTTATTTTTACCTGTAATTTAAGTGCAATCTCTCTCTTTTTATTATAAAGTGTTGTGATTTTATATTTACAGTATGATTTGCTGTACTGTGTGTATATTACAGTGCTGTATTGTGTATATCAGGGGTCTCCAACTCCGGTCCTGGAGAGCTACCGTCTAATAGGTTTTCTATCCTACCTGGCTTCTGATGAGTCACACCTATTCTCAGATAAATGCCAGGGACAGGTGTGGCTCATCAGAAGCCAAATGGGACAGAAAACCTACTGGATAGTAGCTCTCCAGGACCAGAGTTGGAGACCCCTGGTGTATATATTACAGTGCTGTACTTAATGTCTTGTCTCTCCTCAGTAACTAACGAGATACACCCAAATTGACTTCCATGGTCCAGGTCTCAAATGAGAAGGCAAGTCGATGGATACCTGTATTAAATGTACAATTATTTGGATCTATTTGCATAATAACGAAGACTGTGAAAAATAAGACCTGGTCATTGGGAGTCTTTTTGGCTGCTGGTGGTCAGATATTTAGCTGATCAAAGTGGGTATGATATGCAGGGTGGCCCTGCCTGGCCTGTGTTTTCCGGATCACAGAGCCGTTTTTCTCGCCTCATTTTGCCGGGAGTTACCGCTGGGATCCCCCGTCGCCTGGTGCTCATTAATACATAAGGTGTCCTCCCTGGCTCATGCGGTAATGGACCCCACGCGGTCTGCTTGATGCATCCGTCATCCTACTGGGAGGCGCTGCGGCAAGCACTCAGTGATTCCCGGGCCATGGTTCTATTGTGCCAGCCTGGCCCTGGTATGGCCTGTAGAGGGGTCCCTGGAAGGCCAGGCTGTGAGGTTGAGATACAACGGCAGATCATGAAGGCCTGCTGTGGGATTGGAACGTTCTGAGCAAGTAGATGGGCTCCATCGGAACCTGTGTGTCTGATAGCCACCTGGCCAAGCCAGAGCGCATGTTTGTAAAGTCTGTCCTGCAGGAAGTACCATTAACCATATTCATAAACAGGAGGACAGCAAGAAATCCGCTTCTTTCCATCACTTGTCAACTGATACGGTATCGCGAGCTCTTCAACATTAACGAGCTGTGACAGCCCTGAGATGTGGCTGCGAGACGGGTGGCCGTACCCTCCCCTGATTAAGATGCGCGGGGGCCCACACCCAACAATAGCTGATGGACTATGGCCTCATGAAGGACATTGCAGCCATTCCCACACCTTGCTGTCATGTCCATCCAGAGAAAATTGCAGATTTTGGCATCCTTCAACTCAACCTTAAATCGCATTTGATAGGATTCACGAGGCAGGACTCTTTTTCAGGTTGCTGCCTTTGAAGGGAGGGATGGAGGACAGTCTGTTCTAAGCCCTGACAGTAACGGACATTGGGTGCTTCTCGATACCCGGAATGCGAAGATCATACTTTTGGTCTTGGCAAGACCAGTCTTACTAACTTCCTGCCTCCCAAGAATGAACTTGGGGCACAATGAATCGTGGGATTGTTCTTGTCTGGTGCGGATTCAATCGATACAGTCTTGATATTTAGAGCGGAGCAAACTTCTGGGGTCCTTTGCCACCTTCTCTACTTCTGTTCTTCAGTATTGGAACTGGTCTTCAGCAATGGAAGATGACGTAAAAAGGGTATACAAGGACGCAAGAACGGTCAAGTACGCATATTGAGAAAGACCCATTGTCTCTCTCAGGCTGTGGTTCTGTTGGACTCTGTGGGGCTGCGTTGTTTCAACCCACAAAACTCAGCCCTGCCAACCTGTTTGACCAACACATTGGTTTTTAAGGCTGTCAGCCGTGATCGGAGCTCACATGCATTAGCCTTATACTGGCACACGGCTCAGCACGCTTACCTCCTGACCCCTCCCAACCCTGCCAAAATCATTTGATTGCCCCTGGCTACCAGGTCCCAGTCTCCCCCATTAATCTCCCATAACAGGTCCAGCAAGAAGAAAGCGAACGGAATGTTTTTGGGTCTTTCGTCTTTGGCTGTCGGGGTAGAGGACACGCATCTGCGGCACGCGTGCTGTCGCAGGGAGCCGCGTCTGTCCGCCAGGTTCCCCGGCCCGACGGGACGCTGGCCTCTGTGCTGACACGGCTTTTTAATATTTCACTGCACGCTGAGAGCACCATATGCTGCCTCGCCCCGGCCGGGCTGCACCAATTACCAATCCAAACACGCCGAGGAGCGAGGGCCCTTTGGCGCTCTTTTGCCATCTTGATACATTTCATGATTTTTTTCCCTCCCTCTCTTTTTTTTTCTTCATTCTGAGTCGAGCTGGAGAAGCCAGACAAGCGAGGTCATCGCCACGGCCGCGAGGTCAAATGGGGTCAACTCACGGGAATAAAAGGTTGTGGTGGAGTGACGCAGATGACCTGCGGCTCGGTGCCAGGTTATCAGACCCTCATCTTGCATAGTTTAGTCCGTGATGGTGCTCATATACTGGATAACATTTTATTACTCCCCAACCATAATGCTCTCCTCAGAGAGGATGCTTCCTGGCACCAGATCAGCACCAGGCACAGCAGACACAGCATTTATGAATATTCATTTTACGCATCTGTTCAGGAACATGGCTATTTTTGCCCTAATACTTGTGCGTTCGTATCATTATCATGGGTTCCAGATCTTTCTAGAAGCTTGCGCAGCGTGGAAACGCCGTCGATCTCGCTTTCACCAGCCCATGTTGGCTGCTCCTTTGGAGCAGAAAGACATTTGTGGTCATAAATCTGGGAGGCTACGCTCCAGCTAATAATTTATGACATCATTTATCCGATCTGGGGAGCGGGGAACAGGAGCCTGAAGTGGGGGGGGTGTCCCATTCATCAACGCAGCACGAGCATTTATGCCGTAAGGGGGTGGACCGCTTTCCATGGCTCTCGATGCATTGGGGCACGCCCAAGCTGGCTAATGAAGACATGCTTCACTGTGCCCCAGGGTGAGCCAGGCACCTGATTGACACAGAGGGTGTGCCCACAAGCAGGGCTAAGTGGGTGGGGCCGCAGATCTGTGGGAAAGTTCCATACCTTGTTAACGGAGGCAAAATATTGGCCGGCAGATGGATTTCATTAGGTGTTTAATTCTGGGCTTCGTGCGGCCAGATTAAACGACCATGGACTTATCACAGCACAGCAGAAATTCAGCTTAGAAAGTGAAAAAAGACAGAGCCTTAAAAATGATGCCCCTAGACAGATGACTACTGCAATTATTTATTGTAATTATTTGTTATTGTGTTAGCATGCTGTGATGTTGTTTCTTCCTATACAGAAAAATCCACGTAGTCCAGCTGTGACAGAAAAAACAGACATCAGATTTATTCTTGAATTTCGTTTATTTATGCAGAGGAAACAGACGCCGTCATCATCCTGCGTCACGCCGCAGACCCCCGTGCTGCCGGGTGCCCATTGCTTTCGCTCCCGCCCCATGCCAGGTGGGGAGAGGGACGCCATGTGGGGGACCCACGCCAGGCGCCGGAGATTGGCAAGGCCTGGCACCAGCACTGCTCAGCACCGTCTGCTCAGGCTGTGTGCGGACACGTTCATTCCTCAACGTCGTGTCGCGGATGTCTCCGTGGGACGGGCCCATGTATAATTCATTTTATCTGAATTTTTAATTACCGTGGAAACCAGAGACGAAGCGGCGAGGTGGTGGCGGTCCGCTGAGGTTGATAACCAAGCCTCATTGTGTAAAAAATACATGAACATGAACAAGAACGAAATCTAACGAGAACGAAAAACAGGAATGAAATGAAAAGAAATTTTCAGACAAAAAAAAAACCACTAATTACATCAGCACCTTTACTAGAGGGCATATGCAGCTTTAAGAACGTCACTATTTATCATAGGACCTCATGATACCCCCTTGCTCCCCCTCCCTCAGCTGTATGGAAGAAAAAACATCTTTGCCACTATAATGGAAAGAAGAAAAACCAAAACAACGGGAACCCACATGTTTCGGTAAATAACTGGAAGTCATTTATCTCGACGCACTCCTCACTGCTTCAGTCTTCCTCTCTCCCATGGCAGCAAACCGTATCGCTTTAAGATCTGAGCCTGGAGCGAGTGATAGTTCGAAACCCCCGTCTACAAAAGGGCCCCAAACCCCGGGGAAGGAATGAAAAGGCCCGTGTCGCAAAATAAATCTGCCGTTAATCCAGAGAATAAAAAATGTTCCCGCGGCTTCTGTACCGCTTAGAGAACGCGGAGCGGCGTACTGGGGGGGGGAAAGAGATTGTTTCCTTTCCTCGGGACGAAGCGATCACCTTTTTCAATCTGTCATTTAATAACCTACCCACAAAGCGGTTGATTCACTCTGAGGGCGTTTTCTGTTGTTTTCCATCTAAACCACCAAAAAGTCACCTTCCGCCCCGAGAAACCCGTCGACTCGTCTAGCGAGCCTGTTTGCATGGAGGCTGCACTTTGGAGTCACCCCCCGAATCCACGCAGGATCCTTTGGGAGCTGCTGAAGCTTGTGATTTTTGCAATAGACACGGCTCAGCCTTTAATAGTAACACACCGGCTAGCACCTCACTACAGTGTCCCGGTTTTTGTCCTCTGTGATCCTGCCGATTGCGTTTCTTCGGTCAGTGACAGTGACTTCTCTTAGCACTAGGAGGCAGGCAGCAGTGGGTGCACTGGCGGCAGTGATCCCAGTGACACAGCTGTAAACCAGACCAGCTGTTAGCCACTGGGGGGACAATGTAGCGGCTCCTTGGGCACTTATAAGATATTGAAACGATCGGCTCTTTCTGCTTTCTGTTGGGAGAGGGGGATTTAGTTGTCAACCCGGTGAGTTAATTTGGCTCTGTCTTCCAATGGATTCTGCGGGGCCTCGTGGCATTAATCCAACACGGTAGTCATCATCCCAACTGCCCTCCTGGATTTTGTAGGTGAGAGCCCCCCCTAGTGGGAACATCAATGGGGCATGCAGGTGCACACAAATGGAGGCCTTTGATGGGCTGGCAAAAAATAGAGTTTGCTGTGCTGGGAAGCCCGGTTTTTGCCACGCCGTCCGCCGTGCCCTTTGGCGATCCCCGCCAGTGAGGCATCTGTTCCTCAGGTACGGTAGGCATGAAGCTCTCCATCCACCTGTGGTTTATGAGAGGGTGTCAGTGTGCTGCTTTCTGGTGGAGAAGCCCTCTATTGTAACATCACTTAGGCTTTCCCTGTGTCAGCGACTCGACACATCTGCACTCAGATCGACGTGTATCCATCGCAAAATACGTTTTATAGAATAAACTCCTCACTCCCTGCTACAGAACAAATATTGTCCATCCCTCCTAAAAAAATGTTTCAGGTCACTTTGAAAGTAACTGCAAGATAAACTGGGACTGTAATAGACCATTAATAAGATTCGTATCCCTCACTATCCCACCCCATACCCAATTGATGAACCTTTAGGAGCAGGACGTCATGTCTGAAGCACTGTTATGGCAAAGCATATTACCCACAATGCACTACCGTGTTTATTGATCCAGACATGTTCTTAATACAAAGAGTATTCACTTCCATTAAAGAGTTACGACCGTAGTACACGTAACATTTGACAAATGGCTTCACTTTTACAATTATTCATTTAGCTGATGCTCTTTATGAGGGAGGTTTTCATTATTTATTAACTTAGCAGTCGCACTTATTCACAGTGACTTACTTAGCTCCCAGTTCCACCCATTTACTCAGCTTAAAACGTTACAGAAGCAATTGAGGTTAAGTACTACAACTCTGTTGCTCCTCTGGGGATCTAAAACTTTCGATTCCATATCTGCTTCCTTAACCACTGAGCTTTCATACGTGTTTTGTAATGCAAAGATATTTTGCCTAGTAAATAAATCAATAACTTTCATCTTGGGATCTGCACAAGCTGTTTCCCGTGCTGTAAGAGTCAGGCGAAATTAGCGAGGCCTCACTAACAGCTGTAGTTTAGCATGCCGCGCGCGGCACCGATGAACATTCCCACGTTTCCTGTGGGGTAGAAACAACCACGTACATCCCCATCCTCCTGGCATCTCAGCCTTATTTGGGAGGATATAAACAGTCCCAGGAAGATACGCGCACATGCAGAAGCGAGCGCCATACGCCGCCTGTCAGAAGTGTTTACACGTGTAGTAAACATGTGAATAGTACAGGGGGATTATGGGCAATTTTTCAGCACAGCTACAAGAAAAAAAAAAAAAACCCAGAAAAACCAGATGAGGCCAATCAAGCCATTAGACTGTTTTGCACAGGATTTGCACTTTAGACATTTAATTGCAGGTTGACAAATGTCTCTAATTATCAGCTAGACTGTGTGGAGCAACTCCTTTACAATCTGTTCGGAAGGCACATTTCATCACAGGACAGCAAGTGTAACATGAAAGGGCCTCATTTATCAAACCTGGATAAATATTTGGGAATGTTTTCTTGTGAAAACCATGATCTTGAGTTCATCTTGTGGAGACAAAAAAATTGAGTCTTTTTATTGTGACATTTCTGAATGGCTTTTAAAAACATATAATACATGCAGTTATTCTATAAGATGGGCTGTATCGTCACAGAATATGGCAAATGTACTAGTGAATCAGAGAGATTCAGATTTAGCACAGAATATCTTTATTGTGATTGTACATGTACAACAAAGCAGAAAAACCAAACCCAGCCAACCCCTCCCCCCCAAAAAACCGACTAGACTCACAATAAAGCTAAACTGCTTTCTAGCTGTTAAAAAAATCTTGCAGAGGAAACTTACTTATATAACTTGAACACCAATGTGAAATGATAAAGGCTATTATAAAACGTATACATTTACAGTCTTTTATGCTATAATTGTTAATCTAGAAATACCACTATTGCTTATATATATATATATAATTACATACATGCATATATACACACAAACACACACACACGTATGTATTGTAGCGACTGGACGGAGGCATCGCGAAACCAGCAAAGGACGAACACACAGACCCCTAAAATAAACCAACGAATTCCAAACGAAGTAAAACGGTAGGGGCACAAGGTGTTCAAACGCCGAACTGTAAGGTACATACACGGTGGAGATTTATACAAGCTAAGGATACGTGAGGATCGGACAGGATACACAAAAGACACGAGCAAACATACACGCCACAATCGGGAAACAAGTCTCACCCATAACTACTACAACAACAACAATACAAGGGCTATTTACAATAACACACACGGGGCTATATACACGCGCTCGCGAAGCATGCCGGGATGCTTAGATCTCACCGGCGATACAATACATAATATCCCTATATATATATAGACACACACAACACACACACATGTGTTTTTTGTGGCAATATCTAATTATGTGGACCTGAGAAATCAAAAAATCCTCCTTAGTATAAAAGAAAGTGTCCCTCTCTGGGGATATTAATGCGCATGTGGTGTCTGAGGGCCTGAGACGGGAATAAAAATCCATTCAGGCTAAAAAATGCTGAACACTGCCATTTCTGTGCACTAATGATAAACGAGCCTCTTCCGAGCCACAAGACTCCTTCCTAAAGAAGACGGATAAAGGGCTATAACTCCATCACCGATTGCAGGTGTGTTTCTGCAGGACGTGTCCTATTCTCCGGGTTCCTCGGGGTTAAAGGATGGCTCTGTTAACTTTACACCGCCTAACAACGTGCTCCTTCTCTAGATCAATTGAGAGGAGATAATATTTCCACTGTTAGGTGCACCATAACCCCGAATCAATACCGGTAATGCTAGCAGCTCGGTAATAGGCAGAGAGACCAGTGACTCACTGCCGAATGGGGTGATGCACAAGAGGGCAAAGGCATCAAGAATGACAGTAGAAGATAGGCTACGTGGAGTGCACTTCGATAAGATAAAGACTTCCTCCATAAATTGGCTGTATCGCCGACCCGATCTCTGCATTTCAGCAGCA
>JAODJW010000035.1:9809683-9834480 GCA_026777045.1 Hyperopisus bebe | reverse complement strand
GAGCCTGATTATCCCCCGCCTGACCCCCCCCCCCCCTAAATCCCACAGGCCCTGCACCCATCTGTCCTGCCATCGCCTGCCTAGCCCCCCCTCACCCATGTGTCCTGTCCTGTCTGTTTACTGCAGTGTTTCCTTCTCAAAGTGCCATGTTCCCCCGGGAGGGGGGGGCTGTGTGATGTGCTGACCTGTCAGGTGGCTTGGCCTCACTGTCACCCTCCGTCTCCTCAGCCCCCCCCCCCCCATTCTTCAGCTTCCCTCTGGTGGATAGCACCCTAGCTAGGCCCAACCTGTGCTTCTGTCCAACCACAGTGTCATCTGGCCACGCTACCATCCCCGAGTAACAGCTGAAGGGGGTACCCCCCCTGCCCCCCCCACTGAGGCAAAGGGCAGTAACAACATGCAGTACTATGTCCAGCCTTCCTCATCTTGAATGATGGATTCCCCGATTCACCAGCATGGCCCCAGACTTGGAAAGCACGCTTAAAAAATGCCATCGAAGCACCGGCCCTCGTTGGGAAACAGATTAAAATAACAGCATGTCCGACAAGATGAACAAGGGCGAGTGAAACTGGAGGCCGCATTCCCAAAAGGAAAGTACAGCGACAACCGTATTATCTTACATTACTGCACCTCTGGGAAACATAATGCTCCATAATGTATCATACCTCTTACAGATGTACACAACTTATTAAAAGCAAACGAGAATGTAGACTGAAATTATGAGGCATCGTAATGTACTGGGAATCTGGGTCAGACTTAAAAAAATGGATTCTTAGTTCTTGAGTCAGTATATTCTTGTATAAACGTACAAAAGCCCCTAAATTCTACCCCATTATGATATGGAAGATCAGGGGCATTGGAAATAGGGGGAGCGGGGGGATGTGTTGACAGCCCCCCTTCCCAAAAAATAAATAAATAAATGAGTATGTTCCTTATCTTTCCATGCGTTACTGAGGCCAATTCCCTGCAATGCAGAGCGCAAGGACGAAACATATACCTAACGAAGATTGTAGTCCTGGATCAGACAAACATTTTTTGTTTAGTAGTAAAACTGTACCCTGTCTTTTTTTCCAGAGGTGTAAATTTCAGGTCCAGAAAGTAAAAATCCAAACCATGATTCTGTTTCAACCAGCCAGTTGACTATAAAGAGTAACAGTCACAGAGTACTCAACTGGTTGGTGAAAACAAAATCTTGGTCTGGAATTTTACTCTCTAGACCTGAAATTTCTACCTCTGCTTATTTTAAATGATGAAATGAAATGGCTATTGCATGTGTGTCCATTGCGATGTCACGAAATACATAGCAACCCCCCCCCCTCCCCATTCCGCTGCCAGGGCAAATTCAGTCCCCTCCCAATGTCAGACTCCTTCTGAGGCCACCATAGAAGATATCTGTTTAGGATAACTGGTACCTCAAAATCACCCATATTACATGATTGTGTGTGTGTGTACTAAATTGAGGTTTGTTTTGTTTTTTCACCCTCGATGACCCTGTGCAGATTGTACCACAGCCATGTGCCACATATGGCCTTGAATAGGTTCCAGGCCTCCCTGACCAGGATAAGGGGTTGGAAGATGGATAGATGGATGAATGGATGGATGGATGGATAGAATTATTGTGCCTAGCGTGTACCGCATTTTGCCAAGTGAGGAAAAAAAACAATATTCCTAATGCCAGTAGTTATAGTAGAGTTCTGCCAGTTATAGTGGAAACGCTGTAAATAAAAGATGTGAAACATTAAAATTACGATGTCTTGAAAAGTTGCCCATTTCGTTTGACAACTTTTAAAATTAAGTAATTACACAGCAGTGCGGTTTTTCGGTAATCTTGGTATTGTTTTCTTCCATTTCACATTCACAGCTATTTCCACATTGACTTCAATTGCATCTTTGTGTGCAACAATGTATTATGGCTGTTAAAGATAGAGCTCAATTAATTTTCAGCATAAGTGATTTATCGCCTTTGTTTTCGCTTACAATAACTCCCCTTGTCAGTTATTAACGGCTCGCGAATTATGTATGCCAATCAGCAGCGGTGTGCTGTAAAGGGCTCACAGAAATGCACAGAGCACAGATGTAAAACTATTAATTTTTGTATTGTCTTCCTGCACTTTCTGCAAGCTTAGAGCGGTAATTTTATTTTTTTGAAGCTCCTGCTGTAGCTGGAGGTATATGTAACCTTTTTAAGGGACACTGAATGAACAGTCTCACCTCGGGGTCGTTTCAACTCTTTTATGCATTAAAAAGGAAAAAAATCACATTGCAGGCTCCCTTTGAAATTTCTCGACATGCACAGAACAGAACAACTGCAGGAAATAAATAAATAAAGATGTAGCAGGGGCATCAATATTAAATTTTTCGATGCTAAATTTAAAATTGCCACCTGGGGAGCAGAACCAAAATTATATATGGATCCGGCTGATCAATAAGCAGCGTTTGCGCTATAATGAAATGCTGATCTCCTCTTGCTTTGCACTGGAACAAAGATTACCATAAGGCGACCGATACAATAAAGTTTAGGCCATGGAAAAAAATTATATGTTGGATCTCACTGTGCTTATAAATAATGCCTGAACCAACCATTACGCCAGATAAAAAAAACACATTGTACTCAGTGTGTGACAGGTGAAAAGAGGCCTACCTGCAACATTTAAATAGCATGAAGTTCTAAGAATACATTTATTAACAACTCTGTAAACGATGCACAAAAAAACATAAGCTTATTATATTGAAATGTAATTATTTTATAAGACCTTAAATGAAGTAAGACCTTCAAAAAAATAACACCCTTTTTTATAATCCCTTATATTTACTCATGAACCAACCATTATCCATCTAACATCCATATATCCCCAAAGTCAGCTCAAATCTCCTTCAACAATAATCCCAACAGGAGTTTTCAATATCCCAAGCAGTTTGTCCTTCACGTTCAAAATGACCACAGCATGCAAATCCTGAGAAGGTACAGTATGGATTACAGAGGTTGGGCTCAGAGGAGGTGTACACAGCAGGAAGCGGTGATGCAGCAAATCAGCCATATAATGTAGGATTGCTACTCGGTCATTGCACCTGCCTCACCAGCCAGTGATCACCGTGACGATGCACAGTATAACCTCCATATTCTGTCACCGTTTCCATGAACAGCAAACTTTAACTGCCAGTTATTAAGCATGACATTCCTATATATATATATTACATATTAAATTCTGATGCCTTGAGAAAATCTGAAGAGAATACAGTAATAAATATTTTCACACCATGATGATGCTGAGATGGAGGGATTAAGCCTGTTACATCCGTGCACACACGCACACACACACACACACACACGCACAAACAAATATATGCTGGTGACTAGCAAGTATTTCACTGAATATCAGGTGTAATCAGAGCCAAACCTAGGTGACCTTGTCTCTTTGTAACCGATTCATTGTTAAAACAGTTATAACATGACGTAGTGCTCATGAGCTGAGCATAGCTCTATTAAATTACCACTGTGATTTTCTGTCTGTATCAATTGCTTAGTGACAGGTGATGTCCTTAAACTTGAGCAAAATTAATATTTTTCTATGGCTAAATGAGTAAAACACTCAAAGCAATGTGATTCTCTGTGCCGCAGTCTGCCATCCGCAGGTAGAAAAACTGCACGGTAATTCAATAATGACTCTCGCTCTGGCAAAAGCAGAATGTCAATGCTTTTAATCAGAACTATTTTTATATTCCAGAGAATTACATTTGACAATAATACTGGCATTTGGGCTGCATATAATAACTGAGCTCAACAAACACTCTCCATCTTGTGAAGATGACGACATTACCTCGGGAACGGCCTGCGTTTTAACGCCCCTTAGCATCATATTAACTTACATTTTACATACTATAAAGCAATGATTAAGGATCAGAGGTGGACATTTCAGGTCCAAAAAGTAAAAATCCAGACCAGAATTTTGTTTCAACCATCCAGTTGAGTACTATGCGACCATGACTCTTTATGCTCAACTGATTGGTTGAAATAAAATCCTGGTCTGGATTTTTACTTTCTGAACCTGAAATGTCCACCTCTGTTAAAGATTAATAACAAAGTTTCCAAAATCAGGAAAATACTGCGTTTCATTGCCCAATGCATTAATATGTATTCTAGCAAGGGTGTGTTAACGGGATTTACTATAATTGTGCAAACAGAACAGTAATATTACAATGAAAGGGTATTTTTTATTTCACATGCGACCTCAGGAACATGCTTGTCACTGATTTACATTTCAGTCATTCAGTTCATTGAATAACCATAATTCAGTTAAATGGACAATTAAGGCAGAAGGAAGGCAACCACATCCTGCATGTGATGAATGTGACTGACCTGGAAAAACCCAGGAGTGGGAGCCTAGCCCAGTACAGATCGCCACGTTCGCTGATGTTCGGAGGAGAGCCTGAGGAATCGGTGAGGGACGACGGGAGCGAGCATCATGAGCTCAGCTGGCATCGGATGACATCTCCTTTGGGGAACAAAGCCCCCGTGGACAAATTAAAATAATCATCTCTGCAGCATTCATTGGCGTCGTGCATATTTTGCTTTGTTGTCCTTCCTTTTTTCCCCTTCCCTCCTCTGTGGAAAGTAACTTGGAGTACCCAGGAACATGAAAAAGCCCTTTGTCCTCAGATACAGGCCAGGCTGCGCTTTACAGCGATTCATGTATAATTTACACTCCACTGGAGCAGGCGCGCAACCGGGGGAACCGCAGCAAGCCACCGGTGTCACAGGGCCCCGAAGAATGCATGTGTTTGGCAAATTCAGCATTTTATTTCCTGAACCCCATCGCAGTTACATCGACAGGACAGATAATCAAACGTGACGCGAGGATATGTAGCCGTTTTTCGGCCAATGTGGTGGCCAGGATGGGCGGGGGCTGGGCGAGGGGGGCCGGGCTGTTACCGGAACTATAGGGGTCTTATTGGGTTATGTTAGAGTTATACATCAGCATTAGCTCCCTCTCAACACCATCTGCTCTGTCGAGCTTGTTCCCCTCGTTTGTCACCGCCTATTTGCCCAAGATGCCTCTATGAATGAAGAGACTGGCTGGCATCATGGCCCTGGCTCATGTCACGAATTCTGGGGAGGGGGAGCCCGCCCTGGTAGCTCTGTGATCGGCGCCCCATTCTTTGAGGGGACAAAAGCTCAGATCTTGCCATCCAGAGCTCCTCTTGAGATGGTGGGTGGTGACTGAGGGGGAGGCAAATGCCAGCCGTTCAATTATGCTCCGGCGTGTGCTCTCAGCATCCAGGAAGTGCAAACAAGGCCCCATGATGGAACGGCAGGAGTCAGCGCGTGGAAATATGTCTGGTGGAGGAGCTCAGGTGTCTGGAGACCGTGCCGTGACAGTGCTAAGCAGGGCTGGGGAGCCCGCAGTTGCCTGTGGCTGCGGCAGAAGGGACTCATTAGTGACAGGGAGGTAGGAGAGGCTCTTCAAGGGAGCCACCGTGTACTGGGATGCCGGGGCCGCCTTTGGCCAAAGGCAGGGCCCGGTAATTGAAAGAGATTAAGCTCCTCTTGCCTTGTGCTGCAGCAACACCATCAATAAGGATCCTCTTAGACGATCCCCAGGCCGCTGTTCCTATTGTTGTGCCAGGAAGCTCCCCAGCAAGCGGCGGCGGACGCATCCACTGGGAGGCGCGCGACAGCGGTAATGAAATTAAACACGGAGTGATGTTATTGGGCTTGCCTTTGGGCTGCGGCTCGCTGGGCGGGAGGGTCGGCGTGCGACCGCTGGCAATACCCAACCTCTGAGATCCTGAAGCTTATCTAGCTAGATTGATGGATATACTGTATTGATCCCAAGTGGTAAAATCGCCGGAGGGGGGGTCACACCTGACATGTGTGATTCCTGCTTTCAGAAAGATGGGATGTATTTTTTTCTGGAAGCCCAGTGACGCCATGATATCACTTCCAGTGCTAAAAATACATCTTACGGTAAGCTCACAGCCCTACTGCTGTGCGTGTTTAGAGATGGAAATCGGCCTCCGTATCAGGATCCAGACTGGAGGGAAGACGGATAACGGTACACTCGCAGGACATGGTCGAGTGGGTCGGCCCTGGGGGATTTTAATGCAACGGCTATTAGATACCTGGGGTTCACCGCTCACAGTGGCTGACTGTCACATAGTTTCTTATGTTCCTTGGAACCGTGGTCCCTCTGGGGAAAAAGTGCCTCTAAGCCATCATTTACAAGCACTTACCTTTTCCCGAGCATGTGGCCGGCACGGATATCACAGCAGAAATACGACATGTTCTCTGACTCCATCCAGCTGGAAGCTTGTTCAATATTAACATTGTTCTCCTTGGGGATCTGTCCTCGCTCCCTCACCGGCACACGGGCACTCACGTCAGGCAGCATGTGCAAGAGACGAGGTGACGGCTAGCAGGGCCCCCGCCGGATACGAGTCGGGGCCCAGCAATACTCGAGATATGAATGCTAGGTTTCCCTGTTCTGTACCCCAGAGAACTCCAGAATAGCGGGAGGGAGTGGGGGACAAGATTGTCTCTGTCAGAACACATTGCGGGAAACATGGAGGTTGTCTCCCTCGCTCAGTGGAGAGAGAAATATGAGCCGAGGAAATAATTTCTGATAAAGGGAACGAGTGGTCTTGGAAACAAAGCGGAGCCTTTGCGATATGACAGACTGGCAGCTCCAGAGCGCTCTCCAAACAGCTCTTCAAGGGGACAGTTTGACAGCAACGAAGATTAAGTTCTTTGATATTAATTTTGTCTGACAGATACCTATAAATAAAAAAAAAACAGTTTGAGATGGTAAAACACAGTTGGGGTTTGACGTAAAATCTCGGCGATATTTTCTTCATTTGTCCAATCAATGGTATTTACACCCCAGTTTTTCAGGAGATATTTACATCGTCATGGATTTTGACAAGGTCAGACTTAATGTGTTGCATTTTTTTAACAAGGAATAACCAGGCTCATATTGAAGGCTCAACACTGCAAATCTTGTTTTCTGCTTAAAATAAATTCTGTTGTCTTTCGGGTTGCGGCACAGATTTGCGATTAAATAAACATTAACAATCATTATTGCGGGCATGGGATTCTCTAGTAATTGTTTAAATGTCTGAAAGGATGATAGAAACGCACTTTAATTAAGACATGACGAATAAGTTAGGATGTTGCGAAGCACATGTTCCCGGCTAATTCAACACACCTCATTACAGTGAAAATTGCTTTTCAAACAGTACCAAGACTTAAAACAATATATATTCAAAATTTTATTGTGGAGGAATACATCCACTCTGAAGCGCAGGAACGTACCACATCAAATCCAAATTGCTATTCAAAACAACTAAAAATGTCCTTCTTTTTAATTGAATCCCTTGCAAAGTGTTTCCCCACATTTAAAGTAGTTTGAGAAATTGGCCTTTTTTCAAATTGTAGTTTAGGGTATTAAAGTATTAATTCATTTGCCAATAGGTCGTGCGCAGCGTTTGTAATACAACAGAAGAAGCTGCCTGCGGCTAGCCACTGCAGCTAACGAACAACGTCATCGGATCTTGCGCCTTAGCACACGCAACAACGTTAAGGTCTCACGGAGTCGGAGAGTAACGTAATTTCAATCCTCTGTGAATCCTTTACATATGGCAGAACTGACAATTAAGACTTTGATTCTGTTCTCCATTGTTATTGTTATTGCACCTCTTTTGCAAAAAAAACACTCTTTCCCACACAGATGACAGTGTGAATCATTCATAATCTGGCGTCCATCCTAACTGCTTACTTTGGACAGGGTCAGGGGGTAGGCTTGAGGCCTACCACAAGCTGCGGAACACATTGGAAATAATGCTGGTCTACCAGAAGGCGCGCGCGCACACACACACACACACACACACACACACACACACAATCATACTCTATGGGCAACTTCGAAGCACCGATTAGCCTAACTGCATTTTCTTGGATGGCAGAGGGGACACTGGGAGACCATGCACAACCCCTTGGAAGTTTGAGGCAACAGCATCTTGCAAGTTATCACTAATTGAAGTGTATTACCTCGCGGCCCCTGAGAACGTGTGGTGCGTACAGTATATTTGTAAGTATGGAAAATTGTAATAATGAATTGCAAATACTATTATGTTAATACTGAGACTGTTTCTTGTTTATATAACCATCCTCCAAAGCTGACATTTGTTATCGGTGACAATCAGAATGCGCTGGATGTCGACCTTGAGTTGATGCAAAATGTCACCCCTAAATGTGCCATTAGAGCGTATTTTGGCAGTGGTACTGACTTTTCTGAATGTCACAATGCTGTTTTGCCTTTCTGATGTTAATTACATAATGTATTTACCCATCATAATCTGAAGTACTTGTGACGTCAACAGTTCTGCACTCAGTTTCTGGCACTCTGTAGCACCCAGAAGAGGACTTTGCTGGAAATCTGGGAAACCGTTGGACACCACTTCTAATTGCTTAGAAACAGGTGCATCATTTTGAACCCAGTGCTGAGAATGAAGAGACACTTGAAAATGAATTAAAATTAATCAAAAGCTACACCTTTTACAGGGGACACAAAGTTCGGAGTCATTTGTGACAATAGCAACATGCTCATTGAAGTGATCCCCGATGTTACCAAAAACCCATGGAGATCTAACGTGATGTAGGTCCCTTCAACGAACGAAACCCGCCATTTCCTTTTGTTGGTTCATTGGCTGGAGACGACCAAGGGATTGTTGGGGCGGGCATGTATAAATTGTGCAAAAAAATAGATAAACCCAAAACCCTAAGTCAACACAGGTCAGTCCATGGTAATACATTTGTCAAGTGAAAGTGCTTTATTAGTTCATATCAAGGCCTTTGTGGAGAAGATCCTTACTAGCATGTTTCGGATGACAGCGCCTCTTTACCCTTTTTGCATATTTGACAGCTTTCCTGGAAAAGGGCGTTGCACAAGGGGGGCCTGGAGATTGCAATTGCCATGCGAGCTGTCAAGAGTCTTCCTCACCGCCTGTAGCGCACAGGTGTTGGCCAGCCTTGATTTACGGCGGGATGGCGGGGCCGCGCTGCAGGCAGCATCGCTGAAAAGCTGCCCCCACGGATTGGGGGTGGGGGCTCAGGAGTGGGGGGGGGATCTAAATTGCTGTTTCCCGTAGACAGACTCCAAAGACTGGAGAGATTCCCCTGAGAAAGAGCTGAGAGCTGTAACCTTGGCAAATGCCTTTTTAAAATGACCTTAAAAATGATCAACAAACTCACCGATCATTGATTTTTTTTTTCCCCCTCTTGTTTGGCAGGCCGGGTAAACGCTCCGGCCCCAGAATCTTCCGTCATCGGCACACCGGCCGCGCTTCACAAAGCAAGCTCCCCTCAGATCTCGGCCTGACACGCTACGTGTGATAGCGGAATAGTCAGGATATCAGCAAACTGCGGGAATGCTGCTTCCCTCCTGAGCCAGCTCCGCCAGCCCGTGTGAGAATTAAGGAAGCGCTCTGGGAACAAAGCACCAGACAGTCTGAAAAGATATCACGCCGGTGCTTTTAGAATAGGCTGAAGGTCTAGCACTGCGGATATGTCCTCTTTAAACAGAATGCCATTCTTAATCTAAAACTCAGGTTGTATTTGTTTTAAGGCTATCCTTTATGGGAATCAGTGAATATCTTTATGTGTACAATGTTGCACTTTTAATTTTACTCTTTATAGCCTATGTTTATTTGCATAAAAAAATTTTTAAAATCACTTTAGGCCCCCATCTACATCATTATAGTGTTAACGTAATCAAAATAACCGTACAAAAGAAAACTGCCGGCTGTCTTCATAACACTCGAAAGAAAACAGATTTCCATAAATTTCCATAACAAATATACACAGAAAAATGGAGCCACTCAACATTGTAAATATAATCCAACCGCAGGAAAATTAGCTAAACCCTTCAAAATAAAAATCAGCTTGCATTTCAACTGGAAAATCCATCTATAGACATTCAATTATGGGGTGCTTTTAAGGTACAGTACGGTGCTTCTAAACTTGATTAGTTTTCGTACAGAATAAACATGGGTTAAATCCCCCAATCAGCTTTGTTTGATGTTGGAAGCAGTAGTAGGTTCACTTGGAGTCTACATACAAATTATTTAAGACCAATAATTGATAGGGCATTTCTAAATAATTCATATTCAATCATCGGCGACTAATGTAACTTTGCTACTTTGATCAAAATGGCAGTCTCAAGAGGAAGGTGCATAAATAGTATGTATCAGCCATTTAATTAACAAATAAAGCAGTAATAATATCAATAATTGCAAAGACAACAACAAATAAAAATAATAATTACAATGAGACAGAAGGCAGTATTATTGTGAGCAGACCAATATAAATCGTGAACCATGTAATTAAACATCGCTCATGCCTGGTAGGCCTCTGAACCCACCAATAAAAAAAAAAAACATACTGAAGCTACCCTTTATTTTGGATGTTACTGCAAAATACCCAGAGGAGAAATGGCAGAGAGGGTTTAGCTGACGACTGGCTCTTGCTTGTCATTTTAGTAATATTTAATAGGGAGTGCCAGGCTTTATCTATAGCTAGATGTAGATAAACATGGAAAATAATTCTAATTCTTTTTCCCTCTCAGTAATGTCTCTTTATATCTCTCTTGTTCCATTAGCAGTGATAACAATCTCATTTTAGATTTCACTACATTATAGATTACACAATCAGAATCATTTGCTCAGTAATCCTGAAAGCGCCAACAGTCGATACATCCACAGATATCATTCCGGAGTGTCTAGCTATGCTGCAGCTGAGTATTATCTGTTATTGCAATGTTTCTCTTTAATGTCTGAACATCACATTCTGTTATTAGCTAACCATGTGAGAAACACATTTGATCTTTTGGTCTCTGCTTTTTTTTGTTTCATTTTTGTTTCATTTTTTTCCTTGGATGACTAATGAATTATTTATGCATGTTACACCTGTACTGTGTTTTTCATGAGGTAATTGATTGATAGATCCTGCTAACGATGTAGTAAAATCTTTTCTCTTTCTCGTTTTTGATACACACCATAATTTTGGCTGACCAAATCATAAGCTTGGCCCACCCAATCATAAGCTTGGTCCACCCAGTCATTAGCTTGTCCCACCCAATCATAAACTTGGCCCACCCAATCATAAGCTAGTCCCACCAAATCACAAGCTTGGCCCACCCAGTCATAAGCTTGGCCCACCAAATCATAAGCTTGGCCCACCCAATCATAAGCTTGGCCCACCCAATAATAAACTTAGCCCACCCAATCATAAGCTTGGCCCACCCAATCATAAACTTGTCCTGCCAAATCATAAGCCTAGCTCCCCTAATCATACACTAGTCCCACCAGATCGTAAGCCTGGTTCCCCCAATCATAAGCTTGGCCCATTCAGTCATAAGCTATATCCACCCTGGGGCCAAGCGTACGAGTCTCCCTGTTTCAGCAAATAGGTAATTAATGAGTTTTAATACCCTTTTCGCGAGTATGTTAAAAAAAGAGCCTAATGACTAAGCTTCTTTGCATGGATTTTCCATAGTTTGCGTCGCTATCGAAAGCTCATTTAAAAGCTGATTTCCTTGTGGTCTGAGAGAGAGCAACAGCAGGTATCCTGGCCCCTTAGACCAGGGGTCAGGAACCTACGGCTCGTGAGCCAGATGTGGCTCTTTTTATGGCTGCATCTGGCTCGCAGACAAATCTTTAATAAAAAAAATAATAATGTTAAAAATATAAAACGTATTTCAATCCATTCATTTCCTACCGCTCATGTTCATGCTTGCGGGTGGCTGGAGCCAATCACAGCTGTCCTCCGGGACAACACCAAATTTTTATTGGATAATGCATAACGTACACGTAACACGTAACATGTAATGTAAACCATGCAGCACCAGAAGTCGCATTAATGGTAAGAAGTACTTTATTCATCATTGGTTAGCCATGCATAACAACGTTATTAAAAAGAATTCAGAGACTTATTGTACTTTAAAAGTGTTGGTCTTACATAAAATGCACGCATTTACTTGTATTTAGTTTTAAACATATTGTATGGCTCTCATGGAATTACATTTTAAAATATGTGGCGTTCATGGCCAAAAAGGTTCCCGACCCCTGCCTTAGATGATGCTAGGCCCACCCATCATCAGCCGGCCCTGCCATTCTGCCATATACTACAATGCCACGGATATGCATTTTGATTTAAAAAGCATGAAAAAAAAGTTTTATGTACCACATACACAGTTATACTCAATAGAATGTGCAGGGAAATACGTCGCTGACTATCTCTAGACTATGAAAAGGGGAGATATGCATAGGCTCCTATATCGTGTAACAAGGCCCAGGTCATAATAATAATTTATTGATCCCCATGGGGAAATTCTCTTTACGCCTCCCCCTACAGGCTCTCTGTCGGTGAGAGCAAGCTGGCCGCAAAGGGCAGCCACCCATAGCAGCGACCAGTAAGCTGGGCATTAAGGGCCTTGGTCAAGGACCCACAGACAAACTGAAGCCAGGCTTGAACCAGCAACCTTCTGATGACAGGCACCGAGCCACACATTGTACTCTTTTCCTCTACATTAAGCTGCTTTGGAAGAATGCTTCAGGCAAATGTATAAGGGGCTTAAGTATAACGACAGTTAACTTCGGACATTATTAACAGTTAGGATGTAAAAGCAGGAAGGGACACGTGACCTGTGGGTAAGTAAAAATCATAAGCTTGCCTCGGTCAGTGATGTTGGACCCACAGGCGATAACATATTTGCCTTTTAAGAAAAGGAGACCGTTACCATATTTTTTGTCACTTTAATAGGCAAGCATGCGGTGCCTGAGATGGATAAACCACTTCTGTTCAGAATCAATTGAACCATTAAACATATTTCTCTTTAAAAGTTCATTTCAGTCGTTAGGCAGTGCCGGCTGGGAAGGGGACGATCTACAGTTTCCTTCCTTCCTAAATCCATCATTGCACGTCTGTCGAACCTGCGGCTAGAGGCCATAGAGCACGGGACTGTATTTAATGCCGCCAGCAGAGCAGGAGACCGGCAGAGCTCTTTCCAGAACAATCAGTGATCCAGACAAGATCAGATGACACCTGCAGAGTCTTGATGACTGAAGCCCAGAGGGGGGCTGGGGTAGGGGGGGCATGATCTGTGCATCAATCTTCTCCTCAATCAATTCCAGCTTTAATGAAAAACGGGATGGAATTAAAACTGAAGGACCACTAATATCACTAATAGGTGAGCTGACTTTCCAGTCAGAGGACTGCTGGTTGTACCTCAGGGGAGAAATGTTTCCTAATCAATGGTTATATCTTGATTACCTGCTACTAGTGTGTTCAGCTTTTGATTAAAGTCCGGTCGCCCTGTGGTCGTCTATTGACAACAATGACTAGAACATATTTTGGCTTCCTTCCTCGTCTGAGAGCGGCACCTGCACTTTTCTCCTTTTTCCCTGTGATTTCCACCAGGTGGTGAAGCGTTTAATACGTTCATTCCTTAGAGAGTCGGCGCAATAGTGGGAAACCGGAAAATCCCGTCACGGAAGAGCCGAGAAAGAGGCCATAGTATAATTTTACAGCTAATGGACTCGGATATTACATTGTGCCTTGACAGACCTTAGCGAGAGTTGAAAAGGGGAGCCAAGAATAACTCCAATAGTCATTTGCAGGGAGGAGAAGCAGCAGCTCGTGTCAGCGAGTTAAAGGTAATTTGTCTTTCCCCTTCCGTCGCCGTGGCGATGTATCATTTTGCAGGGGATGCTTTGTAGTGTCCATCCATTCATTAATAGGACCTGGTTAATTCAGGACCATAAGGGCAGCCATCCATTACCTGTAACATCTGTATTTTGGGCTTCACGTTAAGCTGACAGGCTCCCCGGCCCTGATCCCAGTCAAAAGCGTCGTGATGTGACACTGCAGGCATGCGGAGGTAATTAGATGGAGGATCCATGGTGTAACCTTACCCTGCCTCACCTCAACATGTCAACCTGAATCCCGTCATCAATACTCATGAAAGATAAACACGGCAGCCGCCACTGCACCTCTCAAGTTTTCAAAGGCGTTTCCGAGGAGATGTGCCCCACCCGTCTCTTCCTGGAATCAAGTTAGGTACCAAACTGCCGACTGCCATAATTGGAAAGGGGGGGATGATGTGTCGTGAAGACAGGGTTCGCTTAATCTTTGCTCACATCCTTACATGCGTGTGGCTAAATCAGGCCTCCCTCGGAGTCCCTGCTCAAGCAGTGCCAAAGAACCAAAAGGCAGAAGGATTTCAGACTCCGGGATGTCATGGGGTCCTTTGGGGACCGGAGGATGGGGCAGGGACTTTATTGGGGATTTGGGGAAAAATCGTGGGGTGAAGTGGTCAAAGTGAATTAATTGTTTTGGTTTTAGCAACTCGGGGGGAAAAACACAGGGATGCAGGCCAAAAGTAGGATTTGGGGGTTTGCAGAAGTACGAGGAAGTCTGGGCCAAAAGGGAAAATCAGAAAACAGTTTTATACAACTGATAATGGCCAATAGGTGGCTGAAGGGCTGGTCATCTGAATTTGCCCCATTCTGGCACAGCTTGGCCCTCCTGCTCTCTTATAGTTTTAAGAAAAACAGAACTAAATAACATTGCAATTACACAGTATAATCATACTATGTGAATTACGGCCTATGAATTAAAGTCATCACACATTAATTTCAGGGCATAATATTTTACCTGTAAATAAAAAAAATAAACAAATAGATAAAAGAAGATTAAAAAAACACAGATACTTATTCTCTGAGACTAGAAAATCCTTGTGAGCTACAACAGAGTAAAAAATAACTTATTTTACTGAGTATTCATTTCAACTGAGGGAAAATTCAGTCAAGGTTGAATTGCACCTACGAAATCCACTCCTTGGACTGCTGTTGTACATGCTGGACTCTTCCTTGTCTGATGGAACCGCAGAATCGAAGCGCACGACAGCATTTTTGAAAACCGCTGATTAAGCCAGGGGGCCTGGAGGGGGCGTCTTTACATCTTGCCTGCGGCTACATGACTGGCAAGGTGAATGTCATCAGCCGGTTACAAACAGCTTTCACACCCCGCCATGAATAAAAGTGTCTCCACAAAGTGAATTATAAATGGGATAATTTGCACATGGCAAGCAATAGAGGACAGCACAGCTATGATTAATGAGGAAAGATGGTTAAGGCCCACTGATTTCAACCTGCCTAAATTTATATAAGGCCTGGCAGTTGAAATGCCTTTAATAACTGTCTTTGGTACACAGTTAGTGTTAACATCGTAATGTTAACTCCCAAGTATATTAATAATTACAATGTTAACATCACAATGCTAACACACTAAATGCAGTTATAATTACGATGCTAACATTGCAGCGCTAATGCTGAAGTGCATTTTTGCTTTGAGTAACAGCTTAAATGATATGCTGTTCAATCTTGAGTAGTTCTCCATATGGTAGGACCCTCTAGTCACCTTAATAATCCATACAGAACATGTTTGAATCACAAAAAATATATAATTCACATGAATTTTAATATGTTTTAATGGGCCAATCAGGAAAGGCAAATTTATCCCATTATAAGTATGCAAATATGTTATACAAAGTATGTGAAAAGCTTTAATGAAATATTCAATTCCTTATTAGGCTTTTCAATATAGTAAAATAAGGTGTATATTCAAGCCATTGTGCATCATTGGGGCACATTAAACAGTGAGCAAAACAATGGTCTGGTGTTTGAGGCTACGAAGGAAAGGGCTGAGGGCTTTGGTTTGTTTCTTTTCATTTATAAATCCCCCCCCCCCATTCTGCCTCTCTGTTATTAACCTCCTACCGTGCTGCAAGTTTAGGGCTAACAACCCAAAATAACAAAAAACAGCAGCGTGTCCATAAAGATGGCTGCTCCCATCTCTCAGTGTGAATCAAACGGCAAACGAATCCCAACAGGAAACCTGGCGCAGAGGCTTCCAGGCCTATCTGAGGGTCCTCGCGGCCCGGCTTTGATGGAGAAGCCTTCGGATTGGACTCGCGGAGGCGGGGCCCCTATCGGGAGACGGACGTGGCAAGGGCGGAGAGCTCTGCCTGGAGAGATTCTGAGACAACCCGTATCTCCTGTGGCCTCTGAGGTGGTATTAAAGCCGTGGACGAGACAGCGAGCGTCCGTCAGATGATCAGGCCCAGCTTATTGTTCCCAGCAAAGCTCAGAGAGCAAATATACATAATTCATTTATTCATATCCACCAGACTGTTTTCTTAGCACCATGTTAACACAGATAATTGTCCTAGGTATGAACCGATTGGGCCTTTGCATTTATCGGCTTTTATAAGATTTATTTTAGGGAGAAACATCTACAGCAAATCAGTAGCCCAGAACGAATTATTTCACAGACGTCATTTCGTCGGCTGAATGCATATTCACCCTCATATCAGTCGCTTTCCAGCCTGCAATGACCCACCAAGATGAATGAAGGTTCCGGATGCCCCTTTAAGATTGGAAACTCACCAGTCGCATGAGGAAATGAGGCCAGGCTTCCATTAAACAAGCGTTGCATAAACGTTTTATAAAAGCTCATCGAAACAAATGAATGATGAAAGGCTTAATCCTCAGCCAGAGAGAGCAGGGGGAAGGTGGGGAGCAAACTCAAATGAATGCCCCCTCCCCAACATGTGTGACTTCTGAGACAGTAATGGAGGGGCCAGTCATTACTGGGTCATTAGGTCCAGCCTCCCGCTTAGTAATCGCTGCCATCGCTCGTACGTCAACAGCGAGAAGCAGCCATGTTTTCTGGTCCATCCCTCGGCAAGGATCTTTCCTGGCGTTCTTTCACCTCCGGGAAAGCCACAGGAATGGAGTGCCGATGCACTTGAGCCAATAGTAGGGAATCTTCATTATTCTCTGCTGTTCTTTACTTGAGCCTCGCTGTTTGGGGGGGGGAGACACACCCCTGCTTTCTGTTCTGCCGCACCCAACCCCTGCGATAGTGAGGCCATCTCTTTCTGCACAAACGTGCTATTGAGCTAAATGCTAATAGGATGGGGGAGGGGGGGTGTGGGGGCTCGCCTCATCTCACCATCCGTCGTCAATTTCTCTTCATGACCCACGGGAAACAAATTCCCCCGCTTAAAGTTTTATGACTGAACACTAATCGGCCTCATTTTTTTTTCCTCTCATAACAAGGACAGATTCGTTGAGTCATTTTTTTAGTCAGCTGTCATTACCCGGTGCAGCTTACCAGAAACCGACCCCAATAATCTGCTTTCAAACAATTAGAAACAGCATCGTTAGGATTACACAGAAATGTGAAAATGTTCCCTGCAGCTGTGGCCCTGGAAATAAATCATTAAGTCTAAACTTTTTTAAAACTGCATTGGACTAAACCAGAATTCAAACTGTTTAGAATCAGTAAGAATCGGTTTTCTGGAAAACACTATAAGAGCCGACCCAATCATGCATGGCTCCACAGTCTAAGAGTGGCATAGATTGAGGTCAGCGAGTTGCTCTTATCTTATAGACGTTTTGTGCATCTGGACCAGAACAGAAGCCGGCTGACACAGTCTGGGTGAATTTCCTCATTTCTGAACACTTTGAAGATATTTCTGTTTTGTGACTGGACATTCAGCTGTATTGCTGTGTACTTAGCAATTTGTATTCAGAAGAATGTAAATCTGTTCAAAATATTCAATAGTGGCTATAATGAGGACAAAAATATATAACTCACAGGGAATAACACAGGCAGCAGCTATAATACAATGTATAATAAAACGTATTATTATATTAAAAATGCAGTATCGTGTTATGTAGAACATATTGTCATTCTTGTCAGCATTAAACAGCCTGAATTTTAATGGCTGTCCATTAAGATATTTTTTCCCCGCTCCTCACCTTAAAATGAGGTACTTCAAAGAATCCCCTGCTTGTGCTTTGGTGTGAAAGAAGATATCAGAGTATATGAAAAATGCGGTTTTGTCTAATATCTGCCAGACGAAAATAGCCTCTCTTTTTAGAACAAAAGAAAAAAAAGCCATGAGAAGACAAAACAAACATAGATTTAAAAAAAATGACCTCAGTCGACTGTAATCGAAGACCTTTGGTGTTTCATTTAATCTGAATAAAACCCGTTGGATGCGGCCCTTTGATGTCAGCGGTTTCAGGCCGTCTGTGAGTTTCTCTCGCATTATCTGGCGGCTCAGAAAGAAAGAGGAAATGGCAGGGAAGGGGAATTTGTCCTTGTCAGCCTCAGCTCAATCAGCCTGCTTCGGAGGGCACTGTTTTGTGACATAAACATATGCTTGCTATCTCTGCTGACCACACGTCCTTCGCCTAACGATATCTGACAGCTAGCACACAGAGCCGCCGAATCACTTCAGTTCCTTCTGCTCCTCAAAGAACAGTGTGCAAATCGAAGCGAATTGTGTTGCTGATGCTACAGCTATGCCCCGGCAGGGACAGGATACAAATTGTTGCGGGGGGGCACTTATTGTCTCTGTGTTTCTGTAGGTAGCGGCACTACTAATTAGCTAACCCTTAGCTAAACTTAGCTAAACTAGTTGTTAAACTGCAGCCCTCTTTGTGAAACACCGAGTCTACAAGAATATTTTACAGTAAATATGGGCCATTCTTACCTTAGCATGCCAGCTTTGCTGAATCTAAAAGCACTTTGTAACGTCAATTTGCAGTGAGAGATCAAGAAAAGGGTGAAAGCAAAACATTTATATTAAATAAAGGATTCCAGGTAAACAAATAGTCAAGGGGGCTTGCACACATAATTTTCAGAGGCTGTCATCTCTGGTGTGGTTTGCCCACCCTTGGTTAATATTTTACCTGGTTACTCAGATGGCAGCCTGAGGGTCATTAGGGAATGTATCTACGCAGATGAATTTAGTGGTTTCTTAGGAGACAGAAGCAAATCCCAGCTCCTTTTAAATGTTGCCTAAAATGTTTATCCAAAATGGCGGGCAGGTCTGTCATATTTAGGAACTTAGAGCAACATTTTAACCTTCAATTCATATTTTGTACTCTTAGTAGGAATTGATAAATATTTCTTTATGACGTGAACCAGTTTGCAGCCTGTCAAGGAAAATTTTAACAAATTTACAAAATGCAGAGTTTTGTGGTGCTCTGGCAGAAGACCAATTTGTTTACTAAAATACAAAATCTGATTCTTAGAATTCCTGTCTAAGAATGTGATATATTGCTTTTTTTTTGCAAATGTAATATTGGGTATGGTGCAAGAGGGAATGCATTACAAATGGAAGGTCTGTTCGGAAATCACAATTTCAGCCATTTGGTGCGAGGAACACCGTCTGGAGATGGAATCTGAGACTTCTGTAGGGAATTAATATCGACCATAGCCACTGTCACTTCATCTCGCCAACTGTCAATCTTATGTCAATGCATACGCCCTAATGCAAGGGTGCCAAAGGTCATGCTGACCACGAATACGATTAAAACGTGCCAGCTTGCATGCCTCTGTTTTTAAATTTATTTTTTTATATTTGGATTTTACATCCGACTGCTGGCTCAAACTGCCCGAGTCCCAGGTGGTTCCATTACAATTTTAATGGTGCAAATCTGCAGTTTACGGCACGCTTTCTGCGTTGATGGGCGGCCCTTGTGTTCTTAGGGGAAAAGACGCACGTCGTTCCTACAGAATTAAGCTCACTGAAATGTGACCAAAGTAAGGAATCCATTACATATCTGGGTCCCCATAGTGACACACTTACAGATATTGTACATCACAGCTAGAGATGCAAAGACCCAAAACAATAAAGTAAAGAACCCATATAAGGGTATATGCGGCTGCATCGTTATCTACTGTGTGCAACATTGTTTTTTTATTCTTCCTTCAAGTCACACCCAGTGCGTACGGTTTAAAAAATTTTTTTACAGCCTGCAAGCATTTAAATGCAATCATTTGGTGTAATTATAACACTAATGAATTAATAATTTTGCCACTAACTGTTATCACGGTAGGAGAAGAAATCTCACCAAAGTTCAAAAAAATAATCTGCAGAAAATCTGTAAAAAGAAAAGCATTTATCGTCACTGGGGTGTCATAGGGTGGAACGTCAAAGTATCTTTTTTTTAAACTATTCAAAGGTTCACACACAGGTGAAACTCCAGCTAGCACTGGAAAGCTTAGTAATAATCCCTCTGCTTGCGAGGAAAGTTATTTTTCTGTTTAAAGTCTAATACAAAGGATGCCTGGCTTGTTACTGAATATGGCCTGGGCAGATTCAGTGAATGCTATGATTAGGGTTAGCTATTTGTGTGGAAGGTAAACAGAGCAAGCATGCTGAGTTTGCACAAACCGCATCATTTATTGCTGGAATTTCTTATACTCCTATAGCTTTAATGATCTTAAATTGACAGTTTGCCTGTCTGTCATATATGAAAAGTTGAGCATCCTTCGAGAACCTCTCCACAATGTTCATCTTCGTCCAAAGGTCACATTCTTGAAAGCGAGATTCCTGCACCCCGCAGTGGTGGTATGCCAGGTATCCCTGCTCCCAGCCAATCAAGAAAACTGAATAGGTATGAATGCGTTGGGAGCTCGGAGAGAAGGAAAATGTGGACTGTGGGGGTTCCCCAAGGACTGGGTTGGGTAACACTAACCCTGGGCTGCCTGGGATAGGCTCCAGGCCCCCCTTTAACCCTAACCAGAATAAGTGGTTAGAAGATAGATGGACTGCTTGGCATTGTAAGCACACCAAGATATAGAAATATTTACTGGAGGTGTTCCGCTGACTCAGGGGTGGCCAATCTTATCCACAAAGGGCCGGTGTGTATGCAAGTTTTCGCAACTCCCTAATTAGGTCACTAATTAGAGGACTGATTGGCTAAAGAGTCCTCACACCTGGGTTTGAACAGCTGACCTAAAGGTTACCCCAAAAACCTGCATACACACCGGCCCTTTGCGGATAAGATTGGCCACCCCTGCTCTAACTAGTAAAATACTTTATTTGATAATAGGTGGTGGTGTGGGAATAATTTTGCTAATTTGATAATGATTGGGTGCCCTATATTTCCTGGGATATGCTCCAAACCTCCTGTGACCCTGTACCTGATAAGTACTTGGAAAACGATGGAGGAATGGATAACAACAAATGGCTGGAAAAGGAGAAGAATTTAGAAATTTCCTTTATTTTGCAATGAATATCCATCATGGAATAATAATGAGTAATGTAATCATAATCATCCATCCAACCTCCTATCCAACATAGGGCCCCATTGAGCCCTACTGGCTTTCACAGAAAGTCCAGGGCAGGAGGCTGGAGATGTAGGATGGGACGCCAGTCTGCTGCAATATGTGATAAAATGAATATGTTTCCTGTATTGTGATGAGGTGGTGCCCCATCCTTGGTTGTTCCCTGCCTTGTGCCTGTAGTCTCTGGGATAGGCTCAGCAACCCTGAATAGGACAAGTGGTGTCAGAAAATGTATGGATGGATGGGTGTTTCCTATAACAACACAGTAGTTTGGACTAGGGGTGAGACGGTCTTACAAATCTGAAATAATCATATAACTAATGCTGTTCATCGCAGTTAAAATTATTTCACGACATGATAACATCAGTGACACAAAAATATGCTAATACAGTGATCCCCCGCCTACTGCGGAAGTTATGTTCCAGACCCGTGATATAGAAAAACCATGTAAATAAACATTTTTTTTTATAGTTTAAGCCTTAAAATACCCGTCCCACACGCTTTAAACACATGTAACCTCATTTAAAAACACTTTGTAAACACATATGGTATGTGGATGTTGGGGTAAGGATCTGAGTAACATAATAATAATAATAGTAATAATAATAATAATAATAATATGTAATGTATATGTATGTGATTCCATTTTAATGATGGCTTTATTCCGAGGAGTTGCCATCATCTTAATTCCTGTTTAACTAAAGGAATGTCATGCGGTGGCTCTTATATTCTTTTCATCCTTCTTGATGTAGCGTGTCGTCGATTCATTCAAGTCATAATGGCGAGCGACGTCCGTGTAACGCTTTCCTTCCTGAAGCATATCCAGGAGTTTTACCTTCTCCTGAATGGTCAAGGTCTTCCTCTGGCGCTTAGGCTACTACTACCAGAAGGCTTAGAAGATGCAGGATGCTTGGGAGCCATTGTAGGGCTTAAAACAAAATGAAAAGTTCACAAAAAAGTTTGCTCACAACAATCGGACCACAAGCGAGGTGCGCGATATGCAGAGAACTGTGATGTGTTGGGGAAAAATCCGTGATATAGCAGGGGCGCAATAGCTGAACCGCGGTATAGCAGGGGATCACTGTAATATATCTATAATATTTAAAACCCCCAATTTGCATCAATTCCTATTCCTAAAACTGTGACAATTGCTGTACTTTTCATAATGCGTGCACAGGTGTGACCCCCCCCCCCAGTACACAACATCCTTTGGTTAGCTAGCTAATAGAGTCTAAAGATATCAAAGTGTTCTGAAGAAACCGAGGGGGCAAGTAACGTTAATAGCATATTGTACCCTCCACAACAAAGAACTGTTTCGACTGTGTGGACACACTTTGGATTCAGAAAAAAATTATTGTTGAGAATGACACACCAATTTGTAGATAGGTTGCCGATTTCATGTGACAACATTTGTTGAGGTTTTTTTTTGGTTTGGGGGGGGCGTACATGAAGGGTTGTTAAACAATTGCATTTTAAAAATTGCAATTAATCGCGCATCCATTGAAAACCACAATATTGGGATTTACGGTTATCAAACCATGAATTTTTCATACTGATGCAGCCCTAATTTGGACTGACCATGTATAGCTAAATAGTTCTGGGCTCAGTGCCACCACAGAGGACAGTTTTACTGTTCCAATCTGCCATTATTATGTCATGACAGGAAATGTCTCTTTTTTTCATTCAGCAATGAGTCTTTGTTGCTTGAATTGCTCCTAAAGCAATTATAAAATATATTAACAGAGAGTAATACATAAATAAAAGGAATCACGTAAGAATTCATTAAAATTTTAGGCTGAGGTACACAATCAATGGCAGTGAGGGGGAGAAACGTTTGACATTTTAAAACAGTCTCATATCAAGACATCATGAGATGCTTGGACTGGTGATAAAATGAGACTTCTGCAAGACCCCATAGAAATCTGTTTTTTTTTAGATCCAAAAGAGTTGATTTCATCAGAAAACCTTGGTAAATCAAAGCAGTATCTTCTTTGTGTGAACAGTGATGTCATTTTTTTATCTAGGGGACCCAGCAAATCCAGATACTTGAGCAGAGCTTCCCCTTTAATCTGGGATACAATTAGTTTAGGTGTAACAACACTCGCCTGGAGAAAAGTGCATCTCGATTTAGCGTGTAAGCCCTTGGCTTGGAGGTGAGCTGGTGGATAACCGGATATAGGCCCTAGTATGGAATCGGAAAAGTAAATCAAGTGCAGATACCAAGGGACCAGACAAACACGGGGTCATACAAATGAAGGTCGGAGATCAGGCAGATTTATCCAGGCGGAAATGCAGACTTGTAGTCACCAGGGAAAATTGTGGAGGAAAAAAAACAGCAAACAATCAAACATAAAAGACCTTGTTTTAGACTTACAGGAAGGAAAAAATGCTGGAAAAAAATAGGAGCTGGAAATAACCACAGGATCTAACTTCCTGACCTGCTGGGTTCATGGTGTGGTCATGACAACAACCTGGGTGACACAGGGTCCATATCAAGGTGATCAGCCTGGAACCATTGAGAAAGAGTTGCGATACTGATTGATCTTGCCACCATGTGATCACGTGGTTCATGTAGCCCTTAATAGTTCCAAACAAACCCCGCCCTGTCAAGTTCTCCTATGGGCAGATAGCAGCTAATGCATTATTAAACAGTTTAATATTTTAATATTCAACATCTCCATGCATTTTAAACTGCCTTTACATGTACTGCATATAGCTTAATGTCAATTTGGTTTATGTGACAATCAGTTTATCAGTTTTTTTCTGAGGCAAAAAGTTACACAGACATTACATAACGCAAGATCCTAATTGAGTAGTTGGATTTGACTTTTTAGTACATTTTCCTAAGAATTTTTAATATTAGATGTGTATTTTTTAAAGATCAAGCCCTAAATAACGGTAAATGTGCAACCTTTTATTGAATACATCGTACACAAAGAACAGTTTCTAAATAAATTAAACTTTTTACATCTCAAGCACCGGTCCTCAAGCAAGCCATAAGTTGCTTTTTTCGCTTGCAGCACGGTAAAACTTAATTTTAATAACTAATAAAAAATTGCAATATACAATAGCGTATAATGTTTCGTAAGGATTGCCAGGCAAAATATGCCTTCATGTTTATTTACTTGTATAGAAAGCACCTGCCTCAAAAAAGGGTCCAGTGATCAAAATCCATTATCATTAATTGTTATATATCCACAAAATAAGCTAAATTGGCCGAACATTGCAAAAACTGACACTATGTATAATGCCCCATTAACACCACACACTTCAGAGGCAAAAAGACTGGGAGTGGGGGAAATAATTAAGAGTAAAAAATATAGGTCAATATATATAAACAAACGTTATAATTTACTTCAGTTATATTCTAAGTAATTCAACATGAAAAAAACACTTTTTGTTCGAAGTCTTGGAACGCTGTTTACAAATGCAACCGTTAAAAAGCGCACGTAAAATACATGCACTTTACCGCAAACAGGTGTTATGCCGAAAAAGGCATCCCTGTCGTAGAATGCATGCCGGTGTTCTGGCGAGTTGAGCTTTTAAGATTTTTTGGGGGGTTAGGGTTGGGGTTTTAGGGTTTCTTGGGGGG
>JAODJW010000035.1:9798550-9809583 GCA_026777045.1 Hyperopisus bebe | reverse complement strand
GTAGCCTAACTCGACAAAGTAGCTCAACTCGTTTCAGATTAGCGACCAATCGGTCATTTAGAGACAGGCATGCATTCTACGGCAGGGATGCTTTTTTCGGCATAACACCTGTTTTTTTGGCAGAGAAATTACCACAAAATAATTTTTAGCTATTTTGCCACTAATTTGGTAGTATTTACAATGAACAATGTGACTCGAGAAGAGCTGCAAACAGATATTTTAATAAGGTGTATTAATATGTTAACAGTACAGCTACATATAATCATGAATCCGCTGATAACCAAAACAGCTTAATATGTAACTTCATCTTGCGTCAGTAGTAATTTATTGATAACCTAATTAGTGAAATGGGAACGTTACCTTCGATATGTAGCTGGCTAAACTACCTTAGGTCATAACTATTAATTATGATAATCATATAACAGTTAGCGCTGAGCACATATAAAGGAGCAAAATAATGGCATTTACTATATTAATGACAGGTAACGCACGAAATGTTTTTTAATAATCTGTTATTTTATCAACATACCGCTTTAAGTACCTAGTAAGCAGTGGAAATTAATGTGACTGCCTTGAACGTCAGGTTAGGAACTATTCACCGTTCCCATGACCCGGAAGTTGGCAGGAAATTGTTCTGCCATTTTTTACAACGGGCTGCCTAGGATGTCGCCACTCTACCGCTCTGGGCCAGCCTTAGCATGGTCGTAACCACGCATTCTTTGGGCGGGGCCGTGTCCCTTCTAATACTGAGAAAATGCCAATCAGTTGCCCCCAATATGCAGTGGAGAATATGTTAAATTTTGTGTTCTTTTCAGTTACCCTCTCAACGAATTTGCTGTTTTCCTATTTATTTTCAATTCATTTCCGTTTGTTAAGGAAAAAGTGTGTGACCCCCCCCCCAGGTGTACACTTGGTTGCGCCCAGCATGTTTTTCTGTGCCGTAACGACAATCTGGCGATTTTTTAAAAATTCATCAGTCGGTGGAGATGAGAAATGGAAAAGGAATTAGTTAAAAAGCAGAGAAAGTAGGACATACGAGTGCTTTTTTCCAGACAGTAAGAAACTAGATACTCAAATAGGTATCGTTAGCGATGTGGCGCTGTGAAGGCTTACATTTTCGCAATTTAGCATGGAGGGACTATGTACCATCAAAATGCACTTTAAAGCAAATAAAACTATTAATACAAGCGCTATATTAGGTATATCAAATTAAAATTAGCATCGAAGTCAGTCGTTGTTCTTTTGGTAAAAGAATGGTGTCTGGTCATAATGCGGCTAGGCAGCACAGAGGGACAGGGAGACGCATGCTGAAACCAGTGGCTAGTCTGCTACTTGCTCTGGAGATACATATAATCACGTGACAAATTAGAAAGTGAGCTATAATGCAGTTTAGTAGAGCATACAGGCATTAAGTGAGTGCGCTAGGGATGTCACGAGAACCAATACTTCGCTACCTAGTCCATGCCAAAATTCTGAAAACTTGACGGTACCCGTTCTTCTACAGTACCATAGGTACTAGAGATGTAGCTGTTCCTCACCTGATGGGAGCAGCTTACTATTGAATCACTTGTACTGCATTCGTGTAGCATCCCTGGTAAACGCCTTGCTTTTTAAAATATTACAATTAAGGTACCAGTCAAAAGTTTTTGCACACCATAAGCTTTTACTGCTTTTCCATTTGTTCTTGTTAAGCATTGGAAAGTTGATTTACATTTTCATTTATAGTTGTTCAGTCAGATAAAACAAGGTTCCTTTATAACATGGAAAAAGTATGTAACAGTGTATGTCTGACATTTTATTAACTGGTTGTGTAGTGATGGCATAGTCCAGGGGTGTCAAACTCCAGTCCTGGGGGGCCAGAGCTCTGCACAGTTTTTGGTTTACCTTCATTTAACACACCTGATATAACTGCTTGTGCTTATTACTATACAGCTCAAAAGCTATATCTTATGTGGTGGATCAGGGAAAGAGCTAAGCTACACACGGCTCCAGTCCTCCAGGACTGGAGTTTGACATCCCTGGCGTAGTCAAATTCGAGGCTCTTAATCCCATAAAACAGGGCATCATTTAATGTCCCTCGTAGAAAGAATGCCTCAGATTTGACTTTCTCTACGGTTATAACTGCTAGAGGAGGTTACTTTGATGAATCAAAGATATGACATTTTTCTTCTAATAAACCTTTAATTCAATTTTAGCTCAAATGGTGAGCATGCTGTAAATTTGTTGGCAAAGAATTTTGAGTGTATTTTTAGTAAATGTTAAGTAACATGCAAATGTAGGAAATTTCAGTGTGCACAAAAACTTGTGACTGATATTGTATATGTAATGGCAGAGCAAGATATGTACTGTACTGTTTAGTTACATTTGTTACTGGTTTTATTTCATACGTGTTTCCTATGCTGGCAGTAATTAGGGCTGGGCGATATATCGAAATTATATCACGCATGCGCAATAGTCACCACCCTGGTCAGGTGACAGACGAAGCATTTGGCCGGATGCCAGCTTTTCGGTGCTATACGGACATTAATTTACGCCTATAATTTGGTAAGAGGATTATAGTACGGCTTAAACATTAATGAGATGTGTTTTGTGGTACCCAAAAGTTAGTAATCTGTATAAACTTTGTGTTTCTTAAATTCGATTAGCGGAGCACCCCACATAATACTGTTTTGGTATACTACAGTTTGGTATACCTCAGTGCAATATGCACTGAAGTCGCGGTGAAGAAGAGCAACCACAGCATCTTTTAAAAGAGGAGATCTTGTGGATAAACAACGTAAAAAGACGTTGGCGGTGTGGTGGTACTTTTTGCAATTCAAAGTCTGACACATTTATTAAACATAAGGATATGACGTATTCATACTAATGATGACTTTTGGACGTCATCCAAAGCCTCATTAATATTTTAGCCATACTACTAAACTGCTTAAATTGTGGGCGTAAAGAAATCTCCATATAGCACCGAAAAGCTGGCGCATGGCCCAATGTTGCGCCTGTCATCTGATATGATATCGATATGATATCGCCCAGCCCTAGCAGTAATACTGTAAATGTTACTTCATGGGTTAAAAACTTGACAATGAATTTCAGTTCAGTTCAAGATAAGCCCAACCCCCCCCCCCCACCACCTCAGTCTCAGTGAGGCAGATGTTGATAAATGCCTCTCCTGCTGGTTTTTCATTGCAGTTTTATGACGAGACCAGCGAGCCTAAATATTTTAATACATGTGAAATAAGTAACCTATACTATGGAAGGTGAGGACATGTAGTAATGGGGTCTACAAATATTACATTGGAAGACAGTAACAGGTAGACGCTTACTGCCTGCGCACCAACCAGTTACTGCGCGGATGTCAGTCAGAGGGGTGGATGAGGTTGTCGCTGCTGGTGCCTCTCATCTATCCCTGTGTTTGTAGCTGAGCTCCACATATTTGCTGAGATTAATTATAAAAAAATGATTGGAATCATATAGAAGTGACATTATTAAGTTCACTGGAAAAATATATTTATTTTATCATTATTATTATTATTATTATGGTTATTATTTTTTACTTTTCATAAATGCTATTTTTATTTGACTATGTCCGGTGAGGCTCTGCTTCCCCTGACTACAAGTCCATGGTAGAACATTGGGATATGCATTTTAAGAAAGGTTTGGGGGAGGGCTTTCATTTGGATCCTCCTGATGTCTGTAGTGCTGCCACTAACAACTATTTTTCTGTGGATTAATCTATGTACTATTTTATCAATTGGTCGATTAATTTTAACAATTCATTTTCCCCCAGAAAATCAGATTGACCATCTATTTTATTTGACAACAACAAACTGTATGTTACTGCGGGGCATTAGATAATGGACGCTGGCTTTTCGACACTATACAGACGTTATTGTCCCGCAGAATTCGATAAGCAGATTAGTAGTATGCCAAAAATATTAATGGATATTGTGATGCCCAGAAGTTAGTATTCTACATAAATTTGGCTTATCTTTATGCTTATTAAATTCGGTTAGCAGAGCACCACATGCTACTGTTTTCATAAATCAAGTAAGCAATAAGTAGTACTGTTGCAGTAAAGAAAGGGACAGCTTAACAACTACAACATCTTATAATGAGGAGATATTGTGGTTAAACTAGGTAAAAAGACAGTGAGGTGACGGTACTTTTTGCTGATTAAAATCCAACACGTTTTTTTTGGTAAATATAGGTTTAATTTACATTTCATTTAACGATTTTTTTAAATTAGTTTCTGTTTTCCCTTTCGGTTTTATTTTATGGTAATAACACTGGTCCCAGCAAGCCCGATGTGCAGGAACACACTCACTGGTCAGTATAGAATATGCCCAGATTCTAGCCTAAACATTTTTTTTACAAATGCTTATTCAATGGAGATTCTTTGTAGCTTTAATAATGAATGTATTTAGCATCTACAAGTACAAAAGATATTAAAAAGCTCTCCATACTGATGGCAGTTTAATAAACATGAATAGACAATGCAGTAGTTTTGCCTACTCTGGCAGTCAATCATCCAGAACAGCGCCTGTGTGCTTCCTCTGGTACTCCTGCATTGTGCTAGTGCCACCATGGCAAACCATCGAAACTTTGCGGCGTAAAACCGCCTTTTTGTTTAGTGATAATTTGAACTACTGCCCCAGTTACATAGTGATATTGAATTGAAGCGCTATAATGAAGCATTTTATAACTCATTATACGTGATGTCGATGCTTTTTCAGTGTTTACGTCAGTGACTACGTTGACTAATCGTGGCAGCCCCAGTCTGTACCCTGGCAATACCCTCGATATTCTTTATTCATAATCTGTCACATTGTTTAATCTCCAGCATCTTCAGAGGAGCACCAGAAGATATTAAATATCAGGGTACTTTGGTATGGTTGGACTTGGAAGCAGCTGGCTCTAGAAAGCATTGTTTGCCTGGGTGTTGGGGGCACTTTCAATGTTTTTTTTTCCCCCACCAATGCTGCTGCTGTGAGCTTAAAGAAGCCGTCGGCTCACTGCTGGAAACGTGGCCTGCTTTGGATGACTAGGCTGAAGTCCTTGCTTCCCGTGGTCATCAATGATCCTGTGGTGCTCTTTACAACTTTTGGTCTCTGTGCCAGCAAAATAACTCTACCAATTCAGGCTATAAAACTGCTAAAATTATCCTTCGGCTGTATGCTTCAAATGGAGTGTGGTTAATGTTCTTCCACAAAGTGTCTCCATGCATCATCCAAGTAAGTGTTACATATCGGCAGATCTTTTGATTGACTGTGAGCAGGCTACTGTTATCCGTCTCATTAGCATTAACTATTCGTCTCTGATTTTTTGAGGGTTTGCATGATCCTGTATCATTGCTAATAGGTCCTTTCGTGCTACAAGCCTTGAGTAAACATAGAAATGGGTTAGGGCTGTTATCTGAGCTGGAAGTAGCCCATTATTAAGTCACACTAAGTTGTATACCTTCCATTAATTTAAAAAAACATTTGGTAACGCTTTACATTAACTGAACCTTCATAATGCTTTTATTTTGCATTCATAAAACGTTCAGTACACCTTCATAATATAATTCATTAAGTATTCATAAAACATTCATAAACATCATGTATGTATACCTTAACATCCCTTAACAGCTGTAATATACATTAATAACAAACATATGATAATAATAAACATATAATTGTATAATCATGTAATGTTTGTTATCAATATATATTAAAGCTGTTAAGGGATGTTAGGATGTTAAGGTGTACTTGCATGCTGCTTATGAATGTTATATGAATGCATTATGAAGGTGTACTGAATGTTCTATGAACACATAAGCAATGCATCATGAAGGTGCACTTAAGGATTAGTCTCTGACAATCACAAATCAGGTTCATTAATATTAATGAACACAGAAATTTAGTTTTAGAGGCTCCTTGATGCCTAAGGGTCTTTGGGTACAGGCATAGCCAAAGGACTGTGGTAATGTATGCAAAGAGACAAGATCCTATGGCAAAGCTGATTTGGCTCAAGGAAGCAACGGTGCCACATGGGGAGTTTGATGATGGGGACAAAGAGGCAAAACTGAATAATCCTTTTTTGATGGGGACAGGAACGACCAACAGAAGAAAAGGCAACTCCTGGGACTGGCATGAGAATTACTGACGGAGAGGAAGCAAGCAGTTGTATAAATATCCAGTGATTGGGCGGGGGGGTGATACTTACAGGAGCACATGATGTGACATCCGTGTTTGAGTTACGTAGCATGTGCTATGTACAGCAAAAATAACCCTACAAATAGTGCTTAAAATAGCAGCCACCCCCCCTTTCTGTGAGAACACGTCTCCCCCAGGCTCAGGCCTGACGTGGTGAGCAGGGTCACCAGTTCAGGCAAAAAACATGGGGTATTTTGGGGCTTGAAATGCCACAATGTTTTAAGCTTTGCTCCTTAAGTACATCGTTAATCCTCCCGAGAGGTATGAAGGCTAAAGATAGCAATGTTTATTCATATGTGCCCCCCATCCAACCCCCCAAGCTCATTGGGAAGCTTTGATCCTAGTGAATCTGTGTGGTTGTCTGTTCTGGGTGGGCTCGGCTGAAGTCATACCAAACCGTCGGCCACCCTAACGGACCAGTCCAACTCAATGCCAAACATCTTGTCTGTGGGTCTCTCTTGGGGGGTCCTCCAAGGTGACCCACTGTCTCCAAGCGCCCGCCCCTTTCCCATCACCCTGGCAGTCAGCAGTGGGGTATGAAGTGGGGGGGGGGGGTGATTGAGGGGAATCAAGCTTTCAAAGAGTGCAACATCTCTGGCCCAACAAGTGGGGGCTTGGGGGGGGGGGGGGCGGGCAGCTGGCTCCGATCGAGCTTTTGCGGTCAGCGAATGGAGAACGTTCTCTTCCCTGGTGTGTGTCAAGATGCCCCCAGGCTCCTGGGGGGGGGAGTGGGGATGTAAAAACACGGTGCTCCGCTCTAACGGGGCATTTCCATAATCGCGGCCATTTGTATGATCATTACAGAATCCCATTATGGAAGTGCCGTGCCCATGCAGACACAGACAATTGGAGGAGGGGGCTTGGGGCACCTACACGGACCCCGCCACTCACCTCTGATCCCCCTAACTGATCCGTCTCCCAGGTTCGCGTTCCCCCACTGCCTGGGAGCAAACAATTACACTACCTATTGGACTGCATTAACGTGAAATAATGTCCCTGCAGCAATTACAAATTCCAATAACCTGGCCCATTTAAATTGAGAAGGGAGAGTGGGGTGGGGGTGGGGGGGAGCAAGTGTGTGTGTGTGTGTGTGTGTGTGTGAGAGAGAGAGAGTGAGAGAGAGAGTGAAATTGCCGCAAGAAACTCTGTAATTGTTTCAAGTCGATCTGAGGTTTTTAAAGCTTTGATGAAATTGTGCCTCATTCCTCTATTTGTAAATGGCATTTTAAATTCTGATGGAGGGTCATCTCTTGGAGAATGATCCGCTTCCCCCATCGTCAGCCTGGAACGTCCAGGCCGGAAAATCGTTTTCAAAAGGGCTCGCTTTGAGATTATGTGAGGAAATAAATCTCTGTGGCAAGAGCTTTTCTCTCATTTCAAACACTGAGTCGTTTCCGATATTAAGATCACGCTCTTTGCATCGGCTGCTCCCATTGAGGTATAATTTGAAGCGTCACGTCGGGCCTCAAGTAAACAAACAGAACCACATAAACGCGGCATGAGGCAACATCTGGGACCCTCGTGCGTGTTTGCGGATTGATGTTTCCTGAATGTGTGAGTCACTGGTCTCTTATGGAGGGCGTTTGAGGTGAATTATTTAACACATCTGTACAGTAGGGATGACAGCGCGTCTGGCCACAGCTCGAGGTCACGATATATTTTGGCCATGTGCTTTGGCTTGGGGTTGGGACACTTGGGGGAGGGGAGGGGCGGGGGTTTAATTTCAGCACATGATTGCATATTATCATGCTCTCCATCTGGGCCGGTTGGGATGTAAAATATTTCATTACCGTTGCAGTTCCCAGCCATTACAGTGCAGGAGGGGTAAACAAACTGCTTCCAACGAGGGTGTATATCATCACGGCAACCATCGCTAAGGATGTCATTTGGGCTCTGTGATCATGGAAGCGGGCCGACGCATCGAAGGTAATTTACTGTTGTCACTGGAACCAAGGCCATCAATCTGTTATCGTTGTTGAAGCTGCCGTGCTTTTGTGTTTGAGGATGGAAGTCCCATTTAAGGAGGAGGGGCATGTGCGTGTGTGAGGGGCGGCACATTTTGGGGCCGGGGCTCCTTACAGAGTCATGATAGTGCAAGAGCCTGGAGTTGATTGTGCAGCGGGGTTCTGCCCGCCCCTTGATGTATTGAGTCTGTTTATTCATGGATTATCAGATTCGATTTGTATGGCCAGCGATAGACACTGGCAGGAGTTCCTTTCTTCCAGAACGAATTATAAAACCCGCAAGCTGGTTGATAAAGGAGATTAAAGAATTTTATCCAGATTCTGGCACAGAAACGGGCATGGTGAAATATGTGAACCGTATCTGTGATCAGGAAACAATAATTAAAAAAGGCCCATGACAGCATTCCTGTTATCCTATCCGATCCGATTACAAGACGAGTGGTCGACTTCATCCGATAATGGCCGTTGGGGGTCAGTCTCCTCATTCCCTTGGAATATATCGTCCCAGAGATAACTCCTTATCTCCTGACCTGGCGGACGGTATGACACTGTGAGTCACATGACCCTGATCTGTCTGTTGTTCTCATGTTACATTCCCACCCCCAGTCAAAAAAAAGCCCTAGGTTTGAAGCCGGGGTAGGATAGAAACCCCCCCGATCAGTATGATGGTATCTGCATTAAGCGCTGTAGGCATCACAAACCACCAGCATAATTCCTGTCATGTGAGAATATTAAGGAATAATATCTAAAGCTACAGCGGCATGGTCTTCATGTTCAGGAAGCCTTTCCAACAGAATTTAGGCGGCTGCGTGTTTTTCCTGTCATGGCTAACTGTGCTGACAAGATTGAATTGCATACTGGGGGAAAAGTACAATTTAGCCCCTGCCTGATGAATAAATAATTGCGTGGCACGTGATTGTTACAATTAATGATTGAAAACAGCCTCACGGATGCACTTTTGAAATCTCCTTTAAAGCCAAGCCTACAGTCTGAAGCTTCGTTGCCTTCTAAAATCATACACGATTATGGATGACCCACGCTCCAGAGTGAAAAAATAACCGATTTTCCCCACTTGAAACGGTGATGAGTTTGCATCAAAATCAACCAGAGCAAGGGCAAGTCCCGCAAAGTCATCGCGACTTCAGCAAACTCTCTCTTCACTTCCACCCAAATGAATAGAGCACTTGTTCTTATCGTGTGACGTGCACAAAGGCGTCCATAATTAAAGGAACCTTCTCGCGGCTGCCTATCAGGGAAATGAATTAAAATGTCCAAAAGCAAATTGCTGAGATATTTCACGAATGCTCGATAATATTACATTAAAGATTTGTATAGTTTTGAGTGCTTCAGACACCCTTCATTTCAAGCCAATTTGCAGTGCACCTGGCCCTTCAGAATTCACAAGCGATGTCACACTTGGAAACAGCCACATCATTCTCATTCTCCAACTTCTGTACTGTGCAAATAATGCAGGGTTAAGGTGGCAACAAAGCAGTGCTGGCAGAAGGTATCAATCATTCATAATTTCTATTCATCAAACCAATCAGTTCACCTCAGATGTTTCAAAATCTAAATAAACAAAAACTAAACTTAAATAAATAAAATCTAGCAAAAGCTATCTAATCAGCTAGCTGGTTAGCAGAACACGCTGCTTCAACATCTTCAAATTAAGGAATATGTTGATTTAATATTTATCGCAGTGATTATTTGTGGCCAACAGGGGGCCTCATGCAAATTTAGGGTTTGAGTGATCTTAAACACTGCTGAATAAAATATCAACTTGAGTATCATTAAAAGCCATTCCATCCCTTCATTTTCTATGAAGTACTCATCTAGCACTGGGTCCCTGGAAGCCTGGATCCCATGCCAAGCACAGGTCATGAGGCAGGTACACCCTGGATGGGATACTGGGCCGTCACAGGGCACAGTCAGTGAGCCTGCAGGCTATTTTAGAGTCAAACCCAGAGCGCCGGAGGTGTGAAGCTGCAATGCTGCCCACTGAGCTGATGTGCAAACCTCAGCACAGAAGCGTAAAATCCAAATAAGTCACGGGGAACGAATATAATGTGTCAAGATCTATCTGTTTAAAGTCACAGTGCTATTTTGCAGTCTAAGACATATTAAGGTAGTACCAGAATGCACATTGGGAAGCTTGAGGATACAGGCAAAAAATGGCACATTTTGGGGAAATGGGCTCTAAGTTCCCTAGAAGTCAACACAGACTCGACATCAGCTAATGATGATAATAAACATATTAGTAATTAAGGATGTAACGATACACTTAATTCATGATTCGGTACTATTCACCATACGATTTTCTCACGATTTTTTAACACAATGATCTGCAGACAAATTTATTCTAAAATATTCCTTTATTTATCATTCTAAACTGTGCAAAATGTGTCCTCTTCTTAATAGTGCAACTGAAAATGAATAAAATACTGTTTTAAAAAAAATCTTCAAATGAACGGTAATGCTTTACACTAACTGCACCTTCATAGGTTCAAAACGTTGGGTACACCTTCATAATGTATTCATTAAGTATTCAGAAATCATTCATAAACATCAATGCATGTATACCTTTACATCCTAACATCCCTTAACAGCTATAATATACATTAATAACAAACATTATATAATAACAAACATTATAATTGTATACTCATTATACTCATTATACAATTATATATTTATTATTATCATATGTTTGTTATTAATGTATATTAAAGCTGTTAAGAAATGTTAGGATGTTAAGGTATACTTGCATGCTGCTTATAAATGTTCTATGAATGCATTATGATGGTGCACTGAATGTTCTATAAATGCATAATGAATGCATTATGAAGGTGCACTTAATATAAAGCGTTACCAAATAAAC
>JAODJW010000035.1:9770214-9791040 GCA_026777045.1 Hyperopisus bebe | reverse complement strand
TGGTATGTCATGGTATGGTATGGTATGGCATGGCATGGTATGTCATGGTATGGTATGGTATGGTATGGTATGGTATGGCATGGTATGTCATGGTATGGTATGGTATGGTATGGTATGGCATGGCATGGCATGGCATGGCATGGTATGTCATGGCATGGTATGGTATGGTATGGTATGGTATGGCATGGCATGGTATGGCATGGTTTGGAGGAGCTACAGCTCAGGACAGGAAGGCAGAAGAGTGGACTAAAATCACTGGTCCCGACTTTCCAACCATCCATTCACTACTACTGCAACAAAGCAGTTTGTTACACAACCCAAACTACTGTGACCACAAGCGGTTCTTATGCCTGGAGTCTAGTAGGAGGCTTTGCAGAATCACAGTGCTGACTAACAGATTCCAGAATAATTTCTTCCCCCAAGCCGTCCGCATGATGAATAGCTGAGCTGGTCTATGGAAATATTACCACACTTTGTGTGAATAATAATGTGTGTTACTTCTCTTCACTGTGATATTGCATGTCTAACTGTCTAGAGTCTATTTATTCTGTATTTGTGTTCTGTTGTTGCATGTACTTCACGCGGCAGAATGAGTTAGCATTACAATGCACTTGTCGAACGTGGCCAATAAAACATCTCTAAAGCTTGAACCTCCAAGATCACGCCAAGTCATTGCAGGTTCTCCAACACTGGTGACACTAGCTCAGAAAATCTACTGGCTCAAGAAAAATGGAGACTAGCTCATTTTCAATCGATGGGGTGGAGACGAGAAGGGGCAGCGTTTGCCTGATAAGGTACAGCACTGTCCCACATCAAGGAGTCGAGGCATTAAAGAGCTTGGGGAAGTAATAACGGAACGAGGCAATGGATGTGCGCAACACTGTTTCTCTCTCTGTTTCCCAGTTAGGGGTGTGATTAGTCAGCCATTAGTCAAGGACACACTTAATGAAGGGCTGGCGTTCCCGGGGATCAGAAGCTGCGGCGTTTTCGCCCCACATCTCTATTCATAGATTTACTTTTCAGTTTTGATTAAACATGACCCCCGGAGCTGCCGTTGGGTACCTGTCACGCCCTCGTGCTCCAAGAGGATTTGAACCCAATTATTCAAATTTCCTTTTTTAATAACTGGATGCCAGTCCTACAGTAAAATTTTGCTACCAGATACAATTAGCAAGGTTTTTGTACAACACATCCTATACACACACACACACACACACACACACACACACACACAAAGGGATTAGGGTTATTTCCATAGATAAAACTTTGGGAAAGCTGAGAAAAATATCAAATGAGCAAAGTATAATTTTATTAATAATTCTAATAATTATTTTTAATAAAAATTGTGTGTAGAAAATGACTGATGACGACACAGTGGCTCGGTGGGTAGTGCTGTTACCTCATTAACTCTAGGGTCGTTAGGCTAATTCACCCATTGTGCCATGATAGCATGTGTGTGTGCGTGTCCCCTGAAGGGAACTGGCATCCCGTCCTTGGTATACCCCATCCGTATGCCCTGTGGTGCCTGGGAGAGCTTCCAGACCTCCCATTACCCTGACCAGGATAGTCGGTTTGAAGATGGATGGAATTGTATAGAATTTATTTGCCATTTGTATAGATACAAAAGTACAAGTACACTGGATGCCTTGCACAGTTCTCTCAGTCAAGGCTTAAAAACATATAGAAAGATGCCTCCAGATCTCTACTATGAGATTTGACATATAAAAAGATAAACAAGGTGTCTGAATGGTGGATAAATAAGTTAATTTGAGTGTCAGAGGTAGTTTTGGGGGGTGATCTACAGTAAGAGCCTAAGTCCAGTTTGACTTTGACATAGGGGTGACAGTGGGGGTGCTTCTTCCCATCCTACAAGTCCTCAGCAAGCAGCCTGGAAAGCAGAAAGGTTGTGAAAATGTGTCCTGTGCGTGACACTGCACTGAGGCCTTTGATGTCTGAAGTTATATGCAGACTTCTTCCATCTGAACAGTGGGTGTTCTGGATGATGGGGGTCTCTGTGGTTGACCTGTACTTTATTCCCACAGCGCTGGCTGCACAGAGTCTCTATGGTCAGATGAATGGAGGGATGGACACAACTTACAGGGAATCCCTGTGTTACTGTACAGTTCGTGAAGGCCATTGTTGTCTTTTGCCATTAATATTCAACACAAGCCTTAAAAACTCATAATCAATTAGACTTGTGTAGCTCCCTGGTCTTTTATTGCTTGACTGATGTTAAAGTGCCACATTTTGCACACCCCGCTAATGTAATACAAATTACTATGATTAATGGCAATTTGCTTTTCATTTTCCCCCCATTCATATTGCAACCTTTTATCCAGCTTTTATACAAAACTGTCATTGCTGCAAATATGATATAATACTCTATGCGCACGAGTTTAATAACATGACATGGAAGATGGTGAGTAAATGACCAATAACATGGCCCCCTTTCTTGAAGCTGGTCTCCACTGCTTCATGCTCCAGTTGACCTGGCAACACTGGATCCATGCACTAAATCCCGTCACAATAGGCAATAATAGTGGGCTCAGCTTATGACAAAGCGTGTGTGGAAACTTATGGGTGGCATGAATAACAACTGTTGTTTGACAAAAGACTCACTAATATACCTCGAAGTTCTTCAAGATTGATTATATGCGGCACTGGAATGACATTGTGGTTTTAGCAGACCTCTCATACAGATCCAATACTTAGAAATTTGCGTATATTTAGCATAAGATTTTGCTCAGTAGAACATACAAGTACGGATCAGAGGGCAGGGTCAGGTAGTCTCTGTTGCTACTGGCTTTGCTAAGGGGCCCAATTGTAAAATCACACTGCCAGCCACAGGATTTGAACCAGCGACCTTCCGATTACAGCATCCCATACCTTCAGTATTGGCTGCTCGATGAAGCTAAAAATTTCCCCTCTTTAATGCGGCTTCCCTTTGTGGACAGGAGCTATTCTAAAACAGATTGTAAAGTCTGTAATTCAATGGAAGTGAAATCAATGGGAGGATCTTATGGGAGGTGGGGAAGCAGCTCAGGACCACCATCACAAAGGGGATTCGCAGGCCTGGGCCAAGGCGGACAGCTGTATCCATCGTGGTTTGTCGAGAGGAACCAGAGAACAAATCGGTTTCATTAGGGTAAAAGAAGTAGAGTAGTCAGACCACAGAAAACGCTGTAAACAAGTTTTACTGCAGCATAATTAGGGGCCATTCTAAGATTTTTTTAAGGGGGATAAGCATAAGAGGGGCCATCATTTATGGAGAGGGGCCAATCTTATCATGACCCAATGATATGGTTTAAATCAGTGACTGACAGGGCAGAGGGCACACTGGGCCCAATCAGCTTTCAGCTGGGGCTGGTGCCCATGTAGCCCCATGCCTGTATACACCCTTACAAACAAAGCAAAATACCATGTTTTCACAGGTTTGACAACTATCAGCTATATCACATGATTTTACACTCTTTACTACTTGCATAGTTGCAGCCAAATGCAGCCCTTCAAGGTGTCTTCTCTGGTCAGAAAATCACATGAAAAACAATGCACTCATTTCAGCTAATTACTCAAGTCTGAACTTATGTTTCCACTTCCTCTGCAATATACCTTCTTTCAGTAACTTCAAATTCAGATAACGTACCCACAGATAATACAGATTAGAACGTGGAGCATTAACGAAGCAAACAGCGGGACAGCTCGCCGCAGGAGAGTGGTTCTGAGGGTAGGACTGCACTGCGTTTGTGTGTGTTAGCACATACGCTAACTTGTGTCAGCATCGTGCCTCTGGTGCAGAACAATGATGCCTGTGGGTGTCGGGAGTGAGGCCATCCAAGAACTGTAGGCAGTGTTCTAAGAAAAAACTCACCCAGGCCAAGTTGCAAGATGCTGCATTCCTATATAATTAATTTCCCTTACATAATGGTATAAGAAGTAAACAATCGAGAGTGGTGTACGTATCTGACGGCTAATTCCGCACTAAGGTAGGAATGCTGAAGGAAGCAGATTGGGTGGACGCACGACTCACGAAGACAGACGGGGGTGGTGATGTCCTTGGGGGTGAGCACTTGAGTTCCACACTGAGAGGCTAAGGGGGGGGGGGGGAAGGCAAAATCTTGACTCACAGATGCCCTTGAAATCTTAGTTGAGCTTGCTGTACCGTTTAGGTCCACGTTGGGACAAAAATAAAGATTACAAAAAAGGAGTGTGACTTTGAGTCATTGGCCGAAACTGCATTTAATAAGGGAATGGTGGGTGGGTTCTGAATGAATTAAAGCCTCGTGCGGGAAGGTGGCTGAGACATGTGTTGCGGAGTAACAGCAGGCGGGAATCCGGGCCTCGCCGTCCAACAAACGCAGCGGGCAAAGCCGTGGGTTTGTCTTGAAGAGCTTGAAAGTCTCACCTGTGCCCTCGCGCGGAGCCGCCGCGTGTGGGCCCCCTTTTTAGGCACTGTTCGGGGATTGGCGAGCATCCCAGAGTAGTCGAAGGAGTTTGTTTGTTTACTTGTCAAGCAGACGGTCTCGCCAGAAGATGCCCATGTGGCTCTTAAGCTACTTCCATTCATACGCTCGACACGGTAAGAGATTTAGGTCGAGCGCCTTGCTCGTAATGATTTGGGTCAGAGCCGGAGCACCATCCACTGGGACCTGAAGTCATGGCTGTCGAATAAGTGCAAATCCCCACGAGAGAGAGCTCGACTTCGCCCGGGTCTCGCCTGGGTGAATGCATCCCGCTTAAATTCTCGACGGCATTGTTTTGAAACGCGCTCTGTGACTGGCATCACCACGCAGCCGGAGCAGCCGCGTGATCGTGCGATTGTCAAGCCCGTTGCTAAGGATGCGTGTTAACGGATTAGATCACTGTACTGTTGTCATATCATCAGTGCCAAGTTAGGATCCCACATACATATGTAGGCCGAGAAGAGGGGGATGTGGAAGGCTGTAGACTGACAGCGCCAGCAGTGTTAGAACTTTCTGTCTAATTTAACACACACACATGCATCTTCTCCTTATTGTATGGGTTTCTTCTCGCTGTCCAAAGATATGCATTTAGGTGAGGTAGCGTCTTGAAATTTTCCATTGTGTGCAATGGCATGTAAAAGAGTGTGTCCTGCTATGAGCTGGGTTCCCATGCAGGGTGTCCCATTCGCTTATCATGTATGTTTCCTAAGACTGGTTCTAAGCTTCCTGCAACCCTTCTCTGGATGACCAGTTATGGAAATTGCTTGGATGCATGGATGAACTTAGATGCACACGGAAACACATTCACATGCATAAATATGATGCCATCCTATAGCCTCACTAGAAATTTGCACAAGAGATTTACTCTGAAGATTTGCACTAGAGTTCTACACTGGATGGATCTGCCTGTGGCCATTAACAGTGTGCATTGGTTACTGGCCCATGTTCCTCCAGGACTAACAAATACATGGTAAACAGTTACAGCAGAACGCTCAGTTTTAAACATTGTAATAAATAAATTTGTTTATCGATGGCACTGCCAAATTTCTGTCTGGCAGATGAATGGACGCTAATTTTCCAGGAAGAGTGAAAACATGTTTAAAAACGAATGACACAGAGTTGCTCAGAACGCACAATGGGGGTCTGGGGAGGGGGTCAGGAGGCCCGTAACAGCACATTGTGCATCATGGCTACATAAAAATACTGATTACTGGGCATGCAACAGCAGAACTGCAGTGGAACTGCAATTTTTATGGGAGGGGGTTGGGGGGAAGGTGGATATGTGGAAAATCGTGGCCATGTAAGTGTATAATCTACCGGGTGCTTAAAACTTTAATGGCGGACCCCATTAACATGTTAGCAATGGACGGCTTTATCAAGCTGTGCTGGACTGTTGGAACTAATGTTGTGAAATGCCAGGGGCCAGATAAGTGACCCAGCTGTTCGAATTGAGCCCGTTTTGCCTTTGGTGTGATTTGATTTGGGCTTGATTTGCAATTATCCAGCTTGACTGCAGCCTCCGTTTTAATAACTGGGTTAAGGTTGCAGTGGAGATCTAGGCTCCACCTGGTCCTCAAACACGCAGATCTCGAATGCTATCTTGACCCTCGAAATGAACGTAACACACAGAAAATCTCCAAGCGGGGCAGCTTTCATCTGAAGGACACATATATCAATTGTTGTAACTTTTGGGGTGGGGGTTGGGTTTCCTCCCCTCATATAGTCGGGGTTCATTATCCAAAATGTTTACTACCCAGGAAAAACAACCAAGTAGCAGCCTTCTTATTGAATTTACCTTTATTTATTTGTTTGGCAAATCTGAGTAAAAAACATAGTTTTGTTTATCTAAATAGGGAATACATACAGGGAGCCTTGCACAATAAAAACAGGAATATATATAATTATGTATTTCTATATATATATTTTACAGTCTTACAGTAGCATTAGAAATACATACAATGTACAAGCTGTACAGTTCTGCGCAGTAACAATGAGGTCATTCCAGAAAACGTCCTAACATTGTGTACCCAGAGAGATGACTGTATAAAAGCAGAAAGTCTTAAGTCCAGCTAAGGGGCAGGTACTTCACGCTCATGTCGGGATTGTAAAGACTCCTGGCAAGCAACATCCTGTGTCACAGTCACCAGCAAAGGTGCTGTCATTGTGATCCTTGCCCCGTGACACTGCCCGTTTAGCTCATCAAAATAAGCCACTCAAAATAAACCAGTATTTTAACCTGGAATTCCCGCTCCTGTAGGCCACGGGCAAGCAAACTTCTTCACATATGACACTCTATTAGAGGGGATTCTGGGATGCTATTTGATCTGGCCTAATTAACAGTAACAGACTGGCATAAATCTAAGAGGCAAACCCTAGACGGGGAACATAAAAGCTCTGGAATTCAAAGGCAAGACTGTAAAGAGGTGAATATTGTAAAAGGTGATGACCAGATGGGTAATGGTGTACAATGAACGATCTACCTCAGCTTATTTATGTGTCTCTCTAATTAACATCAGTCATGGATAGTAGACTATACTGTACTCTCACATTTGTGCATAGAAGTACCACCATTGCCCTAAAAATGTTGTAGCACTGCGCTAGTAGTAAAGGATATAATAGACTGCAGTTGCTAATTGTTGTCTTTGCGAAACAATGGAAGATGGGATGGGATTTCATTGAAAACATGACTGTCTTTAATGGAGAGGATGTTTATCTGTGTGAGCTGATTGCCATGCAGCCGTTACCTCCTGGAGACAGAAGCTCATTGGGGGCGGGGGTGAACTAAAAACAGAAATATCTCCATCTCCCCTCTTCCTGTTCCTAAAACACGGTTTAGTGTAGAAGGATAGTGTTTTCCTGGAGTGCTTGGAGGGAGAGAGGTGCTGTGCTGCGTACGGGGAGATTCAGGGTGGGGCCACCTGGAAGCCGAACGTGGTCAGAACAGAGGTTGTAGGGGTATGACGGCTGGGTGGGGCGGGAGCACAGGAGGGAACATGGCCGGCCGGGGTAAGGCGTGAAAGGTCATCGCCACCGGGTGGATACTGGCTGGGGCCATCACTGAGAGCTGAGGCTGGGCCATGAAAGCGGACGGTCCCGGGGTGGGGCATATCTCGGGCCCCAGGGGCAGCCGGGCAAGGGGGAAGACCTGGGAGAAGAGCGGTGTCTGAGGGGGCAGGAAGGCAGCATGGTGCTGCAGGATGGTGTGGCGGATGGTGATGGAGGCAGACGACATGGGAGGGGCCAGGTGCACCGGGTGCAGGACGGGCCGAGACACAGGCACAGTCTGCAATGGCCCGGAGAGCACTGGTTTCAGCTTGCCTGGGAACGTCTGTCTGTGGACTGGCAGATGGAGAATGGGGTGCTTCTCCGTGTCCGAGTGGTGCTGAAAACCCTGCGGAGATACCTGTAGGGAGGTCAGCCCCTCTCGAGTCAGCTTCCCCTCCTGACACCAGGGTCCTTGGGGGCCCCTCTCATGCGGGCACTGCAGACTGTGCTGGAAAGGTTTGTCGACCTTTACGTGGCTCTGTGGCTCCTTCCGTGGGGGCTCCTCCCCGGTCTGCTGAAAGAGGCGAACTTCAGCTGCAGGCCTGTCGCTGGCCTCAGCAGCGGGTATCGGTACCGCCGACTCGGCGCCGGTGTCCTTGATCTCACTTTCAGCATTCATTTCTACCGCTGGATCTACCGTAAGAATGGTGTCCCTGCTACACTGTGCATTGAGGTTAGTAGCAGGAGAGGCCAACCAATTAACACACTCCAGCACCGGGTCACCCAAATCCTTCTCAGCTGAGTCCTGGTTTCCGGAATTATCTAATGGTCTCTCGTCATTCACGTGGCGGATTAAAATGTCTTCCGGAGTTAGTGAACTTTTGCTTACATCTGTGACTATCTCAGGGATGCTTTTTTCTAGCCCTGCGGATTCATATATGAGAGGATCTTCTAAATACACACTTGATATGCATCGATCTGGACCACTCATGTCCACATCTGATGCTGCATTTGGACTACATCTCCTCTGTCTTTTACTGCACCTACTCACCACTAAGTGAGCTGTCTCCTGCCCTTCCTCATCCTCATTCTCACTAGCACCCCCTACTGATGACATGCTGTGTGAGCCCAGCTGCCTTTTGGCACTGTGCCTGTCTTCTTCACTCTCTGACTCACTTCTCCTCCTCTTCAGGAGGCAGTCCTGATGGAACTTGGGGGGACATCTCCCTAGCCTCATCCATCCCTCCCTTGCACTGCTGAGGTGGAATCTCCCCATATTCAGTGCTCCACAGGCACAAGAGCATGGCTGTACGAGGTTCCCACATTCCTGTAACAGGACTCTTGTATCTTCATCTTTATTCCGTAGCTCCACTTCAGGCTTGATGTGGAGATCGTTGGATTGAGTCTGAACACTCGCTCCACAGCTGCTGTGATCGTTGGCCTCCTTACTCTTTGTCTCCATGGCATCCTTACTGGTCCCATCATCTTTCTCTGCATCTTCCAACTGCTCAGCTTGTTCTGAAACACTGATTCTAAACTGGCTTCCGCACCCGTCCCAGCTCCCACCTCCCTTCAGTATATTTTCAGGTCTCTCCACAATACTCCTGCTTCTCCCTCTCTTCCGCTGTGTGTTCTGTTTCCTCCTTCTCCTCCTCTTGTGGCTTCTGTGGTTGCACCTGTCTCTGCCCCGTGGTTTGTCCACATGACGCCTACCGTGCCTTCTCTCTCTGGAGTGCCTCCGGGTACACTTATGCTTATGTGGCCACTTATGGCCATCCATGTCACGTGTGTGTCGGCCACATATGTGATCCTCTTTTCTGCCTGCTGGATCAGTCAGATCCTGAATAAAGGACCCATCAGAGCTCTCCTGACCTGGGCTGTCACCCAGGCTGGCTGAGGCCTCCTTGTTGTGCTTATCAAAGTGAAGAGGCCTTTCCGGACTGGCAGAGGTCACATCAGCACCGGATTCCTTGTTCATCTGAGGTCCAGCCACTTCCTGGATTTTGCTCACTTGGCTCCTGCCACTTGATGCCCTGAAGTCAAAGTGTAGTGGGTTGCAGCTGTAGGATAGCGATGGCTCTGTTCTTGTGAAGGTTAACATCTCTGAAGGCCATGGGAGAATCGTGCTTCCATCTCTGCTCAGGACAGAGCAGAAGGGTTGGCTTGGTTTTGGAAGGGGAGTAGGGGTCTTTTCACCAAAGCCAGTGACCTCCTTTTCTTGGCTCTGTGAGTCTACTTCAGGGGAAGCAGTAGTGTCCTTTACTAAGGAGGAGAGTCCATCAAGAGGGACACTCCTGTCTATCTCCATCTCTTGTTCAGCCCCTTCTCCATGTTCCAGTTTATTGTCTGCTGTGTCACTCTTTAGGGATTCCACAGAGTCATCCAGGACAGCATAAGCACCATTTAAAAGAGGAGCCGTGGACTGCTGGGAGATGTGGCAGGGGCTACCCATTTTCAAAGGGTGACCCAGTAAAATGCAAAGATCTGAGCCAGGAAGTGGGCTGTCGTTTTTCCTGGCGGGGTCCAAGGACCCCTGGCTCTGCTCGGTCCTGCTTTCATCTTCGACCCATTTCGCACCAGCGTCTCGGGCCACATCCTCATCGCTGACTATTTTCTCAGTCTCGAAAAGTCCAGTGGACCGGTGATCAACAGGAGCTCTCCTGAGCTTCTGCCTGCAGCCCCGCCGTGTTGATCCCTCATCAGCGGCCTCGCAGAAGACTGCGGCTGATGATTCCAGTCTAATGGACGCCTTCTTTGGGAAGGAGAAGGAAAAAGCTATTTTCTGGCCATAGGCTTGCTTCCTGCCCTTGTTGGGAGAGGGCCACTGGGCCTGCTTGGAGGCATCACTCTGGGCTCCTGGGTCCAATGTGGCAGGTAGCACACCCCCGATGCTTCCCCGGCAGCAATCATCCCTGAAGCTGCTCTCCACTGCTACTGTGGTGGACTTGAACATTGGACCACACCCCGGGGCACTGAAACACATAACAGGACAAGTCACGGCCATTTAAGCTGTGTAGCCATGGTGACACAACACACCTGACATGTGTAACCTCCTCCACACGCAGCATCAGTGCCAAATCCTGGTCCTGCAGAGCTACCACTTACCCTCACTCCACCTTTGCTGTTAATCATCATATTAAAGTGACTATTTGGATAGCAAGTGTTTCTGGGGATTCAGCTATCTGTCTGGTGTTAATTATTCTCTGAAGTCTGCAAGACTTCAGCTCCTGAGGGACACAAGTAAGTTGCTACTAGCACTCAGGGAAAATATAAAACCTCAGCCTGAGGTTAAATTATATCTTAATCGTGAGCTTCCTGCAATGGTGCTTAGATGAAAAATCAGCAGGGCTCCATGCTGAGGCAGACGGCATGAGCCGGTTCTGACAGAGCATTACCATTGGACCTCACGGCGCTGCTCGGCCAGCTGGTGCAGACGGCGAAGGGCTCTCTCCTGCTTCCTCTCATCCTTCCTGGACTTGGAGGCCACATTGCGGGCGAACTCCCTCTGCTTGAGGTCCTTCAGTCTCTAAAAAAGACAGGTGTTTCCGGGTTAGTGATGGTGCTGGAGTCTGCTATGTGACACTGTGTGCCCCTAAATATAAATTAGAGTGACATTTATTGGAGAAAGCAAGTTTCTTGTATGTCAAACAACCTTCCATTATGACAAAACGTATACTGAATTATCAGACATTCGGAAATGCAGAGACCCAGCCCCCCCCCCCCCCCCCACCAGAACTAAAGGACATGTGAAAAAATTTGGTAATGCTTTACATTAACTGCACCTTCATAATACATTAATTGTGCATTCATAGAACATTAATGAGCAGGATGTAAGTATACCTTAACATCCTAACATACTTTATCAGCTTAAATATACATAAGTAACGAACATTATATGATTATATGATTGTGTTGTTTGTTATTATCATGTAATATTTGTTATTAATGTGTATTAAGGCTGTGAAGGTGTTCGGATGTTAAGGTATATTTACATGCTGCTTATGATGTTCTATGAAGGCATTATGAATATGCATTGAATGTTTCACAAGTGCATTATAAAGGCATTATGAAGGTGCAGTTAAGGTAAAGCCTTATCAAATATTTTAATTTACTATGTTATCCTTCATCAAACCCATTTCCCCTGTAAATGAAAAGAAGTCTCAGATAGTCTTGAGTGCCTTCTTGAAATTGTCCTACTCATTTGATTTGTTTATAAATAAATACGCTGATTGGAGTTTTCAGTTGGCTTCCTGGTCTGACGGCGTGTGGGTCTCGACTATGAACGGGTTCTGTGATGGTGCCTCTTAGTCACTGACAAAAGAGGTGTCAACGAAAACAACGGCGTATCTTATGGGAATCCGCCGCATTTCACGTGGCACATCGCCTCCTTTTTTGCCGACACTTGCGGAAAAACTCAGCACGGAAAAGCATTTGCCAAAAATAGACCCCCGGCACGCTTCCCGTACTCAATTCCATGCTGTGTGTGAATTAAAAACGGTGATACTCTGTACACTACAAAGCCAATGTGGTGTTCAGATTCTTACGACGTAGCATGTAGTTGCTTTTTATTATTGTAAGTGTAAAGCTGTCTGAGTCTCCTGTCAGATATATGGACGAGGGCTCGCTACAGAGTGGGACGATATACGGGAAGCTGGAAGATCATCAGTTGAGAATCAGACCATGAACATCCTTCGATTTATACAGGAGAAGGTATAACGGGGGGCTGGAGACTTCAGTATTAGCTATTCCGCTCAGGCCATCTGATGTTATATATAGTTCAACGCTGCTGTAACCTCGCTTATTTGAAGTGGCTCCAGTGATTGCATTTATAGTGGCTGGGTTTCATAGTCGGGGAATTCGTGTGGCCACATCAGACATAACTCCTCTCAGAGTCAGTGCACAGGGGCAAATGATTTGATCTGTTCTGGATTGCTTTACACTTTGTTGCCTTGGCGCGGGCAGACCATGGCCCCGCGTAATGCGCCACTCGCCGGCAGTCTGTTTCGGGGGAAAGAGCACGCGACTCACATCAGTTTGCATTTGGTGCTTTCCCATGTCCAGCCTGGGATGGAGACTCAGTCATCTTCCAGGCCTCTGGCAGACATGTTTGGATTACAATACCGAGGTGCCGTGCAGACTCTGCAGAACGAATTGAGTCGAACCGCCAGTGATTCATGAATCATGACCAAACATCGAGCAAATCGGCAAAAGGGAATGGCGTTGCGCTTCTGGCACAGCTGCGCCGGCGGCGTTAATTTAAAACCTGTAGCGTTAATTTAACTCTGGGCACTTTTATTTGAATCTCACGGTGTTTAATTTGCCGGCGTCGATTCCCCTCATAGCCGCACATCCTCCCGCTGACAGTCGGCGGCCGGGCGCTCCATCACACTGACATTAATGTCGTCTGATGCGCTTTTCCTTTAAGCCGCCGCCACGCGTTAAAAGTCTTCACATCTATATAGGCCCTGGGGGAACTCGGGGGGCTACACATGTATTTCCTATTACACTTGCGTCATGGATGGTCATCAGCTGACGGATGGAGGGGTAGACCATACTTTATAGCCATGTCATTGTTTAATGCTTGCTATCTATAATGGGGTGGGGATAGCAGGCCATGGAAATCATCAGTGTAATAAATACAGCCTCTGCTATTGGCTGCTTGCATATGCAGATGGATTGCCAGGCTCTGCAAGCTGACATCTGATTGGCTATTGGGGCGGATTTGTGGGGTGAAACCGATTTATCTCAATAATGCAGCTGGGTCTGCTGGTGAGGTGCGGGGTCACACATGTAGTCAATAGTTCATTTGGCCCCACTATTGACAGCTGGCGTGGATGGCAAAGATTGCGAGAGATCAATCCCTATTCAAGTTAAAACGATAAAGCCACCACAGATCCCAAACCCTTAGACCAGAGCTGGAGGTTATTTTACCACAACTGCAGCTTGGTCTTTTGATACAGTGTGATTTATTTATTGTTTTTCCATGCTTTATACTCCTTACAACAGTCTAAAAGATAACTCCTTAATGAGGCAGCCTCACATCTTTGCTGGAGGGAAAAAAATGTAAACAAGGGAACTACAGGATGAAAGATGTCCACAATGTGCAACATGTTGCACACGTTCAGGCTATCTAGGATTAAAAAGACCACTGTGGCTGAAAAAAAGTTAATGCTAATGTTAGCAACGGTGTCTCTCTTATAAGTAAAAACTTTATGTAGATCAGATTATGATTTTAAAATATGATGCATTCACTGTAAAAAGCTGGGAAGAAAAGATAATATCCTTAGTCTTTTAGGTAGCATGGTCCTACACAATACAACCGGTGTGCTGTAATTTGAAACACTAGCCGGCTTGTGGGGAAGTCCTTTGAAGCTCTCCTCCAACAGAGCCCGGTATAATCTGGCTCTTCTCCACAGCCATGTTTGAAGCACACTGCTGGAGCTAACGAGGTGGTACGGAAGTCAGGAAGGTCTCATCCTATTACCGGCAGAGCGGACGAAGCGGGCCGGCTGAGTCTCCTGTCAGACGCTACGGAGCGTGCTCGACTGGTGTGGGGTCACGCGTGGGGCACCAGCGCCGCTGAACACCCAAATAAATAGATTGACCTCTGGACCCACGGGTGATTAACAATTACAATGTCTCAGAATGCTCAGTCCTCCTACCACATAATGTATATCCTCAGAAACAAAATAAATATTTCTCAGGCTGCTTCTTTCGTCGGATCCCCGGCTGTATATTTTGCAATGCTTTCTGCACTAATTCATCACACATGTGTACATTAAGGAATTACATACTGAACTGAACTCCGGCATCGATTCATTTAAATATGGAATTATTCATAGAATGTATGGGTCCATCCATCCATCTTCCATAACCACTTATCCAGCACAGGCTTGCAACGAGCCTGTAGCCTATCCCTGGCAGCACAGGGTATGAGGACGGGGACACCTCAGACGGGATGATGGAGTATATATGCAGTATATATATTACCTGCTTTTGTGTGCGATAGTGTGAGTCATACTCATATTGTGTTCTATGTCCGGGCGGTCAGAGTTGCTCCTCTGCGTCTCCGGCGTATTGATGCTAAAGAGGGACAAGCCTTACCTGCTTGTGCGCGTGGTCGTACGAGTTGATGTGGTTATCGAACTCCTGGTGCTTGTAGTACTGCTTGTCACAGAGCTCGCAGTAGAAGTTGGCCTTCAGGTCATCCAGGGCTTTTGCCATAGCCTTCTCCTTCTCTGCGTAATCCTGCAGGCAGGACGGAATAAAAACCAGTCAAGAAAAAAACACTGTTATTAAAATCTAACAATCTGAACTGATCAGTGAGTCAGTTACCTCCAGTGGTGCTACGAGAGATTTTGGGCCCCATGACAGCATATTATATTGGTCCCAGCTCAGACCAATTCAGTTTTTTTCCAAATTTTTAAGGTCCCCTGTCTCTGCTACAGAATTTCCTGTTTCAGATCAATCTACCTATCTATGTAGAATAGTGCATAATGACATCATTAATTTAATACACAAAGTACAAATTTAATGCACAATAGGGATAACAGCCCATCTGGGATCCATGCATATGGAATGTTTAATGCATATGGAATGTTCATCTCTGTGGGATGTATAATAGGACACCCACATATTTCTAGGTGTCAAGTGTGCAACCAGAAAGATCTCTGTAGCAGCATTGGGTGGTCAGCAAAACTAACACATATCAGTGACGTGAGGGAAATCATGGAAGAAGGGAAGGAAGTGGCGATAGCCTCCAAGCTAGGGTGACATGGGCTTTCCAGATTCCAGCAGACATGTTAAAGAAAGCAGCTTAATGACTGGGGTGTGGATGTGTGAGTGCTTGTGTGTGTGTTCACATTCACAGCGTACGTCCGTAGAGTCAGCAGCAGTTTGGAAGCCAGTATTTCAACTTCAGCAATGTAAATACTGCTACTTTGTTAATGCTACTGGTGATACTGCTAATTTGTTAATCTGAGCTCTGAAAATGTGATTTCAGGGAGGACCTGTGATGATGGCATTTCCCCCCCCCCACCCCCTCAACATCCTCACTCACTGCTGTCCCCTCCCCCTTCTTCACTTGCATCCATTGGTATTAAATATTGATTTATAGTCATTTACGGATGAAAGTACTTTAGCCACGAGAGCAGCGTGTTTCAGATCGAACACCATTAATGCTTAGGAGGTTTCAAAACTCTCAATTTAGTAGAAACATGTTCCCAGAAGTTTCCCCAGCCAGACATGTACTGTTATGAGAGAAACAGCCCTTTCTGTTCATAATTCTCCATGAAGTTCTATTCTAAAGACACGCACATAATTGCTGAATGCAGAATCAACCAATTAACATAAATATATGTGTTGCATACCTGATGTATAGTAATAAAAATACCAATAAAATGGTATATAAATACCAGAGTCACAAAATGTGTCGTAAATGATCAGCTAAGCGATCGGTCGTTCATTTAAATATGAGATACTGAATAATTTACAGTCAGGTAAATGCCAGGGGTTTGCTTACAGCCTGAATTTGTACTCAGAAGTAGCACAGCAATTTCCAATTACACCTTTAACTAAATTCTAGTCCATTTATCCCTTGGCGTGGCTCGCACATGTCCTCCATTATGAGTACGTCCATACACAGGGGAAATTTGGCCACTAGATGAAGCACCGGACCGCCTGCCCATCAAGGCACACTGGAACATGCCTGGAGTAATTCACGTCACACTTCAAAGCAATAATGGAGTCCGTTACGGCAAGGGCTGATTATTCGTGCTGGCGAACAAACGATGTTGATTGGCACATATAAGGACGCAGTTTCCCAGCAACCCACAAAACACCGACAATGCTGGTGGAGGTGCCTAATGAGTAGTTCGTCTAATGAGTGGTTCTTACTTTGTGAGACAAGGAGAGCGTAAGTGACATCTTAACGGATCTTCTGGGCGTTCCCTTGCCTGCTCATTATGAGAAACACCCAAGTGGGAACTCTAAAGTGAATCATAGATCTCAATTGGCAATCAGCAGAACAATCGAGGGCTGGCCTGTTCCTGCCCTTTTTGACGAGGTGAGAGTAGTGCTGGATAAGGATTGCACTTCTGTTGGAAAGTGGAATATGCAATTAAGGTGAGCGGGAAGAAGGACCGGTGGGTGATGTTTATGCAGCAGAGAAACCCAGCCACTACAGAGACACTTAGAGTCTTCAAGGGTCGTTCTAGCCTCTAGCACGCTAATTTAAGACGAGGTGGTTCATGGATTTCTTTTCATCTGGAAAGGATTTCTTTTGTTTTTGGAAAAAGCACTCATTGATAATGCTTTTGCCACTCAGACTTGGCCATATGCCTGTATGATACAGCCAGATACTCTTGGCCTGAATGCTGGGAGATGAAAAATTTAATGGGTTTCAATCACAAAGGAAGTAACACATTTGTCGATATTCCACGATCTGTGCCAGCGTTTTTATGCGCTCATATCGTAGCTATGAATCGCTTCGTTGCTTTTTCCCGACGCGCGAGTCATTTTCAGAGCACTTTGAGTGGCCACACGACAACCCGAAAGCATCACTTTGTGAGTGATGGTGGTTCTTTACTCATCGCCGGATTGCATTGGGCACTGGAGTAGCTGTCTGAAGTGGCTGATTATTCAAATTGTTCAGACCCTTTAGAGGAGAGCGCTGGAAACAGCAGCATTTCCCGCTGCTTTGAGACGGACATGATAACGTAGCATGTTAACACCTCTCTAATGGCGACTTGACTCTCCTACAAAAGCTGAAAGCGGTCCTCTTGCTCTCTGGGTTAATTGCCTGTCCTGTATTAGGACATACACTGGCTGTTGTTCCAAAAATGCTAACAAACAGAAGGCCAGTCCCCCCCACACTAAATTCCAGCCGGAAAGCTCACTGAGGACAGGTGTTAAATTCTTCACGCTGACAAGTTTTGTGGTTCGAATGGAGCCGTTTTCCAGAAACATCTCCTGTTCCACATATCAGGGTCATCAACTGCAGTCCTATGGGGACAAAACTGTATCTACATTCTCAATTGTTTCATACATAACAATGTAGAGGGAGTGGATCACCTGCTGTTCCAGGTGTAAATCAGGTGCTAATTGAAAGTTATTCTGATCCCAGCAGGGCCACTGACAGACTGTGGCTGCCCACACTGACGGTATATGCATTTTACCCACCTGCTGTTGCTTCAGCCCACTATAAGGACATACTGACAGAAAAATGTACGCCCGCCCAGTCTTCTATTTTGGATCTCAACATCCAGGACGTGTTCATGGGAGGAAAACATGAAGCCTTTTTATTTCATAAACTCAGGACTCAGGAATGGTCAGTAGAAGACTGAGACTGCTGACCTACAGACAATGTAATGACACACACACAGAATCAGTCAGAAGAGAACACCGTACAAACACACTGTGCTACTTTGTTTATCGTTGGCATGCCAGCTTACCCTGGACTCCAAAGTGTTTTCTGTATCCAGTCAAACTTCAGTTTTGTTATCTCTTCTGACTTCTAGTAGAGGTGGATAGTTCAAGTCCAGACAGTAAAAACCGAGACCAAGATTTTGTTTCAACCAACCAGCTGAGTATAATGAGTCACAGTCACCTAGTACTCAACGGGTTGGATGAAACATAACCTCGGTCTCGATTTTGACTTTCTGGACCAGAACTATCCACCTCTGATAGTTACTATTTTTGCATAAGATTTTACCATAAACTGTGGTAAGTCTGGATGTGCAACCATTGATTGATTATGTGTTATTAACATTTAGCCAACCATGTTTGGAAAGGCAGTGTCTAAAATGAAATAGAATAATGATTGGTCAACCATGGCCAACTCTTTAAGATGGTGAAAAGTCAAAATAATGATCCCTCCTTTTAAAATTTCTTCCACACCAGAATTAAACAGTCTGGGCAAGAATAAACAGCATGTCTTAATGTATGACCCATGAGAATTAAATTGTCCACATTACAGATGGATGTAAATCATGCAGCTGTCTGACTAGGTATTGATTTAAGCTAATTTGATAGCTAGTAATTATGAAGTAAACAGATGATTCATTTGGTATTGATTTTTTAATATCCATTTATACTTACATGTAGATATCTAATGCATTTAACAAAGGCATTGTTCTGTATCACTAATAAATGCAGTCATCGTGCATCCCACACTTGTATTTTGCTTTCCTTTTTTTAAAAAAAAAGAAAACTGTGTTGCTTGAAAAGAAAAATATGTTCCAAAGCATTCAGAGTAAACAAACAGATCAAAACAGATTGCGTTGACATATAAAGAGTCCGATTGTCGGGTTTTAATCGCTGAGTGTACAAAAGGTTGCAAATGTTTCTCAGGCTGGGAGCTGGCATGGTTCTCCAATAAATTATTTGTTCTAGATCAGGACAGTGCATGCCTTTCTGAATGGCTGAACGTAGAGTCAGTTGTAGTTCGCTATGAATACGAATGTCCCCATAGCAGCCTAAGCCCAGTCACCCTATACATAAGATCCAATCCATCCGGGTCCTCCATTGACCAAATACCATGTCCATTGAAGTGTGGCCTCCAGCAAATAGTCAGGATGGGAGCCAAAGCAGACTAAGCTCAGTGTATAAATTGGCTACCATACCATTTCATCAACGTAATGGGTCCATATTGCCTTCTGCCAGAGTGGCCAATCAGCAATTTCCATAGACGCACTCATAGTCATAATTAATCCTGGTGTGCACATACTCAAGTGCCTGTATCAAAGACTTCCTGCGAAGCTTTCTTATTAAAACAAATTTATGAAGCAGAAAGAACGTGATTTCTTGGGACAGAGAGTCGGATACCTGGTGACAGCTTCTGTACCTTATTTTTAGGGACGCTGCCTTCTGATTTAAATTTATCAGCGCAGGTATCGAACCTCGTTCCCTCGGCCACACGTGCTCATCTCTCTGCTCGCAGAGCCTAGAAAGATCTCACAGGGTACATGTTAAGGGGGTACATTTACGTTACTGTGACATCAAGATAAACGTATCAATCGCTCACATGCCTGAGAAGCCATGGTTTCTGGGTTCATGACCATGGCCACAAGGGGAATTCATCGAGTCGATTTAATCTGCCCTGTGGAGCCTGGAAGTCTTTTGCTGGGGACAAATTCACATTGAATTCATTCGTTTCAGTTCAGTCCCCATCTTTATATAATGTACATCCTTTAATTTCCTCTTACTTTCCCAAAACCCCAAAGGTGTGAGGCTTAAGACTGAACTTTGTAAATGTAAAAAAAAAAAAAATACATATATATATATACACACACACACACACACACACACACACACACTCTAATGTGCTGTTACTCAGTCAAGAATGTTAATTAACCTCCAGCTGAATGGGAAAAAGGGAAGAGAGGCACAAAAAAAGTGAACAAAATTAGAGTGCAGACTATCATTGTGAACAAGCTGTCTGAATGAATTTGATTTTCCAATAAAAAACTTCCATCAAACCATGAGCAGCTCATACACATGGTCTGCTGCAAATTCTAGGAGTGTCTATAAACATGGGGGAAAATGACAATTTTCAATGAATGTTAACAAACTGGAAATAATCAGTTTCTCAAACTCTCCTTTGGAGTCAAATTCAGAATTTGTCTTAAACCCCAGTCTTCATTGCCCTAAAAAGCAGATCTCTCTGCCATGAAAGGCATCCACTGTGTGGCGAGGTCCATTTCCACGGGAACGGAGGGAGGCGGAGCCCCCATCCTTTCAAGCGAGCTGTTCAGATAGGACAACATTAAATCCATTTACTGACAGGCAGCAACACAGAGGCAGGGTGGCATCCACAAATAGCCAAATCTCGAAAAACAGAAGTATTAATGTGCAATTATAATGTCGGATAAACAGAAAAGCATAAAACATGCTGCATTTAGCTAGTGACTTAGAATGACCTCATCTGAAAAGGTAAACAATGACTAAAATGTTGCACTTCTTCCCTTCCAAGCAAGACCTTGATACAGCACAATTTTTAAATTGTTGCAGTCAAATATTGTGAAAAAAATTACCAGTGTAGATGTAAAAAAAAATAACTTAAGGTTTCCATCATAATGCTTTTCTTTCAAAATTGTTTTCCATATTGTAAGCTGAGGAACTGAAGCTTCAGTCACCCATCCCCCCCCCCAACCCACCCCCCACACTACACAAAACACGCACACAGTCACGCAAAAACACCAACCATCTGATGGGGGCAGGAGGTGCTCTTGTCAGATCCTGGCGCACACTTTTGTAGCGAGCCGTACCCCCAAATCTTGCGTGGGTGGCGGGTGGGAATGGGTGTGAGTGTTTGGACAGCTGTACAATTAGGGCTGTGAAGCGGACATGGAGATTCCTACAAAGGGGGGGGGGGGGGCGAAGG
>JAODJW010000035.1:9751843-9762278 GCA_026777045.1 Hyperopisus bebe | reverse complement strand
ATAGTCTAGCAGGACTCTGCCTACAGTTTTTGAAATGAACCTATTCAAACAGCCTTCCGAAGAGGTATCTATGGTGTCGTACATTTCAAACAAGCCAGACAGATGATAACTTTTTAGCTGTTACTGATATAGTATACACAGAATAATTAGTTTACGCCTCAGATGGTTAATAATTCACCCCTCCTCCACCCTTGGTGAAAGAAACCCCCTCCTCAGCAAAAGATGTGACGGTTGAATATTTGAATAGGTCAGCGGGCGTAAATGTGGACTTTGCCGGGGGGGGGGGGGGATTTGTTTTTTTTTTAAATTTTCGTGTCTCGCACTTTCGAGCACAGATGCCTTTGCAGTCATTCTGTTCATTGGCTCCTGTATTGCCCTGTAAGCAAATACTCACCGCGGGCAACACTTCTCCCAGATACAAGTGCTTGCTTGTAGGTGGTTAAATATTAATATACTGTAGCAGCGGCAGACAGAGGATGAATCTACTTTATAGTTTCCCAGTTGTGCGTGGTGCTGGAGCGATCAAAGGCTCGCCTTTCTGCTTAATTTAATATGGCTTCCCTGGCCCCCACCTCGACCACGTCAGAACGAAGATGGAGCGGTCACACTGGGCCCATCTGCAGATCCAGCGGCGTTATTCAAAAGGTCACTGGAGCCGGAGCCAGGGGGATGTGTTTTTCTTGGGCATGGCCAGGCCCCTGTACCATTTGGTAGTCATTGCGATGCTGATCATCACGCTCTATATTAGCTAGGTCACCCGAGATGGAGACCGGCACCCCCATCATGACCGGATGAAAATCAGTTCCTGAATTTCTTGTAATGCTCGGAAGCACTCGTATGTGCCCTTTGTGGTTTGTCGCACTGAGCTAATGCCTTGTGATTTGTTGCTAAGCTAATGTCTCGCTAAGCTAATGGTGCACTAAGCTAATGGTACACTAAGCTAATGTCTCGCTAAGCTAACGCAAAATAATGCAGGGAAGAATGGCCTTAACATTACGAGTGACAGGGCACAGCTAAGCTCAGGCCTCCCAGATCTTGCCGTGCCATTCAGGTTTCACATGCTAATTAAATAGCCATCGAGATCCCACCATCAATCCACAGGCCAACACTAATCACAAGCGTGTATATTACTTCTGGAAAATACTCCAGCACTCACTATTTATTAACTAAGCTCATGGTAGCTGGCTCGGCCCGAAAGACTGATGAGCAACGCAACCTGGCCATTACGCATCTCTTTGACATTCAAGCTGCATTTACGTTGAGCGCAGGCTCTCCCGTGTCGAGCCGTCTCTGTGTATCCTGTATCCTTCAGCCTAAACTGTATATCAGCTTAAAAATAACAGTCTCTGCACTGACGAGCTGTCACCCACCTCCTAAATGTTCCCTTTGTGCTGGCCGCTTTGAAACTCACACGTCAGTTATTTGACTTTCTCCGCCTTCACACCCCCTTCATAGGCCCCCCCAAATCCCTTTTTTGTTTCAGTCCTTGCGAACACCATTTGGCCCAGGGTGTTGAGCCCTGCTCTACCCACAACTTGTCCATCCCTCTCTGACACACCAACAGAGGAAATCCATCTTGCGGTATGGTGTTTTCCTCCTTCAGGAGGACGGCGCAAAAAATCTTCGGGGTCGCTCTGAATGCGGAAATGTAACCGGGGCCGAGTCAGACAGTTGAAAACAAATGCAAACCGGAATCATGTGCCCCTCCTTCACTTCCACGTGCTTCCCATGTTCCCCAACACTGTACCCTTCCCAGAGTGCACCATGTGCTCATGGCATGCATATCCGGGCAGATGTGTGTTGAGATCTCGGGAACACGTGTGGTAGTAAGGCGAGAAGATGAGTGTGGCAAGAGCTGGCCGCTAAAAATACGCTAATGTATTTATAACGAATGCTCCCTTTTCCCGGGGAAAATCCAGAGGGACCGAATTACCGGGGCCCCATTTCTAAAAAAGGCACCAATCAAAGACAGAGATTTCCATCTATAGTTGCTGTGGTGCACACCGAATTTTTAAGGCGTCTGCGCTTTGAAGTGGCTGTGGGGATTAGAGAGAGGGAAAGCTGTGTAGCACGGACAAGCTGGAGCGCCAAAAAAAAAAAAGAGAGAAAAACACGCTCAGCTTTCACTCTCTCTGATGGGAGAAGACGTGGAATTAAACACACAATGTTACCCCCGTCGCACACACAGACCAAAAGCCGCAGGGCCGTGTGCATCGGTGAACAGGAAGTGATGTCATTTCAGGCTACCTTATTGACTGGTGTAATGTGTCCTAAGGCTTCATTTCTTCCAACCTCACTGATCACGATTCTTAGTTCACTGCAGAAAAATATACCAGGACACTGCATTGACCATGACGTATGGCTCTTTTCAATTGTAATGCAATTCAGACTCCTGTAAAAGGTGTAGGTCCATGTTACATGCGTCTCAACATACATTGAAACAAGCACAACAGGTCTTGATGCTCGTTCACAAATGCGCCAGACCACCATGTCTGGACTGGAACACAGCAACAGACAGCGGTCCTGAGCACCTCATATACGCTTTGTGCTCACTATGCCAGCCAAGATGCGTGTTGATGAGACTAAGCTGAGCTGTTTGAAGTATATATAACTTCAGACATATTGCTAGCTGCGTGAAGGTGCTACTTGTGAAGCCCCAAATTTCTGTGAGCGCTTCCTGAACAACCACAGCCTGCTGAGCCCTGTATGGTAGCCTGGCTTCTTCCGTGCCAGCATTCCTGTCTCCTCCTCATCTTCCTCTTCCTTCCATTAAGCTGTGGCCAGGTGATCATCCAGTACAGCTTCCACACAGGATGTAACAGATGTCAGATGGGCGTCCACCCCAACTATGAAATTACGGCTTCGGAACACAGCTGCGAGGAAAGGAAGTGAGTCACCGGTTTTAAAATGTAGACCTACCATGAAGCAAAAGTGTAAAATCATGGTGGGGGGGCAGGTGGTCCGGCTTCGCCACTGAGCGAGAGAGGTGCTTCGACAACTAGGTGCCTCACTGAGGGAACACAAGGCCTAATCTGCCTTTTCATCTCATTTTGTACTGGATCCTATTTGAGGTGTAACAGTGGGAGAGCCGCAAGCTGCTAAGGGGGCGCAGAACCAAGCAAAGGGCAAAGGGGGGCACCTCTTAATGGAAAGTCAGCTCCTGAAGACAATTCCCAATCCTTTACCCATCTGCCCCAATGAAATCCTACCATGAAAGAAATCAATAGTCATTGTAGCCTTCTTCCTCTCATACGCTATTTCTCTGTTAAGAAGAAGGCTGTCGCTTCTCCGGCTGACCTCAAAAAAATGGCGCGTCGGAAGGCCTCTGTCGCCATGAGTCATATACTTAAATAGTAAATTACGGTTTCACCATTCTGGTAGAGAGAGAGAGCGAGATAGCATTGTCCCCAGAAAATCTATCAAGTAGAGGAGGATTGCTTTCCCCTATCAGTGAGCGGGAAGACCATAATACGGATTATTTAGATCCAAGACAGCGAATGCCGAGAGAAGCGTTTGAATTGATGGCTTGTGGACGGTCCTTGCAGAACCCATTTCCCTTCAGCAGCCCCAGCTGACCATGTAAGATAGAGAGCTTCAGACGTTAAAGACCACGACCACCGCTTTCCAGAGGTCTGCTTTAGGTCTTTGGCTGCAAAATGCACTACTCTTGCCCCCCGGGAGGAGAATCGGTGAGAATACCGGGCTTGAGTGTAATTCTTGGCGGTAAAGGCTTACGGCTTAACCTCACGGCCACCGATCCGTTAGAGAGACTGGTGAAGGTGCTCTGCTCTGTGAGTTGGTCCCTTCCAGCACTTTCTTATTTCCAGAAATTTCCGAGATTGGGTTGTCACAGAGACGGAAGCCCCATTAATCAGCAATCAGCTAAGTGCTTTACCCACCAAAACTAAGAAGCTAATGTCAGCCCAGGAAATGACAACAATACTGTCTCCTCAAATTGCAATAGGATGCCAGATCAACTGCAATAAACACTTGGATCGATAACCTATTTCCCTGTCAGGTAGGCAGAATTAACTAATTCCCGTGAGCCAGTGGGCATGTGGCCTGTGAGACACCTGAGAAGTTCAGACATGGGCATGACACTGGAAGAAGAAAAGCCAGCACGATTCACACTGGTGCAGTCCGAAGTACGCAAGAGAAGACTTTGAGTACCCAAGTTATTCTGTGATCGTGCCTTAGAAAAAAAAACAAATCAAGAAAGTAATTGATCAGCAACTTGTATTTTTAAAATGCCAGCCACTTACGCTGAACGTCCTATAAAGAGAAAAATTCACTTAATTTGCAGTTGATGTATAACTAATCTCAGTTGATCCGTGTGATCAGATGTAAGCTGGTCTCATGTTGCCTTCTCCTTAGCCAAGTAGAGATTTACTTATCTCTCAAAATTATTTTACGCAATCTTGGTGCGATTTCGAGGGCAAACAAATGCAGTGTTATTCATTTGCTGACTTCATAACCGAGATTTACCTACTTAAAAAGCAGCCTCCAGGTAGCATACTGATTGAAGCCGGCCTCAGACCGGGAGGGGTCTGAGGTCCAACACAGCGTAAAGTGCACTTCTGAAATTTCAGCATAAAAGACCAGCATGTAGAAATGTGGAAAGTGCAGGACCGAGACAAATACTTCTAGCATAATATGTAATGGCTTATATGTAATAATACATAACTACTGGTGATTTTGACGTTGTTTGTAGCTTGTTTCTCTGAACCTATTTCTGCCTGCGGGCTGGTTCTGTGACCTGCTGTGCAGTGTGGTCCTGGGGAAATGGGATTGCATGTCCAGATGTGCACCTGCGCTCAGCACCTGGCTCATGCACAGCAATATTCAGACCCATCTGGCCCTGCGCCCAAATGGCACCGCAGGAACACTGATGTCTGTACCCACGCACCTCCAATACTCCACATCTCACCCTGGCCCCAAAGCGTATTTCCCCTGTTCCATCCCGGATTGAGGCAGCGCCAGAGGGGAAATTAAAACAGCTCGTACTCTCTGCAGTTGCTTGTAGCTGGTATGCATTAGTTAGCAGACAGCTAAGAGATTCTCATGTGGGGACCACGATTCATAAAAGACCTCCAGCAGGGAGAGCAAGGGGGGCAAAGGTATCATAGCCTCTCAAAACGGTCCTTCAGGTCCACTGAAAATGAATTGGCCCCAAAGTTATATTGATTTTGCCAGTACTGGCGAACATTTACCCAAGGTTGCATAAGCTGGTACGTCTCTCTCTTTGTCTCCACACCCTGTTTGCAAAGCTCTGATTGCCATAACAGCCCCACATTCTGTGACGCGCCATGCTGGGGAAAGTGGGGGGAGGGCTTTCCTTTCCATTCCCGCTAGGCCCCTGCACGCCATGTTGCTGAGATATGTCTAGCATGACCTTAAAAACGCGGCTCCAGGACCCCCTTGGGCCACCACACTTTCCTGCTCTCTTCGTCTGACATACGCTCCAGAAGCTTAATTAGTTTTCCAGTACTTAAGACAAAGTTGCTAATGAATTTGATTAAGGAGTTAGGCGTTCTGATAGAATGGCGTTCCCTTGACAACACTTGACAGAAGTGGGGGGGGGGGGGGGGGGGTGCTGCCTACGGAAGCCTTATATGGACATTATTATAGTTATCATAGTGAGATGTAGAGGGGGAGCCCTCGGCATGGATATTATGGTGTCACATGGGGTAGACCCGTCCAGCCACACAGAACACGACCGAGAACACGTGTTTGGCTCAGGCGCAATCCAGACACGACTAATCGCTCGGCCGAGCAAGCTGCCACGACACGGCAAACGGCAAGAGGCTGAGTGGGGCTTTGAAGCATAATGTCGGGGGGTAATTACATGGAGAAGGCAGAGAGATGGTGCGGAGAGAACCCCCACGCTGGTCCGGCCGCTGCCGACGGGAGCCGCTTTTTAATGTATGCAGCGAGTGTCGCCGACACAGATCAGCTGATCGAGCAAGTTCCACAGTTCCCCTTCTGTGGCCATTACCGCCGTCGCTGTCTAAAGTCTGATTAAATTAGAAGCCAGAGAGAGAGAAATTCCTTGCATCTGCCAGGCGTAGAGGCAAAAGAAAAGGGGGGGGGGGAGAAAAAAAAATCAATGTTGTGTGTGAGAATCCTAATGAAGGTAAGGCTGGACCCCCCCTTACAAATCACCAGCAGATTCTGCCTGTTTGATGCTCGTGTGATCGAGGGCTAAGTGTGGAGCTGTGTGATAATAAAAAAAGATAAACGCCTTTTTCAATTAAACTAGGGGACATACTCACTTTAACAGCCCGGCTTGAGAATGAGCAGAGAGAGAGGGGGAGGGAGTGCTTTTTTTTTTTTTTTAAAAAAGGACTGACGCGTGCCTCTGTGTTCTGCATAATTTATGGGCCAGACAAAAACAAGCCGGCTGCAGAACCCGGCCCACTCTGTACAAAAAAGCCGAAACTGCGTTTCCAGGAACAGCGACCCGCATCTCCATATTGCCCTCGACAAAGCTACACTGTCGCTGTCTGACGCAACCGAGGTAAATCGGTGCTCGCTCGTGCCTCCCTGATCAGGACGCCTGCTGACACGAGTTCCTGTTAAGCTTGTAAGCGTGGGCTATAGGAGCAAGGAACTGGGGCTTGGGGTGCGAGTCGTGTTGAGGGCGGCAGACCCTCCCTCCGCCTGTGTCTCTGGGGGAATAGCGACGTTGAAGGACACTCTCTCTGGCTGCCCAGTGCTCCAAAAGCCTGCCGTTTCAGCAGGGCCAGTCCCTCTGGGTCAGAGTGAGGCTGGGTTCTGCCTTCGGAAAACTTTCTGAAGTGCGGGCCTGGCGGAGAAGGACACACACAGCACCTGACACACACATTTTCGGCCCACAGATTTTGCTCGTTCCCTGTCATCCGTGGGGATGCGGTGACTGTTTTTCTGAGTCCTCCCATACACTCTCATCATAATCCATCATTCCTCACACTAACAAACAAATTTCTGCACATTCATTTCTTAAAATAAATGAAAGACCTTTTTTGGGGGGATGTTCCTCATGTTTCACAATGCTTATTTTTAGTTTTTCGGGAGACTTCATATGAAAACTCAACCATGCTCATGCACACGCATAACACGCATGCACATGAGGAAAGAATCACAGGGCATCCAGCAGACACTGCATGGTCATACCCCTGCAGAAATCCGACAGAGCGGCAGTGACCCCTGACCCCTGACCCCTGCCCTCACTAGTGGCTCCTTTCGCTATCTCAGCTCCCCTGCACTATTTCAGCTTGTCACAGTGGCACAGAATCGTCAGTCGCCTGTCGCAGGTTTCATATTGGGGTCAGAGTGAACGACGTGACGTCAGTCCCAGACTTGGGGGGCTGAATGTAAGCAATAATACGACCGAATATGACTTTGCCTGTTGAGTTTATTAGTCTGTTATTATTATGATATTTATTCTTTATTCTCTTAGCAACTGTAAACTATCTCTGCTCTTCTTCAGCATACCCCCTTAAATCAACATGGTTATAAAATCACACACTGAACTGTTGCTCTTGTGAAAAAATGGTATCCTTCATCATGAGATCAGGAATAAATAATCTGAGAAACAGGACTGCTGAAAAGCTGGAGCCCCAGTGGGGCCCCCAGCATGCAATGGTGGAGTAGCGGGAATGCGGCGCGAGTGCTGACCCCAGCTTCTCAGTCTGCGCCTACTCGCTGCCGGCCGCACCGTGCCGGTTTCGATTGCCTGGCCGAGATGCCGCGGGTCCCTGCCACACACCACGCGCGCAGACGGCAGCCGCGGATGAGCCCACGCACACACAGGAGAGCTCACACTCTGGCTTGGATGAGAAAAAAAAACAACATTCACTGATGAATCTCGCCATGAGGGAAGCTATCAGACTCAATCGGTGTTTAACAGATAGCACTGGACCTGGCGGAGCATGAGCTTCTGCTGCACCCGCTCCTCCTTGGCCGTGATTCTGTATTAATTTATTTATAAAATTTATCATTTGAAAAACATTATTTATTTATTTAGAACATGATTATTTAAAAATTCCCATTTACGACCCGCAGCCCCTGGTGCTTAATAATTAACTCCTTGGTGGCACCCGGCAAGCATTTAAGAGGGCAGAGTTGGCAATGGGTGTCCCGAGAGCGTCCCCCGAGCATTGGAGAAGGGCAAGGTGCTGCAGCTGTGTCGCCAGACAGCCGCGAGTCCGTTCGGGGACCGAGTGTGGCAACGGGGCCATCTGGAGGTGAGGGACAACAGAGCGAGAGCCAGGAGCAGCTGAATAATTAACCGCCCGTCATCGAGGGTTTCGAACGGGAGAAGATGGTGTGACGAGAAACTCCCCATGGCGGGGAAAGAGGAGCATGAGGCGACCACCTCATTACGCACAGGGATGGGGGCTTTTTATCACTGGGGGGAGAGGCTAATTGACCCACACAGTGTGTCCGCCTCCGGTTCGAGTGATGTGGGTGGCATGTGACCACCTACACGGCCATATGGTCTCCTGGGGAACATGTCACCTTCGGGCAATGTGCCAGAGCGCAGTCCACACCCCAACACATCCGTGTTTGCCCTGCATTCTCCAGAAGAAGATACTGAGGGGAAGGCCCTCCTCTTTTCTTTTCTGTTTTCTTTTTTTTCCCCGACTGCTGAGAAATTTAACCGGTCCGTACAGCACGCTCCACCACGCTCCATCCCGTTCCCCTCAGGCTTCCGGAGCGGAACGAGGGCCCCCACCGAGGAAAGTAAACACCAACGCTTTTAGTTTCCTTGAGTCCACTGACAGCGAATGCCAGTGACTCACAGGAGGAGTGCTGGGAATTCTCTCGTTTCGCAGGCAGAGCCGCGGGCCCTGCTCCTCCTGCAGCAATTTGCCGCTCCCGGCCGTGGCGCTCACGCCGAGCCGCTCTCCTCGCTGGATCCGCACTTTCTCCTTATTTGGTTCCCCGCATTATTAACTGGAGAGGGAGGGAGGGTTTTTGGCGAGCTGTAAACACGCTCCTGAGATTAGAGACGGATTTGTCCCAGAGACTGACGCCATGGAGACCAGAGTGACAGGGCCTGGGGGCTGGGGGGGGGGGTGATAAGGCAAGGTCAGTTTTACGGAAGTCGCTACTTCTGCAGTGAGGCCAGCTACCTTGCGGGGAAAAAAAATAAAACGTGGTATTTTTACACGCCTACGTGGGAGTGTTGACATTTTTAACGTGGCGAGCAGCTCGATCCGTGTGGCGCGTTCGCAAAAAGGGGACGCTTTGAACCAGCCACCGATTCCCATCACAGCCGGGTGACATTTTTCACGCCTGCGGCCACACACCCTGATTATCCCTCTGAAGTCAGCATGCCTAAGATACAGTAGGATGTCTGTACAAGTACCCCGTGAAATTCTGAGCGACATTTTGCAGACAGTGAAATTCAACAGTAAAACAGACTGAAGAGGCATTGTTTATTGTTCTGAATTAATTTCTTTATGCAGTTAAGACTCTCGGTAAACATCGTGAGCTTTTCTCCTAGCACTAGTAGTAACTTTCCTAACACGGATTAGTCTTGTGCTAAATAGCTTACTTTCAGTTCTTGTGCTTCGTCGTCCAACTTTGACAGCGTGCACGTGATTAACCTTGATAATGTGACACATAATTAGCCTCAGCAATGTGGCTGATGCACTCATTAGTTGCCTGGGAATCCCTTTAATCTTGCAGCTCCATTCTTTTTTCTTGGAAAGATGCTGCTTTTGTTGCTATTAAAGATCTGATTCGGTCAGTATATTCTGGTTTTTAATGGTAATGGGGTCTAGCACTTTTGTTCGGTGATGTCTTAATTGTTAATTTTAAGTAATAAAATGTTGAAGGATGAAGCCTCTCTTCCATTTACTTCCAATTACTCAAAAATGAGGGATATAAGCTATAAACTTGCAGGAGTGTAATTTTCCAATCGTATTAGCTTCAGAGGCTTGAAGGGACCTAATTTCATTCAGCCTGAATGTTGGAACCAAACCAAGATCTAAAGGACTCAGGTGTTTTGTGGGGGAGAGCCGGCAGTGGGTCCCAGGCACTGTCTGAGCGTCAGCGTGGAGGCTAACTGGGCCTGGGTCCGATGTGGTGAGACTCTGGCCTGTCAAGAGGTGGATTAGCAGGCGAGCTTCCCTGGCGTAGCTCTGGGGAGGAGACAGGAGGCTCTGCAGCCAAGACAGCCGGCCCTGCATTGTTCTCACTGGATCCAGCGCCCGTAAGGGGATTTCCCCTCATTGGCAAGTCAAGTGTCCCCACATTCCATCTGCTGCGGATGGGGCCGCTAGGCACAGAGGAACCCCCCCCCCCCCATACACACACACACACACACACACACACACACATACACACATAAAAATAGAAGCAGAGCAAGGAAACCAGCCGCCTGGCTCATTACACTCTATGACAGCATGGAAGATGTGCGATCAGCCCTGCTGGGGGGGGGGGGGGG
>JAODJW010000035.1:9717528-9737076 GCA_026777045.1 Hyperopisus bebe | reverse complement strand
CTATCTATCTATCTATCTATCTATCTATCTATCTATCTATCTATCTATATCTATCTATCTATCTATCTATCTATCTACAGATGCAATGTATTGTGATACATAAATGCAGTGTAGATAAACAACACATATGTGAACAGATTCCAGAACAGAATTACTAATGGTGAGTCTGAAAGGCAGATTAAGAATGTACAAGATGACCTCAGAGTCAGGCTGACAGAGACATGCCACGTCTTTTCTCACTTCCAGCCTCGAGTCAAAAGCAGGTCTGTTGGTGTCAAATCTGAATAATTCCCGAATCTCATTCGGGGACTTAATTGCCGCTGTGGAGCCCTGAAGTGCGTGTCAGTCTCTGTCATCGCCGTCCTCCGCAGAAGAGGTGAGCAAAACCAGAGCCATCCCAGGTGTGCCCACGTTAACAGGGCATTACCAACCCCACACGAAATAATCCGTCACTCACGGCCATCACAAGTAATACCCAGTTGCATGTATTATACGCCGAACCAATTAATTCACCATGTCAATTATGTCATTATGTCAATTTACATGACAATGACTCACTTGATAGTCATTAAAAAGTGCATTTATATTCCACCAGTGGGAGAAGGTTAATCAGTCTTCTGAGAGCCCAGATAACACTAATATTCTAGAATGCTGCCTTTGATTAAGGCAATTCGCCGAATCACTCTGCACATTCGCACAGGTTATTCACATAATTTCACACCTTAGTTGAAAAGGACGCAAAGGGATTTATGCTCATATTCCCGCTTATGTTGCCCATCTGCCCGGAAAGGATGGACCCTACAATTACTGCCTTGTTAAGTACGTACAAACCTTCTCAAACTACCCTCCTAGTAAACAGTGACAAGACAAGAGTTGAAGTCCCAGGAGGGGAACTGTTAAAACACACCTGTGATATTTACCGCCACAGACGTTTTATTGCACGGCAAATTAAATACAAAATGATGTGTGTCAAGTAAGCAGGAGTTTATTGTCATATGTAGTTTGAACAGTGATGTGTTTGGTCACATGACTCCAGCCGGCTGTCAGTTAATGGTGCATCAAAGAAAAAACCAGCAGTGAACAGCAGTGCCAGTCAATAAGGGCGACGGAACAACGAGTAATGTGGGAAATAAATAACACAAAATAACTAACACAAAAAACAATATAAAAACAACTGTGTCACAAAATTTAAAATTAGCAAATGAGCAGGGGTAATAGATGGTATCTGAAGATGAACAGGGAGGCAATATAGGAAAGTGGGAATTGTTCTGGATCCCTGAAAAGGACTCGGGGAGCACAAGATATCAGGAGGGGGTTGGACTTGCGGGCCTGGCGTCTGCCGTCCCCCCGGCAGCACACAGGCAGTGAAACTGTAGAGGAACCACAGCCGAAAGACAAGGAGGGAGGGGGGAACAAAATCAATGAGTGGAGATCTCTGAGCGGGGGAAGAGAAGCAAGGGAGAGGCTGACTTGTTCCGTGACGTGGCCTCGGTGGTAAGCGATAGCCAGTTCTGGGGCTGGCCAATCAATGAGCCCTCTGTGTCCACCCCTCCCATCTGCACCGCCACCCACACGCCACCGGGGACCCCCAACGAGGCGACATGTGGGCCCCACATAGATCCAGAGTCGGTCACTGTAAATCGATCAGCGATGATGACGCCCCCCAGGGGCCAGAAATGGGAGAGGCACTTGTAAACCTGACGACGGGATGGGTGGCAACATAGTGTACCAATCTCCCTGTGTGCAGCCTAACAGCAATGTAATGCTGGAGGAGGGGGGGGTGCTCATTTTATTGTGTTGTTGTCAAGAAAATAATATACCACTGCAGGTAATGTGCTGAGATTCTCAAAGGCAAGCCGAGCTTTACGACCAATCAATCGTCAGCAAAGCCGGTGCCATTTCCACAATTCCTGTTCACCTCCAAATCCGGGTGTGTGCAGTTCACCATAGCAGCTTTTCAAAAACCAAATAAAATATTAGTCTTTTATCTCCCTTTGCCGTTTGAAAGAGGCAATTATGCAGCGGGGTTCGGTCCCCGTCTTTGCCAATAGGGTAATTTGGTGGAGCGAGAAAAGGTCGTAATGTGACGGTGACTTATTTACGAAGCTTGTGACGACATTTCTCCTAGCTTGCAGGACAAAAGGCGGAGTGGGAAGCGGCTGATCGCCCGGCAGACGTGCATGGCCCGCCCACCCGAGGGCCTTTGAGCTCGCCGTCCTGCAAGACGCAGCATCGCGGCAGGTTTCACTATGAATGTAAAGGGGGGAAAAAAAACAACTTTATATGCTTAGTGAATCAATTACTCAGAAATGCACGACAGTGCAAGTCTCAAAAATAGAACGGGAAAAACGCTCAACTTTATGCAGAGATATTAGATTAAGCTCGGCTCGATTATTCGACATCGACTGGTGACAGATCCCTTTTATTTTGTTCCAGAGAGATAATGGATTTAAGGCCTCCCTCCTTTTTTCCTTTTTCCTTTTCTGCTCACCTCAGTTCTGCAGCGAATGCTGAATTCGCAGTATAACGGGTTTGATTTTATTGCGACGGGGCTAATCGATATGTCCAGTCTATTCCAGGACACTGGGGCTCTGGATACAGTCGCGACTTTGGTGAAATGGCGGTCAGCCTAAAGCGCTGTGAAGGGAAGGACCGGCCGGAGTCCAGAAGTTAGGGTAAAACTCGAAGAATCACACAAACCAGAGCACGAAAAGACACTAGCAATCCACAACATTAATGACAGGACTAGGGAAAGACTAACAGGGATTTAAATACAGAAACTTAATCAGACATGACTAGAAACAGCTGGTAACATGGGGATTCCACATGTGGTTAACGAGGGGGCGTGGCACACAGGAGGAGCAGCACGATCGAGACGTGACATGGTGGGCTTAACGCCATAGTGATAATCTATCGATGTCCCACTTTTACGCCACATTTCTTTATGCCACAGAAAAAGGCTTCATTCCTCAGCATCATAATGTTCTCAACATTTCATGAGATTGACGAGTAACATTTTATCAATAACTCTACAACAGCCAGGACAGCTCCCACTTTGCATCAACTTCACATAAGTAGGTGATAAAAATATTTGAAAGAATAATATGGACAGTGTTATCCCATCTAGAAGGTCTTCTGTATTGGACAAGCCGTTATGGAAGATGGATGGAGGATTAGTGTGTGAGGATTAGTGTTTCTATGTAGCGGAGTATCTTTGCTAATGGACAAAAGTATTAGGAGCTGCAATTTTGTCCATCAGAAAGGATCCTGACTATGGTGTTGGGCATTAGCATTGAATGTAGCCACATCGTTGACCGTTAGCAGTGAGCATGGTCATCTTGTTGACCATTAGCATTGAGAATAGCTACATCACTGATCGATAGCAATGAGCTTGCCATAGTGTTGACCATTAACATAGAGCGTAGCTACATCGTTGACAATTAGCAGTAAGCATGACCTTAGTGTTGACCATTGACTTTGAGTGTATCTATATCATTAACCCATTAGCAGTGAGCATGGTAATAGTGTTGACCATGAACAGTGAGGTTGGCTGTAATGTGAACCATGTGAACCAGTAGCACTGAGGTTAGTTGTAGTTTTAACAATTAGCAATGGTTCTAGTTGTATTGTTAACAATTATCATGGAGTCTGAATGTCTTTTTTACTATTAGCAGTGAGTTCAGAAATAGTGTTGACCTTTAACGATGCTCTGGTTGCAACAGGGAAGCAGGTTATAGGCATAATTAAAAGAAAAAACCCTAAAATGTCATGTGGGCCACACACGCCTTTGTTATTGGGTCAAAGAAAGGACAGTTTCCAAATAACACGCGGACAGACTTTCCCGGACGTCTTTGGAATCTCACAGACAAAGCAATGGCTGAAGGGTTCGGTCTGCTGACAGCGCCTATCACTCACATTATTGGGCTTGTCTTCCTTCCCAGCTCAAGGCTGTCAGCGCTTAACGAAGACAGAGCCACTGAAACCACTCAGATGGGACTCAGGCTTGTCCCTTACTCGCTCCCGAGGAAAGAAATAAATAAACAGAAGGTCATCTGTGGTAAAAAGCATAAATTATGTATCCCTGTCATACAGGATAGATCTGGATTTGAATCTCCGAGACAGGGCACATACAGCAGACCTCAAAAACAGTTGTAAGGTATAAATATTTCATGAACTTTTTTTCTTCCTTGAGAAATACAAAAATAGATTAACTGCTAGTTATATTTTCAGCACCCTCTCATATTTATTTACCTCTCCTTCATAAAGAGTCGACCGAGATCCCTTCAGACGCAGCGGACCTCACTGGTCCTGAGAGATTTGCTTCCCCCCAGCTGAGATGAAAGGCTGCATCTTTTTTTATATTAATTTAAAGAGAGTCGTGTTCTCTATCCACGTGAAACACTTTTCACATGATATTGCAGAAAGGCAATAAATAGATTAACAGTTGTGTTGTGTAAGGGGAGGGTCACATGATGTATGAACAGCTGCCCACAGCCTAAAAACCATCAGCACCCTATAAATCGCTTAGGGGATGTAGCAGATCTGTCCCTAACCCCACCCATCCCCAGCTCCAAGCAGCAGTTTTTGCGGTAAACGTGTAGTGTGACAGATCTGCACTGGAGAATTGGAGTCTCTATCTGTCGGCTGTAGCTGAGTGATTAACGGCGTTTTAAGATCCCTCCCAAATGTAATGCGTGGGGGATGAAAATCCTCTTTGCCGGCAAATCCTCTCTCTGATGCGGTTAATGACATCATATAGAGGGCTCGCTCGCCATTCGCTGCAGAGGGACTGCCGATGGAAACTAATGATGTCAAACACATCTGCTGGAACATGCCACAAAATCCACGTCGCTCCAGATATCACGAAAGCGAAAAAGGAAACGACTGTAAGACTTATCACTGAGGGGAGGTGGCAGTGGAGGAACTCCCTGCACCCATCCTGGCCTATGGGAAGTCTCAAAGCCTAGAGAGAAAGGTTCCCTTGAGACACCAAACCTTCCCGAGCGCTGGCTTTGCGACGGGCAGCATTTAAACGGGGCTAAATTTAGCGCCTGGCTTTTCTGGAGTAAACTCTCCCAATTCTTTCAAAGTTTTTCAAGGTTTAGGTGCTTTGAGTCCTTGGCTAGACGGGCAACAGCCCTTGGCTGTAGCAGAAGTGATCAAGAGACTGTGTGACACATCCAGCCATCCAAAGATATGTCTCCCCGTCCGTCAATAAAGCCATCAATTTAACATAAAACTTTAAATGACATATTCCCGCTCCACCCAGCAATTAAAACGAAGGCGGCTGAAGGCAGACACGCCAAGGCGCCGTGAAGCTTTTTAAAAGAAAACGTGGGCCAGGGATTAGCCAATCCCCAGGGAGCCCTGGAGACGGGCAGGAAGCGAAGTGGACCATGGCTTCCCGCCAGCGGCGAGCAGTCTTCAGCTGTGCACATCCGGCTGCAAATGGCCGAACTCAGTTCTCTGCAAGCTGTGCCGTGTCAGCCAAATTGGAGTGACAGAACATATTAAAATTAACAATCGTTCCGAATCCCACGGCATTATCGAGTAAGGCTCCCCTTGATAGGGCCCGACTCAATTACGTAAATTGTTAAGACCCCTCGTGTGCACTAAAGTAAAACACTGAATTGATTTAATTAAAAATAACTGTCTTAAATGACTATTTCAAGGAGATAGCTTGTACTGAACGGCTAGCAGCTACATGCTGTCCTTTCCATTAATTGGCCGGCCTCGTCGAGAGGCTGCTTGAGATGTAATTTTTAGGAGATTAGCACTTCGGAATTTGCCACTGGAGGAAAACCGTTTTATGATATTCAGGGTCAATTTTGACTCAGGCTAACATAGATATTATATGTAAAGCCTTATTTTTAAAAGTATGAGGATAATTTTAACACAATGAACTTGTGCACTGGTGCCCTGTCTCAGCCCTGCCCCAGGGTGTCCACTGTTTCATACCCAGTGCTTCCTGGGACAGGCTCCAGGCTTACTGTGACCTTGTAATGGATGAATGGATGGATGGATTCATGCCATGACCTAGGGACAGATACCATGACTTTTCAAAATGACTAAAAAATACTTTTGACATATATTAAGTTGTTTTATACTCTGGCTCAGAGAAAGAGTTTCTCAGTTTATATAAGATTAATGTGTTGCATCAAGGGGTTTTGGAACTGGGGTGTGGGGGGGTACATATACTGCCCCAATATTTACTTTGGCTTCATTCACCCCCCCTCCACCCAATAAATAGACCTTTGCCTTTAAATTATTAAGTTGTGCCCCCCCCTCCAATAACTCTCTCCCACACTGCTGTGCTGCACAATTAACTGCAGGGACCACCATCTTCACATAAACCCAGTAATATCTGACCCACTAAAGGAACACAGACATCCTTTGTCCTGCTTACTTCTCAAAGTGTTCCTTATACTTTAAAAAAGGCTTTTCTACCCTTGATGCAGCGGATTTCACAGCATTGCGTTATATTAATAAATAACTCACCATTATGTGGAGCAACGTGCCATAGTGGTGTGTCTCACTCCTTATTTTAATGGTTGCATATAGGTTTTAATGAAGTATACCTGCTGCCACCCCCGCCCCATTTTAGCGGGACTCTCTCACTGACACCGAGGACGGAGACACCAGGAGCGGGAGGCAGAGAAACATCAATGCTGGATCGGTGCCAGGCTTTTCTTTAAAGTCAAAGATCCATGAAAGTTAAAAAAAGGTTCAAAAACGGCAGGAGCGAGGGTGCGCTGGGGAGGGGGGGGGGACTCTCTATGCGCCATTTAACCCCGGGGAACCAATAAACCTGCGGCAACTGATTCAAGTACTGGGGAGCTTCAAAAAAGAAGAGCTGTAAAGAGGGAGCACGCCACGGACCGAATCGCCTGCACTGAACTTTATGTTTGTCGAGGTGAAATTCGGGTATGGGAAAGCAAAAACTATGATTATTAGACTCTTGGCCAACCCACAAGAGGTCTGTACTGTAAATAAAGCAATCTACTGATCTGTCAATAAGCTTTATACGTTGATATTATTAATATGTTTGTTTTTATTCCCGTCTGGAAAATGGATTTATGGATGGGGCAGAGTGTGTCTCAGCTGGTTAGTCTTCTGTGCCCCCCCCCCCCCCAAAATGCTCCAGAGGTGCCACATAAATGGCCTGACCCTGTACTGGGGTCAAGCTTTGCTCTTAACTCTGTGTACATGTCAAGAACGAGATAGGGCATGTGAAAAGAACTATTTAAATGCACTTGTGTAAATTTCATTATTTCATTACACTTGTTGTTTAAAAGCTTGTTTCTTTCAGTTAAATATTTTATCTCCTTCAACTAATGTTACACATGAGAATTTCCTGATTAGTATTATGTATTTGATGTGTATTTGATATATGCACATATAATACACACATACTACCTGTTTAATCAAGCTGAAATCCACCCACTGCTGGGATGCAGCCCCACTGCATGTGCTGGGATTGTTCACCGCTGAGGAGCCCTGCTTTTCCTGCTGGTTGCTGCATCCCTGACCCCAGAGCAGCCACCCACTCACGCCCACCCACTCGGCCTGTTTCGGAGGAGAAGCAGCGCGTTTCTTAATGTGCTTTAGCTGCGTCTCCACTCTCCAGGATGGCCTTCCTCCAGCTGGCCGCCTCTGCGTCTGCGCAGCAATCTGTCGGAGCTCACATCCCAGCCTGTCCCTGTCCATCGCCTGCCTGCATGCCGCCCGCCCACCACCTCAGTCTATGTCCATTCGCACCCCAGGGCTGGCTGTCCAGAATCAGCCAGTAACATCAGGTGGGGAGGGGGGGTCTGTGCCAGGAGGAAGGAACAACCCAGGTTTAGCTGGACAGGGGAGCCCAGACAGGGACAGGGGAGCCCAGACAGGGACAGGGGATGTGAGGGCAATACTGGAGTAACAGGTGAGGAGCATGGGGATGTGAGAGGACACCAGCCTCAGGACCACTAAGAGAGGCGTAACTGAGGAGGTATACGTGAGGGAGGTATAGCAGAGGGTGGTGTAGCAGAGGGAGGTATAACTGAGGAGGTATAGGTGAGGGAGGTGTAGCAGAAGGAGGTATAGCAGAGGAAGGTGTGGCACAGGGAAGAGTAGCAAAGATGCTGCGACCCCAAAGAGCTGTCAGCCTCCTCGTAACAAACTTTGGCTTGAGGCATGATTAACAATCACCTTATCATTAATAACCATGTTCTCACACCTTGTAATGTATAGGCTCTTTGCGGCATCTCACCCTGGAGTTCTTTCTCAGTCACTGAGTATCAGTGAGGTCCTGATCTGCCCAAATATGGTACAGGGGACTTGGGTCTCCACTCAGTTACCACTTGAGATTGATCAAGATATAAAATATACCCCAAAAAATGAAATAGTTGATCATGTACTCGACCTCAAGTATGGATCTCATATTTATACCTGTGATTCAGTGTGTCTCATAGAGAACAAGAAGGGAAATGCAAAAACCAAAGAATCCCGATGTACCAGTATGCATACTTGTACACACAGGCTGTTTAATGTATAGGCTTTTCCTAGCCCCCCCAACCCTGCAAATTAGCAGATTATTGATGTAACATCATTTTAGATTCCCTCTTGTCTTGTTTCTCTTTTGCCTCAAAAAAGATCTCAATTGGCCACTTCGGCCCTCCCAGCCATGTCATCCAAGCACCCCAGAGACATTAGTCTGCCCTTGCTTTTACAAATAGCAAACAAAAGAATTAATCATTAACAATAAAATTGCTTTATGTTAATTGGGGTTAAGTTTACATACAGTACAATGAAGTCAAAGATCATGATAGTTCTACATCTATATCTGTTATTATATCCACACCTAGCATCATGTCATTGTTTGACATCGACCTTAATGCCAATGTCTTTCATACTGTGTAAAGCACCTGTTCCTCGTGTGAGTCTCCTGAAACTCAGGCTTCATTCACACGCGGCAAAGCTCCTCATCAAGACCCGTGTAAAGAAAAGCCACAGAAGGTAAACTCCGCCCACTCGTGCCTCTAGACGATAATCTATTCCCATGTTCTCTTCTGGCTCCCGCAATAAAAAATACCCAGGACAGCGAAGTCCCTTTATTTTGCTTCCTCATCCCCCCCCCCCCCCCTCATTTTTATAGATAAATATTTCATGAGCTTAGCAAAGCTTAACCTTTAACGACGCGTTATCTAAGTTATTGAAGCTGTCTGTCCATATTCCAGAGCCGCTTAGCAAAGCAACACCATGACCTGCAGGGTGATAAATTCACATGCCTTTTGGGACACTGATGTACAGAAGCACTGCATTCTTAGCAGTCCACCATGTTTCCCATGGTGACTGTCAGCAAAGCAGCAAATATTCATGGTGACATATAAGGAGTGTCTGATTTGGTTGTTTTAGGATGGGAGGCTTAAGAGGGAACATAATTCGTACAGAGGGGCCAACCATATTATTAACCAATAATGTGTTTTGAATCGTTGAGTGACAAGGAAGGGGCCAATCAGCTTTCAGCTTTGGTTAGTGTCCCTGTGGCTCCGCCTCTTTTTACACAGCACTGTGAGAGCATACAAGTGATGGTAAGAAGACAAACATCAGGTAAATGCCCTGCCCCCATTTCTGCCCCCGCAGGCAGTTTGACACGCTGACACAAGCTCCGCGTTTACACTAATTAGTCATCATTCACTTTAATGATCCGCCTGTTATCCCAGGCACCTGTGGAATCGGCCATGTTCCCCCCACATTCATTTATTCGTCCGATCCGCCATGAAAGGTCATCTGGAATCGAAATGAGCTTGTTGTCTGCCCGATCTGATCTCACGGGTCCATATCGTTCTGGGGGCGACGTGAGCAGGCGCCTGTCATGGCAACAACCCTGCATTGTCCATTGGTTATGGTCTGCATGCTATTTGCCCGGGACACTGGACACCTGGGGCTCGCTTAACATTATGGCTTCTCCCATTGGCCCATTGGATGCAAGCCCCTCCCCCTCTCCACATCTGCTGAACATAGATTGAACACAGATCAGGGCGGGGGTAATATATAACTCTGTGGAGCGCTGAGGTCAGATCTCCTCCCGCCAGATGTGGAGCTGCATTCTGCCGCTTCCTCTAAATCCCGCTTTAACCCCGCCCGTGTGCTGCCTCTGGCGCGGCTCCGTGAGCGCTCCAGCTTTTATCCGCTCCCTGGTCGGCCCACGCATTCCCCTGACCAGTGAGAGAGCATAATGAGCACCATAAAAACTGTTGTTGTGGTTGTTGTTTTTTTGGCAGGAGCTCATCTACAGCGACTCGGCAGTGCTGTGGATTAAAAATACACCCAGAAAGTAAACACAGAGAAAATACAATGCAAAGGCATATGCAGGCATATGGCAGTACCAATTACCAATTACATTTTAATTACATAATGAAATTTATATTAAATCAATATATATGTCTTGTCCAGGGTGTCCAATGTCCTGCATCTTGTGAGAATCAGAAGGTTTCCAGTTCCAATCCCAGCATTGGTGGAATGATTTCACCAATGGGCCCCTGAGCAAGGTCCTTAACCCCCAATTAGGAGCATCTGCTACAAATACAATGCATATAGCTGTGTAGTCATGTTACAAGAATCCACGGACATTAAAATCTACCTGCCCTGAATATTTACCTGTTCCAATCTAAGGGGCAGGCCTTGCCCCCACTTGGGTGCCTTATAATGACAGCATGCGCCTGCACCTGTCATGTGATCACCTTCCGGCTCACAGGATCCAAGCACAACCCCCACAGAGAGTGAGGAAACAGACGTCTGCAGGTTTGCCCCCCCCCCCCACCCCGACACACACGCCTCACGGCTCACATTCGCACCTTGTCATTCTACAGGAGGGGACGCCGTCACTAATTAGTAACGAAAGGCTGGTAATTACACACGGGAGGGGTGGGAGCAGGGGTACATCTCCCCCCCTCAAATGCTGCTCGCGTAAGCATCAGAATGTCTGAATTGCCATTCGTAGATGGTGTAAATGGGGGCGATGGCTTCAGATAAAATGTCAGAGGCCTTTCAAGTCCATTTAATAACAGGACTGTGTTGATGTTCACGTGTGACCTGCGTGTAAATGTCAGTGCGCCATCCAACTGCCCCAAGTTAACCCCAGTTGGTTGGGGTAAAGTAACAAATTTAGCAAGAAAGCCTCCACCCTCTTACCATGAAACAGGAGTATATACAGGGACGGGGCCACAGGGGCACTTGCCCCAGCTGAAAGCTAATTGGGTTCCTCCTCTGTCACTCACCAATTCAAAACATATCATTGGCTAAGGCATTGGTTCCCAATGCATTGGGGGATAGCAAGATTTTCATCCCCTTGAAACACACACATAAATTGGTCTCCCTCCATCCTCACTACAGACTCCTGAAGGAAACATCTGTAGAACTGTTATTATGGCATGATATTAAGCTTTAATATGTGGTCTTTAATGACCCAGATTTAACTGTTGTAAAGGTTGTACTACGAAACATTGCAGTTCGAAAATGCCTTTATAAGAGCAAAAGACTTGTATCTAATGCATTTTCCTTCATATTAAAAGAAACAACACCAGTGCATAGAAATTGAATAAAGAAAATTCAAATGTCATCTGAAAAATGTAAACAAGTATCAGACTAGTGAAAATCAACTGAGTTGTGATTATTTCTGTGTCTGTGGTGTTTGTAACCGTTACTGCCACTCCACATGATTGGTACTGAGGACTGTTTTCTTCCACAGCAAATGTGAAATTTATCTATATGATATAAGTTTTTTCCTACCTAAAGCCAAGTGTAGCACAGAAAACAGGCAAAACAGTTTACAGACAAAATACAAAACTGCATGGTTTCTATTTGTCACATGGATATATGGTTCACACACTTGAAGCCAATTAGATTATTATTAACTTTAGAATAACATTATTCATTATTCCAATCATGCATGACAGTCAGCTAAATGTCTAAATATTTACAGTCGACCAAATATCTTAAGATGCTACTTCCCACTGGATCCGGTTCAAATTTGTTGCCTCCTGACATTTTTGTCTCGTTTTTATTCCTCGACGAGAGTGTCAGTACATTTTTGGCATCTTATATTTATTTGTATTTTGTTTTCGTCTACTTTTCACCAAAGAATAATCTTTGCTTACAAATAATTTTCATCATAGTTTTCATTGCAGTTTGGGAATCTCTGGGCTAATTATTAGGTTGGCCCCTCTCTATGAATCATAGCCCCTCTTATACCCCCCACCTTAAAAAAATCCTAGCGTCAACCCTGCCTCTAAATTAATATTCCCACTTCTGGCTACGGACCAAGAAAACCCCTTATCACAAGAGACCCAACCCGAAGGTATTAGAACTCATGGCAGAACAAGATGGCACATGAGAAGGTGGCAGAGCCGACAGGTTTGGATGTGGCATTGTCTGTGTTATTCTGTTACACATCATCTAAATGGGTGTCTGATGGACTGTGATAATGGATGCTAAAAATAAAGACCCCATCTGTTCATCTATCAAGCTGCGTCCGGGTGCCACGTATTAAAGAATCTCTTCTGCTCCTGCAAGCCCAACTTGAAAAGGACGTCTATTCATTTCAAAGTTCACATAACCTATCCCGGGTTGCAGTCCTCCACAGTTAAGTCCTCGGAGCATGTCTGCAAGGTTCTCTGTGTTACTTCAGCATCTCACAGTCCAACGGCTGATAGCGACTCTGCAACAGAGGGCGACCCGAGATCTGATTTCGACGGTGGTTGGCACCCCAGCTCAATTTCAGGCTCGTGTTGGAAAGACACGGACCTTGCTGTTTGGCCCGTAACCGCCATGTCTGAGTATATCGCCTGACACGTCCCTGATGGCGGCTTTTCCTCCGCTGGCGTTGTGTTTCTGCAAGCTGTCATTTTTTTTCTACAACCCATAATGCTTCCCAAAGGAAAGAGAGAAATGCTCCTGAAGCAAGGAGCTCAATTTAATCTCCATCATTAATATCCACCCAGCCTTCCACTTGCCAGTCGCTCATCAAACACGGGGTAACCTGAAGTATATTTCAGGCAACACAGGACACGAGGCAGGGAGACACCCTGGACAGGATGCCAGTCCATTGCAGGGTGCACACTCACACACCGCGGGTGATTTAGAGATGCCAACTGCATGTTTTTAGACTGCGGGAGGAACCCGGAGTACCTGGAAGAAATCCACAAAATCCTGGGGAGAACAGAAAACTGCACAAACACAGGACAGGGATGGAAATCAGGCCTCCAATCCTGGAAGTGTGAGGCACCACTGATCCTCCATGCCACCCTCAACTATTAATACTGCACCTAAAAACAGAAAGAATATGAAGCAAATGCTAACCGACTAAATTATCTAAATATGAGCTCAGGCTGAAAGAGCAGAGCCCAGCATCAGAACATTAAAGGTCCCAAAATCAGCCATGACACTCGATAACCTTCCTATATAAACTGGAGCATAAATCAATATGAAGTCTTCAGTGGTATCAGTTCAGTGAAGGTGCAAGAACTCGATAGAGAAAAACAATATATGTTCACCGTATCCCCCTGATTACCAGGCATTTGTCAAAAGGTCCCAGAAAAGGACGGCCTTGATCTCTCGATCTCAGCAGTATCTGAATGTCAGCGGGGTCGCTGCTTGGCCACACCTGGCCTGCAGGGGGAGCCAGTCAAGCTAGCAGCGCCTGTCGACATCAAGCAGGAGAACCACGGGGCAGGGAGCCAATCCTGAGACTTACCTGATGTGTCAGAAGCAAAAGACAAAGAAGCAAAAAAGCAACACACACAAAACCATATAGCAAAAACAGCTGCATTTTGAAGGTCGACTATTTACCTAAATGCCACTGCTCTTCTTTTTTAAGCCCAGCTAGAGTCAAGGCTAAGCCTTTGATCGAAATCGCCACATAGGCAGTATATATTTTTCCCTTCAGTAACTTTGGCTATAATCACAATTTAAACAGCCTCGCTCAGACCATCTCAAGCATGCTGGATATTAATGATGCTAACCCGAAGTTAGACAGTACCACTAATGTCCACATTTGTTTTAGCGCTGATGTGCGTACAGTTGTCATAACAGCGTTCCACATGAATAGTTTAATCAATTGGATAAAAGCAAGTTCTGTGAGAATATGTGGAAAAACACTGCCCTAGCTTCTGTGAACTTTCTAGATGGCGGGGGCCTCTCCTGCTCTTACAGGAGTTCAGACAAAGAGCACATCAGCAAGACAATGCGCGTGACAGCGGCGGCTGTACACCGTGCCCACAATCATCGTGCAGAACTCACTTTCAGGAGGAGCAGAGGGCTCACGCTCACAAAACCACGTCCATGGCCCCAGCAATAAGTCATCCCAATTGTTCTGATGACACCTCCAGGGAATAAAAAGGACTACAAATAAAGAAAATTGAAGTCAAGGAAAGTCACACCATGAATGAGAACAAAGACCCCAACTCTTTTTTAGGTAGCCACCAAACTACCACTTTTTGAATGAGATTCTTCATTTCTTTAGAAAGCAGAACTTGTAGAACCTAGGAGGTTGTCAGCTGATCTTCGTAGCGGCTCATGTGACATCGCCTCACCCTTCACTGCTCACCTTTCCTCATTGAAGCAGAGGACTGCTGTCAGACTGAGATAAAGGGAATAGTTTACCCTAAAGTGCGCTTAATACTGTGGTTTCAGAGCCAAAGGTCACCCAGTGCTTAAGGTGTCTTGATACATTTGTGCAGGTGGTCGTTTGCTGGGAAGCTACTGAGATATCTGGAATGACTTGATCCAACCAGTTACACGCCTCTTAAGAAAAACACCTGACATCACTTCCTAACATCTCTAGTTAAAACCGTCAGAGTAAATACCAGGTATGCACTAACAGAATGTAATATTTTTCTTTATATGTGATATATATTAATCAGATTTTTTTTGTAAGCAGCTTTTCAGAATAATGACTCTAATCCATTCGTCCTTTTTTCTGAAATGCTTACCCAGTACAGGGTCACTGTGGACTTGGAACCTATTTCATAGGAAAGGGACAGAAGGACCACCTGGATGGGATACCAGTCCAGGGATTAAGATTAATAATAATAATACAGTGGTACCTCGGTTCTCGAACTCACTAGAACTCAAATTTCTTGAAAGTCGAACAAACCAATTTGACTTACAACTTGATCTGAACATCCGAAGTCGAACCGTGACCTAATATAAATTGTACGCGCCAGGAAATGAGTCATACTACAATGCAATTCTTGCTTGAATGCCTTTTTCACCGACTGGACGATTAACCAAAAAAAGCAGCGCAACGTTACAGTAACTAACAATAAATAAACCACTAACTTACGTGTACTATTAGGGCATTTATGTCATTTATTTAAACTTTATTTTACCAGGTAAATTAACTGAAAACCAGTTCTCACTGCTTTACGTGATATTCGGGAGAAATAGAAGATTACTGCCCGGGATACAAACGTCATACATGTAACTAAACTCTTCAGCCAATAAGGGCAAAGGTGTGTCGTTACGAGGCGGTTCCAGTTTGTGCAGCCGGGTGAGAGGTCGCAATGCATCTAACCCTAATGCATTGCGTCAGGATAAGAATGCGTTGCTTTAAGCCAGCGCTGTAAGCAAGTCGAACGCACCCAATGACCGGACTGGAGAAAGAAACTGAAACGCGGACTTAATACAGAGGACTTCATGGCGCCCCCCGAGGCAGACGTGTCCGCGCGCTCTGCACCTGGATGGAAATTTTTTTACTCTTTTTTTCATTTATTTCTTATATGGACACTTATTTTAAATATGTTTTATCGTTGTCTGTCTTTTTGTTATTGTATTCCTTTACCTATTTTTTTATATTTATAGTTATATTTTATAGTTATATACTGTATCCATCCAGATCAGAGTGGCGGAGTAAGAATTTCATTGTACTGGAAAAACTTGTTTTTTTGTCGGTGCACATGACAATAAAGCTTTGAACCTTGAACCTTTGAACCTTTGACTAATGACAACAAGCAGAAACAGCTGATCAAATGGGGATCCCACACGAGGTTAACGAGGGGGTGTGGCACATGGAAGGAGCGGACGATCACGGCAGGACAGGGGTAATGTTGGGATAAGATCTTTATCGTTTTGGAAGCCATTAAGAAAAAATTGCTCTTCTTGTTTTATCCTGTTTATTTTGTGTTTAAATGCTAAAAAAAAAAAAACATATTTAGGTGTAATATTTGGGCCCGGGAACCAATTAATTGGTTTTCCATTATTTCTTATGGGAAAAATTAGATCAGAACTCGCACTTTTTAGGATTCGATCCGGAGTCCGGAACGGATTTAGTGTGAGAACCGAGGTACCACTGTAATAATAAAAGGTTAAATAGAATCTGTGATTCATAGCTGTGGGGATACATAAAATAAATGACGTAATATATGGCTGAGCTAAGTTACTTATGCATAGCACTGAACAGTAGCACCTGTTTGCTTTTATTAGTAGGATGTGAAATGGAGTTGCCTTTTGTCACATGACACAGGTGTCACAGAAGAGCCACAAAGCCTGAGTAGCTGGGGCATTTATGTACTGTACTGGGGAAGCACGGACCGGGGAAGCAGAGGCAGGACTCGAGGTGTAGGGAGAATACGGGGTTTGATCAAAGGAAAGACATGATCGGGAGACAACCACATAACGTCAATGACTGGACTGGGGAAACATACTTTAACATGGACTTAAATACACAGGACTAATCAATGACTGGAAACAGCTGGTGACATCGGGATTCCACACGAGGTAGCGAGGGGAAGGGGGGTGTGATGAGCAGGCCATGACAATTTCATTGGCTTCTGTTATTACTCACTGGACAAGGAACAAACGCCGGAGGCCCCAGTTGCTTTGAAGTTAACGATTCCTGAGTAAAGCAGGAAGACTCGTCAGGGTTCGACGATAGCTGAAGAGTACCCAGACACCCCCCCCCCCACCAAAAGACCAAAAAGTCCAATGTCGTGAGCGATTCCAAGCGCTCAGTTGCTGAGTTTCATCGGCTTAACAAACGAAGCTCTACCTGTAACGAATCAAAGCTGCCGTGTTTTAGCACTTGCTCCTCAGACATCTCCTCAGTAAAGTTTCTGCCTCTTTTTTAAGTATATATAATTTCAGGGGGAAAAAAACTGTTTATCACTGCATCTCGGCAGCGCGAATCTGATATTTTGTTCTGCTTCAGCAAAATACGCAGACAGCTCTGCTCTCAGGCCCGCGGTGTTTCCCACTCCGCCACGCGCTAATTTATATACCATTTGCATGTAATGACTTCTTTTCTGGCGGGTTCGATTTTCCCTGTCACGCCACGGCTGTGGAAAAAAAAATAGTGCCAAGCACAGCAACTGCACTGAGAAGAGGAGCTCCGGCGCTGCAGGCTCGCTGGCCACGCATTTCTTGCGAGTGTTGAGGCCGAGGGCTAGGCGATGGTGGGTGGGAGTGGGGGGGGCGAGGGTGATTCAGCGTCTAGCTCTGCAGTTGGACTGTGACCTTCATCATCACTGCAGTGTGCAACAGGCCCTAACTGATCCCTCAGAGCACGGAGAAGAGCGTGCAAAGCTTAGCAGTGCAATTACAGCCTTTTAAGTCAGCCTAGTCTGCAGCCTAGCTAGAGAGCCTTCATCAAACACCTTAATTATGTCCTTGAAGGTGGTAAAAGTCACTCTCTTTTTATGCATTATGTATAGTCCAAAGACATGTAATTAGGTAAACTGGCGTCTGTAGTACATGATTGTTTCAGTATGTTTGTTGTGCATCTGCCTGCATCCTCAGAGGAGCCCTAGCATCCCCCTGACCCCCAGGGACTATGACCAGGATCAGCACTTGGTAGATTGATGGATGGTTGGATGGATGGATAGTTGGTTGGTGGGATGGATGTTCCCATAGTGAGGCTCACTAAACCAGTCTAGGGGACACCATGATGAATTAAAGCTTTATAGTGGATACAGCTACACTGTTTGTCACATACCCCCCCTTGCTCTCCTTTTTTCAGTCATGCATGCAGATACAGAGGTGAGAATGAGGCTTGGGGTCTGAACATGGCCAGTCGTTCATCCAGCACGCCTGGAGCATTTTTTGGGAGGCTAAGAGCCTTGGGTCTAGCAGAAAAGTGGCTCCTTTGCTGAGCATGGGATTCGAACCAGAAATGACGAAAGAATCACAACATTAGAAATGGCCATCGGCTGTTTTGTGGCTTCTTGATAAGAGGTGGGGTGGCTTTTTTCAGCACACGGTCCACGCTGGACTCACGGCTGCCCATGTGATATGCCCGGTCGCTCCCGGACTGTTCCGGAGGTTCCATTTCACAGGGTGACAGGCGCATGGCTCTTAAACGGCCTTCATTAATTCTCATCTACCCGGCCGAACACGCCCCCTTAATGGTGACAAATGATCCTGGTCTCGCGTGGATTCACGCCTTGGCCGTCCAGTCCGGTGCCGATGTGCCGGGTGTGATCGAGCACGTTTGCACCACGGTTAAAGTCGGTGATGGCAGCGCACTCCTGGAGTGCCGCTGAGCTGCGGTAAAGGTCAAAGCTGCTCAGATAATGGGCGCCTAATGATACACTGTATGAGCCTAATTAAAAAAAGCTTTTTCATAACCAATTAGGCGTTTTAGATAGACCGAGGAGTGAAACTCTTTATAACACATTAAAGCACAGGTGACTGCAGAAAAAAGATTAACTCTGTTTTTTTAATAACTGCAGTCCATCCTCGGAACAGCAGAATATAGATATAGATACAGTATACCACAGAAGCGTCTCAAATATATGCTCCCGTAGCCGACAAGCAGAGAAGTCATGCAAAGGTTGTCAGTTCAAATCCCTGAGAGCACACTTAAACTGTAACCTTACTCTCTACCGTAAGTTGTTCTTGACAAAAGTGTCAGAAAATATATATATACACACACACACAAAAACACATGTGTGCATACACACACACATACATAGGGACCAACACCAAGGTAAATTCTGATAAACATTGTGAAAGAAATACAATTTTTGCTATAGATATGGTATTTGAAAATGTGACATATGTAGTTTTTACCAGCGACACAGACAAGTTGCCTTGGATAAATTAACAATCCCTATATGTATACCTATACATATAAACAATTTTATTGTGTCTCTTCTACGTTTTCCATTAACCTATTATTTTTCCAAAAATGAAAAAAAAAAATCCAGCTACTGCCTGCTGTTCCCAGGATGGGCAGCAATGTGGCCCCTGTCATGTTCCTCATGATGGACCCACACAGCAAATGGCGCCGATCATCATCCAGGGACCTGAGGAAGACTCATCAGACCACTGGGTCTCCCATCAGGATCTCCACGGGATTCCACCGCCAGCGGCATCACGTGACACTCCAGTCCCTGGAGACAAAGCACGTGTTCCCTCCGTCAATACGGGGAGTGAGGATATTTTTTTAAAAAGCATTACCTCAGTGTCGTTAACAAAAAGTGGCCCGTTATTGATCTGGATTTTACGCAATGGGGGGTGGGAGTGGATTTGACTGCTTACCGACTCAGACTCAGCCAGCTTGGTTTCCTGGCC
>JAODJW010000035.1:9695948-9717474 GCA_026777045.1 Hyperopisus bebe | reverse complement strand
CCCCCGAAGGCCAGCCGCCATTTGCACAGTGAGGAGTAACAGAGGCCCCCACTGGACTGCAATCAAGACTGAATGACATGTACAAGGGATGTGGGAAATAGGGGATATTACAAAAAAACGATATTACAAAAACGATATTACAAAAAAACGATATTACAAAAAAAAAAATCACATTGCGATATTTTTGGGTTTTGCGTTCACCATTCATAATGTCGGATTTTGCTATTTAATGCATTTCTGTCATGATACAAATGAAACCACAGAGGTTAAATACATAAATGAATCTGACTGGCAGTCCCATGCATACTAATGTCAAGCAAGTCATTTTTTTTTACGTGTGGTGCAGCCTGGTGTTCCTTCCAGCTTATGCTGTCAAGAAACTCAACAAATCAGAAAATAATGTCTCCTCAAAGCCCTGCCCCTACACTTAACACACGTCCTTTTCCCATTCTCATTTCTTCCCTTCAGTGCATTCATGCATGCAAATAAACTTGTGATTGTGGTACTAGCTTGCTACAGAAAGGGAGTGAACATAAAGTGAGTTGGTTTTTCTTCTGAAGTGGTAGGTCGTTTCACATGTGGCGTCTCAACAGGGCAAATATCAAATATCAGAACGAATACCACCAAACAAATAAGCTGTTTTATGTGCAGCTTGGCTATCTGTCTTGCTAGGTAGGGTATTTGACACTCTGGTTAGCACTTTGGCTAACTTAGCTAGCATGACATTAGGTTCCGATTAGAGGAGGAGCTCGCATGGGGGTGACGGGTGCAATGGCTGGTGATGACCATCAGGAATCCTCCATAGGGGCCTTCCTCCCCTGCTCCGTCTGCGTGGACTGTCAGAGCGGGCAAGGGGGGTGATTTTAGCTCCAACACTGATCACCCTGCTAATATGAGGCTAAGTGCACACTGGTATGTTTTCATTTTAAAACACAGACATGAGTCTCCATTTCGCATTTCATTCACACTCTCCTGGAGTTTTCAGCCTCCAAAAACAGAATCTCTTGTAAACGCTTTGACACGTCGTATACTTCTGACAACTCTATGTCGATGAGTGAAAACAGAGACTTTTGAAGACACAGACTCTAAAAGCGCTCTGATTGGTCCATACTCATCACGTGGCCCATCCATGATTTGGTCCCATTAGTTACACCCTCTCATTGTCTGACTGGTCACCTGGTCACCCTACACTGCTGTAAATAGTATTCCAACATGGCAGATACAGAGGACCTGCTTTCAGTGGTGCTTCCCCTGTTGCTGACCTGTAAACAGCTAAATAGCGTGTTACACAGATGACTGCTGCATATTTGCACAAACTGAAGCTAACCTACTGATCACTATATTGAACACAAGTACACAAGTACATGTCAAATGTAGGGTAATAGTTTCAGTGGTATGGAAATACTTTCGTAAATAATGTGAAATTAGCTGTGTGGATGGAGATCGTTTTTGATTTAAAACAAAAACATAGCAGTGTGGACACAGCCCAAGTCAATTTGGGAGTTATTTTGAGGTGAGTCAAATTTCCCTGGTGCACTGCAACACAAGACCTTAAGGTTCTCCCAGCTGCCAAATCCCACTGTAACTCCTGTGAAACCATTAAGACAAAGAAGAGTGTGATCCTTATTTTTTATTATGAATCTGTGTGTTACTGAGGCCAATTCTGAGTGCAAGGACAAAACATATACCTAAGATTGTAGTCCTATATCACACAAAGTCATTTTATCATATGGATCACTTTTTTTAATTTATGTTTAGTTGAGAAACTGCACCCTAAACAGTGTCAATCTTATATTTAATGATGAAATGTTTATTATTTTAAAATCTTTCTTATAGTGCATCTTCACGATATGACTGGGCAGATTCCCCACAATGTCTAACTCCTTCCGACGCCACCACTCACCCCTGAAGGTGACAGCAGCGGGAAACGTCTTCAAAACAGACTTTTCCATTTTGAGGCCCCCCCACAGAAACGCTAACCTGGTGCATTGGACTGATTGCTAGTTAGCTTGCTTATTTGTAGTCTAATTTAATGGGAAAACTGTGCTCGTGTAATTGTTGGACTATGGTTATACATATTGTACATTTGTCCATAACAATGCTACACGATAAGGGCGTTAGCTTCGGGTTTACACAGAAAGTGTAGCCAGCCGGGACAGGGTCGCGACCTTCCGCGTGGCTGGCTGAACCTGACTCACGGCCCCCGGCACACCGCCCTGATTGCCCGTCATTACCCCCGGCGGCGGGAGGAGCATTGCGGCTATAAAAACCACTGAAATGGAGAATCTCATTTTCGGAGCCCCCAGGGGGTTTTTGCTGGCCCACTTTGTTTCTCGACGCTGGCAGCACATGGCAGTAGCCGGCCCCAGATGTGTGCAAACAGCCATGAGAAGCAAAAACAAAACAAAACACACAATTTCCCAAGCACTGCCTCGTTACCGTGACGCCCGCCACTCTAAACAAATGGCCTACCTTCTCGGCAATATTCTCTCAAATGTCTTTGGCTTAAAAAGCTGTTTTAATAACCACGTCAAAACAAGCCCGGCCACCATGCCGACAAAGTCATACCATCACTCTAATGCGCTGTACCCTGTTACACAGAATAGAATCTGATTGGTGGATCGATAAAATACAGGCATGCCAACATCTGCCACAAACTTAAGGGAAGAATAAATGTACCAAAAAAGAGCAAAGCTTTAATTATAATTGTACAGCTAGCCAGCTTCTCCACCGTCACCTCTGCCGGCTTCATTAGCCTGTGCGATAGAAGAATCGGGCTCCTCTGAAGGTGACTCTCTCCTCCTTTCATCTCACCATCTGTTTTCATCAGCATTTTCTCCTGACCACGAGTCTCCACGAACCGGAGCTCCAACTAGGGATGATGTCCATGGCGATTAGACTGCAGTACTCTGTGCTCAAACTGTGTTATTAGCTCGGACGATACACTGACCGCTGCCTCTCTGCATCAGATTGGCCCAGGCCAGTCTAAACAGTCGGGGAATGATCCATCTCACAGCTCTCTAACACATAGGCGAGAGGGTTCATGCCTGATGATTGACTAGAAACAGTCAACGGGGTCAAGGTCATATGGAGGGTGAAGCCTTGCCTCGCGACTCCATCTGTAATGGGCTGGCAACCCCGATTACTCGACCCATCCTGCGCCCAGTCTAATGGTGCCAAGACCCCGAGTGTCTCTATCAAACGAGGTCTAATGCATCCGCGCTAATGCTTTAAAAGGCTGGAGAAGCTATACGCTTCAATGCAGTTACCCCCGTTAGTGTAGCGGCGAGCTTTCCAAGCTGCGGTTCATATAGAAATGAGCCACGCGGCTCTTTCTCAGCGGAATTCCGCTGACTAAGCCTGGCTGGGATTCCGTAAGCCTTCCAGAGCCGCTCTCGGAATACTGGCTAATGTAATTACAGCACAAAAGGATCGCAGGCTGAAATCTGGGCTCCCTCTCACTTTGCAGCTTGGTCACACCTACGCCAACGGAGGGTGAGGCCTACCACACAAGATTATTATTATTATTATTATTATTATTAATAATAATATTATTATTATTCAGCTGGCAACAATTTACAGGCAAACCCCTCCCCCACTCGACATCTGCGATTTTTAACCGCTGGCGACCGATTGATTAGTGGTCACAGGGCGAAATGCTGCCCGGGCAGAGGCAAGCGACACGGGAACAGCCATATTTCCCGGGAACTTCACAGCGCGGACAATGAGAAGCTTGACAAAGGACCGCGGGCACAAAAGCCAGGGCTAGCCCCTCCGAGAGCCCTAAAGCAAACAAATCAATCGGAATAATGAATTTGTTTATGGACCGAGCGGCCTGGCGCCTCCATGCCTGTATATTTACAACGCGGAAATTAAAAAAGCAGAAATAAAAGAAGCTAGCAGAAAATGGTCGAGCTGGCCTTTGTTCCCAGGGTATTATGGACAGTGGGCAGAAGGATTCAAAGGTAGCAATTGGCATTGGCAAGAGCTATAAAATCCCCTCCAACGCTAATCACCTGAATAAATGAGATGGATATTGATTAGTTTGTATTAGCTTTTTTAGTAGCTGAAAGCCATTGATCCCTGACTTGGAGAAAGGCAGGACAGGTCAGTTTCGATTAGGAGATCACAGGTGGCTGGTTATTCAAAGCTTGCCCTCCGTACGCTGCCTTTTTAACTAACTTCTCTGGGCCTCTGGAGCCACGGACGTTCGTCACCAAAGCGGACCGTGAATCCAGAAAAACTGTGACCACCTGTTATGAGTGCGTTTGCTCGCGCCTTAACCGAGAGCAGGTTTAGCATGCTGAGCGGACGGCCGTTTGCTTAGGCTGGCGATTTCTCACACGGGGGACATGCCCAGAAACTGGGCCAAGCCCTTCTGATGGAAAAGGGGATTTTGAAATAGTTAGCCCTTGTATGGCCTTGGCAGTCTGGTCCGTGGTGGGCATTCGGACTGCAGCTGCTCATTTTATTTTTTGTGTTAGACACCAAAGTAGAGGGATTTACTTACAGTTGCCTAGCCAACCAATTTATCCAAAGAACCTCTTCACTCCAGCTGGGTGTTTCACTGGAGTAATTCAGGCTAAGTACCTGGCTCAAAGGTTGAACAGCATTGCCAATCCTGGATCTTCAGGTTATTAACAGACTTCCCTTTACCTCTGTGCTTTGGGTTTGGGTTGACGATGATTCCTTGTGTCATTGGTATTGGACATAAAATTTCTACACAACCCCCCATAATAAGAATCCCCATTGTTTGTCCTAATGCCAAGAACAATTCATTTCATCCTGGTCCTGCTGAATTGGCACATTTGCAGCCTAAACTTATTATTCAATATTTATTTGCACGACTTCATTATATCATCTGGAGCATTACTGCCGCTGTGATTTCATCAACAGCCCCTGCTTCTTCCAAATTTCCACCTCAAATAGCACAAATAATAAATGAAAATCACCGCCGGGAGAGAACGACTCATCCGTACTTGGATCCTTCCAGTAGAACATCCCGGAACACACAGTTCAACCTGATACCGCGAGCCTCCGCAGTCGAAACCATAAACAGAAAGAGCGTGGAATTAACCCCAGAGGTCGTCCTCGAATGAGAGAACAAGATACAGGACAAACTGTCACCTTTGGCTGTGGTGAGGCAATATGCCTCAAACACACACGTCAAAGCCAACAGTATGTGTCCAGCCTGTTCTAGATCTCTTCTTAGGCAGTTTAAAAGAGATTTTTTGATCATGTTCCAGAATGTTCCTCAGATTACCAATGCTGCAAAAACCAGGCAGTCTTCACTTAATTAGCTTGGCTCTCTAACTATCCCAGCTATCTGCTTTCATTGGTCAGTGCTCCTTAGATATAAATGCTTTTAAAGTGTGTCTGTTTCTCTTGTGTTGTTGTTCCTTATCATTACCCCTAAACATTTTCTAAATATGCATTCCGGGGCTCATTAGCCCTCCTACAAGTCAAAAGGACACCTACCGGTTCCCCAGCCATTACCAGGAGTCATTGGACAAAGATCCATAGATGAGCGAACCCAGGGAGGGAAAGGACAACATTAGCATTATTGCTATACAGCCATTGGTTCAATACATCAATTACAGCCAATTAAATCTCCCTTTTTTCCCATAAAAGGTAACATATGTGAAGCCGAACTGACTGTAACTTGTTAATTAAAAACCAAAAAAAAACCAAAGTATTGAATTATTCATAGGATATTTCAAAGGGTCGCACCTCATTCCATATGTCACAACGAGCTCACTGTAACATCACATGCCGCTCCTCGTTTGGAGAAGGGATGTGGCTAAAAGCTGATTTTGCATTTGGGGAAGGGAATTAATATCATGGTAATGCAGAGGGCAGGCGAGGGTGACGACTGTGTCTGTTGTTGATGAACATAGTGGCGGAACACAAACAACCATAAGCCAGGAGCGGTCGTATCGGACAGGCCTCGAATGCAGCAGATGGCCAGCGCATGCATGACTTACCAGATCATCTCCTCAACTGTAATTAATTTCTTCCTCTGATTGGCGCAGAATTAAATGCCGTCACCGGCCTGGTAATGACCACATCGGAGGCATCTGCACAATGTCAAGACCACGCCCTCCGCTGGCGTGAGCCAAACAGGAGCCTCCTTCTCTGCACCCCGTGGCCCCGGATGAATTTTCTGTTTTTCTATTAAATGAGACGCCTTTTCGCGAGAGTTGCTCTGACAGCGTTCAGAAGGGCCAAGGGGTAGCCGACACACATGCCTGTAAGTGGGGCAAAATAAAATCCTTGATATGAGGCTGATACAGGCTACTTCTAAAGTAGAGTGTTTCTGTGAGCCCTGGAGAGGCATAGAGACTATAATAACAAAAAGGGGATGTGGAATCAGGGGTACTGGCCAAAGCAGACTACTGTACCACACAGGTTATACTGTATATACACATTTTTGTGTTTCATTTGGGGGAAAGCTAGAGAAGTTTTACTGCCTTTATGCTTGTCTGGAGTACCACAGAAAGCCCAACCTTGAGAGCTTCATAATGGGAGGCACCATTTTTTGCGTGCCAATTCAGGATTACTGTGAAGGGGTTTACCTATTAATATGTTCAATACTCTATTCCTTAGGTACTTTAGTTAAGTTTTGTGCTTTCTTTGTAAATAGGTACTTCTGCAGGTTGCCGGGTTTGTTGAGTTGCTTCTTTTAGATGCTTAGCAATATGGATGCAAGATAATGGTAGGACCATATATGAAAAGTCCTTCACCTGTATATGAATGGAATCATTATGTTCAGATTAGATGACCCTGCAGATTTCCAATTCATTCTGCTTTTTGTGTGTATAACCTCAGACAGCAGTGGCTGGGTCCTTGTTCTGAAAAAGCCAATACCACTGCATTGGCAGAGCAAACATTCTTCTCCATTTTTATATCCAGTTGCCGCAACTGACACTGTATATTCCACAGTAACCCTTGTATCTATGGATACTGGCACGAAGCTGCTTACCTTTTTCACACAAAGAAAAAAAGATGATCGGATAACGTGCATGTAGGTGTTATATTTGCGTGGCAGTTGCTGCTCAGCATCAGAATTCTAATCAGGGTCCTTGCTGTCAATCAAGCCCACATCACTCGCGTCTGCGTCCTTACTGAGATGCCGTCTCCGGCCTCAAAAATTAACCAGGAATGTACAAAGCTTTCAGACAGCGCACTCCTGGGTTTAATAGGTACAGCAACATGTAAACAAATGAATAGCTCCTGGCTAGCACTCGCTCTTAAGGAGAGAAAGGCAACTTCTACAGCAGTCAGTGTAACGGGTTTTTTGTGGAAATGACATTTCGGTAAGAACTCGATCCAATTTGAAAAAAAATAGGGGAAGGTGTGAGACGGAGTGACAGGGTTTACAATGACCTTTTCAGGGGGAAGATGGATTTGAAACAGCAAATGAATTACTTGCTGTTTAAAAACAAACACACCATAACCAAATTGATTGTGTATTTCACATTTGCTGCTGCAGATGCATTAAATATTAATGCTGAGCGATCACACTGTATAATCCCTTGATGATACAGAAGTAATGCTGAATCTTGGGGATTAAATCCTCTCTTGTCAATGAGCGCGTGACCCATGGGAGGGACTGTAGCAGCATGAAGCAGCATCAGGACGCTAGCAGATATGGTTTCGGGTCCAAAGGAAAGTCACAGACATTCCCTATAGAAGCAAGAGTGTTTTGTCGTTATCAATGGACATTAACCATATATTTACATTTACATTCATTTATTTAGTTTTTTTTTTGCGCAAGTGATGTACAATTGCATCATAAGCATATTGCTATGAGGGAGCCAACATAGGTTTTTGGAGGACAGCGTGTGACTCATTAAGTTAGGCCTTTGTGCTTGTGGCTGGAATTGCCAAATTTCGAATCCCATCCTTTGCAGAACTGTCACATTGTCGTGAGGCCCCTGAGCAACTTCACCTTCAGGAATGCAGAGTAAATGGTTGACCTTGTGCTTGACCTCAAGCTTTGCTCCCACCTCTGTGGATAGCAAGAAAGGATATGTGAAAAAACACATTCAAATCTACCTGTACTCACACTTGTACAAATGATAAATAAAGCATCATTTCATTTACATACTGTCACAGACCAGCCCGGAGGAGTCCCGTTGACATCACAGCAACCAGGCCTTTTAGGGAAACCCCACCGGCAAGGCCCGCTCACTCGGGGATGCCCCATTCTGCCTGCACCGTAGTTCACCAGTAGATCTTATTTACGGCTACACCCCTTCCCAGCTGTGTCCAGTTTTGCTCTAATTAGCCCCTCGACTTCAGTGCATCTGGCACATCTGCCAGACTCAAGATCTTCTTGGTTTGCTGAGAATTCGAGTATTACCCCTAGTGACTTCTGTCCTGTCTGCCTGGTCTCTGTCTGATTCTGGTTTTGCCTCCTAGACCCACCGACCACCATTCTAGCTTGCCAATCTGGATATCATTTTTGTGCTCTCTGGCTTGGGCGTGGACTGTTGCCCTTGATTAGTGCTTCCCAGTGCTTCCCCAATAAACTCCGTTTCCTTGAATCTGATCTGCGTGTGTGTTCTACTTAACATGCTTACCGTGAGTAGAAGTGCTGTTCGCCTGAGCTTTCAAAGACAGCAATAAGTGCAAGTTAGCATAGTGTAAGAGCTAAACAAAAAACTGATAGAACCTAACATTAGAAAAGCTAAAATCAAAACATGAGTGCCTGGTTCCTATAACAGTGCATAATAGAAGGGGCCTCCAGTGCTGTCAAGTGAGATCATAACAATAGAATAGTCAAGAAAGAAATCAGGTGAGGGTCAGTAGTAGAAGGAGTTAGCTGAGCTGATTCTGAACAAAAAAGGGTCTTGAGACATTTCTTACGGTTCCATTAAGGTTTCTTTAAGGCTTCACCCACTGACCGGATATAGGTGAGTAACCACACATGAGAAGGGTCTAGACTGAGAAATGTCATCATTTGGGATCACCAGGTAATGATGGCTGGCTGACTGTAGGGGGCAAGATGGAACATGGGTGCCGAGGAGCGATGGTGTAAGTAGGTGGCATTCCATTAACGGCCCCAAAAGCAAACACCAATGACTTGGGCACTCATAGAGAGGCAATGAAGAGAGACAAGGAGATGTGAGAGCATGTCAGCTGATGGAATACCTGATGTGCTGCTCCATTTTGAATCATCTGCAGTGATTTCACAGCACATGGTAGCAGCCCTATCAGTAAAGACTTACAGTAATCTATGTGTGACATGACAAGTGCCTGGACAAGTTGAGCTGCATATACTGATAGATGAGGTCTGATGTTCCTTATGTCATAAAAAGTACATGTACAAGTTCAGGAAAGAGCTGGAATAGGCTCCACAAAAAATATCATTACTATTAATACCACTAAGGTCCTTACAGACATTAATGGAGACAACATCAATGATCCAAGCTGTACAGAGATGTCAAGTTGACTGGGAATACAAAGAGGTTCCACTGCAGATGACGATTCCACATGTACTGTAGACTGTCATGGCAGCGGAGCATCCAAAAATTCAAGCTATGACACTGATGTCCTCTGGGGAGAAAGTCAGGTACACTTGCATGTCATCCATGTAATAATGGTAGGAGCGACTGTATGATCAGAGGTGATGTACAAGGAGAAGAGGAAGGCACCAAGAACTGTACCTTGAAGCACAAAAGATGTTAGATGATGTCACTTAGACACCTTTTCTCCCCAAGATAATTGGACAAATCTACCTACAGTAATAGATAACAGTCAAACCATCTGAGAGTAGTCTCTGTTATGCCAAGTTGAGAGAGGGTAGACAAACGAATCTGGCGGCAGACAGGTCCAGCAGCATGAGAACAGATGACTGAGATGCAGCTCTTATGGATCACAGGGCCTTCACTACAGCCTGGAGCGCAGTCTCTGTGGAGTATGTTGCTTTGAAGCAGAACTGATGAGGATCCAGAACGTTATTCTGTGTGAAAGAGTGTGAAACTTGATTGAGAACAGTGCGATCAAGAGGTTCAAACAGAAATGAGAGGAGAAGGACTGGTCTGTAGTTTTCCAATTGTGATAAATCGGGGGTGTTTTTTTAAGCTGGGGAGTTACTCAAGCCTGATTAAATGTAGTGGGGGAATGTCGTGAGTGACATGTTGATGGTGTGAGTAAGTATGGAGTATGGGTGGGAGAGGTAGCTTGAAGGAGATGCGAGGGGATATATATGGTCCAAGGGGTAGGGGGTAGGTTTTTTCAGTAAGCAGGAGCTTGGAGACATCAAAGTTACTGAGTGTGGCAAATGTAGGGAGTGCTGGACTGTGTATGGAGGAGGAATGTCTGGGATAGCGCTTATAGGTGCAATTCTAGGTTTTTAAGGCGGGGGGCACAACAGGAACCATAACTCACACAGAGGGGTCAACCTTGTCATTAGCCCATGATATGTTTTGAATCAGTGATTGATAGGGGAAGGGTCACTCCAGGGGCCAATCAGCTTTCTGCTGGGGCCTGTGCCTCTGTGGCCTCGCCTCTGAGTGGATACAATCTAAAAAGACAGAAATCTATTGTGAAAAGACTACCGTAAGCCCAAAAAAGTCAAGATACATGTCCCATTTTTTGGGTGGCAGAGGGGTGACACAGTGGTTTGCACTACTGTCTCACACCTATAGGACCAGGGTCTGAGTCTCTGCTGTGGCTCCATCTGTGGAGTCTGCATGTTCTTCACATGTCATAGTGGGGTTTCCTCCAGGTACTCCGGTTTCCCCCCCACAGTCCAAAAACATGAGGAGATTCATTGGAGTTGCCAAATTGCCTGTAGGTGTGAGTATACCCTGTGATGGGTTGACACCCCATCCAGGGTTGTTCCCTGCCTTGCGCCAACCCATCACAGGGCACACCATTCACTCCCACACCTATGGGCAAAATTGGATAACTCCAAATAGTTGCAGCATGTTTTAGGACTGTGGGGGGAAATCAAAGTACCTAGAGGAAACCCCACAATGACATGGGGAAAACACACAAACTCCACACACATGGAACCTTGGTGGAGACTCAATCCCAGATCCCAGATGCACAAGGCAACAGTGCTAACCTCTGTATCACCATGCCTCCCCTATAATGTAGTTTGTTTTCCTTAAATATATATTTAGGTGAGAGCGGAGCTTGGGGTCCAATGCACCTGGAGTATTTTTAACGGTGTTAAGGACCTTGTTTAAGGGTCCAATGGAGATGTGGCTTTTCTGCCAAACACAGGAATCAGACTGGCGACCTTCTGATCACAGCCCCCCCCTCCCCCAGAGAGCAACCATATTCCCATTCAACTATCACTATCACTATAGTAAGATACCTTGAGGTGGATTTTTACCGTCACTCTTCAATGGTGGGATGGGAGCCTCATGAGCGAGTCGTGACCTCTCTGCAGTCTGCACGAGGGGTGGGGGCGGGGGGGTCGCAATCTGACTGCTTCGCGTGCCAGCGTCCCTGTGAAAACCTGAGTCACAGGGCAGCGGGTAATCAATCCCCCTATAGAAGCCCCCCCCGCGTCCTAAATCAAATTCTGCTCCAACACTTTACTGCTAAGCCATTTTGGATTGTGTCACCCCCCCCCCCCCATCAACGTGGCTTTGTAATGCTCAGCTAGGGGAGTCTGCTGTCTCCACAGTGGCTTCCTTGGCCGGCCCCTGTCCACGCCTCGTTAAGGGCTCGTCCACCGAGGCCTCCCCTAAGCTGGCTATTGGCCCTGACGATCTTGTGATTTATGGAGGGATCCTTCCAAGAGACTCCATCACTGTCCTTCCATTGACATTATCAAGTGGCTTTATTTTTTTCAACGCCCTCGCTTTCATCTTGCAAGTCCGCTACCATCGTCCGGGTGGGATTTTCCTGGTTACACCATTTATCTGGCTGGAACTTGTTTTAGAGAAATGAAATAGATGCGGCGGATGATGATAAAATACAAAAAGTAGCTGCAACCGGCATTGCCGCTGACCTGTATTTAAAGTGCATTTCAGGGTTGCAGTTCCACACGGCAGCACATACACAGGAGCTCCAGGAGGAGGTCAGTGAGTCTTACAGCTGTCATCTGTAGCAGGTACAGAGGAGAGATCGAAACGTGGGGCTTTGGGTTTCACGCAGCATCTTAATAACTTTTAATAACCATGAGGACTTTCACTAGGATGTGACAGCAACGTGGCAGGACGCTGACTTAGGAACGAGAGCAGCGGCAGCTTAGAAAATGTCCGTAGTCCAAAATGGCCAACTGACCAACTGTGGGAATGGATGCATTTCACATTCACAGCACATTCATTCGCTCATTGTAAAACACACTGTGCAATACTATTTACTTTTAGATTTATTATGGAATTTTGTGCAATGTATTTTTATCTATCTATATATCTATGTATCTATCTATGTATCTATCTATCTATCTATCTATCTATCTATCTATCTATCTATCTATCTTTAAAATCCACTAGCACACCCCTGTGGCATGGCATATCATGTGTGTGTGTGTCTGTGTGTGTCTGTGTGTATCTATATGTGTGTGAAGTTTCCATTTTCTCCTTCCACTCGCATGGCCTTCAGTCTTCAGACCCAACAGTGAAGGCAAGAGCTGCTACATGTGTAGCATTGCTTTTTTAGGCTGAGGCATTTCGCTGAATGCAGGCCGTTTCTGCTTTAGAAGCATCCTGACCATCGCTCGCAGGGTGGCCACTGTCATTTGCAGGATGATTCACATCCCGCGGAACGGTGTGGGACGGGCCTACCTATATTTTTCTGCAAGGTGTGGAATAAGTCGGACTTCACAGCTGTCTGGCTTGGCCACATGTTCCGGAAAGTCCACTGATCCTGCGGCGTCTATCCTGCAATGAGGCCGGGTTACGCATTACTCCTTCCCCCTTGGAAGAGTACCTGTTCACCAAGTCCAGTACCAGAATAGCAAGGAACCAGTTTCCGAAGAGACTCCATTTCAGGGATCTCAGTAATCGAGCTGAAGTTTTTCTACCAAAAAAAATAACATTTGTGAGCAGGCATCGTCGAGGGCACCTAAACATTTAGGCATCTAATGGCTGCCAGGTCTTTTTAACATCTCCATGAAAGAAGAAATAACAGCCTGGGAGCAGAAATATTATTCACTAAATCACACGTGAGGTTTGCTACCGTATTAATTTCCCTTTCGTTGCAAACAGTGAAACAGCTTGGCTTTGTAATTGCTACTGCACGAGGAAAAGGTCAACACCCGACGGTTTAAAGGAGATTAATGAGAATTTCAACTTGCTGTAACATTTACTGTGTATATAAAATATGTTTTACTGCATTCAAAATGTCTCTGTCCATAAAAAAGGGACAGAGGCATAAATCTGATCAATGTGAAAGTAAGATAATATTCCAACTGTTAATATTGATTTTAAACACAAACTGAGCCACATTCATTGGTGTGAAGGATCCCGTCTGTTCAAACGACTAAGGTCACACCTCCGAATCGAGGAGAAGAAGGTGCCGTAAATACTGATGAACCTGCTTATGTTTTTACTGACCTTTTTATCTACTCTGACATTCCAGCCATCCCATAATTAAAATCATATTCACTGTAAAATCTTAAATCTTGTTAAAGACTGGGTGTCACATTTTTTTAAAAGATCACACCCTGAGCATCCAGACCAGGTGGGAGTCCTTCCTATATGTGTGTGTCACTCTCTGGTAATTGTTAAATGATCTCTTATAAAGTTTAAACAAGCCTGCCGATTCCCCTGGGGGGGGTATGCGTGGCAGGAATGGAATTAGACACATCCCCATGCCTAGCGTCACTCGATCAATGCAGCGCCAGTGTTTTATGGCCCCACAATGCATTTTAAAATGGGGGCGGGTGACCAGCTCAAGCGGGCAGTCTCATTGCTGCTCGGATAATGGAGGGGATCACAGGCACCCAGACTATGTAAACCATCGGGGGGGGGATGGCCGAATCCAGAAGCTGTGGGGTTATTTACACTCTGCACTGGAGTCTGACCAGCGCCACATTCCCACGTCATAAAACCAAAAATATCCCACTGAAGAAAGGCCGAGATATCATAGCGGAGCGGACCGAAAAGATCCATCTCTGTTTAAGCCCAACGCTGTTTACCCGCAGGATATGATTGGTGCTTTAGCCACTAAGCCCCTTCGACCTGAAACGAAAGAGGTACAGTGTGACCCCCGCCACGCTCTCAGAAACAAAGAGAGGCTGAGGGCAGGACCGGTGAAACAAAGGAGTCAGTGGGGGCTCGCCACCCCCTCGATTACACCATAAATCATGTTCGAGGAAAACAGGAAAAAAAATGTGTGTGGTGTTTTTTCTGGGATGTGGGGAGAGGTGGTTTTTTTTCACCGCACGCATTGCCAACTGGCATTACCTTTTCACCCCCCCCCCCCCCCCCCGGTAGGACTTATTTCTGAGATTTATAACACTTGGGATCCAACAAACAGCCACCACAAACACCGTTTGCGGAATGTGAAAAATAAGAAGCTTAGGGCGAGAAATGGGAACTCGGAGCCACAGTGACAGAAATTCACAACAAACGCAACATTCAGCCAACACATATTCATCCCGGACGCCAGGAAGCGAAGCATCCTGGATGGATTCATGAAGCATTTCCTTTGATTTCTGCAGAACCTCTCATTTTTCTGAAGAAATCATGAGCTTTAAAATCGCAGGCTAATGTGTAAAACTATCCTGCAAAGAATAACAAGCAAATTAATTAAAAAGGCAAAATTACAGCCCAGTTTCTCAGTTCCATTTCCCAAAAAACTTCCTTACACTTGTGTCAGACTTGTGATAATTTTTGCAAAAAAAAAAAAGAAAAAGAAAATGAAAAAAACTATTCGAATGTAAAGATCATGGCTGTAAATTATGAGGGGAAGAGGGGGTTATAACCACCCACATAATCAAAACCAATCAAAATAATACAAACCCCAAAATTGGTGGAGACCCCCTCCCCAATACTCACCCCAAAGTTATGGCCTTGGTGAAGACTGATGTCCATCTTATTCTCTTATCCTGGTCAGGGTCATGGAGGGGGGTCCATCATTGGGTAAATACACTAGCATAGTGTTTCTCAACCCAGTCCTCAGAGACCCCCAGATAGTCCACATTTTTGCTCCCTCCCAGTTCCCAGCACACCTGCACCAGGTATTCGGTGATCAGGATTATTTGGTTTGTTCATGATTGTTAGGTTCAGGTGCACTGGAAGCTCAGAGGGAGCAAAAATGTGGACTGCCTGAGGTCTCCAAGGACCGTGTTGGAAAACTGCAGTAACTTAGAGCTACCAATTAGCCTCACTGCATGTCTTAAGACTTAAGCTCTGAGGAAGTCATCGTGACATGAGGAGAACACGTCATCTCCACACACACAGGACGGAGGCAGGAATCAAACCCCCAGCCATGGAGGCGAGAGGCCACAGCGCCCCCTGCTGGGCCACTGTGCCACCCATGAACTTGCATTATCTCATTACTTTTTCATTTTCATGGGAAAACAATCCACAGGGGGTGCAGCCCATTGAGTGGAATGCGATGGGACAATCGGCATCATTTCGTTCATCCTGAGGCCCAGCACAGGGATCAGACGGATCAGCCAGAACGGGATGAGGAACCTCTGACGGAAAAAGTCAGGTCAGACCGCACAATAAACCCCGGGATTCTTATTATTTCTGGAGACACTGGATAATACGGGGGGTCGGGGGGTTAATTCAGCTTCCTCGCTTTCCTACCTCCCCTCTAAATCACACCAGGAGAACAGAGGTAAAAACAAAAGGCACATCATTCTTCAGCCACACCCCCGCTGTTGCGATTCCACCATCAGGGAGGTGGGTCTGAGGTGGCATCTGATGATCTATGCACTGCGTGGGAGGTTCCAGGTGGATAAATTATACAAACTATGAACTGCAGGCCTTCCATACAGTTTTCACAAACTGACAGGATTTGCATTAATGTAAATCCTAAATGTGAACAAGAGTGGCAAAAACTAGGAACGTTAAAATAGGGGATGAGTCAAAATGATGCATTTTAGATGCAAATATCAGGTAAAGTGAGCACTTTTCTTGGCCAGGCATCTTGATACAAATTGTGTTCCGCGCACAGGAACCCACAAAACCCCTTCTGCCCATCTCGCCACGTCGCCATGGCGACGCAATAGCAACGGCGCCATGGGAAACATTCGTGAATCCACTGTATTTAAAGGCCGTTACCAGCAACATTTGTTCTGCTTTTGAGATTTTGCAAGTCCATGCCTGTGAAGCTTAGCCACTGACCTCCATCCTAAACATACCCCCCCCCCATCCCCAAGAGCGCACAGACAAAGGTATTTATCTGAATGCTGTTGTTTTAGAAGACAGGAATGAGACAATCTTCACACCATAAGTTTTAAATAAACTTAAAATCAGTTCAGTTAGAATCAAATAATATCTGTTAACTTACTTCCAGTTTTCATCCCAAAAGTGAGGACATAAGTCAATCAGGACGTATCTCGCTCAATATAGGAAAGAGGTCAAATATACTGTATAAAATAAGATACCCAAGAGGACATAAGTTACCCGAGAGGACATAAATACGGTCAGACGTTACCCGATAGGACATAAGTTGACGGATGATTGCATATACCTAACAGTGCATCTGAAACTGTTTACTACAGGAACTAACAAAGGTCATGATGGCTAAAATATTTATTTTCTATAAAACGTCTAGGATGGTCTAACCAATTAAAACCAACATGGCCCCTTCGTGACAACCCAGGTGCTGCCAGAATTGCGCTGACAAGCAAAAAGCTGCAGAAATGCAGTGATCTCATGTCCAGCCATCAGTCACATGCTTCCAGCACAGCAACGCGGTGAGCTCGGTCCAAGGCTTGCACAGCATGACGCACACCGGATAGCATGTCTGTCCCTCACATGGCACACTGACAGACACTGACACCAAGCCACGAGTCTTTGGAATGGAGGAGCTTCTCTGGAGCACATGAAGGGAACCCACACAAGTCCAGGTCACACCACTGCCTTCTTACTGGCAGACTACCCACGGGGCAGGCAGAGACTGTCCAAGTCACGCACTCTCAGTTCCCAGATTATTGTGTGTAAATAAGTGATTATTCTGGGTGTTTCTTTCCTAGTGTGGGGATGTTGTTCAAGAATGGCGGACGTTTGTACCGCGAGGGAAAAGAGGGGCAATAAAAAGAGAGGGATAAAGAACAGGAGCAATAAAAAGAAAAAAAAAAACGCAATAAAATATTACCACACCAAACAGGCCCCATTACTGTAAATCTTTTAGTTTTCCTAAGGTAATGGAAATAATAAAATGGAGATGTGAGTATCATTTATGAATCATTAACCATTACAAAGCAGAACAGCATTTTCATATGTCATAGCAAGTCTGCAATATCCAACAGTGGTTTATTATGGGATTGTGTTTTTTTCTAGTAATTACTGGATTTTCATAATATTGTATTTACATCCATATATCCATTCATCGATCTTTCAACTGCTTAACCAGCAGAGGGTCACAGAGAGCCTGAAATAGAATATATAAGCAAAATATATAAGCATAGAGAATGGAATAAAGTAATACTTCCCTCCAATCAGCACGCCCAGCGGCCACGTCCAACCAGACCACAGCCTGCCTCACCTGAATACTAGAGACACCAGCACATCCCACAATAAGTCTTAATTGATGAATTAGACAATAACTTTGACAGTTACCAAGCTTGGCCCTTGCTGGACCATCTTTAGTCTTTGGACCGATTAGTGATGATTCTTACAGATTGTGACTTGGATTAGGATGTCTGTGTTACTCTAGATCATTTTTGAACTGTGCTTGTCCCCTGACCACCTTTCTTGGATCACATTTGGTCCCCATTGTCCTGGATCTCATTTCTTTAAACTGCAAGTCTCCACTGGTACCTCTGATTGTAATCTTTACAAAAAATCTTTCTTCTTCTTCCAAAGTTCCAATTATTTTAAGATTCTTACTCTACAGTGCAGAGAGTAAATGATGATGTAGGTATGTTCTATAATTCTAACCCATAAAACGAATTAATGGAGTTTTAGTGATAACATTGGATGCATATTCTTCGTAGTATATCAGAATCTCCAGGCTATGACGGACACTTCATCCTTCCATAATATTTTTCACTTTTTCATTTCAGACCTGTTTCTTTAAATCTTATTATAAATCCTTCCGTACATTGTTGGCAAATCAGAAGGCAGCATCCTGCTACTTCACGGCATTTATCTTGACATTATCTCATGGCAGATTCTCCATTTATGGCGCATGCTACAGGAAGCTGTTTATCGGGGTCTTTTTCATTTTCTAAAGAGTTGTAAGTAGAATGGCCATGAGCCAGGAATAGGTGTGGGTCCATCATGCAAAGCTGATATGTCACGAGGAAGAGGAAGAGAAAAAGGACTGACAGAAAACATGAACCGAAAAGATGGAACTGACTCTGCTGAAATGCACATGCACACCCACGCAAACACACGTGGACACACGCCCACTCACACGCACACACAAACACACGCGGACACACGCCCACTCACACGCACACACAAACACACGCGGACACACGCCCACTCACACGCGCACACAAACACACGCCCACTCACACGCACACACAAACACACGCGGGCACACACACAAACATGCACAGCTCCTATATTCTTATTATTGTGAGGACAAACGCAGACACACACCCACTCACTCACACACACACAAACACATTCAGACACATGTCCACTCACAGACACACGTAACCCACACTAGCTCACACGTATACACAAATATACACATATACACACGACACGTGCACACACATGGACACACACCCACTCATAAGCACATACAAATGCACACGCACATTCACACACAAATTTGGATTATTTGTCTATTTATGGACACTGTTCCTGGCCTCCCATACTTCCCAGTTGCATATGCCAGTGACCTGTCCCTTGTTTCCAAAAGGCAACATTCACCCCTCTCCTCCTCCAACAGCCATACTCCTTGATGACATCACCTGCCCCAGGATAGTCTCCCCCCCGGAGGTGGGAAGGCTTCCACATTCCACACTTGTTCAATATGGAGTTCTGAGGCTGGGCCCTCCTGCACCTCCCACCGTCCTGGACAATCTGTCAGTGGTCCGGCCTGGTATCTGAGGAATCCAGAGCACCGGCGCTTTAAAAAAATGCACCGCAGGCTTTTTGTACGGATTGTGTAGGACGACAGCTGTATGGGGCCCAGGATGCACATCCGTAAAGTCACATGACCGTGCACGCCAACTGGCGCATACACGCAATCATCCTAAATGACACACAGGTCAGGGTTAATACTTAGTCAACCGTCCCTAAACACAAACCGTCAAAACCCTAGAAGAAATACAACTGATAACAAAAATGTGCAGGTTTTTTTTTTTTTTTTAAAGATGCGTGTGTCTTGCAGGGGTAAGTCTACGGAACATTTGTTATTAAAAGAAAGTAAGATATGTCCATAGGCCATGCACACAGATTGATATGCATGCATTTCCTGGGGACTATGAAAGTGCGAAACCAGTGTTGCTATTTCAAAACAGAACCCCCTTAAAATCTGAATAAACAAACGAAATGGCTCGCAGAGGGTTTGCCATTTAATGGACAGCTGTCGGGTTCCAAGTAATAAACTGCTCTGTACTGTTTTGTATAACCTGCAAAAGTATTTGAATTATATCCATGTATAGCTTAAATAATCCTTCTGAGTGCAATATGTCATTATAAAAGCAAATGCCTGGATGGAAGAAAATGTTTTTAATCAATATTCACTGCATCTGTTCTATAATTGAGGACTTTAATTTTCGCTACAGCCTTTAAGAGATCTTGAAAACGTTTGAAATGCAGCCAAGCTGTTGGGTAAAGAGTTAGGCTGCGCTGTGTCCGGGGAAAGGGAAAATACTCTGAGGAGTAACGAGTAAATTTAATACTGAGTTATAATACTGAACTGTAATACACACAGAGACACACACACTATAACATAGATATCCATGTTTTTATATGTATATGTACTGTCTTACAAACAGAATAATACAATCACATTTAGGTTAGTGGTTTTAAGTACCCTAACTACAGTAATACCTGAGATTCCAGCCCAACCCAGCCACCCAAGCAAAGACCCTGATCAAATTAAACGATCGAAAGATGGATGGTTATATAATAACACTAAGGTTTTCATTTATTTAATTCAGGGACGATTCTAACATGTTTTGTGGACGGCACTAGTGGGTCCAACTTTATCATTTGCCAATGATTTGTTTTGAATCGGTGAGTGAGAGGGGAGGGGCACTCCAGGGGCCAATCAGCTTTCAGCTTTAATTGCCCATTAATTGCTGACTGGTCAAAACAGAACCAATGATGACAGTCATAACCCTGCACTGGTTAAGCGGTTATGAAAAATGGATGGGGTGTGTGCAAAGGAAGGGCATGCAGATCAGATCAATAATGTAAAATGGATTATTTCAATCTGAATGTTTCATTTTGGGAATAAATTCTATCATTAGAATATTGATTGTCTTTACTTGGTCATTTAAATGTTTGTATTATAATAGGGTGCATGCCATGAACTACTAGCAGGCAGGGCTAACTATAAGGGGAAGAGCAGATGTCAAGGGAAATGATCAAAATTGTATTGTCTGTCCACTCCTCCCTCCCTCTCCCTGTTTGGGAAGTTTTACCACCAACACCCACCCTCAGCAAAGTTTGTCAGCATTGGGCTGGCACCCAATGTCAGTATTAGTGATACCAACTTTGGTATTGGACCAGATCAAATCGAAAGGGAAATTGTTGATAGACCTACCATTCATCCCTACAACACTAGAGATGACCAGAGGAAGGGCTGCTGCACGCAGCATCCACGTCTTCTCTACAGCAGAAGCATCTGAGATACATGAGGCTGTAAATCGGCCCTTCTATCGTACATCTTAATTGAGGCAGAGCTGGGAGTTCAAGACACCATTGGAGTCCAGACGTATTATTAGCTCTATGGCGCCGTTACACTGATCTATTACGGTTTGTGACACGGCCAGGCAGCTCCCACAATTCCATGGGGTGGCTTTACTTCGGTCCTGGTTTCCCTCTTTCTCTTGCTATTCGCCACCCCACCAATCATAGACAGGATATGATTTGCTCGTTTTGGCTGTCAGGACGTGTTTGAAGAGGGAAAATTCGGATATCCAAGGCAAACGGATTAAAAAAGAAAGACTCGCAATGTGATTATCCACACTTTTTTATCGCGTAGCTGAAATCGGTTCTGCTTACCGAAAATAGGTAATGTATTCAAAAGCAGTATCTATTTTGTAAATCTGATAGTGAATAATAAAACTGAACATTTCATGGGTTTCAGTCTGCAAGAAAAAAAATGTGTAGATGATTGCAATCCTCACCAGAAAAAAAAGTGTTTCGAAAATTAAGAAATTATATATATATATATATATATATATATATATATATATATATATACTAAAAGTCTATCTGTTTATCTATCTATCTATATATCATCA
>JAODJW010000035.1:9684808-9695848 GCA_026777045.1 Hyperopisus bebe | reverse complement strand
ATATATATATATATATATATATATATATATACTAAAAGTCTATCTGTTTATCCATCTATCTATCTATCATCAACATCATTACATTATTAATTATTAGTATTATATACAATCCGAATAACATAATAAATATACTATTGATAAGTTCCTTCTTCACAAATGCGCAGTGTCTCACAGGCCGATGCTCCGCGTAAACATGACTCTGGGGCGGCTACATCTTCCCAAGTTATACAGGGCAGCGCGTTTATAAATCTCAAGGACAAAGGCAAAGACCGGGGACATTAACGGTAACTTAAGACCAACCGGCGAAGCTGGGAGGCACACGGGAGATAAGAGGGAAAGAGACATTCCGTCGGGAAGTTAAACCATAAATCCGTGTCATCATCAGCTCCGCTGCAAGGGCACCAGACGCCATTCTGGAGAATTATTCCGGCGATGGAAAACCGACCACGGCGGCATTTATTCGCTGTTCATCATTCCGCCGGGGAACGATCTCTACCTTTGTCGCAACACAAATGAGTAAGACGAGATAAGGGACACCGCGCTCGGGGCCGGGATCTGACAGCGGCTCCCCGGCGGGCGCGCCCGCAGAAATGCCATTTACCGAACACGCAGGGCAGCCGCCCGAGTCCCGGCGCCGTCTGCGCCTGCACGCCGCGCTCCTGGAGGCAGCCAGTCGGCGCTGATAACACCTTAACTTCACATGTGGTCAAATGGGTTTCCATTTCACTTTCACTGTTCAGTGGCGCCTATCCGTACAAACATCCCTCTGCACATCTGGGGGGGGGGGAATAAAAAAGCTTTCCATCTTTCGGCAGGTGAAGGGGAAACAGAGTCGGTGACAGTGAAAATGTTCAAGTAGATCAGATCCCCACATACGGTCCAGTGGGCTGCGATTTCATTATTCAGTGTCCCGAGGCTGAGCGGTGGATCTTAATGTAGATTAAGCCTTCCCAAGCAGAGCCGTCAGAGCGGGGTATCAGTGTTAAGGATCCAGCCTTTCCTCCCCGGGGGGGTCGAGGCCTACAAGAGAGAAGTGGCGTTTCCGCTCCGCGCCTGGCCAGTTATCTCTGATGATGGATTTAACAACACGGGGGGTTCGCGACCCTCGATGATAGCGCTGGAGTTATTGACGTTGTTGAAGTCGCTGCAGCGTAGCTTTTCCTACGCAAATCATCAAGAATAAAAACGGTCAGCTAAGCCCTGCTTCATATTAATGAACTCCTGGCACGCCGGCGCTGCTGGTAATGACCGTGTAAATTCAGCTTGCAGCCTCCGGTTTTTCTGTCGCGCATTATCCTACATGCAAAAATATATAAATAAATAATCAAAATAAAAGCCAATAACCAGAACAAGTATAGTATTAGACCAGTTCTGAATCAGTGCTTCCGCAGTAAAATCATCTAAGTATAAGATCACTCATCGCTGGTAATTCGTAAATGGCTTTTCTGCAAGTTTACACATCAAGATGAAAAATAATGGCGCCTCGTTCACAGAACATTTGGTCTTTTAAATAATTTAGCTCATTTTGCTCTCATTTTACTTCAAAGTAAAAAAAAATTAAATCAGTTCTGCAACCTGGTGTTATTTCATAGCAAAATGCAGTAGCTGGAGTTATGAAACAGTAATCATAATTTTAAGTAACAGTAAGTGCTTATGAAAACAACTTTCATCCATTCTGTCGTGCAAAATGCAGAAATCCATAGTTTTTCATCTTTTTTTCCATTTGATGTAGCAGACATTTTCGTTTTCCCACTAATACATGAGGTTAATTAAGTGATCATTCTGCCAGCTACCCATTAACAAAATAATACAATCACAAGTACTCTAATACATACCCTACAGACACTAACAATTGATTCAGTCACTTCCAATGCCTTTAAATACTGCGAAAATATAGAGCAAAATTCTATTAAGGCCGATCCCCGCAGTGCAGAAAGAAGAGAAATGGCACAATTCCTCTCCCCTTTTTCCCCCAGAATGGCTTTTGAAATGCTTGTCAACATGTTGGCATTGTGAAAAAATGAGAGCAATCGGCTTTTGAATTACTGGAGGTCTGGTTCCATTTCAATTTCCCCAGTCTCACAAGGCGCTGTATTGCGTTCAATTTTGAGCCGACGCGAATATAAACTCACCGATCTTCCTTCACTTTTACTTAGGCCTATAAATTATTTTTGCTCACGTTAAGTGTAATGATGCATGTACACGATGGTATAAGTGCGTGTCCTTTTAGGGGGGAAACATTATTATACTGTTTTTAATATCAGATTTAAATGGACTAAACTTGTGGGAGATTTACTTAAACTAGCCTATACATAGAAATGCGTTTTTTTTTTCATAACTTCAGAGATGAAGACTTGGTTGTTCTTCTGTCTCTTTTGGACTTCACGGATAATTAATTTCGAAACGAGTGCAAAATCCGCTAATGGGACGGTCTGGAAAGTCGTGCCAATATAAACACGATAATGTTATAACATCAAGAGTTTAACAGCTACAATAGACAATATACTAATATGAGTGTTCAGCGTCGTGTTGGTTGCAAGTGATAAAAAAATTAATCGAGTTACGTGAGACCAACTTTCCGATGAATCCATAATTAATCCATAATTTTGTGAACAAACTTACAAAATTACATTTTCTAAACCAAGTTTAAGTTATAGGCTACATTGATTTATTGCCGAAATTCCTTTCATCTGATTTGGGGGCTTCTTGAATCACTATTTTAAAAGAATGTAACGTACAACTCGAAACCACCAAAGCAAATCGTACATGATTGCGTGAACACATTATGGAAGTGCTGAAAACGCTTTTTTTTATGGAAGTGCTGAAAACGGAATATCTGTTTTCTTAGTCATTTTTGAGGTAATTAATCTTTTGCTTTCTGCAAATACCAGCCTTCCTCTTATCTACTGGTGTATGCAACAATTCCCACGGAAAAGGTAATGCGCCACTGACGCACTGTATGGGGAAACACTGGATCTGTCATTTTAACTGGCATCCGATAGTGTTATGTGAAATATGTCTAAAACATTGCTATATATATATGCTATTTGAAGTATAATAAAAAGATTCAAGACAATTTTTAGATTCAGCTAAGCATTTTGTGAGCTTTAGTAAACTGGGAAGTGTAAGTTAAAAACATTAAGTCTCAGCACTTGAATTTACAATGACTAACGATCTATTTTCAAAGCAGTGGAAAACAATACACAAGGAGGTCACAGTAGTTTTCCCGTTTCATGCAGAAAGGCAAATAAACCATACGGATATAAGATCGATCACTACCTGAATTAAAAACAGTAGACACTACGTCAACGCAAATATAAACAAAACAATATAAAATATTTATGACGTTTCTACTTCTTTTTACACTTTCACGCCTTTTATGACCCCAGTATAATTTCCAACTATCTGAATCAACTTCAGTTTAGCCAGCGTTATAACTGCGATTTAAATGAGACTTTGACTACCCGCTTAACCTGTCCGATTCAGCTGTACCTTCCTACGCACTTTGTATAGCTACGACGCGAAGTCTGAAGCAGCGATTCGCTCGGGTCTCCACCCACGTCGTAATATTATCACCGGGGACATTCTTGTCAAAATGCAAAACGCATTAGCGCCAATCCATCCTAGAGGAGGGCAGTTGTCTTGACAGACTGATGGGCCTCAGCCTGTCACAGAGCCTTTGGAAAGAGCTTATTCTGGTGAAGGCTAGCATCAATCACTCCACAGTAATGGCCACACTAAGCAGAGGACAAACAGGAGAGGAGTGTATGTGGGGGGAAAAAAGTGAGTTCCCTCAATCTCCCCTTACTTTGGGAGGATGGGAGCGTCATGCAACACTCTCCAGGTGTTTGTAAGGCACGTTTGCAGCAATGGGCTGCAATCAACAGCCTGGCAATTTCGCTCCTTGACTGAACGTTTGGCCTATAATTTTAGCAAATTTGTCCTCCTACCTGGGGAGGGACACTCCACAAGAGCTGCCTGGCCCTGGAGAGGGGAAAACTATCTGAATTGGCTACACGCTCCCTCCGCTCCCCCCAAAAAATTGCTCTTTGGGATTAAGAGGCCTCTGTGAGGCCAAAAGAGCGGGGTGCTGAGTCAGGAGGGGCAGGTAACAGGCCTTAAGTGCTGCCATGTCACACCCCCCCCCCCACACCCCCCGGCTTTTCAGGGGGCCGTGGCCGGGCGGGGGCCAAGGACGCAGCTTTATGAAGGCTGCTGTGCTCTGCAGTATCTGACAGAACCTCCTTCGACGGCGTCTGGAGCTCATCCACTGGGGCGGTTTGCTGCCTTGGTGGAAGGACTTTAAAAAAAAAAACACTCTGGTCCAGTGTAATTGCTGCTCGGAAAGTAAACATCCTTCAGTAATCAAGCTTAGTGCCTGGGTGTTTAAAAATTGACCATATGCACAGACCACCCACACATACACATAAAAAAGAATTAGTGATTGGCTTTCAAGCATGGAGGGTACTGCTGGACTACCGTGGGACTGGTTAAACCCAGACTGACCGTGTTAAAAGCAAATATGTCTAGATAAAAACCTGTATGGAAGAGTCAAAGGCAAAAGACATGTTAAGCTGTTTGGGATTACAGCAAGCACTAAGCAAATACAGCAATACCATAATAGCAGAGAACAGACCATGGCATACTGAAAAACATCCAAAGGCTCACATTAAACAATAATGGCTTCATTTCCTCATGAAGAAAGCTAATGACCTGAACTCAATGAAACAAACAATCTTTAATGACCAAATCCAACATGGATTCATGCTGGATTTAAGTGATTTACTTTTTTCAGGCCAGATATTCAACTTGTGCAGCAACTTAAGAAAAATCAAGAAATTGACTAAACAGTTACGGTGAAAGTACAGTATTAATATACTTCGAAACCTTTTGACAGTATCCCAATGCGAAAATAACACAATTAAAAAGATTTTTTTCCACTAAGAATAAAAATCTCAGTGTTCACAGAATGTTCTTTCCTCTGACCCCAACAAAGATGTTTTTTTCTGTATTATTTTCTTATAGCCTGAAATAAACGTTACTGTTTCAAACGTCAATTAGCGCTAATTTGAACATTAGCATTCATTTCAAATGTGCACAATAGCCACATATGCACAACCTAAGTTGTATACCATTGCCTTGTCTTCTAATATCTTTTTCTAGAAATGATACAACCAAAAAGTCAGAGCAGGATTCAAATAGCGATAAATAAAACCAATTTATTAAAATTAGCCTTTTCAATAACTTGGACCTGGATTTCCAAATATTGTCTTGAGGAGCCAATAGTTGGTCACAAGAACAATGCCCCAATATGGGAATTCCATTACCCAGAATTCTTTTATAGGATCTGTGTGTTCTGTAGCTTAATTAGATCCATTTGGAGAGCAGTTGTGCTTCCAGATGCTACACCGCAGGTATGAATGAGAATTTGCTTCAGACAAAGGAGTGACATTAAACAGAGACGTGATATATCACAAGGTTCAAAACGGCTTTTCATTTCTGAAATGTTCAATGCTGTTTCATGATCAAATTTATCATGGCGTACTTCCCTCTGTTGAAATGCAAGCCTGTGGTGCACCTCAGCAATTTATTTTAACAGCCTAATGAAGAAGAAGAAGAAAAAAAAAAACTCACCCAAGATTAAGAGCAAACCAGTAATATGTGTTATTGATTCACATTCTCCACCACATGCATAAATGACCCTGTGAAATCATGAAGTAACAAAAAGAATAAATCTGATCCAGGAACAGCAACCAAGCAGTCATCAAGATGCCAGCAACTTCATTTAATAATTCTAAAAGAGGTTATGGCATGGGGTAGCATGGAAGCATTTTTTTCAGTTGTAGATGGCAAAAAAAAAAAATTAAGAAAACACATTTCTCTCTCCTGCAGCTCAAACCCCAGAGAGCACCATCTTGTTCCCCCACCCATTGACTCTACACCTGTTTATCCGCAGGCTCTGACATGAATAATGTTGGACAAACAGCTCCCTAAACTAGGAACGAGTCGGCGTCTTTAAGAATATAGGGTCCGAAGAGAAGCGCTCCCATTGGCTGAATGGGTGTTAGGGGCAACAGGACCCTACGACCATGTCCCGTCCGGACCAGCTGATTCGTCCCCTTCCTATCTCAGCGAGCTGGCGAGCGTAGCCAAATACTGGCAAGTAACACAAACTGCTAAGACCTTTCATTAACACTGCTGCTGAAAAGCAGCCCAAACCCTCAGATATTGCTTCTTTTCCTGGCTCAGTGTACTGAGGGTGTCGATCTCAGTGCTAAAGGCTTTCCTCTCCCAGGGAAGGGGGAAAAAAACACTTCTTTACAGAGCTCACTGTGTTTGCAGGCCACGGGCATTTGATAGAACAATTTCTTTGATCGTGGGAAGAAAAAAGAGAAACAACAGTGGTGCCTGGAATTTCATCCGATTTCACAGCTATAATACATAATATAATACATCTCTTCCCCTACCCAAGCTATAAAAAGAGCTCCATTCAAACAGAAACGTCTTGGAGGCGATTGAACATCTCCACGCCCTAATATTTTGAATGAACAGATTGCAGTTTAGTGCAGTAACATTGCTTGTTACTTTCATTGGCATACTGCCTCCTACTACAGTTTTTGTTGCTATGAGTGCTAATGAGATTGTGTTCAGGGTGGAATACGGATTTTCGGGATCCACTGCCAGGGAATGTTAACAAAGTAAGCGACAAATTATACCGAGGGGGTGGGGGGTGGGGCACAGCTCTTGGCTGTCGAATCCCGCGACACCTAATGGAATAAATATAGAAAAATGGACCCCCGCTGAGATAGCGGAAAACCAAGCCCGTAAGTATCAGATGAGTGGGCGGATTCTGTAGCTGAGTCCATGCCAAATTATGTTAAATCCCGAGTCTTGGTGAGTAAGTTATGCGGAATATCCAATGTCGCCTCCCCCCGAAGATCTTTATTGATTTCACCTCCCTTCATCCCTCCTCCGCAGGGAGGACGAGTAGCAGAGTCTGGACTATAAAGAGCTGGTTCTTTTCCCCCCTCTGTAATGGCAGCTCGATTTTCCACAGACTGCTATTACCCGACGTTGCTGCAAATCCGTTTAAGGGCTGATTTTGGTTCCCACTGTGGGGAGAGTTTAGTGCCTATTTCCCTCGATTCCCAACCAGCAGCGGGCAATCACTCTACCCCCGGCCGCTCACTTTACAGAAAGGCCACGCCGTGTAGGTTTAGTACGTGGTGTGCTGCGGCTCTGCAGCCCACCGGAGGCATCAAATCTATGCGTCGGTTGCATGGAGACGGCAAAGTGAGGAAGGAAACGCAAAGTAGACGGATCCTGTTTGCATCTCCTTGTATGTTACTTTATTCCAGCTATCGGGTCCTGCAGTTTGAAACCCACCCGTGCGTGAAATGAGAGGCAGCGTGGCGGTTCGGTGGAATTCTGTCTCTGCTCATGGAGAGACAGCCAGAATGAGGCTCCCATTAGGATATCGCGGAAGCAACTCTCGCATGTCACCAATGTGTGTCACATGCGTTGTGACGCTTTAATTGAGACGAGGCCGGCAGAAGAAGGTCAGCGCATAAAATGTTGCAGTAAATGTCACGGTCACGGGTTTCGGGGTGTGAGAAACCGTTTCCCACTAATGTGCATTTTCCCGTGGCCAGGCACGGGATTTTAAGGAGCGTAAAAATGTTCTTTCCATAAACATTAGGATCACCGTGAACAAATGTTTCAGTTATTGTTATCTACCAATTTCCTCCAAGTTTCAATGGGGGCGTGGCTATTGGGGGCCCTCTTGTGCAGTGGGCGGAAGCAACGTGTGATGTCACCAATACACATGATATTGGAATACCGTCTTGGAATTGCATGGTAGCAGGAATACAGCATGAGAATCATTCAGGGAGGTGCTATGCCCAGAACCCCGCCCCTTTAGCAGATACTATATTTCAGTGTTTCCCAGTCCGGTCGTCGGGGGCCCAATAACAGTCTCCCTCTCTCCAAAAAAGTGGATCATCTGTGGTTCCCCGACAACCGGGCTGGGAAACACTGCTATATCTAATACTAATAAGGATCCTGCTCCAAGCTCAGCTGGACGCACTTTTATGTCTGGTAGATGAAGCAATTGAACCTGCTGTTAAATAAATGTCCTAGACAAAGGGTTATTCATCCATCCATCCATCCATCTTCCATAACTGCTTCTCCACAACAGGATTGCAGTGAGCCTGGAGCCCATCCCAGGAAATAAAGGGCACAAGGCAAGGAACTTCCTGGATAGAGGGCCAGCCAATCTTAGGGCACGTATACACATACACGCACCTACATGCTATGGGCAAAGCGTGTTTGTACTAGGGGAGGACAATGCAGTACTTGAAGGAATCTGCACTCTCCACACACACAGAACAGGGGAAGGGAATCAAACCCACAATCCTGGAGGTTTCAGGTCACAGCGCCCCCTACTGAGCCACCATGCAGCGCAGGGGAACTATGCAATCATCACGCACTGATCCCAGAACTGTCAAAGTGCCTTCGGATGGGACCACAGCATTAATGAGAGAGAGGGAGCAGTTAGCATCACAAGCTCAGGCACATTAAACAATCGAGGGGAGTAGAAACTAATCTCGTTTGCTCTGGTTAATAGGGTCACTCATCACAAATGTGCATACGTACCCCCCCCCCCAGTCCTTTCTTTCGATTTCCCACCCAAAAACATTCACTCACTGCAGAGGAACTGGATCCACATTAGGGAGGACTGGGAAAAAGGCAGCCATGCTCAAATAAGCCCAGGTGCCACGCTGGACCACGGGAGATAAGAACATCATATTCCGGGTCCCCGGCGTCAGGCGTCACCTCGGCGCTCAGACGACCAACTCGCAGACATGGAGAAGCAGCAGCTGGGAGGGGGAGGGGGGCAGTCTCTCTCGAGCAAATTCCCTTTGTCTTTCCCCTCTTCGTTTTTAATCAAGAGGATGCGTCGGTCGGCCTTTAAGGCTGAAGATACAGGCTCCCGGTGCAGGCTGTTATCGAGAGGCAGCAAGGATGAGCGCACATGTGACTGATGTGCTGCAGATAGACTTCTGGCAGGCGCACGTACTTCGGTCAGAGATGCGATAACAAGTTCCCCAGAGCCACTGCCACTTGTCATTCAGGTGATCAAACAGGGGAAGAGATAACATCATATCAGCGCTCCGCCATGATACAGGCCTGCATCTTTCTCCCCTGTCTCCATCCCGCGCGCGACCTACGGAGACGTCACCAGTCTCCTCCGGTGGGAAACGGTGCCTCTCTCTGGTGCACACTTTACCCGGATCGCTGACAGGAGAACGGCAGTCTTCGGTTGTCAGAGAAGTCGCCATTATGCGCTTTGCATGACATGCGATCACCCTGTCTGCCTCACTCTGAATAACTATGCCGGTGACGCCGGTGGGGGGGGGTGCGTAAACCAAACCGAACCTCTTTCTCCCCCGCCCCCTCCCCAATGTCACCGACGTGACGTGACAAGGTGGTAAACAGGGAACACCGCGACCTCGCCAACAGTGCTGGAAAGAAGTCAGCAGCCACCGCGGAGCAGATGAGGGAGAGCGACGTGCATGGGGATGCGGGAGGCCTGGAAACGCCGAGTGCCGTGCAAGCCGCTGCGATCCGGCCCCCGCCGGCTCAGCTGGATGTACATAGCAGCACCAACAGCGACCTGCGCTGCCGCGGCTTCCGCTTCCACCTCTTCCGCAAGCCCGTGTGACGGCCGAGATTTCCATTAGGACTCATGGAGAGCCGACTTCTCTCCAACTCCCGAGGATGTGATGCTGGTGCTGGGCTTTGGGGGGCGACACTGAAGAGGTCATGAAAGGACAGATAAAGAGAAGCCAACATGACTGACACCTGCCATTGCTTAATACTCTTCATATACAGTATAATACCATACTAACACTATATAACCCTTAAACGATATGACAATGTCACTGCAGCCCCATATCTATAAGGTTCAACTACAGCTCTAAGATATTAGTTGGTCCCTGGGTATAAAAAAAATGACTTGGCTCCTTCCCATTCACAGTATTACAAAAAAAAAAACCTGGCTGGCAGAATCTGAGATCGGGGTGGGACAGTAGCTGGGCCTGGTTGGGGGATTGATGAGTTTGCAAGAATGTAACAAATGCAAAAAATATCAATATGTATGAATTTGGCATATGTGTGAATGGTGTGAGTGCTCTATGATGGGTTGGCGCCCCGTCCTGGGTTTTTTCCAGGCTTGTACCGGTAGCTTCTGGGATAGGCTCTGGACCCCCCGCAACCCAGCATAGGATAAGTGGGAAAAGAAAATGCTTCAGTTGATGTATGAATTTACTTTTATATTTTCACAGCAATAAAGATTCCATGTAATTTCCATCCTTATATCCTTGTAATTAGGTTGGCAAAAATTCATATACCCTGACGTACACTATAAGGACACCTGCCCATTACACCTACAGGAACTTTTATGACATCCCGTTCTAAATGCATAGCCATCACCATGGAGTTGGTCTCCCGCCTTGGCAGCTATAACAGCTGCCTCTCTTCTGGGAAGGCTTTCCACTAGATTTGGAGAGTGTCTGTGGGAATTTTTGCCCATTCAGATGAGCATTTGTGAGGTTAAGCATGGATGTTGGCCTGGCTCACAATCTCAATTCTAGTTCATCCCAGAGGTGTTTGATGGGTTTGAGGTCAGGGCTTTGTGCGGGCCAGTCAAGTTCTTCCACACCAAACTCACCCAACCATGTCTTTATAGACCTTGCTTTGTGCACTGGGGCGCAGTCATGCTGGAACAGAAAAGGGCCTTCCTCAAACTGTTCCCATAAAGCTGGAAGCATAGAATTGCCCAAAATGTCTTGGTACAGTGAGCCAGGCCTTCACATCCAACATCAATGCCTGACCTCAAAAAATCCCACTCCAAACTCTCATGGAAAGCCTTCCCAGAAGAGAGGCAGCTCTCACGGCTGCAAAGTATACACTCACCTAAAGGATTATTAGGAACACCTGTTCAATTTCTCATTAATGCAATTATCTAATCAACCAATC
>JAODJW010000035.1:9668532-9683436 GCA_026777045.1 Hyperopisus bebe | reverse complement strand
ATATATCCATTATGCATTCAGTACATACTTCCTCTTATAGTCATCCGATTTCTTCATTCTCCTAACAGGCACAGGACGTTCAGAAGCAGCTCTGTAATTGACCGAAGTGTGCAAATTGCGATTGTGGAGGACTGAGGTTTATTTTTCTCACCAGTGTTTGTGCCTGTAACTTAAATACATGTCATAAGTGAAAACCCAGCTGAGATTCAGGCTTTCCTTCAAAAGCTTATGAAAATAGCACAGCAAACAATACCTGCAGGTTAAGGCTCAGGTTGATGCTCTGCGGAGTTTGGGGCTTGTTCTTGAAATCAAGAAAGGGTCTTATTTTAAATCAGGGCAGAGCGGCAGTATCCTGGCTCAGGGAGGCACACACTGTACTGCACGCGCCTTCAGGACTGGATACCTATCCATCCATCTTCCCGCTTCATATCCAGGACAAGGTTATAGGGAAGAGGTCGACAGCCAGTCTCAGGCAGCTTAGGGCAGGGGAACGCCCTGGATAAGGTGCCGGGCCATTGTAGGGTCTGCACACACTACAGACCATGTAGGCTAATTACCGTCCCTAACTGCGCGGGCACACACACTCACATTAAGGACGAGAAAGAGACGTATTAAAGAAACGTATGTGAGTATTTTGCTGCTGCCTGGAGATAATTAAAAACTGAAATCAACATGATTAAAATAAGGCTTTGATATTTTATTAACGGAGAAAAACGGAGGCACATTAAGCGCGTTAAGCCCGGTAAGCCTACTAAATATTGAGATTAATCTCAATCGGGATATCAGCAGCAGAATAGAGGCTGGAAAGCCCACGCGCTGGAAGGACTCACGCGTGGCAATGAGTCCGCAGCTCGCGGCCGCCGGCTGGTTTCCAAAGCTGAAAGGTACACTGTTTTTAGATTTGATTCTGAGAGAGCCCTGTCACCTCCATCCGTTTGGACCCGTTTTCACTCGAGCCGCATTCATTTCCAGACCAAGAGCAAGACAAAGTTTTAATGAAAAACAAGAGCACCGACAATATTATAATCCCACATTCAGCACAATCGCAAATGTGAAATAATTCGGAAATGTCACTCGGTTGATGTATTCCACCTGGGCCTAGGATGCTTCCCTCTGTTTTTAATTCATCATTGCCTGTCTTTCAAACAACAGAAAGAAATTAAAGACTGCACGGCGATGCCTGTATCTTTCTGCTTCTGCCACACTGGCAAATATACAACGGTGACCATTATTATAGCACAGCTTGATTCAATAACAGGGGGAAAAGTCAAAACGGATGCGAAGAAAAGATGATTTGTCAAATGCAATTTTTCCAGATCACCAACTGCACAGGTACTAATTGACATCTATAATCTATATATAGCTTAAGGAAGCACAGGTTTGCGTCTGGAAATCAACTCAAATCCAATATGACTGTTTCTCTTCCTCCTTAAAGTGCATCTGGCTAGTAAACTTCGGTTGCTGCATCGTAGGTTCGGTTTCTCTAATTGCTTGTTTCACTAACGGCGTCTGTCGCCACGATTAAATCTGCTCTTTCACCCCCTGCTTCATGAGTAATTATCTTCGCCTTCGACTCGCCGCCCTCCGCCTGGAAACCACGCGGGTTTATCTTTCATTCCGTAGCGCCGGGGTAAGGGCGAGGAATTAACCTAAAATATAATTAATAAACAGAAATGACAGGCAATCTTCAGTAGCGTGCGGGGGTCCAGGAAGGTACATGGTAAATCTGTTATGGCATCAGCTGCCTGTTCATCTGTTGCATTACTTTTTAAACCCTCTTTCACCCCTGCTTTTAATTGAACCTACCGAGTTTTGTTAAAAGTATACATGTGTTTGACCCAGTGCCGTAGGCTTTTTTTTTTTTTTTTAAATCACTTACCAAAAAAAGGAGTCCACCCTCTCGCAACATAATCACCGCAGTATATGCATGATTGATGATCATTTGCACAATGCAGTTCAAGCGGATTCAAACACGCCGTTCGAACCTATGAATAATGAAATGGAATACTGCCCTCTGCTGGCAACTTTAAGACTAAATCAGAGTCGCTAATAATACAGGTCATCGTGACAAAGCCTACCCAGGTACACAAGTATATAACTATTAGGCAAAAACGCAGAGCGAGATAAATAACGAAAGCTCCCGAAACAGTTTTTTTCCTGTTTAAAATCCCCACTCCATCAGGAATACTGGTTCAAAAGGTTAAACATGAAATACTAATAATTAGCATCTAGCAATCAGCCCAGTCCACACACAGATGACAGATGTTCCTTTATAGATACTGCATGAAACAAGTTGACAATCATTTAAGGTTACGTCAACTACTACCCTACAAGAAAATCACAGTTAATCGAGATGTATTGCGTCCACACCCCTCTGCCAGGCACAGAAAGCATATTACCTAGCGGGTGACCTAGCGTCACACGCACTATCGGTCTCAAGTGACCGGGTCTGCACGACCTTCTGGGCTGGACGTGTCGAGCGTCAGCTCTGGGGATATAATAGAAAGCCTCGAGACAAGCCTTACTGACCTTCCTCTCTAATATTTACATGCAGGGATGCATAGCGGTTTGTTTGGCAGTCAAACAGGGGGCCATTTCGCTTACATGAGTACAGAACAGCTGGTGCTTCTAAAAGTAAAATGCTGGAATTGCTGAAATAGAAACCAAATTTTTACTGACACATCACAAGGCAGGCAAGCTTTACTCATTATTGTGGGAACTGCTGTGATGTGCATTAGCTTAAACATACTCTGAAACACCTTGATACCTGATCTCCATAATGGCGAGACGGGCTTTATTGAAATGGGTACGTAGTCATCGTAACTGTTTGGCTGGATGTACTGCTTCAAAGCATTTCTAATAGTTTTCAGTGGTATAATTCGCTGGATATGTAATCTAAATCTCATCACAATACAAGTATTTTCATTATTTGTTTTTCCAACTCAGAATCATCTCCAACAGCCCTATGGAACAATAAGTGCATAACAAATGTCAAACTCTGTATTGCAGCAGTAAACTCCACACTGTAATAATAATACTGTATTTATTACATACATAACACAGTGTTCACTGTATCTGTTATGAAGGACTGAACAATGTCAGGAAGATGTACGGTGAGTAAGAAATCATCACACAAGGTCTCTCACACAAAGAAAAAGTTACAAAAAAAGTTTCAATAGCAATGTTACAGGTGTAAGCCAAGTTTAAAAGTTGCACTCTGTAAAAGTGCTTTTAAAATTCATCTCTCCGAGTCATTCAAGTCATAACGCACATAATCCTCACCAGCCTGAGTTTCAGAACCACCGTTTAGCAGAAAAACATAATTCTTTGCAGGAACTCAGTGTCGCACGAGACCGCCAGCTCACCGACGTTCACACTGCATTATAGTGTCTCCCAAGTCCTTTATGCACCCTAAATTTTAAACCATAAAATGGATTAATTACCCACATCCAGTAGAGTATGTATATTCCTGACAATCATAAAGTGCATATAATTTACAGGGTGCGTCTATGACAGGCTTAGGTGACAGACATTGGAGACCGCCAGGACTGAGCTAGCTTGTCACGTGATCCGCGGGCGTTACTAGTCACCGAGTTCCATCGTCCTCTTTCCGGAGCAGCGAGGAGGCAAACAGCTTCACCAGCCAAACACGTACTCCATGGCTTTGGTGACGAAACTGTCATCTTTCTTGGGCGTCTGCTTGTCCGAAATCACCTGTTAAAGAAAACCAGGCTTATTACCAACTTAGCAGGTTATTATTAGCTAGACACATGCTAGACAAAGGCTGACATTCATGCAAGTTACCGCCCACCTCCCAAAACCAGCAGTTTCTTAGATGCAAGTGGCACCTGTGTAGACATATTACCCGTAGTCAAGGTGACAACGAGCGCCCTTGTGCACAAGGCAGTGATGCTGCCTGTTTTTCACAAGTCTTCCCACAAGCCGCACATTTACCTGGTAGTCACTGCTGGATGCCTTGTAAGCTGCACTGAGGGGCCTCATGGCAGGACGAGGTGTGGAGACAGGCATGCTGGGAGTGCCAGCCGCCTTCACCGGGGGGGTGAACACCGAGCTGGAGGAAGAGGAGGCTTTCTCTGAGCTCTCCATCACATTCTGTGCAGAGGGAGGGAGGGAGGGAGGGGGAGAGGTAGGATAGGGCCAGTATTAAAAATGTAAGAATCCCAGCGAGACAAACCCTATCCAGCGTTTTACTTCTCCGAGTTCTCAGCGAAAAGCCCAATAAAGAAAGAAGATCTACTCTGCTAATCCTGCCATCCGCCCCCAAGATAAAATTAAACTTTTAATAGTGTAAAAAATAGGCCTTGTCCTTTCGGAAGGTTTCATCAGCATGCAGGAACCCCGCAGCAGGCTGTGGGACGAGATCTTCGCATGTGATCTCAGCGTACCTTGTCTATACAGGGCTTGACCCCGATCATGATCGCCTCGCCGAAGATTTTCCCATCCTTACTAAGCGCCTTTCTAGCCTGCAGCTTGGACTGATACTGAATGTGCATCCAGTTGCCGGTGTTGGACATCTGTTTTGGGTAAGAAATATTAACCATCAGGACCAATTTCGCACAGATTTCAAAGAAATATTAACACGTTTATCCTCTAGCCTCTTGCGATAGAAGTTCTTACCACATGCTTTAATATGTTGCCGTACTGTGCAAACTGTAGGAGGATGTAGGAAGCGGACGCGGGTGGAAACCTATGGGGGGAATAAAACAAAGCGAAATGGCTCACACTGCTTATGCAAAACACGGAGCGAATGCTTCATTCAGTTGTTGATAAGAGACGGGCACAAACTTACCCAAAAACCGTGACCCACGTTTCGTCCAGCTGGTCCTCCGAGGACAGGGCTTCCCCTTGCGTGTAAAACGGATCAGCTTGTGCTGGCGAAAGTGTCGATTTCCTCTGCTGCACTAAGCTTGCAGGACTAAACACACTAGAAGCTGGCGGAGAGATTAATAAAGCATTATTCCCTGCAAAGAAGCATGCCGGAGAGGTAGGTGCACTAGTGATACCTCAGTTCTCAAACTCATTAGAACTCGAATTTCTTAAAAAAAATTGAACCAACCAGTTCAGAAAAAAAATTACCTAGTACTCGATCTGAATCTCAGAAGTCAAACCGTGAACGCCAACCTAAGATAACTTGTACGCGCGGGGAAATGAGTCACGCGGCACGTCTCTCAGCAGAAACAAAGGGTAACGCTTCAGTCTCAGCCTCGCATTCGCTATGATAGCATCGTGCATGTTTACACTAGCTGAATACATATATTTAGACAGCAAAAACACATTTAGACAATGATAGACAGTAACAGTAATTATTATATAATAAAATACATCTTAAAATAAAGCTCTCAATTATTTTAACATTAATAAACCATTAATACATTTAATTACAATAATATTGTCATGCCGAGCGGGGACGGAACGGAGACAAAGGCGCAGACGTCAGGTATCGGGGAATATAGGGTTTAATTACAGGTAAAGCAGGCAAAACGCAGCCGGACAATACAATGACTGGACTGGGGAAACAAACTGAAATGCGGACGAAATACAGAGGACTAATGAAAACAACCGGAAACAGCTGATCACACAGGGATTTCACACGGGGTTAACGAGGGGGCGTGGCACACGGAAGGTGCGGACGATTGGGGCAGGACACATTGTTTTTTTTTTTTTTCAACTTTACACATTGTTTGGATACATTTATTTTCTTACTTTACAAATTACTGTTTTGATAAATGTGCTTAGAAGTGTTAATATTTAATATTTAAAAATATTTAGGTGTAATTTTTTGGGGCTGGGAACCAATTCATTGGTTTTCCATTATTTCTTATGGGGAAAATTCGATCAGAACCTGAACTTTTTAGGATTCAATCCGGAGTTCTGAACAGATTAAGTTTGAGTTCTGAGGTACCACTGTATATGTTTGTGTGTATATACACGTGTACACACACACGCACACATATATACATACACACACTGACTCACATGTCCCTGGTGTGTTGGCCATCAAACCAGACAGCGGTGTCTGCATCATGGAGAAAGGCTGGGGGAGAGAATCAGACATGTACGTGGAAGCATTCCATCTGGTAAACACCAGGCTGAGGCACAGCAAAAGCATGCACTTACCTGCTTACGAGAGCTCAGCGGGGACAACCCGACCCCAGGCCCAGCCAGGTCATCGTAGATGCTTCTCACAGGTGGGGCCCCACTCTTATCCTTAGGTGTGGGGACCACCGGCTGCGGGGGTGACCCCACTATCAAGAAAACAAAGGAGGTGCTCTCACTAACCCAAGTTCCTTAATGCATAACAGAGTTAGGACATTTTACCATATAAAGGTTTTCAAAACTGTGCTAATGAGACCTTGAGGTCTGACAAACACCTCCAGTGGGAGCCCTGGTCCTTGTGGGCCACATTGCGGAGACAGACTCTGCTAACATGCCCAGCATTAAAACCCTGAGGTACAGGAAACCTCCAAAGTTAACCATCAACACATAGGAGAATAGGGCTGCGCGATACCACATCGCAATGTAGTCGTAATTTTATGGCGGATGCACAATAATCACAAAGACTTTACACATTTATGCAGACCCCAGATTTTCACTACTATATAGACGTTTACCAATGGCCACAATTTGGCAAGCAGATTAGTAGTGCACCTAAAACATTAACGAGAGGCGTATTGTGATGCCCAAAAGTAAATAAGTAAATGCCCGCATAAGTAGTGAAAAGCCGGCGTCCGGAGAGATGTTTACGCCCATCATCTGAAGCCCTGGTGAATATTGGGCATGTGCCTTATAATCTATATTTGGCATTGTGCAGCTCTAAACAGCTATTTGGACATCTGGGTTCATGTTACTCACTGGGACAATCCTCACCAGAGCGACAAGTTCCAGTTCATAAGATACGGCTAATATTCGCATTTGAAGATGATTCCAAAGAATATCACAGTTCACAATCCGGCAATGGTTAAGGGGCAGCAAATTCATGCTAGAGGGAAACATCCAGATGCACTTCAGGTGTTGGCCTTAAAGTGCAGCTAATTAGGCCCAGAAGCTTTTCCCAGGTCAGGCCCTTCTGTTACAACCAGGAGGCAGAAGGACTTCACGACAATTAAAACAGAAAAATCTTTTACCTAACATATGCGTACCAGCAAATTAACTAAATGGTTGAGCAGCTTCTCAATACGGAACACAGATCAGTCACTATTCAATAGTGCTAGGTGGGCACTATTACTGCAGTACTGGGCCAGAGATTAATAATCACTACGGAAACAAGCGTTCCACCTCTATGATTTAAAAAATGTATCTAAGCATCTAAAAAAAGAGCTAAATGGTTATATTTTGAAACCAAAGCAGGCAAATACAATTTACAATGCAGTATACCGCTTGCTTATAGACGCGCAGAACTACAGCATATCTAGAACATTACACCATAAACCTCACCTGCCAAGAGAGGAGAGCGCACTTCCATCCCGCCCCCTGCTCCACCAAACGTCCGAGGCTGGGGAGTGACAGGAGCTGGCAGGTCTCCCATCAGAAACCCAGGCAGGAACTGGGCGCCGGGCCCAGGTTTGGGAGAAGTAGGGGAGCCGAGCGTCATCGGTTCTGTACCAAGTACCAGGACAAAGAAAGTAAACAACCTCGAGGTGCAGATTTTTTTCCCGACACGGACAGTACTGCGGAACGAGTCCCGAGGGCCGCGCAAAGGCGTGAAAGCATCCCGGGAAGCGGGGCGCGTAGATCCGCCGATACGCGCGCGCCCTGAAAGTGGCGCAGAACGCGCCGACGCCTTTTAAAGCCGCACTAAAGAAGCGCCGGATCGACCTCGCCGCCGAGACCGGCGTGCAGCTAACAACCACGGCACTGTATATTCAAATGCATCACGCAAACGTTGTGACCAACTTTAAGAGCAAGATTACATATTTTTATTGTTATTGTTCGCTAAAGTTATCTAAAAGGCATCTAATTAACGACTGATGTGCCTTTTCTTCCAGCCGACTAGCCTGCAAGAGTCATCACTCTGTTTTATTCACAGCTGTGTACAAGATGAAAAGACTGACCTTGAAACTCCATTTCCACCGGCCTCCGTTACTGACAAACGTATCCAGATCCCTCCTGTGAACGCTGTCGAAAACCAGCAAAAAAAAAAAGTGTATATAAATGAGCGCAGAGTTGGCTTTTCAAAAAGTGGCGGAAATAACGTGTCCGGCAACGGCGCGGAGGATTTCAGGAAATGACGTCACCCAGCGGATGCAGGGGGCTCATGAACCGGTTCCGCGCGCCGCGTGCATGAGTTACATTGGTCTTGTTTTAGCATGAACACAAACTTTCCTAATATGAACCAAACAGAAAGTCCTTAAACTGTTGACATCTACAATAATATCTACTTCATATCTAACTCCTTAGTTACTTCTTTTGCAAGCTAAAGCTATGGAATACATGGGTAAATGAATACCTAGGTAATCGAATTGAATCCACCGGTCACTCGTATTATATTATATTATTATATTATATTATATTAATTATAATTTCTAAAGGGTTTAGATGGCCACTCTTTCACAGTGATTGGCTTTAGTGATTGGCTGAGAAGAACGTGACGGCGCCCCTACGTTTCTCCAGGCTCACTAGCGGTTTCATTACTACTGCTTCAAACTATCTGCGTCGTTTAGAGAGCTGGTTATGGAAATCTGTAATTTAATTTGTAAGTCTGAAGGTCAGCTTCATGATTTAATAATTGTTTACAGCGGGTTTTAGTTTCGCATCATTTTCGGTACATTCTGAAAGGCGTTTATGTGGAACAAAGGAACTTTTGGTTGCCTGCTACTTTTCTCCATACAACCTGTGCATAAACAGAATAGTTTTACATAGTAGGATTTCCGGTAAGATTGTAGCAATTTTAGTTGATATCGCGTTTGCCGACAAGTTCCAAATTAACAATTGCCTCAGTATAATTGTATGCTCCCAGTCCAAAGATCTCTATCATTATTAACCAAACAAAATGTTACCATCTGTAGGCTTATATTTGTATTTACATGCCGATGACAATTAATGTAACATCCACTTATGTATGAGCACTTGCTTTACTTGTGTTGTCCTACGCTAGGGTCTCCGACGCGGTTCTTATATACGAAATGTGTAAGTAACTGTGGATAATATATTTCTATTTCCCGTGAAGGACCTTGCAGTGATTTCTTATGATGCAGCTCCTCCAAGGCGCTACGAAGGCTCAAGTGACTGGAATGTCTCGCTATAAACCGTGGCTGCCCTTATTGGTCATAACGTTTCTGGCAGCTTTCATCTCCGCAGCTGAAAATTATTATGCGTTCCTGGGAGTTTCCAGAGAGGCATCCACCAGAGACATTAGACGGGCTTTTAAGAAGCTCGCTCTGACCATGCACCCTGATAAAAACCCAGTGAGTATGTCACCATTGCATTTCAAGTCTATATACAATATACTCCGTCTAATGCACTCTCACTCCCTCCCAGAACGACCAAGATGCCCATGACAGATTCCATAAGGCTAGTCAGGTGTATGAGGTATTAAAGGATGATGATCTGAGGATGAACTATGGAAGATTTGGAGAGAAGGGACTGGAAGACAGCAACCACGGCAGCGGATATGAAACATATGATTTTTACAGGAATGACTTTGGTATGTAATGTAATGTAATGTAATGTGCCTTGGAGATGTCCTAAAAGAAATTCTCACAACTAATTCAGAAATATAAGCCAAAAAAGGAAAAAGATGGGGGAAAAGTATATTCATATTTCCTAAAGCAAAAAGATACAATGTCATGTGTTTTATGTCATTTTAATTTAAAAGTATTAAAGTAATGATTTATTTGCCTGACTTTATATGTACTAATTGTAACACATTTTGTTCCAAAAGGCATCTACGATGACGACCTTGAGATAATTACTTTAGACAGCAGAGAATTTGGTAAGTGATTTTTTTTCCCCCCAATACTGAGGTTCTGAAATCTCCAGTCATCTGCAGTACAGCTTGTTACCATGGCACCTGAGGGGTCACTTATTTCAGGAAGCTTTTGTTTGGACACCCCCAGAGGAAAATGCTGAGAAATTCAACCTCGTTCTATTTTGAAAACGCCTTGTCAATTGCAGGCTGATATGAATCCATTAGTGAAATTCTAGCATAGAAAGCCGGTATGTTTCTGCCGTTAAGAATCAGAATTGTTCTCTCTACAGATGCCACAGTGAACTCTGGAGAGCTGTGGTTTGTGAATTTCTACCTCCCACGCTGTCCTCACTGCCACAACTTGGCGCCCACAGTAAGATAAAGGCACACACTGAAGTTTTATCTCATTTATTTATCCCAGCTCCTGAGTAATATCTGCATCCAAGTCATTTGTCTTATTAGTCAATGTAAACCAATTGACCAGCTAATATTAAATAAACATTTACAGTAATCGTTTTAGCATACAAAATATCAATCCAGCTCGGAAAATGGTTAAAGCAGAGTCAGCTTGGTGACAGTTGGGGTCCCAGTTATGCCTATTTCGTTGGTATTCCTTGGAAGCACTAGTGAGACATTTATAAAGAGTATGAAACGCATAAAAAGTCAACAGGATGGCTGCATGACAATGCGGCTAACTTTGGGATTTAGCACAGTTTTAGGTCAGATCGTTAAAATCGATCAGGTTGGGTCGGGGTGCAAGGGACCAAGATTTGGGAAGGGCAGGGAAACGTCTTTGAGCGACGCCAGATCTATGTGTACGTCAAGAGACCGATACCAGCAGTGTTGACGTTTAGTACGGCTAACTGGGCACGAACTGAGTGGTATCCAGTGTCTGTTCAATGACTCTGTTTTCTTGTTCAGTGGAGAGAGTTTGCCAAGGAGATGGGCGGGCTGGTGAGGATTGGGGTTGTGAACTGCGAAGACAACGAAGTCCTGTGCCGCAGCAACGGCATCAGCAGTTATCCGACACTCCTTGTTTTCAAAGAAGGAACAGTAAGTGTGAACACTCACATGACCTGCCATGCGGTCCGGCATTAGAATGACTGTGTTGTCCTTTGGCAGAAGGCAGAGAGGTACTTTGGAAACAGATCGGAGGAGAGCTTGGTCAAGTTTGCGATGCGTTTTGTGAACAGCAAAGTGACAGAGCTGTGGCATGGTAAATATGTCATGGAATGGATCTTCTTAAAAAATGTATTTAAGCTTTGTAGTTGTTCTACCACCTAAGCACTGAGTCGGGGTGTCTTTAGGTAATGTCTTCAATGAGATCGAAGTTGCATTTGCTTCTGGCATCGGATGGCTTATTACCTTCTGTGCGGAGACTGGTGGTAAGGTTGGATAACTCGGATCGAGGATTCTATCAAATTTAATATTGACTTCTTTAAATAAAAAGAAAGTAATGACAAGCATGGAAACATCTGAATTTTCAAAAGTACCTCTTGAATAAATAGAAATTAGCTGTTGTGTGTGTGTTTTTTTTTTTTGTTTTGTTTTTTACAGACTGTCTCTCATCCACAACAAGGCAGACACTAGCCGGGATGTTGGTAAGCAACAGAATATAGTTGACGTCCACCATGTTCACACAGAAATGGGTGCCTGACTTTTTTTTTTAAACAGTCAGCCATAAATGTTTGTGTTTTGAACGCAGTGAGACTTGTCGCAGGTCTCGCTGTGAGAGGTTTTTGGAGTTTGGTTCCATCTGTCCAGTGTTTCCTCAGGAGGGGCTGGTGAAGGTCGGCTGGATGGACTGCATCAAGCACGCTGACCTGTGTGAAAACTTTGATGTGGCCTTCAGCTCCACAGCCTACTTCCCCCCCAGCAGCACCATGAAACAGAGGGACAGCGTGCTGGTAAAAGTCACGCCCCCCTCTCTGTCTTTCTCTCGAAAGAGTAGAAGGCCATTTCCTTTGAGGGCTTCGGTCAGGACTTGTTGGCATCTGAGTCTCAGTCTCGGATCCTTGAGGATTCCTGGGGTCATTCCCTACAGACGCCTATCCATTGTCACTATTAAGTTATGTAACTGTGGGCTTTGTCGTAAATATTGGGGCAAATCGCTCTCCCTTATAGTTTCTACGCAGTCTGGACGTGAAGGAGATTTACACCGAGGTGATGCACCAGCTGCCAGACCTAGAGACTCTCACGGTGGAAACGTTCTTGGTAACTTTGCACACCTAAGTGGGATCTTTCAAGATCGTCGAGATGTTGCTGCTGAAGGAGTCTTTCTTTTTTCCATTAGGGTAAAGTGGCGCGCCATCGCTGGGTGGTCAGTTTCTTGTTCGGTCTGGAAGAGCTACCATTCCATGAGTACAAAAAGCTGAGGGTGCTTCTGAAAGATTACCACATGCAGGTAAGAGCAGTGACTTCAGCTCACAAACCCAGCCAGTGGCCCTTAATAACCAGAGCTGAGTGGTAGGCCTTCAAGTGGGTGATGAGGTGAAGTGGAAGGGTAGATTTTCCACTTGCGATAGGGAACCCACTTCACTTGCGCGGGTTATTTTTTCTTTTTAATGGCACCTCTGGTCCTTGGGATAAACAACAAAATAACTCAGAACCGTAACTTTAAAGTAGGTTTTATGACTTAAGAGCGATCGGTATAATTCTGCTTTTAGATAAAATATCAACTACTTCAATACACACTGGGGGTAGTGTGTGGCTCAGCCGGTTACGATGATGTACCTGTGTTCAGAAAGTTGCAGATTTTGCCGTTGAGTCCTTGAGCAAAGCCCTTAACCCCCAGTTGCTCCAGGGACTGTCTGACCCTGCCTTTGCAAAATGTATGTTGCTTGGATATATCTTGAATATCTACTAGATAAATAAAACCTAAAAAACATTAATAATGCTTATATCAAAAGCACAAGTGTAAATCATATGCTGTGTGCATTTCTTTGGATGAAGCCTATACCTAGAAAATAAGATTTTGAGTATTTTTTTTCAGTTATTTGCATCTGGTCCACAATAAGCTATAAGAGTTTGAGGTGTCATGAGCAGAGGACCGGGAACCCCTAAATATCTAACGTACCGTCTGCGATCCTGCTCAGGTGGGGAAAGTCAACTGCGTGAGGGAGGCCGACCTCTGCAGCTCCTTACACATCCGGAAGCCAAGTATTGCCGTCTTCAAGGGGCTCGGCATTGACAAGTTCGAGATCCATCACGGTCAGCAGGGTCCTTGTTATGGGTCTGTTCCTCTGCCCGGATTCGTCGGTCAGGTCCGTGACGGTGTTCCTCGTCACCTGTTCAGGGGGCGACGTCCTGTACAAAGTTGCATCCTTCGCCAAGGACAGCGCCAGCTCTCATGTGACCACCTTGCGACCCGGAAACTTCCCTGGTCATGAGAAGGAGACTTGGTTGGTGTACTTCTTTGCACCTGTGAGTATTACCGTCTTCATCAGCCATAAGGGGGTGCTGCCTGTTCATCACCAGGTCTCGACTGCCTACATGGAGCAGCTTGAGTTCCTCACTTGGTTCCTGGTCATTAGTAGTCATCATATCCTGCCTTCAAGAAACCCCTCAAGACGTATCAGGATGTTCATCAAGAATATCACTTCTCCTAACTACCACTCTGTTCCCTAAATGTTTTTAATGTTGTACTTCCTGCTCATTAAATAGTCTTATTAGGTTCTTGCTTTGTTTGCAAGATTATGTGTAGCATCCCCTTGAAGTTTACCCTAGCTATATTTACATATAGCTGACTCCTCTACAGCACGTATGTTTGTAACGTGCTATTTGTTTCACTGGTACGTCACTTTGGACAAAAGCATCTGCTAGCTTAGTATTTCCCAATCCGATCCTCAGGGACCCCTGGTCGGTGTCTTTGCTCCCTCCAAGGTCCCAGCCAGACAGTCCACGTTTTTACGGGAACTGGGACAGAGCGAAAATGTTGTGGGTCCCCGAGGACCGGATTGTAAATTCTCAATGAGCTGCCTGGATTTCCTGACGCAGTTCCCGGCCCACGGGCCGCCATCCTTTTTCAGTGGTGCCTGCCATGCCTTGCTCGACTCCCAGAGCTGAGGAAGGCGTCTGTCCAGCTCTTCGGACAGGTGAAGTTTGGCACTCTGGACTGTACTGCTCACGAGGAGCTCTGCAAGCAGGTGAGCCCACTGGGGTAGGAATCAAACAGAATAATCTGAGTCCGCTTTGCACGTGTAGCATCTGGCAAATGTCGAAGAGAAGTTTATGTCCCTATAATGGCTTATGAACATGTCCGCTTTAATCAAGGCGGTCCATCTTAGTGGTCCGACACTCGAGCAGAAGCGTTTGGCGACTATATTGTTTGTCTCGATAGTTTAGCCGCTTCCCCGTCCGCCTGTCGCTTGTGATTTTGTCTAGTGGGCTGTGATGCTAAGCAGTGCAGGATGTCCCTGCCGTCCCTGTCAATCCCGGTGTAATGAAGCACAAACAGCAGCGGGGTTAGGCAGAGGAACCAAGAGGAAGCTCTCCGGGGCCTGACAGGGGAAATTGCGCCGTAAATTACAGGGAACATTCTGGAATGCGTGTTCAGCATAGAGCCATCGCTATCTCCGTCAGTTGGAGTCCATTAGCATGATTTCTCTCTATCTAACTCATATGCATGGTGCAGTTAATTTAGGGCCTGCTTTACGGTCCTGACAGAATTATGGAGACAGGTTTGGAGTAACAAATTAAACGGGTCATTGCCATTGGCTATGTCACATACCCACCCCCGCCCCCCCGCATCGCTCTTCTCAGTATGACATCCACACCTTCCCCACGATGATGGTGTTCAACCGGTCCAGCATCTCAGAGTTCGAGGGCTACCACACGGCAGAGGGCGTCGTGGAGTTTTTGGAGGTGAGGCTCTCGGGTTCGCATGCATCCTGGGTTTTGCATGGGGCCACCGCAGTCGTCTGTCTCACAGGGTGCTATCCTGCCCCCCCCCCCCCCCCCCCCCCCCCCCCCCCCCC
>JAODJW010000035.1:9654126-9666142 GCA_026777045.1 Hyperopisus bebe | reverse complement strand
GGTTTTTTTTTTCTCCCCCCCCCCCCCCACTCTCCCTGAGAATTATCCTCGTCACTTATTTTAGTTTCGGCTGGGTTAACGGATTCACAATTAATACGGTTCTGGTTTAAGTCGCAACTTGGTTGCAAGAGTTGTCTTTCCTCCCTGCAGGACGAACTTTAGTAGGCAGGGGGCTGGATGGCAGGAGTCTGAAGTTTTCCCGAGCTTCTGTGCTGCCCATGCTGCTGGGGGTGACATGCCAAGTGGACATGGATGGGGTCAAGTGAGGTCTTGCTTGTATTTTACTTGGGGTCAGTTTCTGTGGGGAATACAGACGATGGACTGTTATACAGCACTTCATATGAATGTATCAGTCGGCTTCTCTTAAGGAAACAGTTGATAAAGTTGTTCCTAAGCAGGCATAATGTAATAGACCATAGTCTCCTACAGCTACTTTCTCTATGTTGTCACCTGTGATTAATGAGGCTCTGCTTCGATTGGCTGAGCCATAGAAATGTTGTCCACATGCACCTTTAAGTCACCGATGTAATTAATGTAACCTTTCCCTTTGCTCGATCATGTTTGACTAGGCCATTAGTAACGATAGGTATTGTATGTGTTTTTTTTTTTCTTTCGGACTGGGTTCTCTAGTTTTTTTGTCCTCCTCCAAGCCAAACCCTTTCTGTCACTGTCTCAGTGAGATAGAATTTGGGGATTGCTTTGTTTGTTGTGCGTTCAGTGTTTGTGTTGGAGAATTTATGTTAGTTGCATTTCAAATCTTTCTTTTTCTTTTAACCAGCCAGCAAATAATTTTTTTTACCTAAAAAATGCTTACTCTGTGTTTTCATTATATTACATGTATCTGTATTCTGTCAGTGAGTTTTAGTCAGTTTACAATGGAAATAGTAGCTAGATGGATCATAATTTAGACGGATTTATGTTATTCACAGATGTATACAATTATTTTGTCAAACAGTGAATTTGATGTCTTTCGTAAAAATAACATGAAATTCAATTTATATTAATTTGGATTAAATTTATATTAATTTAGAGAAGAGTTTCCCTGAAGCCAGTAACTGTTCTTTCTCTGTTGGTGCAGCTGGCTAATTTCTCTGTATTCCTCCATTGCTTTTTGCCTGAGGCTGCTCCAGTCGGCCCCTCTGGGTCCTGAACCTGAACGACTCGGTGCAGTTCTGCACTGTAAGGTGAAGCCCAATGCTACCCAATTCCTAGCGATTCTCTTTCATGCCAGGTAACTGATTCAGATGTAGGCCTCAGGGTGTGTGATAATTGACTAGAGACTGTAAGCTGTAGTACAGGTGTGGCTGGGGCTTACCTGCAGGGGGCAGTATTGGACAACAGTATTGAATATTACCACTAAAAAAGTCACAGAAATCTTAGATATAACATATGCAAAATTACATTAATATTCAATAATTAAAACACGTTTTCAGAACATAAAAAGGAAAAACTTGGTAACTGTACGCTTTGCCCTGAAACATAATCTCTACAGGGCCATAGGGAAGGTTAATATGTTCCATTTGCATTTTAATTTGGGAAATTTAATTCAATTTTTGTGACTATGGACTTAACACTCTTAAGAAAGGTAATAGCTGTTCCCTTAGAGGATAATCCTGTATTCATGCAAAAATCACTGTAATTCTGTTTTCCTCTTAAACAGACTCATGTTTTTTTTTCTTTCATTGACTGGAGCCCTATAATTGTGCTGGGTACAGAATTTGTAATCTCTCCACTTTAATCCTGAACGTAAAATACTTCGTTAAATGACATTCTGTTCTAGAGTTTTGCAGACCCTGCTTCTAAAAAAGAGGCATTCTCGTCTTGTCATAAGAAAATGCTGTGAATGTGGATGAAGAGAACTAATTTACAGCAGGCATTTACATTTTAGAATGACAGATTCATAGGAATGTCAGCATAAGTCACCTTGGCAGGGGTCCCCAGTTGCAGTTCTGGAAGGCCTGTCCCTCCCGGACCACGGCTGAGGAACCCTGCATTAAAGCAGTATGTATTTCTAGTGCTTGTGACAGTATAGCTTCCCTACTTTGCATAGTCTAATCAGTATTTTTGTGACCTTGTGCTTAAAACTATGTAGCTATTTAAGCCGCATTAAATTCTATTCAATATTGTATAGATTTTAGTAAAACATTTGAACTATGAATTTGGGATTACCGGTCTTCTAAAATAACTTTGCTTGAGAATACAGATTTAAGATTGGAACATTCTTGTTAAACTGGTGATGTGTTGACAGCTCAGTAACTTAAGGCATGATGGTAGGTGAAACATGCAGGTCTGTCTGTATTTCCGTCTTACTGAACACTGCAATGGAGGTAAAAATACCCCAGCTCTTCCAGTAGGGGGCAGCAAAGAGCAAGTATCGCTCTTCCTCTGATCATCAAACCAGGATCTGCTCTAGATAATACACCACAATACAACACATGAAGGTGTTGTCTGTGTGACATGACAACACCTTCTGTTTCTGCCCCCTGAACACCTCCTTTCATCTGCCTATTTCCTGTCTTATCCTCTCTCTGATGCCCTGTCCTGCTGCTTCTTGCCCCCCCCCCGGGGAAGCCCTCTCTCCACAGAAACTCAAACTGTTACCTGCCACGGGAGAGCCTTTTCTTGTATGGAAACATCAAAGTCCATGAGCAGGCCGCTGAGATATTGCAGTCTATATAAAATGCTGGTGCCCATTCCGGCCACGCCTTTGCAGGCCTCTGCACTTTTGACTTTCTGTTCTCCTGGTGACGGCAGTGTGACTCCGAACATTCGTTCTGTATTTATTTTCTTCTTCTCCAAAATGGAAAATCTCTGCTCGGACCCCTGGCAGTGGATTCAGTTGGCAGAGTGTCTCACGGTCTGGCGTCAGCAGTGTAACACCTTGTAAGCGCACTGTGGTTTTATTAGGGGAACACTGGGGTTCAGGAAAAACACACAATATACTATAAAAGCAGACAGCATTTAAAAGAGCAATGAATAATACCTTTAGTGATTTATCTCGCATGTAAAGTTTTATAATTCTCTCGGCAGTCACGGAAAAGCGCGCCGATTGCTTTTAATATTTCATTTTCACTCTGGCTGTTTATGTCCCTTCAATAGCAACAGGGAAAAACGGTTTTTGTTGCATTAAGTGGAAGGAAATTTACTCAGAGAAAACCAGATTATGAGACCCTCTGTTTGTATACCGTTCTGCTTAATGATACCTTAAGCTTTAAGTCTTTTGTCGCCTGAATATTTTTTATTTGATTAGTTATTGTACTTTTACTGTGATGTAAAGAGAACAGGTGTTTAAGAGACTGACCTTAAGAGAATTGCACACAGATATCTAAACAGTCTAATCCAGAGTGAAGATGCATCATTGCTGATGACAATGTTCCCTCTGTGATTAAGCTATTTAATCCAGTTAAATAATGCATGAGGTGTGTGGGACTTTGAAAAATCCATGAAGTACACAGCCAGACAAATGTCTGGCCTTCGGCAAACTTCCGAAAGGAGCTTCTGCAAGGATAAGATGTCATTGGATTGTGGATCTTCCTGTTTATCACGTAAATCTGGCTTCTGATGGCCTCCCACTCAGGACACTGATTACTAACTCCAGACTTCAGCTGAGGATATTCATTCCTCCGAAATCTGCTTGGCACCTCGCTCTCCCCCAGGCACCTCTGAAGCGTCACCGAGGGTCAGGTGACCTGCGCGGAGCTCTGCGCTGCTTATGGTGTGATTGCGACAGCTTCCACATGCAGACGCAGGCCTTGCTGCCAATAGGAGTAGAATCAGGGTCGTACCAAAAGGCAGCACATATTAGCAAATGCAAACCTGACAACCTGGGGCTGGACCATCAGCCACCCCTCCCCCCACTGTTTAAGGCTATTTCATGAGCAAGTTTTGGACTTAAAGCCAAAGAGAAATGAAATGAAGCTTTATTTGTCATTTATACAACTTTGAGGACAAGTATATTGGATTGGGTTAGTTTTCACATTTCCCATCATGCTTTCCTGTCGGACACACACACACAAAAGTAAAGCAGCAGATGATCAGCTGTTCATCTGGCACCCCTACAGTATCTGATCATCCAGAGAATTTCTTTCCCGGGAGTGGAGGGCCCAACTATGTGACTATCCTGCCGAGGACAGGATTTGAAGTGAATTTGTCCAGCCACACAGCATCCTTTAGAGAAGCCTCTCTGATGAGCTACGAGATCGTCTGGTCATCCATTGAACTGCTATTCCTACACATATGCACAACATACATGCATTATTCTTTTTCCTTTTCCCCTCCCATCTCCCCGACCACAGAAGCCTTCTCAGCATGCTAATCACACCCCAGTTATATAAACCCAGCGGTGTATCCGTGGCCTGACCCCTATTGACGCGGCCGAAATGAATGGTCCACACAGGCCTTGGCCAGCCTTTCACCGCATCAAAGGGCCTTGTTGTTCTTCTGTGGAGTGGGAGGGGGGGGGGCATTAGGGCAGCCCCCACAGCTGTTTTAATGCCGACGGGGGAGAAAGCGAACGGACTCCGAGCGCAGAGCACATCTGCGGCCACGTTTAAGCTGGGAGGAGCACATGGAGGGTACTGTTACTGACTGGGGGCCACTTTTGTAAGTACGGCTGGAAGGGATTTGTCTCTTAAGGGCGGGTGCGGGGACTCTTTTTGAAGCTTGATTGGTAAAATCGTCAGAATTTGCTCCAGCATGTCACCCCCCCTCCGTCGGCTTTTCGCTCTGTAGTGTAAATTCTGAATTTCAGTTCAACTCCTGCAATATGTTCATTGTTAACTGGGGGCGAATTCCAAGTCGTGTCAGACTGGGGGCCTTAACACAATGCAGTGCCAGACCAGGACATGCATACACACACACACACACACACACACCCACAGGAGGATTTATCTCTCGTTATCTGCAGGATAATGGTGCTTGACATCACGTCCGGCATAAAGAAAGTCGACCCACGTTTTCAGAGTAGAGCAGGGGGGCCGGGGGGGGGAGGGGGAATTTCTGTCAATGTCAGAACTGTCAAGGATAATTTAAAAGCTTTTAAAGCATTAAAAGCATTTTTTAATCTCTAAATGGCAAAATAAGCACTGCCTTTGAGGTCATTATATATGTTAATGTTTTTTCACAAAATTCCAGAAACCATTGGTAAGTTTTATTAAAAGGGAATGTTAGGAGAATGCTAGAAAATGTTACAAGAAACCTAACATTCTGTTCGAAAACATGTTCAGACTCAATTTCAATTCACAGCCAATCTATTTACCTCCTCATAGCTATATTACACTATTATACAAGCAATACATGTATGTACTCTACCATACACGTAATGTATAATGTATTACACTTGCTGTATTTACTATTTTCATAGCAATAACATATATAATTTTATTTAGCACTGATTGTTATGTTTATATATATATATATATATATATATATATAAACATATTATTATTGTTATTTATATATATAATTTTAACAATCAGTTAACATAATCAGTGCTAAGTAAAAGTTATTTTCTAATATATTGGTTGCCTAGTTACTTTAGCCACCTCATTAAGTATAAATCAGTTGTAACTGCATTAGGGCTGTGTATTAATACATTTCTTTAACAAGTCAATTCTAGGCTATGGTACTAATGATGCTTATCCACACTTTGAAACCACTCCATGTTACAAAACCTCTCCATGTTTCCTTCATTTTCAGTGACTTTTTGGCTTTATCCTTAATATGAATAGCCCGTTGCGTGCAAAACTTAATTAGTATTTCTTGGAATATTTCTACGTTTACTTAGAGCTGCTTAAATTGCAGGTTACCTAAGTACCAAGGAGTTGAACCCAAGAGCTTCGGCGTTGATGCCAAGATGTCCAAATTAAAGCACAATGAAATTAAACCAATCTCTGCTGGGCAAAGGCTTACGAAGAAGTTCATGGAGCATTCGCAACTGCAATAGTACAAATTAGACTAGGCATGATTGAATGGCGTGAGTTTTATTACTTGAGAATTACGTTCTTGGTGTTTTGAGTCTCATTTGTTCCATAATTTGATTATGAGGACTATAGTTTCTTGTCTGATTGCTGTTCCGCACCCAGAAGAGGTAATCAGGAAGTGGATGGAGACCCTTGTTCTCAGTTGGCAGGGTTTGCGCTGGCACTGCCCAGTCAGAGTGCAGCCGGGATGCCCGGCGCTCCGATAGAAGGCCACGCTGACTGATTGAGTCGCACTGTGTGGATGAGATTTACAGCACATCATACAGTGTCCCCACTAGCTTCGAGCAGCTGTTTCGGATCACGCCCCCATTCTGGAAAAGCCCATACTGGAGTCAGAGTAGAGGGCAAAGCAGACGACACCCAGGGGGATGGTGTTCCCTCGTCTTCGCATTCGCGCTATGAAATATGCCTGCCATTACTCTGGCAGACACCTTCTGAGCGGTGATGGTGCTGTAAACGGCAGTTCTTCAAGGCCCAGTCCTCCCTGTTTGGCTCACCTCATGAAATCAGGGAGGGGGGGGGGAGTCACCGGAGGCCGTTTGTCATCCCTGAGCCTGGGGAGCGCGTAATTCATCCGTCCCTGCTGGATCCGGTGACTGCTTATAAGAGCACAAAATGGTTTTACACCCTTTTAATTACGCCTTATATCTCCAGAAGGACATCCTGGCCAAGGCTGTGTTGTCATATTTCATACCTCATATTAAGCCACACTCCCTCTCCATTATTTATAGCTCGTTTTATAAAAATTGATGGCCATCTATTAATATTTAAGGTGTAACTAAGCCCTGCCACTGGCCTAACTTTATTTAAGTGGGATTATAGGTCGTTTTAAGTGTCTGAGTGTATAGATAATCACCATGGCCCTGTATTGTAAAGGCTGTACGGATGATAGATGGATGGATGTATTGTTTTCCACAGCTGATTGAGTAAAATAAAGGCCCTTTCTTACATTCACACCAGAAGAGAAGGAGAGGAAACCAGATTTACATCTGCAGTGTGGCATTTGATGGTTCCCACATGGCGCATAAGTTGAAATGTGAGGTTTGGGAGGCAGCCCCCAGCCCCCCAGCCCCCCCACAAGGAGCGGATCTTATTCTCCAAGCTGGTGAAACACCACGAGTCGCCCTTAGGCACCGGCCGAGGGACCGTGATGCTGAGACCCCGGCTTCTGCTGCCGTAAATAACCCATACTATGCTAATTTTCCCATAAACACCCTGCACAGGGTGACTGGGTTCAGCCCCCACTACATAAATTACCACATGTGTCATCTGCTAGGCTGTCACCCTCCGTGAGGTCATTTGACCCGGGTCTCTATAAAGGGGCTCGATTTGGATCTATAGATGGAAAGCGGGGCCATTTGATTTAGGCAGGCTGTGATTTTTAATGACGTGACAATACTCAAGTTCAAAAGCTGAACGCAAATCAAAGAGGAATCATTCTAATAAGCGGAGCAGATGTGACTAGTTATGTTTCAACAGCACTTTCTGTTTTATTAATATATAAATAACCCGTTTGTAGCATTGCTGTTCACAGCGAGGTTTTACATGTTAATAGTTCCAAGAGTGTATGCTGTGTTTTTTAACTGTTAATTTTGTATTGGTATTTATTAATCTGTCGTCATCTTTAATGAAGCCCATGTGTAGGGCTCACTGGAAAAAAGCCACACAAGGACCTAGACGTAAGGAAAATGCAGTGTGGGATCTCTCTCTCTCCGAACGAAGGAAGTGAGACGTAACATTTTGACTGGCATTTCTCATTAAGATTTGTCTTTGAACGCTCGGATCTGATTTAAACAAAACGTACAGGTTATAAGTAAGGTACTTAATGTAAGTATCTTTGGACATTTTGATAAGAAATGCTCGTATCTAACTCCTGCATCTCTATAGCTGAGTATAAAGAATTAATTATATGGATTGTCCCTTATCTCACCCAGAAAGATATTTGTGTTGTCTGTAGCCACCAACAGAAACTACAGGACTAGTATCTCCGAAGAAAGATACTGTTACTGGGGTAAAAATGACAGATCTAGTGTTTATCCTAAGTGAGCACAGACTCTGTCAGGCAGTGTTTCCTAACCCAGTCCCCAGGGACTCACAGACAGTCCAGGTCTAAATGTGAACTTTCTGGCAGGGAGCTGGGAAGGAGCAAAAACGTGGACCGGCTGTGGTTCCCTGAGGACCGGATTGGAAAACGCTGCTCTACAGGGGTCTCTGACCCCTCCTTTACTTTGTGGCGAGGAGTTTGGTGACTCCAATGGTTCTGGTTGTCTGTGAAAGAGTTCCAAGTCCGTAAAAGAGTTCCACCCCACTGAACTTGCCTGATATCTCTAAACAACTTACCAGATGCATTCAGAAAAGTGTCCTACAGGCGCACGGTCTTGAGAATTAGACCATAGCTAATTTGTGATGCTGTCTTCAGTCATGTTAATTCTCATTTTACCTGAAACTCACCTGTCACACTTATTAACAATGACCACTGCTTAAAATTCTGCTTTCCTCTTGAGAATAGGCAGGGTTTGTCATCGACTTTGCAATACTGGGTACATTTGCACTATATAAAGTCATTTTATTGATGCATCATTCATTATATAAATCGTTTTATCCACAGCAACCTACATGGTTTACAGCGGTACACTTTACCCATTTATAGAGCTGGAGTACACTGAAGCGGTTGTGGTTAGGTGCCTTGGTCCGGATCACATGTGTAGAGGAACCGCCTGCAACTCGATGCCAAGTCACGGGCCTCTCTCACCATGCTACTGGGAACCATCGTCCTCGTAAACACTTGTGAAAGTAGTGCGTTTCAATTATAAACGGCATATCAATCGCTGTAATATAGAAGCAGGGAGAATTACACATTGTTGTCATTTGTTTGACAAGTGCTGAGGTCTTTCCCGGCTCACTGGTTTTGGCTCTTCACCAGAAGTCCCCCCCCCCCCCCCAATATGTGCTGCATAATATAAAATCAAACAACAGGCGGCGATGGAGTGATGCTTCACAGTTAAAGCTGAGTATGACAAAGGGGGCATAGCGGATACAAACAGAAGTGAAAGAAAAGCTGGACTGAACTGTCCAAAGGTGGCAAAGCTTGTATAATTTACCACGTAGATCTGGAAGAACGTACTCATGGGTACGCTTGAAAGTAACAAGAGTGATGTTAAAGTGAACATCTCTCAGTGAGGACCACCGATGGCCTCTTTCTGAGAAGCTCCGCCCACTACGGGGTGGGGCAAAAGGGGCCTTGTCCCCAGCTTAAAGCTGATTAGCTCCCTCCCCTTTCACTCACCGATTCAAAACACTCACTGGTTCAAAAAAGGCTAATGATAAGGTTGGCCTCTTTTATGCTGTCCACTTTAAAAATCCTAGAATTGCCCCTGTGCTGCGCCACTGTCCCTTCCCCCCCCCCCCCCCCAAACTGTTTATGGGATGCCTGTTTCTCCTCTGAGTGCCTTAGGAATGTCTGGGAACCACTCTGATATCATAGAAATGTCCACAGCAGCCGGTGGTCCAACACAGAGGAGGTGTCCAGCCTTCCTCTTTGTGAAATCCCCAGTGTCATGCCCCCCCCCCCCCACATGAAAGCCTCACTTTTATACTAAATCCCACATCAGTCTCCACTCTCAAACTGTACACAGTGCCTTTTGAGTTAACACTACCTTCATGTGATGGCAAAGTAATGAAATGCAGAGTAGGAATGACAAAAGAAAAAAAATAATCTACATTCAACTAAAGTTCAATTAATGTGGCAACGATTTAACAAGAAACAAGAGTGTGCAATAGTGCAAATTCATAAGTCGATGTTTCAAACGTGTCGTCTTTGGGCTGACGTCTGTTCGGCCCCCAGGGGGCAACATCAGTGACGACTCCTCCTCATGCCATTCTTTGCCGAATTCCCTTTGCTCTGATCGCGATGCGTCTGGTCCCAAAGCTAGGAAAACACAGCACAACACAGCACAGCAATAAGAAGCTGCCTGTTCTCAAAGCCCCTGAAACATTGCTGTCTCTTTCCCAACATTACACTCCCTGCGTGTCAAGTTTGGCTAAATGTAACCTCTATTCTGTGGTTTTCTTATCATGTTTGGTGTCAAAATTGCATTTATAAAACTACTGAAGTGCCCCAATGTTTATGAATTTCGAAGAGGAACAATATAACAAGCACTCGACTCATATCCCGAGAGCCCCATGACTCTTAAAGACTCCCCAAAGAGTGACGCCTGTTTCTCTAAAGTGAGTCTGTTTCTCCTTGCCTGTCATGCACATCCAGTCTGTTCTTTGTGCCAAGTTAACAAGTCAAAATGTTATATTACTCTGGCCTCAGTGGACGCTGGCCACAAACACGAAAAAAAAGCAATCACAGTCAATCTGTTTGTGTCGCAGACTCAGAGAATGTTGTTTTATGAAGTGCTACACATGCTCTTTGGTTTGTGGGAAAAGATAATTACATTTCTGCACTGAACTTTAATATCCAGTGGGTTCTTCTGGCTTGGTTGTTCTAAAGTGGTGAGACTTCAATTCTTTCCTAATCAGCTTTTAATGACCCCCCAAGTGAAAAACAGACCTCATTTAATCAACTAAATCCTCCAGTTATATTGTAAAGGCAAACGGACAGACATGTACTTCTATGACACTTCGAAGTGTGGTGGGGAATTCCGTTCTCAAGTCAAGATGTGCAGGGATAATTGAACCATATATGGTTTGATCACCACAGTAAATTGGCTCTTGCACTAATTAGCTGGCTGGTGAAATCTAACACATTGGCCCCACATGATGGAGTACCTTCACTCTCCGCCCCATTCGATCCTTCCACTTCTGTGCAATCGAACCTTCGATAAGCAATAACCTACACAACAACGACAAAACAGTGAACGTAAGAGCATCAATACAGACACACTCCCTCCTTAAAGCTAACGTTACTCACTACAGGGGCATCGTTAGACCTATTTTAGGGGGACTTAAGCATAATGTTTTTTAACCCACCCCCCACCAAATAAATGTGTGTTTATTGGCTTAAGTCATGAATAGCTTTTTATACTAGATATAAAATAAATAAAGACTCAGGCCCCTTATCCATTCATCTCTAACTACACCAATGACTCAATAGTACTTACATGTATTTACTTAGCAAAGGCTTTAATCCAAAGCTACATACAATTAAGACGTCACATCAATCTGTTGATCAAGGGATTTGAACCGTCTTACCCCCCAAAGCTGATGCCCGCACCCAAAGCCTGCGGCCAGCCATACCTGGACTGCTCCTCGCTCTCGTAGCCCATGATCATGTACTCCTCGCTGGGGGTCAGAGGGGGACACGGGCATCCTGAGTTGTAGTACAGCGTCACCGTGTCGCGGGGGATGTTGACGAGGGATGACTTCAGAATATCTTTGACCTCCACGATAGCGCTGAGATCGTGATTCCGATTTCGTATTTCCTTGACTTTTGCTCGAATTACTGGGCGAAAAAAAGCACAAGAAATGAACTTGCAATAATGTAGCTTATGTGAAGATGATGAAAGGTGTTTTTCTTTTTTGGTCAAGCACTTAACTATCCCATGCTAAATGCGTTACTTAAAATTGCACAGGATGCCTCCCGACCAGGAATTTGTACATTTATTTTCCTTAACTACTGTTATTCTTACTGCCTGTCTTTTCTTCGTCACTGGCCTTGAACGAAAAACTCACCATAATTATAATTGTTCTTCGTGTATGTCTTGTAACTTAGTTTTACTCCCCTGCATTTGCATCGATCTACGGCAGACAGAGCAAAAGATTATTAGGAATAAAAACAGAACAGTTCAATACTACCTGCAGATCGCCAACATTGTGGAGAACAAGCGTAGGACTTGTCAGGAATCACTTTTTAGCACGGCTGTGCGTTTTCGCTCTTTATCTCAAACTGTCATTATAAAATTCACATTTAAACTAAGATACATCGTGTACATTTCTGTTGCAGTGATTTATTTTTATCCATAACGGAAAAGACAGCAAATTCAATATTACAATGTTTTCAGCTGCCATTCTGAAAAACCATTGGCGTT
>JAODJW010000035.1:9643299-9654066 GCA_026777045.1 Hyperopisus bebe | reverse complement strand
TATAATGTAGGCCTATTTTAAATTTCTAAAATTTTAAATTTCGAAAGTCTACTTAACCCATAAAAAAAGTAACTACAAGTATTTTCGTATTCTACTTTTTTTTTATTTTTAGTTTATTAGAATAATTCATGTGCATGCATTCATATTTTTAAATAACACAGGGAAACACAAACGGGCGAGTCATAAAAGGCGATACATTACACATTTATTATCATTATTATTAGTAGTACTTGCACCAATTTTGACTGGGAATTACCGAACATAGAAAACAACAATAAAGTTGTTACCAGGCCCTTCCTGCACTTGCACTATCGCCTCCGGAGCAATGCAGACCCCGCGGTCGTAGACGGGCAGTTCGTCGCACGCCAGGCTCTCTGGCCATGTGTGGTTGTACTGCTTCATGACCGGCTCACAGCCGGACTTGGCTCGCTCGCACACCGACTTGCACGGCTTTATGGGCTCCTGCTGGAACTCAGGGGTGCAGATGGGACCGTACATGGCGCAGAGATAAAACAGTAGGTCCGGACTACACCTGGTCCCAAGCAGCCCCTCGAACTGCTCGATGGCCAGCATCGCGTTTGCCTGGGTGCTGTGGTGGAGATGGTTGGGCATCTTGGTCATGTTCCAAGGCATCGCCTTGCACATCGGGATCCGGACGGGCTCGCACGGCGCCGCCGCGGCTCGGGGTATCCCAACAAGGCACAAGAGAACCAGGAAACTAATATACATTTGGTGCGAGAACATCTTAAAGTACAAAAAAGCAGAATATTAAACTTGCCTCGGTTAAAGAAGTTTGCAGGAATAAGTGTGAACTGATCCCCAGAATGTCCGATAAAAAAACGAGTCTTTATAAAAAAAAAAAACTTTCCAAAATTACTTATCTAAACATATTTACACTTGCCTAATGCATCACTGGAAACGAGCTGCGTTTCACCCCTCAGATTCTGTAATTAAAAATCGCATTGAAGGCATCTGGTAAAGGCAAAGATCTGCAGAGAAGTAGTTGACGCTGTCTGCTGCTGCTCTCCTAAGCGCCTTATTCCTTAAGTCCATACCGCTTCATTATTCTGCATGTATGCGGGGGTAGCGCTGCTTCTTGCTCAATGAATTCACTTCTCCGGAGAGGCTCCTTTTCAGCTTGCAAATCTCCTCCACCAAGTCCGACCCTCCCCCCCCCTCCATCGCCCGTTTGCCTTAAAAGCTCATGTCGACTACTGGGTGAAACTAGTTTGCATCTTTCCTCCCACTGCATTTGTATGTAACGTTTAATTGTAACAATCTACGTTGGATTTTTTTTTTTTAAATACCGAGTGAAAGTGCAGCCTAATAATGTTCAAGTTTAATGCAAATTCTGTTTAAACTAGAGCCCCCACACTTTCAGAAATAAGAACAATGCCAGCACAGATAACAGCAGTCACAAAAGCATCCAATTAGTCTCAACACAATGACCTTTAGGAGTGTGTAAACTCAGTGAAAGGTCGGGTACTCAAATTGTCACTGAGCAGAGATAAACACAGAGTTAAGTGAGATCCACAGGGTGCGTTTTGATAACTGCCGAGTGAGGGACAAAGGAAGCAGTGCTGATATTAAAGTAAGAGGTGAAGTGACAAGGACCAAATGACCAAATTACTTTTCTGCTCAAGGGGCAGTGAACTTTCCTGAGATTTCATCCCCGGGGTTCATAATGAATTTCCGCATTAGCAACTGAGATAACAACGAGCATGCTGTGATTATGTACTTCAGGCAAACTAAACATGTGAAGGTTTTTACACCTATTAACCAATTCCTCAAAGATGAATTTTAAGGTGGAAATCTGTTGTTGAATATTTATAGTCATCATATTAATTAGGATCTGTATTGCATTGCAGGCCCTGTAACACCATCAAAACCATCCGGGACCAGAATCAAGGGCTTGCAGTGTGTCGTATCCCAGATGGACACAGCAACAAAGAAGAACGCTCACATGAGACCTATCAAAAAAGATATCTGGATGATTATAACCTAATGTTTATTTATGTTATGGAAGATACACTGTAATTTCCAAAAATTTAAAACATATAAAAAGTGGTTAAGGAGAACAGTTTATAAACATTCAATAAATATGCAAGAATGTTTATCATACCATACAGATGGATACACTGGCGTGTCCGGGCCCACGCAGCATCATGAAAGTTAGTTAAAAAATTATACTATGCTTTGTACAAACAACACCATCTGTTGTTTCCATTATGTAGTTACCGACAGCTCTGTTCAGTTTCAAACCAAATGGGAGATGTAGTGTCAATAATTTGGCAAACATTTCAAAAGAATAGTGTAAAAATGCAAGTCCACAGAAAAAAAAAATAATGCACATTGTAACCCACACAGATGAAATCTAGAACAGCCATCTAAAAAGAACCACAGCGAATCGAAAGCATTTGTCAATAAACAAGCGTTTGTCAATAAACGAGTGTTCTGCATTATTGAAGATACTTAAAATATCACACCTTCTCCTTATAAGTGTTTCTATTTAAATCTTTGACATCTGAAACATAAGCTTCTCAAAAATTAAAAGTAATAGTATCACTAGTTTTCATAAACCAAGCTTGTGTGTTACTATGACAGTTATAAGGGGGGACAAAAGGTCATTAAGACAATTTCATGGAGGAGAGGGGAAAAAACAAGGAAAAAATAGAGTTGATATCACAAAGTTTTTGTACTTTTCACTCCAGCAAGATTGCAGATCTTTCCAGTAAGACCCCCCCACCCCTCCTTTACGCTGACGAGCTGACACTCTGCTTGTACACAGCATGGTAGGCGTTTCTCAGCAGCACATAGGGGAAGCAGGACTCCAGCAGGTCCATGGTGAGGAACGGCGATTCCTGCACGATCTGGGAACAGGAGGGACACGGCCGTCAGTGACTGCTATCTTTCCAACCCGTAACCCAGCAGCACCCCAGCAGCAGCGGCATGCGCGACTCGGCCCACAGAACAAGGCATCTGCTCTAGCGTGCGCTTCACAAACTTGATGATTCAGTGTAACAGAATTTACGCCACACCACGCACGGAAAACTAAAATCTGGGAATTATTTGTGAAAAGAGTACCATGGCGACATCATTGCATAATCCACATACCACTTTACTCTTAAGTAAAGAAATGGAGATAATTTAATGAAACCTGATGCCCAGTTATCAAGCAATGTGAACAACACTATCTCACTGCCAGTGGTATCTACAGTTCCTCATTTATTTTATTTTTATTTACTTAGCAAAAGCTTTCATCCAAAGTGACAAACACGTATGAAAGCATGGTCAGCTAATCCTTGGAGCAGTTGTGGTTAAGGCTCTTGCTCAATGGCCCAAAGGCGAAATCACTCTGCTGTCCGTGGGATTTGAACCAACGACCTTCTGATGACTGGCAGAGTCCTAAACCGCAGAAGCACACCCTGCCCCTTAGTTCACAACCATGGTCTGCCAGTAAGTCTCTCACACGGATTTGTGCAGAATCTGGTAGGAATACAGCATTCCACCTGCAGTTTCTCATTCTTCAAAATTTCAGTGTGTACTTTGGCCTCAGAAGTGACAATTATGATGCTGCGAGGTAATTTCCCTGGTTGAACTATAACAGTCAATTCAGAACATATTATAATAAAAGGTTATTTTTTTGCCAAGATACTTCTGTAACCCAGAAGGGTAATGTATTACATTTCGCTTTTATATGAGAGGAAAAGTAAAATATCCCACAATGTTAGATCCTCCTTTGGAGTCGTCTTCTTGTTTCTTTTTGCTCTGTGGCTCTTAATGCGAAAACACTCACCATGTCCAGGAGCAGGTAGACCGATTCCCGGTTCCGTGTCGTTATTTTATCCGTTTCCTGGCCGATCTTCAGCAGGCTGGAAGAGGCAAGCTGTGGCACACAAAGAGGGTTATGTCACGGCAGTTGTGAAATAAATGGTCATTTAAGGGGGGGGGGGGGGGCGCTGAAAGAATCGCAAAGGCTGCTCTTTACTTTCTGTATCTGTTAAAGGGCTAAAAGATCCACCGGGAAATGAGCTTATAAGAATATGCTGTATTTACAAGCAAAATTATAAGGCAGGAACAACTTGCACTTGTTCAATTCCCATCAGAAACAATGTCACATTTCAACAATCATGCAGTAAAGTTTCAAAGTAGACTTTGTAAACGGGGAATTTCTGGCCACTGTTAAAATAATTGCACTGAAAATAGGATACATATGGCTCCATTGAAACAGGAAAGATCTGTCGTCCAGGAAAACAGATTTCAGATACAAAGAATGAGTAACTAAGAGGACTTAGAGAACTAAAGTTAATCAATCACAGTCAAGAAAATAAAAAAAATAATTACAAATCACATAAATAAATCATCCCCCCCAGAACTGTAATAAATAAGACTTAATGAACACTAAAACTCTGAAGAATAAAAACATTATTATTTGAAAAATAAATAAAACTCAGTGATGACTGTTCTTCTGTGAATTGTATAAATGAACAACTGAGTAAGCTCGCGTCTAAGCGGAAAATGCACTTACGGCCAGGAATTCTTTCAGCCGGTCCTCAATGCTGCCCTTGTGAATGGTGAACAGGGCTGCAGCTATCTGGTTTATTGCTTTGGCCAGACAATGAATGTTGTTGCAGTGTCCTTAAAGGAAGAACGTGGTCAGTGCATCCCGGATGGGCCGCACACGCAAAATCACGTCTACATGCTTAACATAACTACCAACCACCCACTATATACACACAGTACATTGCATATATATTTATATTCTACGTTATCCTGTCCCTAGAGTCTTAGCGCATTAGCTTGAGCTGGCTACATGTTGTTTTGACAGGACGAAAGCGACTCTGGTTACCTTCAATGGCGGGACTGTACTGTGACATGACGTTGCTCGCCAGTGTTGGCAGGGAGACAGCCACAAAGACCATCAACAGGCAGGCGATCTTGTACTCTTCCTCAGGGCTGATGTTCTCTGCAGTGTAGGGGCGAGATGGGAGAGAAGGGACACTCAGGCGATCCGTAGTGCCTGCCCAGCCGGCCCATCAGGAGAGCCAAGGTAAACGGCGCTAATTAACTGCAATTCGCATTAACGGGACGACATTTGGGAACGATTCAAATAAGGCGAGCTTGGGTGACCGGGGGTTTAATAACAGGGCCTATTTTGATACTAAACACTGGAGGCTTATGTTGATCGGTGGTGGGGGGGGGGGGCATAACAAAAATGTCCACCTGTGCCAGAAAGTGGGCTGCAGAGCCCCAAAGGCTCCACGAGCCTGACGGAGTGCCGGTGGAGCTGCAGCCTCATAACCCCTCACCCTCGGGGTCCTACATGCCGCAGTCTGGACTCCCAGGGGACTTTATTGCCGTGTGTATATGTGTCTGCGGGGCCGTCGTTGCAGAAACCCCCTGCTCGGCGCCCAGCAGTTGCACAGCATTTTGGGTACAGTCGGCAGACCTTCCGCCAGATTGGTGCTACTACAAACCAGATCGCCGCAGAAATGGCAGAGGGAATGTGCCTCAAACAGAGATTGCAAAAAGAGGGACTGATTCTCAGGACATACTACTATACTCTCTCTCTCCCTCTCTCTCTCTCAGGTTTGTAATTATAGCTTTATATCTTTGTGGGGACTCTCCATTCATTTCTTTGGGCAAAACTCTAATCCACACATGACACCCTTAACCCCTTCCCAGCCCTAACCGTAACCAAACAAAATTCAAGTATTTCAGCATTTTTAGTTTTTTGATTGCATACACAGATCTTGTGGGGACCTGAAAAATGATCCCCGCAATGTCAAAATAGCAGGTTTTTATTACATCTTGGGGGATATTTGGCACAGGCACGCACGCACACACACACACACATTCACACACACACACACATTCACTGAAGGGGCAAAAACTGGAATTCCATCTGCATGTCCCCCTCATTCCCACAGGAAGTGAAGGCTGCAGCGATGGGGGCAGCTGAGAGCCAAGATGATCATCTAACCCCCCTCCCCGGTTTAAACCAGCCCCCACACCCTAGTCTTGCCACGTAACACCTGGATCCACTAGCCTGTAATTCAACACGGAAAAAGCATGCGCAATTTCCAGCCTTGGCACCCAGGCCCGGCAACTGATATTTGCCTTTTATGCAATCTCGTACGGCAATTAGAAATATGGTGGGGGAATTTCATAGAACAAGGTGTTCCCATTGAGCTATTTTGCAAAAAGCTGCAGCCCTTTCCTTCATGCCACGCTGGGATCTTCCATGGGTGGGCATGCTGTGCAATGATGTCACACGTGACACATGCTGGTTGCGGTTGCCTCACCGGCCTTTTGCGAGGACAGTGCCACGACCAATGCTGGGTCGATCTCGCAGGGCAGACCCGCAGCAGAGGACAGCTCGTACACGTTCATCGCCACCTGGAGGGAGCCACGCAGAATCAGCCAATCAGTGTACAGGACGGCTCGACTCTTCCAAATGGATAATTAGATGCCAGAGTGAGCGAATCAGGGCTGCCCGGCTGGTCTTACTTTCATATCGGTTTCTCTGGGAATGTGATCTTTGAAATCCTCTACGGAGCTCACAAGGAAGGGAATGTGACAGGACAGCACCTGAGAGAGTGGAGGAGGAGACAACCAAAAACACCCTTAAAGGTACCTTCATCACAGCCTACAGCATCCCACCCAGGGCTAAACAACAGATGAAAACACAGTGTATATTTACAGAAAATAGCACGAGGGATAAAGAGGAAATAAGCTCACATCTCTGAGTGCCTCCTGAGCCAGGGATCGGAATGACAGGATGACGCCGATGATGGTCATCCTCTTCAGCACGCTGTCTACTGCTAAAGTACCAAAGGGAGAAAAACACATTGAGATTCACAGCAACTGGACCATGACCTTCTGGTTGTCCTCCAAAGGGAAACATGAAAACCCAAAAAAGCCTACAGGAACATCTTTTGAAACCTTGGAATCTTTTGGAACAGGCTGCAGTAGAAAACCAAATACGGGCCGTTTGTTTAACATAATGAAAGGCTCTTGCCGGCTATGCTTTATTAAAAAGTGGACGTAAACAGGGGATATTTTAACGGCTCCTCCATGCAGATGCAGCCCAAACAGGGAAGGTCACCACGTGGGGCTCACAGGTGAGCTTCTTGAAGAGCGCTGCCATCTGGTCCGGTTTGTCAAAGCTGGTCCTCATCTGGGTCAGCACCTCCACATTCTCCACTACCAGTTTCTGTGTGGGGAGAGATGGAGTCTCATGAGCGCCACGCCGGACCCAGAACCAGGCTACAGAACATCTCCAAATACAGGAGACCTGCTGCTCTATCCGGCATGCATTGTGACTGGCCAGGGATGACAGTCATGGCTCAAAAATGGCACCAGCCATTGGGCAGAAACACTACCCCTTGAATTCAAGCCTTGAACGCTGTACTCCTATAGTTAAATTTCAGCCTCCTGATGATCTTTCAACCAAATTCTCATTTTCAGTCAGATATAATTTCACCCCCCTGCTTCACCAAATTGTTTTCAGATGAGATACTGTAAGTATTTGCCAAAGTTTCCCTCCCTCATACGCAGATGCACATCTGTGCTGACGACCCCTGCATTTTAATACAGAGGTCGTTGTCAAACAGAAATGATCACTTCCTGTTACTGATGCAGATATTTAACTTGTGCCGTTTCCATATCAGGGAGAAATAAAATTCATTTTCTACCCTCTGTGTGTGTGTGACTGTGCGGCATTTTTCACACATTTTTCCTGTCATTTCTGATGCGTCATCAACAGCTTGTATGGCCTCTCTGGCCGGATAATTTAATTAGTTGCTGCATTTCGGCTCAACTGGGAAAACTGCTGAAAGAGTACCACAATTAAGATCATATCTTATAAACTGCAAGCTTCTCTCTAAAGCCTCATTTATGGGGTTTCCAAGTAGATCAGTGTGTGAAGAAAATGGACTTGGTGTTCTGGCACTAGTAACCCAACCCGGACTGGCTCTGGGGAACACCTTGTTAAAAAAAAAAAAAAAATGAACAAACACCATTTTGGTTCCAAAGAGGTTTCCATGACAAAGCTGCATTTCTGCCAACACCTTAGGTCTTAAAGCTACGGAGAACAACAAGGACAGTGCCAACATATGGGATAAAGCTGCTTGTGGCGCCCCCTTCGGGCTTTGAGGTCCTTATTTAAAAGTGATTCTAGAATTTGTTAAGGTGTGCATAAGAGGAGCCATTATTCATACAGAAGGGCCAGTGTTTACAGCGATGTCTTGAATCGGTGCGTGATAGAGTGGGCACTCTAGGTGCCAATCAGATAGTCAACATCTCACCTTGAGCTCAGCCACCTGGGAGGAGATGTGCCACATGAGACTCTCACTAAGGAACTTCATTCCGTAGGGTCCCAGGAGCTCGGACAGTGACCGCATCTCTGCGGAGGGATCGAAGAGGAGAGCTTCAGGTCGACAGCGGGTGCTGGGAGACCACAGCCTCCGAACAGCCACACGGATTCAGCGTGCTCACCGGAGATGTCGGAATACTCTTCAGCATTGAAAGTCAACTCGTTCTCGGTGGGCAAATTCACGAAGGCCTTCATTGCCGGGAAATAGGCGATGTGCCCATTGCTGACTTGGCGCAGCAGCGTTTCAAGGTACCTGTGGGCAGAGGTATGTATTAGGCTTGGGCGCGGCCTGGCTGCCTGTTTCCCAGCGCGCCATGGCTGAGGCCACGCACCAGTTGGTGTAGAGGCTGGTGATGGTGGGCTCGCCATGGCTGTCCAGGTGCTGCGTCTGCTGCAGCAGCACGTTGTTGAAGACCCTCGTGATGTCGATCTGCACGTAGTTCTCGATGGACTGCAGCACAGTCATGTAGGCGCGCACGCTGGTCAGCAGCTCCGAGGGCTTAGCAATCTCCTGTGTGGTCTGGTTGTACATGGTCATTCCAACGATGGACCTGTGAGGGGGTGGGGTGAAGAGAAAGTGGAATGGCTCTCTACGCGAGACAGAAGGGTGATTCTAGAGTTTTTAAGGTAGGAGGCATAAGAGAGGACAACATTATTATTAACCAATGATACTTGTTGAATCGTTGAGTGACAGGGGAGAGGGCCAATCAGATTTCTGCTGGGGTTAGTGCCACTGTGGCACCACCCCTGTACCGCTCAGAGCTTCACAGACAGGGGGCGCTGGTTACCTTCATGGCTGAGAGCATCACTCACGTTACTATCAAGCCTACCGGCAATCGTGTTCTTTGTACATCTACACAGCAAATCATATAACCTTTGCCTCCTTTGGTCGGTTCAGTACGGGAAGATGCAGCAATGTCAAAGCGCCTCGCTGAGCCCTCCCACAAATCCACCCCCGATCCCCAGGGACAGGCCAGTGAGGGACACGGGCTGTGAAGGCTGCCAACGGGGCCCACTACTGTAAGTAAGGGCAGCGGGCAGGATTCCCAGCTCGGGGGCGTGGGGGGGCAGAGGCAGGCCATGAAGGAGCTAAGGAGCCCACGTCAGTGCCTGGAGCCCTGCTTCGGAAAATACCTCTCAGCACCAGGCCTGTTTACTCAACTGGACCACAGGCAGAAACTACAAACCAAGGTTATCATGTGATTCGAACTGTCAGGAGGAGAATGGTTAAGTTTATAGAGCTTTAGCCATTTGAGTGACAGCCCCCCAGGTATGTAAGTACAACATGGAAAGAAAACCAACATGCTCATATACAGATAGTAAATATTAAGCAACTGATTTCGGCTAAACTCTGCTAAATGTGCAATTATTTATTAGTTTTAAACTAAAAATTTTTAAAACTAAAAAATAAGCAGAAATCTAAAATCAGTGTATAATAAACAGAAGCCGTCTTCTCAGATTTTATTCTTCTCGGTGTGGGAACTCACTTGGTGAAGCGGATCTCCAGGTGGGAGGTCAGGTACTCGCGGGGGGTGAAGGTGTGCTCCCAAACCACCATGTTGGGCACGTAGTTGATAGAGAAGCAGAGCTCCGACAGCGCCGTGTGCAGCTTGTCCAGGCTGTGGAGAGGCATTCAAAGTTCATTTCCTGTGTGGTGGAAGCACGTTAGCCGCAGATGGCTCTGCCTTTGGCGTGCCGTCCCCTGGGGTGGGGTCGTATTGTCCCCGTGTGGTCTTGGAACTGCCTGGGTGTGAGTGGATGTGGGCTGGACCGCTCGGGCCCGCTCCCCAGCTTGGCCCCGCTACGTTAACCTAAGCCGACCCTGGTTGCTGGTGGGGGGGCGCTTACTTGGTGACCAGCAGCCTGTTTTTCCGCATGCTCTCCACGCCTGGCTTCTCCCTCTCCGGCTCGCCCTTCTTCCCCGTCTGCTTTTTCGACTTCTTGTTCACTGCCTGACTGATGGTTTTGGCACAATGTTTTGGCAGGAGCTGCGAAGTAGAAAAAAAATATACGTATGAAATAAAATTAAAATCCTGAAAAGCAGTCAGAACAAGAGTAACAAACTAACCCGGGTGTACAACACTGCGCGATTTTATTACCACAGATGAGCAATCACATAAAGCCAGTTCCCAACAAGTCTCTCAAACTTTCTCTTTATATCCTAAAAAAGCCCTAATCACACTGAAGTTCCTACCCTAACCCCCCCCCCCCCCCCCCAGTTTCCATGGCGATGATCCCTCACCTGGTCACTCAGAGTGCACTGCTCTGTGCAGATGTCCGTGATGAGGTTGCGTGCCTGCTTAGCCATCTCATCCAGGAACATGTTACATAGGGATAGGCTGCGGTCGCCGATGTGGTGCCGCTGAGGGGAGACAGGGGGGGCCAGTGAG
>JAODJW010000035.1:9602958-9642758 GCA_026777045.1 Hyperopisus bebe | reverse complement strand
GTGTGTGTGTGTGTGTGTGTGTGTGTGTGTGTGTGTGTGTATATATATATATATATATATATATATATATATACACATACATACATACATACATACATACACACACATACACACACACACATATGCATACAGTACAGGCCAAAACTTTGGACACACCTTCTCATTCAATATACATAAATTATATATACACATATACATATATATACAAAACTCAAACTCACACAATACTCCAAGGAAGACGGACACAAAAGTATGAGCACAATTTAAGATTGTTTTAGTCACGGCTGTGTTTCTATAAAACTTCTGGAGGATATAAAAAAACATGATGCCTCAGAATAAACCCCAAAAATATTTATTTATCCAGAGGACGCTGTGACACCACAGTAAACAAGATGTAATGTCAGTGTCAGGAAACGCCCCAGCGCGCTCCCAACATCCGGCCGGGCTCTGCCGTAAAAGCACGGGGTCCTACTGTTACTATAAGCCACTCTCAGAGAATTCTTTTTTTCTGTTTGGGGTGGAAATATTTCTGGAAACTTTTAGTCCTTTTCCAACGTAAATAAAGTTTGCAGCTGTCTAAAGCTGAATGCAGTGGACATAGGAAGAGGCAGATTTCAGGAACATGCTGAGAGAGGGAGTTTCATGTTTAAATAAGGGAAATCCAAGCCTTCTGCAGCTCTATAAATCTCTTTTATTCCACTAAGTGCTATCAGATAGGGTTTTTGTAAGAAGCTCTCCTTTGCCTGGCCCACAATGGAACACTTCATTGTGCTACTTGTTCGTTCTGTTCATTACCCGTTTGGGAGCGTAAACACGGGCTGTTTACGAGACTAAATGGATGTTGGAGGTTTTTCCGGAACACACACTCAGTGACCAAGACGGGCTCGCTTCAGGCCTGGGAACAGCAGTCCGTTGTACAGAGAGATTTCTCGTCCCTGCAGACCCAGTGTTTGGGTCAGTTCTGCGCTCTATAAATCGAGCCATTCAGCCTTTTCGTTTTCGCAACTGGTGGCTGGTTCTCTGCCATACACAGTCCCTTACGGCTATCCCAGTCTCGCTCTGCTCTGTCACCCATCTTACCATACCTGCGAGAAATGCGGCTAAAGGGGGAGCGGCCCTGCCTCCCCCATTTCCGATACAGCATGTCGGAATGCTGCAATTAAGTTTCCGAGTGCTTCAAATCACCCCACGTGATCAAAACAGGGTCGGTCCACCCCCATCGGAATGGCAAAATTAACCTCACAGATCCTTAGTGATTTCAGTGATTTCTTGGTGACATTCTCAATGAGTGAGTTCTGCCATTGGTCAGTGAAGCCTCGTGATCACCATGCCCCGCCCCCTAGGGCCACCCCCTCACCTCCTCCGGACACAGCTCATGGGTGCAGCTCATGAAGTGTGTGCACAGCAGGGGGAAGGAAATGGAGTAACGGGACTGGGAGGGCAGCTCCAGGCACTGCTGGAACATCTTCTCAAACGCTCGGCTGTAGAAGCTGGGCAGACAGAGAGGGAGAGAGGGCCGGTCAGTCGCCAAGATCCGGAGCACTGTGAGCCTCTGATATTGCAGGTATTTTCGTGGTGCCGCTGAGGGGAGACAGGGGGAATAATAAAAATATCCATTTCCTTCAGAAACAGGGGCAGTTAACTTCAAAAGCCTCAGGAGAAGCCAAACCATAACTTGATAATATCCAGAGAGTTGCAGAGCAGGGGGGTAAAGGGGGGTAAAGGCCACACATGAAGGGTGCCCCGCCATCCTCCGTATGCGGCTTACCGGTTACCAGGACGACGGAGGGAGAGCCCCTACCAGAATATGGAGAGGTCGGATGTCTCCACGAGCATTTCAACCAGGGAGTCCACCATCTTTGTGTGAAAAATGATAGTGTTCATCATCTTGCCCAGCTCCTTGTGATCGGCGAGTCCCAGCGAGGCCTTGGACACACTTGTGTAGGCCTACCAGGGGAAGATGAGCTTTATTAGGGCATCGGCTGTTCAAACAGGCAGCAGCCATTGGAGTTCCATGCTCTAGATGTGCATTCTTATGCTACACCCATGTCTTTTGTGGCTTGGGTTTTCACTGGGGAGAGGGGGGTACCAGAATAAATCAGACCAATTTGAAATCTGACCCCAGGGGAGGACAAGCCCTGGTTTCTTGCTTCACCAAATCATTAGCATCTAAAGGAGATTTCTGGGAAATGTTCACATTAATCTGATACCGCGGGTGCTGGAAACAGCCAAGCAAAACACAGGCTTCTGCGCTTCAGATGGAGACGGCAGGCAGGACCTCTTCTCTCCCGTTTCACTTCATGGAACGACACGGCGAGTGCCTGCTGCACCCTCACTCCACCGTCTGGGACCAAGACGGGCCACGTGGATTACTGGCAGGGCATGAGGTACCCACTGCATGCACGTGAGGATGGCCACCTATCACAGCTACCAGCTAAAAGAGTGTCCTGTCCAATGACAGTGCCAGGGGCCACAAACAGATATTTAACAGGTGCTACACCCAAAAGCATGCCACAAATCGGCCTCTGGAAGCTCCATCTGGTGCTAAAAATAACATTAAGCATCAAAACAATAGTAGATGACTGGGGGGGTGGGGGGGGAAATATCTTCCCTAACCTTATTCTACATGCCGTTTTTGGCATCACAGTCAGAAACAGTGACTTAGTAAGCGAGCAAATTCTGATCCCTTCACTAGGGGGCGCTGTCACAGAAACTGAGCAGGCTGGTAAAGGTCAGGCCTTAAACACTCCTCTGCAGACTAAAGCCTCAGTGTTACCTGCCAACTTTCTAAAGAATCTCTCTATTATGTGAAACCCGGTGTGGGAATGCATAAAACAGGCATTCATTATTTCTGCTATGGCTGAGGCGTTTCTGGATAAGTCAATAGCCCTGATTGACTGGCACGGGTTATGGGTTAAGATAACGTTAACCAGGGCTGCCACCCTGAGCTATCTGCCACATGGGTCTTTCCTGGCGTGGGCGTGTGGGACAGTCAAGTGCCAGCTGGATAATCATCCCGTGTCCTTCAAGAGCTAAACGTGCAGCGATGTCCAGGGACACAAAGGCAGAGGGTGGCGGTCGGCGGGGTGTCTCTCTCTTATCTGCCCGGCCCTGTTTTTACAACCCTCTAGAGGGCTGAGGGATGTGGGTGGAGGAAAAGGGGGGGTCTGGGGGCTTGGAAACTCAGATGTGAGAAAACAGTTATTCGTCTGGCCCCTCCTTTGCACATTGAAGCTTCTTGGAAGCCTCTGAGAGTGAGAAGGCTCCGGGACGACCCCCACCGGATCAAACAGAACACATTCCCCCAGTGGGGCCGGCCCAGGTCCGACAGCTCGCATCAGGTCATGGAGTCCTCCGGGCCTGGCGACCACAGCAGGCGCTGACAGGGGCCAAGGCCCATAAGTACCGAACCACGCTTGAAAATAATACCCAATCGACGGGCTGGGTTCTGATTCAGCTGGCCCAGGATGAAAGACACATGCCATTCTTAAACAGCCAGAGCTTCAGAGAAGATTATTTATTGTCACTGATTTCAAAATAATTTCAGTGAGGGGAACCTATTCCACAGTCTATCCTCTCCAACAATAATTCATATTCCAAGTACAGGAAATTGCCCCCCCCAAGGCCTGGTCTGAAATGGCACATGCATGCAGAAAACAGGGCTCCGCTTCACTGGCATATATTCCACATAAGACACAGGATGAGAATTCAATCCTGCTGAAACTGTTGCTTAGCGACAACGTCAGGGAGACGAGGCTAGAACCAGCCACCCACGCGGCCCGGCAGCTCTGTTCCCCCCCCCGCCTTACCTGCAGCCTGAACCAGTCCAGCCTCATGCCCCTGAAGTCAAACACATCCCCGTCTTCCACTGTGAGCCAGAGAGGGAGAGACCATCACTCAGGGTGGGGGGGGCAACCACTCCCCGTAACTTCCCCCCAGATCTCATCATTGCCACCTTGTTATCCTACTTATATGTCATTGTATATTGCTTATGCATTGTGTATATTGCTTGTATGCGTGTAGACTGTATATATAAATATGTATATGTAATTGTTCACTGTTCTGTTATATGCCATGGATTGTTCTTCATCGTTATATGGTGTTTAGGTCTGCAGGGAAGCATGCAAGCAAGCATTTCATTGCACTTGCACTTGTACAAATGACAATAAAAGCTTCTGAATCCTTTCAGTCCCTGAATAGGGGAATTTCCAAGCTATCCTGGAACGACCCCGGGTCACATGACCGCTAAGTGAGCAGATCAGCGTGCTGAGGGACGGCTGATCACCTTGTTTGACACTGAGGGACGTCATGGTGTTCACAAAGGAGGACATGATGATGGACTCATCCTCGGGGCACACGGAGAGGTTCTGAAACAAGAGCGGTGAGGGAGGAATAACGCATTTCTGTGGCGACATCCAGCCAGGAAGGAGACCATCCTGAACAGCCAGCTGCAGCTTCGCCTGGCTGCAACCCACGCAGCCAGGCACTGAGGAAACTCTTGGGTTCCCTCTAGTGGTGAAACTTCAGACTTGAATGTATCCAGAATACAGAAACACCCCATTTAAACTCACTCCTGCCCTTAGGAAGCCTCTAGTTTTAAATGGGATCTAAAAAACAGCCCAGGGGAAACGTGGGGAGAGGACTGCAGCCCCAGGCTCACCTGCACAAGCTCGTTGAGCACTACGGCGTCAAAGCCGGACAGGTACTGCACGTAATAGCGCTGCATGACGGGGCCGTACTTCCGCACGTGGGCCCTCAGTTCCTCCATGTAGAAGATGAGCTCAGCGATGTGCCTGGGGGGACAGGAGGCTGCCAGTGCTGACCGGGACACTCATTCCACTGCATGCCCAGACATTCCCATTGGCTGTCAAGATGCCGTGTGACTACTACTGCACCACCACCGATACCAAGGTTGCCCTTACTTGTCGATAAAGTCGTCTGTGCTCTTCTTCTGGATGTTGTCGGCGTGCCGGAGCAGCCAGATGATCTCGTCCCGTGCGAAGGACAGGGCCATGAACACAAACAGTGCCTGTGTGAAGAGCGGATGTCTCAGCCAATGGGGGACGGTGCGGGGGCGAGGAGAGTCCCGCCCACCTACCATCTCCCGCCAGAGGTCAGACAGAGGGGATTTCTGAGCTCACAGATGATGGACTGGGTCGGTACCTTTGGGCCGAGCAGGCCCGGCTGGTCGGCGAGCACGGTGGCCAGCTCCTTGAGGGCGGAACGCAGGAACTTGCGCCTCTCTCTGTGCAAAGAGCCCCTGTGGTGGGAGGAAGCAGATTGTTTAACAGGGGAACTTGCTAGAAAAGCGATGCGCTCGGAGGGAGGTGGCATGTGCCTGCATGCGTACTCACGCGTGTGACAGCGCTGCTTCCTTGCACTCCCTAATGTCATTTATACGTTTGTTATAGCTGAAGGGGAACAAAACATTTCAACATGTAACGAGCAGGTTTGACTGCCTGGTACATACAGACATGCTGCACCACTGCTGTGCATCTGCATAAAAGAGAAACGCGTGCAGCAGAGTTTGTTCTGCTGTCGGTCTGAAGCGTACCCTCGGATGTTGACAAACAGGTCCTCCGCTGCCTTGTGGATGTGGAAGACCTCGTCCCGGAAGAGGCAGAGGCAGGAGCTGCTCTGAAGGGAGAGCTTCCAGAGGCTCAGGGCGGCCGGGTCGCTGTTCAGAACACTGTGGCAGAGGATGAACCCGACTACAGAGGGAGGAGGGGGAGAGAGAGAAAGAAAGAGTGAGTGGGTGAGTGAGTGGGTGAGAGAGAGAGAGACAGAGAGAGAGATGAGCAGTGCAGGGAAACAGGCAAGATAAATGAATGTTCTGGTTTCAAAGAAGATCAATCTGTCCCAGCTGGTAAAGGGTCTAGTTTTAAGTCTTTGACAGGAAAAAAACTCATCCTCCAATCAGAACTTACACACAATCCACTTCTCCATGGTGTCCAGGGACAGGTATTCACAGGGCATCTGAAACAAAGACACAGAGGGGTTTACCGTGGCTGACTCGGGCCAGGGCACGGCTGGGGTGGCACTGGGACGGGGCGGGGCCTCACCGTGTCCGACTGGGCTGGGTTCAGCATGGTGCTAGGGGCGCTGATCAAGCTGAGCAGCTGGGCGTTCCTCCACTGGTCGGCGGACAGGTTCCGCCGGGGGTACACCATCTGCAGGGAGATGAGGGCATCCGACAGGGACTGTGGGGGGGGGGGGGGGGGGGGCCGTGTTAAAGCCATCTCATCACAGGAACTCGCATCAAATGACTGCAGGCTGGGGGGGGGGAGGGGTCACCTTTCCATGGGGGACAAACTCTTCTGTCATCTTCTTCAGAGGATTCTCATAGTCTACAATCATGTTTCCGAGTCTGGGGTACTCCCGGTCGCTAATTAGAACAATTAAGAAAAATGTAAACGGGTAAACATGAGGATGAGTTCGGCAGAGAAAAGATCAGCCACAAAAAAGCCACTGACAAGTGATAATACATATCAAACATATAAACACAGAACAAGCAATAACCGATGATCATAAATATTTAAAGTTTGTTCATGTGAACAAACCAGCTTTTACAAATATAAATTTTAACCTGGCGCCGTGGGTCATCTCGTGTGCGTAGTTGTAGAGCCCGATAATGGCTTTGCGTTCCTCGATGCGCGACAGCAGTATCATCAGTGTAGTGTACGTCACCACGAGATCAAGGTAGTTCTTTGTAAGGTCAAAGTTCACGGTCTGCAGAAGGTGGACACAGGATGGGTAGGGGTGTCAGACTCGGCACACAGCATGCTGGGAAAGGCACCATCAGAGAGGCTGTGAAGGACTTACTATGTCGAAGAAGACTTGGCAGGCATCAATAGTGTTCAGCAGTTCGCAGACATGGTCCTGGAGGAAGCAGTGGCGATCAGGTCAGCATGATGATGCGGGGTTGGGGGGATGGTTACCGCATCCGACAGCAATGTCAGCAAAACTCAAGAACCTTGCCCAGTTCCCATGCACTAGCAATCCATGATTTATTGGTTTATATATATGGCTTATTTTTACAATAAAATGTACATCCATGTTTCTCTTCACAAAGAAAAGACCGAGTATTTGACACAGTTTATTTTGTTATAGCACCTGAAATTCAAATTCAACTGAACTTTGGAGACTAAAAAGTGGCTATGGGGGTATAGATGGAGAATATAATTAAAGATTTTGGTCAGGAAAACCTTACTATTGAAATGCATAAAATTTACTCTGCAGATTTCCAAAAAAAAGACTGAAACAAATGTCTACAAAGCATTAATAAAACAAAGTAAAGGCTGCATGGACTGTAATAGCTGATCTGAAGATGGCAAGGCAATCATTTGGTTTTTGGGTGGAATTTGCAATGAAACTTGATAGAAAAACTGTTCTGATACAAATTTCTGCCCCCAGCAGATAGCGTTTCAGAGACCACTGGTATCACTCTGGATCTTTCACACATACTGACGTTCAGGTCAGGTCGACAGGTGTTTGAGTCCCAGCCTCGGGAAGTGCCCATCTGTTTGCCGCAGGCAAGTGTTACGTGGGCGTCCCCTTGGCCTGGCCCAGCGGCTTGGGTCCTCAGCAATGAGGATTCTGTGAGCCGGATCAGCCTCAGGGAACCTCCCCACATGGCCATAGTGCGTAACTGACGCTCCCTCACAGTACAGGTAATGTGCCTCCTTCAGGACTCCCTGAGCAATCGCTTGTTCAAAACAAAGTCAAACCAGCGGTACCCAAGGATTCTCTGAAGAGACAGAGTACCAAAGGAATACAGTCCTCATCTCAGGTCACTGCATAGCGTTCATGTCTCACAGCCGTACAGCAACACAGAAAACACCAGGTCTCTAAAGACTTGTATTTTCATTCTCTTAAAAAGATAAAAAGAGCACCACACATCCCTCTCCAGAGACCTCATGACCCCCCATGCTCTCTCAATCAGTCTACTGACTTCATAGGAAGAGTCACCAGAGACATGAATGTCACTATTGAGATAAGTGAACCTCGCCTTGACATTGACTTTCTCTCTGCAGACAGACACACTGCTGATGGCTGTGCCCAAGAAGTCATTAAAGGCCTGGATCTTGGTTTTCATCCAGGACACTCACAAGCCCAAACACTCAGACTCCTCGCTCAGTCTCTCGAGAACCCTGATCAGAGCCTCCATTGATTCTGTGAAGATCACAGCACCAAAGTCAAGATCAATGAATCTTTCTTCACCAACAGATGCGTCACAGTCGCTGGACCTCATGACTCTGCCCAATGCCTAAGCCATGCAAACACTGAACAGAGTAGCAGCAGGAACACACCCCAGATGTTGACTTTTTGAATTGCAATTCAATATACAGTACACTGTATGTGCAGTGGATGTCTTACCTTAAACTCCATTACATCGACAAAAGTGAAGTAATACAAAGCGAGATTCTTAAGGATCTCTGACTTTTCTTTCTGTAGCTGAGCGAGCTGTTGCTGTGGAAAGAAAGTGGCAGCGATTAGACAGGCGAAGCGTCAGGAGCTCAATGCCATGGCAACTCATGTCAAAGTCTTCAGCAAGGGTTCACTTTGCACTTGGTCCATAAGCTTTTCATTCCATGTCTTTCTAAACACTCCCACAGACTGAATTCATTGTTCCCAAACCCTGATTATCCTATGCAACTATCCTGGTGCAGAGTACAGTTAGGTTGGACCGGGCCACTTGGTCTGTACATGGTCTTCTCCCCATGCCAAAATGGCTGACGCCTCCCCATCTCTGATAGGCGCTTAGCCAGGAGATAATGCCCATTAGGGGGGTTTGTGTGACCCATTTCCAGAGAAATCCATAAACATTCACATAGCACGGAGAGCCCGTTTTATACACTTTGCATTATTTGCAGACTCTTAAAAGCCATCTTCATAAAACGTGGCATGTATGCACCTCCGTGCCTGTGCTGACAGCTAGTAAAATTTAATCGGTTCAAGGGAGGGTCTCATGGATTTTTCCCACAATGACCATTACATACCGGGATGGGTATCATCCTTCAACCCTGGAGCACATAAAATGGGTAAAGGCTGAAAATCCCTCCCTGTCTGCACAGCCCCATTAACGCAAAAGACGTTTTACAAACCAAAACACCTAAAACGAGGGAGATATCTGATAAACATTAGAACCCTGCTTCCACTTTTGACAGACACACTTTTGATAATACTTTGACGATTTCTTGCATAATTCTACAAACTACACCAGAACAAATGTGCACTGCTGGAAGTTAAGCTGATGAGAACCAGCCTTTTGGTTTGGAATTGTTTTGCAATGACAAATATAGATACCTCAGGACATTACCTTGACTTGCAACAGATGTGCATCTTTGACAAGACCAGATGATTCAGCTGTGACAGAATGTTGCTCTCTGACAGCAAACGCTATAGGCTATAATTTAGTCACCAATTCACTTAAATTTCATGTGTTTCAAACCCACAACCCTGAAGTGATGAGTCATGAACACGACCTATTATGGTATGTACTGCAACACAAATTAAAAGTCAGTAACATCCTTTTTGAATTTTGTCAAAAAAAATAAAAATAAATTATAGAAAGCTGTTACGCAAATACATCTAAAGATGTATTACATTCAAGTCAGTGCATATTTGCTCTGGAAGACAGTTAGTCGATATAATATTGTTAGGAAAATCTCAGATTGTAACACAAAGCCAAAAAATTTTATTTAAAATTGTTCTGCATTAAATTAAACATTCTGATAAAAAACCAAGCTGTAACAAAGCTCTTAAGTTAAATCAGAACACTTGAAAAAGTTAATAGGTCACTAATTAGAGGAATTTATTAGTATGATGGATATTTTGTTTTTAGAAATTTCATTTCCGTCTGGTGTTATCAGCTTATAGTCAGGATGGCTTGAGTGGTTAATTTAAGAAATGGTTCTGATGTAACATTGTTAAGTTTCTAAAAATCTGTGTGATACTTAGCTATTGAAAATCAATTTTCATTCTATTCAAAGAAAAATAGCAAGACTGGAATTACTTTTAACAAAAAGAAGGTTACATTTAAAATCCCTCTAAACGTTCTTTCAATTTTGTAAAAATCAAAACATTCAGCAGAGATGGTGGACAGAAATGTCTGATTAGCCAGAATCTTGAAGTCTGAATTCCTTGCACATGCTATTTTTCACTGAAAGGTACTGCTGTACATAGCCGTGTTCCTTTAATTAGGAGTAATGTTGAGATGATGTGCTCAGTATGACGGCATAATGACCAAACGTGTTACCAAGCAACACAGGACTGAGGGATCTAAGAAAGACATCACAATCTATACAGATCAGACCCAAAACTTCTTGTATATTTCACCAAGTTTTAATTTTTATGGGAAAAAAAAGGCCATGACCTATCTTTGATTACGTAATTTTCTTTATCCGTGAAATATTTAAGTACCAAGCTGTGTCTTTTCTGCTTTGTAATTCTTAGATTCCTCTGCATGGTCCTTGAGGATGAGTTACAAAACAGCTTATGTGAGAAAAACGAAAAAGATAACTACTACAGAAACAAGGATTGGCACTTAAAGCAAACTGGCACTCTGGGGAGCCCAAACTTACCAAAAAGAATATTCCAGAAAAAGCCAAGATAAGCATGCAAAATAAAACAGATTGGGGGGAAAAAATGAATACAAAAAAAAAAAAAAAGAAAGACAGTTAAACATGATGCAGAACGATGTCATTCCAAACAGCACCTCTACCACAAACACAAGAACCGAAAAGGGAATGTTAGGAAAAAAAGAAATTAAATTTTTAAGCATTTCAACAAAAACATTTCAAGAGACTAGGGAGGTGACCAGAACTGCTGACAGACCAAAATACACTTGACAATTACAGCACAGTGGAATCATGAGGATGCATGACATTAAATTAAAACGATTAACAATGACAACTCTAAATGAATGTTCCGTTTGTAAAATACTTTGGATCAAAACTCCGATTTTCCCATCTGTTTCCTGTTTGCAATACCGTTGCACTGTCCCGCAGACAGAGGGCATACGGATTTACACGTACATTGCTTTTAGGTGCATAGTGTCATAAAAGGCAAGGTGTTGTGACAGGTGGCTGCAGTCAGCAGGAATGTATTGGGGCCGCCCACGTACCAAAGGCCCGCCCACATTCCAAAGGTACACGCTTTAAACGCGGGGACCACACAATGTCTACATACCTGTAACTGCTCCCTATACTAAACAAAAAATAAAATCTCCAGAATTCACTGGTCTATCAAAGAAACATTGAAGGCTAGAATGAACCTGCACCAGATCAAATGACACTTAAAATGAAAGACATATTAACATTTAGACATTTTATTTTCATGTGTTTAAAGCATTGTATTTACATAGATTTCATACAGATTATTATTCTGCATCCCCAAGTACCCAAAATGCAGAACAAATCACTTTGTGCCTGTTAGGAAAGATGAATGTTATCTGTAATTATACGCATTTAGCTTTTTTGACCCTCCTGGCTTGCCGTGCCAGGCATATCGGAGGGAAATAAAAGGCCTGAGGGGTGGTAGCTATCTGATTGGCTGGTGTTCTCGTTGCTCTGCGGGACAGAGGGCCTGACGCGGCCCCTGGAAGGAGGAGGGAGCAGGCGTGAACAGCACAGGGTGTGTTTGGCCCAGCAGAGTGTACCAGGGCAGGCCACCATTAGTCACCGTGATCTGTGAGAGTCTCACAAGCACACACACTCCAGAAAAACAACTCTCTGTCCACCTCACACTGGGGCTTTCACTGCTACTCTAGAAGGTGCTAGTCTTACAACACATTCCATTTCAAGGCTCCGCAATAATAACAGTAAGCATTATTATGTATTATTCTTCATAGCACATGCTTATAAATGAATACATTTAGGCTGACTGATAAAACAAGGACTGAGCTGAACAAAATCAACTGGCAATTAAATGTTCATCTTTATATAACCCCTACTCAGATTTATTATTATCCACAAAATTGGAAGAGATGTCACTTACGTTGTTGTTGCGTGTTTCCACGGCTGGGAATTTCCGGACGATAAACTTCACAGCCGACTCCAGGTTTTTGTCGATCAGGTAGGAGGGTTTAGCTTTGGGGTCCCCACACGCCTGGGAGAGAAAGGCACAGACAGAACACAAACAGGCTAAAAATGCTACAGCCAACTAGGCATGGTGTGCAAAAAAGCTGCATGATGGACAGTATATAGGCAGAGAGCAAACACAGAGCTGTCTGTTTGTTTTTGGTGAACAGGTGACGTGATGAGCAGACAGTGTGGGGAGTTTGTCACAGCTGGAAAATGCAATGAGAGTCAGGGAGAGTCAAAGAGAAAGCCAAGAGCCAGGGAGTCAAAGAGTCAGGGAAAGATAGAGTCAGAGAGTCAGGGAAAGAGTCAAGGAAAGAGACAGTCAGATAGACAGCTCCTCAGGTGCTGCATGGGAAGTTTCCAGTTAGTGCCACTCAGCAAGGCATGAAAACACACTCACTCCTACAGGAAGAAAAAAGTGGTTGGTTTTGGCTATTTTTTAGTTGTGTCTTTTAGGATGGATTTCTTTGGAGTGGTGGATGTCTGACAGAGGAGCTGGAAATAGTAAGCAGATATGCGTTTGAGGCACAGCATTGTGGTCAGGTGACTGACATGATGTTGTGCATGCACTTACAAGAATTAATCCTGAAATACTCAAAGCAGAGAGATAAAGGAACAGGGATTAATAATAGTAATACTACAACTACGACGACGACGACTACTACTACTACTACTACTACTAATAATAATAATAATAATAATAATAATAATAATAAAAGTTCAGAATTAAAACAAGAGGGTTCCAAGACCTACTGTGTTATTTTCATCATATTGCTGTGGGTGGAAAAATATTCTTTAAAATTAAAAAAAAATAAACAAACAAATCATGGAAAAATGACAAATACACAGCCTTGATGCCCAGCCCAATCCTCACATTAATGAGGCCAGTGAGGAAATGAGTGCCATCACAGGGCCAGCATGCCTCACCCTGCCGAACAACCCGTCAAATGGTCAGGCAGGTTATACATTACTTCTTCACGATCCCCTGGGTCACCGTCATTTTCTTTCACGTGTTTTTGGCTAAGGATGCACTAGAAATCTATCAGAACTTCATTGTGGCCGGCGTTCAGAACCCTGAATATTCAAATAAATGACTAGGGGGTCTGAAATTCTCTGAATGCTCTATTCTCCTCTCAACTCTCAACAAAGATGTTAAGAAATCAGCCTTAAAACACAGAAAATTATCAATACTAAAAAAAGAGGAAATGTGCCAGTAACAAAATCAGATGTCACGTTGTCTCATTTATTTAAACAAATATAACGCAAACTCAATCCTGAACGTTCAAGGGAAGCTCAGTATGGTTTTAACAACACAAACATACAGGGGAAACAAAGAAGCCAATACAAAAATAATAAACTTATAGCAAAAAATAAATTAAAAAAAGTCTCCATCTATTGAGCGATATGACGACAGTAAGGGAGCCACCCCCATTATTTTATACTTTGACACTCTTTTTGGACGGCCCGGTGTCTAAGCTCTTGCGACAGTGTTGTGGATTACACACAGGGAGGCCATGGAGCATGATGCTGGTCAGAGAGCGGGCGGGCAGGCAGGGGTGGGGGGCAGGGAGAGGGAGGATTGAGGTTTAGGGAAGGTGAAAACTGTGCAAACCTTCCAAACTTGTCCTTGCTGGGGGAGGCATTGCAACAGAAAGAGAGAAAATTACACATGAACACAGGTTGCCAATGTCTATCATGCAGTACCAGTTTAAAGACAGTTAGCTTGGGAAACTAATGCTACAGCCGCTGTTCTTTGTTGCATTTGAACAAATATATATTTTGCTCCACATTTCTCTGCAGATGAAGCCATGTATCAGCTGTCATGTTGATTTATATTTATGCTGCCTAGTTTTGTTCCAACAGCTAACGCACACGCACGCACACATGCACACACACACACACACACACACACACACACACACACACACACACACGCTGACCTCAAGGGACAGGCTGAAATTTTGATTTTTTTTTTTTTTGCATAAAAAAGTCTACATTCAAGAAGGTCAAAGGGTGTGCAATTAGTAAGGAGAACAGGATCAACAGCAACAACAAACAACTACAACGACAACAACAGCAGCATGCAAGTAAGGTAAAGGAACTCAATACAGTCGCTTCAATCAAGGCTGGTGCATTTGTTTATAAACCTAAAAAGAGAAAGTTTTAAAAATAACAATTAAAAGAAAAGAAAAACAGTCAAAAACATGCGTACATCAATTCTACCTTAAACCTAAGGCATCAGAAATAAGACAAAGCTTTATGAAATCCACATTGCCAACAAACGACCAATCAACCAAGCAAGCAAGTAAATGAAAAATATGACACAGAATAAGCACAGAAGTTATGTTCCAGTTCAGGTCACTGCCACAAGACCCCCTATGTTTTCTTGGAGTTTATATTGAAGTGGGGGGGGAGGCAAGTTCTTATAGAGTACCAGTTGAAGAACATGTTACAAGCATCAAGCGTTCTTAAAATCACTACAGGGCTTTTAAAATGCCATTAAAGCATTTACGACTCGCCCACAGCAAACCACAACCCTACTCATAAATCAATTCTACACATGGTGGTCTTAGAGCTGACAACTGTATGAAATCACTTGGATTTAACAGTTTATATGTCAATACAAGAAATTTTAGAACAATACCAGCTTATGCACATCATATAACAAAGGACTACAACAGATTATACGATTTCCCCTACCCCTGGCTAAACTGTAGCAGTGGCATACCTGGCAGCTAATTCCTAACATACAATCACTTATCCTCAAGAAAGTCTACATTACATTTTATTTTCATTGTTCCAGATTGGATGGTGTAAATAATAAATGATATGCTATTTGTGGTATACATGCAAAATTACGGATGACCTTGTAGGCTTCTTTGACAAAATAAGCGTAACTTTCCCCAAGTTGTAGCCCGAATCAAAATCCGGTGTGAACATGGCTGCTGGTTCTGAAAACCCGTCAGTGCTGTGATTGACTTTTACTGCACCGCGGTGCGACAGGAAGCCCACAGAGCAGAAAGGAGACACTATACGGCTGATAGGGTCACTCTGATGGATGCCACCCTATCGGGGACAAAGCTGCCGGTCCCATTTCGTTTCAGACGCACACTGGAGGAATGGATGGGCTTTCAGGTGGGCTTTAAGCAGAGCTCAGAGAAGCTGAACCGCAAACCCTCTGGTCCCAAAGGCTAGGAAGGACAGTATAGAACCGACTGCCTTTAGTCCAGAACTAAACGCTTCATCTCTCCATACGAGCTTAAAATTTACTACAAGTGCGGATGAATCCAACCAGAACTGGGTTGCTCTGATCCTCCCTGACCAATTACCCCTTATCCTTACACATGAGATAAGAAAGAACATCCTGCATCTCTCCACTGAGCCTTCTCCAAAGACCTGACAGGAAGTTTCTGGGGTCTTTTTTTCCAGCTGAAAAAAAGCATCACCCTTTCCTCAAGTCAATTCATCCCTCATGAAGATTTTAAATAAAGGAATTAACTGCAGTTTTTCCAAAGTGACAAAACTCAGACTAGAAAAGATCACCCTCACACTATTCTGACATCAACACAAAAACAAAAGAGGCCGTTTCATTTCTCAAAATTTAACTCTCGAGAACAATGACATTAAAATTAAAATTTAATCAAACAATGCCATCTGAATGCAGGATATCTAATAGGCATCTGTTTTGTAAAGTTCTCTACAAAGAACAAATATTCTGAAGTGCATCTTGTGCTTTAAATAATTATCCAAGAGTTGCTGCCAAGTCAGCTCCAAAGGTATTCTTATAGACTATGGCTCTGCACTGTTCTAAAATGAAATTTGGGTACCTGTTACCTGGACACCAAATGATAAATATTGAAGAAAAGGCTAAATACTTAATTACCACACCACCAGATCTATTAAGATGATTTGCTTGCTTATATGAATTATTTTGACTATGAAGCTAATGTTTCAATTACATTTCAGCAAATATATATTTTGCTCCACATTTTTCTGCAGATGACTTTCAACTTTCACAATTTTAATTATATCTTTTCAAGATTATTAAGTATATGTATAAATATCAGTTTAAAGTTTACCTCCAATGCTTTTGCATGAGTGCTGAATGCATTCTCCGAGACAATCAATCATTTTCATCCTTGCTTTTTAAACCACTCCTAGAAGGGTTTGTGGGGAATTTATGTTGAGTTCCTTTTTTGTTTTATAAATACCCCTATATTTATTACAACAAAATCACATATCAATACTTAGAAATTTTCCAATACTGTGCTGTCCTAGTATATTATACAAAACAGTTTATTTCTTTTTATGCTGTCTTAATCTCTGGTTCTTCCAACCAGATCATAATTAATGCTTGGGTCACTTCATTTATCCACACATCCATTATTATTGTTATTTTCATCATTATTTTTTTTTTTTTACTTCATTATTGCCATTTTCTGAGTTTGCAACTGTTTTCAAGATGGCAGTGGTATTGCATTTCAGATGCAGGCTATTTGTATAACCAATCAAAAATGAAACCATTTCAACTCCCACCCCAAAGTCCCAAATTGCCAAAAAAGTATCCCTTCTGGCACGTTTGGTACTGGAACTATTGACATGGCTGTTTTGGTTACCCTAACTGAATGGTCAACTGAGCATTTCCTTTCTGTTGTCAGAAGTTGATATGTTGGTCCTGGATCGATCGTATGTTTCCCACAGTCATATTTTGTTGTTTCCTTTTGCAGTTTGAGTGCAGTAAACATTTTAATTTGAGAAAAAAAATTGTTACAGAAAATCGCGATTCACATTTTTTTCAGAATTGTGCAGCCCTAAATGTAACTCTTACATGCTTTCTTACTATTATTACTGAAATGAGCATAACAGTTTATGCATAGATCTCGTTCATTTTGTTTATTCATAGCCCTTAAGGCAGCTTAATAAACCCAGATTTTGAGAGTATCTGTGTTGGTGTTGGGTCTGTGCCTGCCAGTTGCCTAGCAACAGAGTCTGCCAATCATTTCAACACAAGTTTACACATTCCAGTTGATAGAACATCCACAAGGCACTCAAATTTTTAAAAATGGAACAGAACAGAGACATCATCAAATGAGCCATAAAGCATGCACAAGTGGGCCATTATGGATATAGTGTATGAAAAAAAACGGTATTTCTGTAATATAATGGGTAAAACTGCTCATAAGTCTTCAATGTTTCCTTAAATGACAACAACCCCAGCCAGGATGACCACAAGAACGAGGTAGTGTGACCCCCTCACCCATGATCTAAAGGGTGTCAGTTCAAATCCCCAGTCAAAAAAGGTTTCATTGTTAAACCTTTGAGCAAGGACCTTGACCCCACGGGCTCCTGGGACTGGCTAACCATGCTAATCTGATCTTCATCTGTATGTTGCTTTGGGCAAAAGCATCTGTATAAATAATCCTAAAACATCAAAAGTGAGATCCAATGGTCCTGAGTGGGAATTAGAAAACACTATGAATGCATCCTTTCGCAGCAGCCTCAGGAAATATTTGTTTGTCTGAGACCTATATCCTGGCTGTAGCTGACAACAGCCAGCACTGCAATCTCAGTTCCGCAAATTCAAGGAACAAACTGATATTCATTTCAAACAGTCAATACCCAAAGGGACTTACATTTTTACAGTTAGGAATTTCACTAGATAAAATCAGAGAAACTTTTCTTCTCAAAAGGTACAACAGCATGACTCATCTTTGGACTGACAGCCACCATGATTCAAATCCAAGTCCTTACATGATCACTACGCCATCCTCCTACCTATGTTAAAATGCTTTTGGTTATAATATACAACCGCTGCCAAATAATATGATGGCACAATCACTGCAATGTTTTTAAAATCACAGTGACAGAGCGTAATGCAGGCAACCCAAAACCATTCAACAGATTTAGACTAAATGAAAACAGAAAAAATGGGTCCTTGGAGGCCAAATCTACTTGGTTAACAAATTTCTTCTGGAACTTGACACTTTAGCAAATGGTGATTAAGGATTATCCCAACTACTGCTGCTCTGTGTCAAGCAACATGGCGGCCCAAAATACTTTGTTTACCACTGCACAACACTATTATTCACAATGCCAAAAGGAAAGGGTAAGTGCCAAATTCAATCACAAGCAGCACTCTCACACTGTTCAGCTTCTTTATGCACACAACTTTGCCATGCCATAGAAAGATTTCTTGGAAATATAACATCTTATTTTTATGCAAGGCATCCTTTTCCTACTCCATCTGTCCTCCCGGCTTAACTCTACATTTCAGTACCCAAGTACACGGACAGCTCCAACTGAATTAATTACAAATAATTATTATTAATAATAATAACAACAACAATACAAGTAGTATTTTGTAAATCTTAGAAAACGCTCTCAGTCTCATTTCTTTGGATAATGCCATTAATGCCTCAATTTTGTTCCTATTATTATATTCGTAACATAGCATCTTTAGAGAAGAACCTTCCCGAAAGATTTTTTTCTGTAATTCATTCTTGACATCTGCACATGAGAATGACAAAGACGGTTAGTCACTGTCCGACTGCACTGAATACATAACCTATTCCACCACCAACTAAACAGCATCAATTTGTCCCAATCAATCATATCATAATATCAAATGTAGCGCTAACTTACACAGATACCTTTTAAATCACCACGGCACCAATCATTGAGTTGTGCTATAGCTATTGCTTTATGCAGACCCCCTAAATGTGTCCAAAGCAAAAATAAAAACTCATGTCCAGAGTTAAGCGAATTAATATCACATTTCTTTCATTGTAGTCACTTTTTGCGGATAAATTTAAAGGAATTTGGATAAATGATACGAAGAGCTATGGCATCCAAATAAACACGACTGTTTCAGTTACTATTACTGCGGCTGTTAATCTTCATCGACGAAGACCATTCTTATACGCGTAACTAATAGGGCATTCACCGCGTATAAAGGTCAGTAAAAGAAGAAATCATGCAACACATGTTAAGTACTGCATTAAAACATATCCCAGAAAGCGTGACGATTAGCTCGTGTCGCTGCCCGATGCATCAACATGCCTTCTAGGGCCTCGACTGCATTCCTGTCCATTCATATACGCCGCAGTCATGTTTCACTGCTATTGCTGCTAAACTCAAAACAAACATACGGCAAAACATCGAATTTAAGACAGTCCTTTGGTTTCGAAAAAGCGGTCTGCGCCGCACTCATACCTTACCTTCTTGATGTTATAGATGCGAGTCAGCATCCCGATTCCTCTATCGTTTAAGATGGTCAGTTTCTCCGCCAGCTTCTGCTGGCTCGGCTGCAGCACACCCTTCGACATGCCGCCTTTCACGTTCGCGTCACGAAACGGATAAAACGGTAGAATTACTCTTCTGTGTAGTGTTTATGGTGAAAATAAGGTAGCCCGGGCGTTTTTAGTGTTAGAATTCACCCATATTACGGGTAAACAGGCGAATGAAGAGCGGACCACCCTCCGGCCGTCTCCCTGTTTTCTATAGGTGTTGCCCTCATCCTCAGAACGAGGCTGTTTCCTGCGACACCCGCGCGTCACGTGGCTTGTCACGTGACACGTGCTGCCGCCATTTCCGCCTTTGTGGTTCGCTGTGGTATTGAGTCATAATTTTGGGGCGTGAGGTGGCGTTGCATTGTACTGACACGCTACGGCATGAAGACTAAAGGCTTATTTTAGAATTGATTATTTCGTTTTCTGTAGTAATGCGGTGCTTTATGTTGTATGAACTATGCTTTCAACGTAACGTAAACCAGAGACTGTTGTACTGACTTGTCGCGTCGGATTATTTACCTTCTGCGCATGTGCATTTTAGACGTTTCCGCGTTACACGGTTGTTAGTTGCGTCACGTTCGGCCCAGCTGTCAGTGACAGCTGTTTGGTGTACCCACGGCAAAATGTATTACTCGGCGTAACTAGCGTTGTTTTCTGATCGTTTTTACAAAGACTTTACATTATTCAAATACAAGAAAATAAAATTACTAAACAGCAAATACAGTTTACCAGATAGTTTAGCTAACTGTTCCCAAATGTTGCAATCCAGATGTTGTATTCCAAACCACTAGGTGGCAATATTTTCATTAGATAGCAATAGAAATATATGCTGATTGATTTACCAATATTGTAATAATCCTTAATTTTTAAGCAGTCTACTTTCAATAATTAGCTATTTGGATTTTTTTTGGCCGCCTCTCCTTTCTTTCGTTGTTAAACATCCATACATACGCAATGCAGTCCCTTGCAAATGAAATTAAAACATTTTCTAAGACCGCCCTGAAAAAACAGTGCACCCAGGTGACAACATTAGGCGGAAAGAGACTAATCGAAACGTGGCAGGGTTCTAATTTGTGTGTCGTTGAAGATGGCGGGCAGCCAGATGGAGCGTATGGTTACGTTGAGGATAATAGTTTGGATCTTCAAGTTGGAGTCATCAAGCCTTACCTGCTCCTTGGTGAGTTAGAAGAATGGATGAATAAATAAGATTAGATGTTTTGCAGCACTCAAGTAAAAATGATTAGTTTAAGTACTACAAAGATTTTTTTATATTTTACAAGCTCCCGTAATGAATAACTGCATTTCATTAGTAGTTAGTCTTGTTAACAAGTTAGTTTTTAACTATTATTAAATAAAACAAAAGTTGAAAGAATGGTTGTTGATGTCATATAATCTATGCATATCCTGTGTTTCTGTAGCTTCGCAGGATGTTGCACATGATTTAGACACTTTGAAAGAGTTGAAGGTGAGTTAAGTAAACTACAAATTTCTGATGCAGTAACTAGATTTATTTAATATTTATATAATTATGTTTTTTTTCTTGTTTGATGATTTTCTTCCCTTTTCAGGTTTCACACATTTTAAATGTCGGATATGGTGTTGAAAACATTTTCGCTGATCTGTTTGTATATAAAACATTAAATATATTGGACCTGCCAGAAACTGACATCACTTCATATTTCCACGAGACCTCACAGTTTATAGACCAAGTTAAAGCAGAGGTAAAGTGCCTGCCTTGTGTGCCCATGTATTGGTTCCCCTTTCTGTTATGTCCATAGTTATATATTTATTTTGAGTTACATCCCTGTAAAGAATGCCTTCCGCACTTTGTAACAATTGTGTTTCATTTGTGTCCATTTCACATATACCATTTGTTAATTTATCAATTTTTTTTATTTATACATATTTCCTTGCTATTCCATTTTTTAGGATGTTTTGTGTACTGTGAACTTTTTAATTAGCACTGTGTTTGCACTATGTGTACTGTCACTGCACTTTCTGTGTTTTACATTACATGTACGTTTGTGCTCTGTGTACCTCGCAGCTGCATGCACGATATTTCTTTTAATATGTTTTTATCTTGTCTACTTAGGTTTAGGTTTAGAGTTTAAATTTTTATAATGTATTTTTTGTATTTATGTATGTAAATTCTGTACGCCTTTTGTTCTGTGTATTCTGTTAAACTGGAGCCATGTCGTCCCGTCTCTCTGTATACTTGTATATAGCGGAGATGACCGTAAAGTTCACTTTTTTTTTTTAACTTTGACTTGACAAGAACTTCTCCCTGGGCCCAATGAAGATCATAAAGATCTCGTTGTTTCCATTCCTGTCCTGTATGATGTTCTGTTAAAAAACAGCACAGAAACAGTATATCCTAAGCTCTGTGGTAAAGACTAAATGAAGACATTTTGCAGTATATTGATACAAGTAAATGACTTTGCCTGGCACTGGGGTCAGCAGCCCTGCTGCTTTACTGCATAGCTCCACAAAATGGAAAGAAGAACATTAGGACCATTTATTGTGATTCGTAATCAAGTTTTATAGGCTGTTGTAAAATCAGCGCTGACAGTGTCATTCGAGGAATGATATTGCCTTTCTGATTGTTTCACATGAGATGTAAATGTTATTTTCTCTAAATAAATGTGTAAAAAGTGGCTGTAATGAATAGGTGTGTGTGCCCTTTGGTTTATATTTTAGCCTTTATAATCATTGCCTCATGTTTTCTTGCCCGCAGGAAGGAGTGCTCCTCGTCCACTGCAATGCAGGAGTGTCCCGCTCAGCTGCCATAGTAATCGGGTACCTGATGTCTAGAGAGGGACTGGCGTTCAATGCTGCTTTGGCCCTGGTGAAAGCAGCCAGGCCTGCCATTCGTCCGAACCCGGGTTTCTGTGAGCAGCTGAAAGACTACAGGCCGTGAGGGGTTGTGGCTGCTGGCTGTGCCGCTGGAAATTGGAAACATTTTAAAAAGAAAACATTATGACCGCTGCCTTTTTTCTATTGTCACATTTTTAGATTTTGATGATGCACTGAGTTTAAATTTATGCTGTAAACATGTTTTCCTTTTATTCAATTTATAGATTGTATTCAGTTTATATAAAAGACAGGTGAAGCAAAGATGATCTCCTTTATTACAGGTATAGACTAGTTTAAAATGCTCGTTCCCAGATAATAAATTGCATTTTTTTTCTCTTCTTGTGAGGAGCTATGAGAAAGGATGAAAAAAAATTGATGAATGAGGAGAAACAAGATGGAAAGTCAGGGACAGGGGTTTCTGCTTCAATTTTTTCAATGGCAACATTTCTTAAAGGCATTGTCTTAAAGGCACACAGAATTAGCTAAATATAAAACTGTTTTGTATACTTTGTGCAACAGTTAGACTTCGAATGGAGTTCTTCCATGTTGGCACCTGTTGGCAATTTATGTTGATAAATTTGTTAATGTTACAAAATTCTTTCAAAAAGAACCGGCATTACCTTCACGGTGCTTATCGGATTCTTGGGGGCCACTCTGATCAACCTCCTTCAGTGAGATGAGCTGATCTAGGCAAGGTCTTGGTGGTGCCATGTTTATTAACGATGAATTTGACAGTGTTCCAAGGGATTGCAAAGGCCTTCAAGATCATTTTATAGCCATCACCGGATCTGTGCATTTCCATAGTTTTGTTTCAGACTTCTGAAAGATCCTCACCCGCCGTTGAATCTGCACTTTCAAATGCACTGCCTTGTAAGGGAGGCTGCCTATAGTTTGAATGAGTCACACCTTACAGTCAAACACATGGAACCTAATTAACTTCTTCTGTCCCCTGTTAAGCGGTTTGTCATACTTCTTAGGGGTTGTTGTTGAGATTTAAAAATCAGATTTAACCAAGTTTTATTAATATGTTTTGTCCATTTTCATTTTTGTTTCCCTTTCACTTTGACATAAATATTGGTTGTGATTTGTACTTAAAGGCCGAAATAATCTGTCACTGTGTCAAACTGTAAATCCAGCAAAGGTTACTGAATTTAAAATGGTTTGTATATACATAATAGCACAACGGTACACACCAGTAGGACAGTGCTCTCATGGTATTGTACTATTTTTGTTGCATTGTATTTTATAGTGGCATTGTGCCAGTCAGTTTAGGCAGGCACATGCCTACCCAATATTTTGTAAAAATGTATTGTATAAATAAATTATTCAGTCAACCTATAACATGCCTATGTTGACTGTGAATTATGTGGTGTTAAACTTACAGTAAATTTGCAATCAGGGTAGTCTGGCCAATGATTGAGCTTCCTCCATCAGATTGCATCTCTTAATCCCCCTCCCCATCCCTCATCATTCCCATTTTCTTTCGACTCTACGCATCATCAACGAGTTGTCACATCGTGGCATTCACGCAGCTGAATTGTTTCTGTCTGGTTGTCCCACAGACATTGCTACATCAGCCTAGAACTGTCATAATACTTGACACACATGTCTGCTTTGGTAGCTATATAATCAATGTGCTAGCACATACTGTGAAGCCGCGTTATGAATTTACGTTAATGTTAACTAGCTAACGTTAGACAGCAAGGTAGAAAGCAGACCAACTTAGCTCATAGTTTTGCCTGTAGTAATTACAGTGTTCTTAAGTAGCTAACCACAAACACCAACACAACACAGCCTTTTTCATCTCCATGTCATGTTTTTTGAACACAACTAGCAAACTATTTTCTGGCTGACGTTAACTAGCTGGTCATCTAGCTAAATGTACTGTAATACTGCCAGCAGTGGTTGTAATTTGCTGGATGTATCTGAATATATTATAATTACATTAAGTTTTAAGAACTTTAACATCTGTGTATGAGTATTTTTATGTCTCGTGTGTGGTTTGGAAATGATGCCTATCCCCAAATTTGGTTTGCACAATGCCCCTGCTTTTCTATAAGCACAGTGCTACAGTGCATTTTTACTGCTCATATTAATATTTGTGTAATCAATACTGTGTTGATTTTTCCCAGTTCTTTTCAGTCAGCTAAAGTTGCCAATTTAATGTTGCTAAACTTTTTTTGTTCACAGTAATGTAATCCTTAGCTAACTGGTGCAGGAAAACTACCTCTAAAGCAACACTGCACCTTAAGAATGTGTCTTCGTTGGGAATACAATAATCGTTGATACTTTATTATTTGTTAATAACACCCAAAGACCTAAATATTGAGGGAAAGAATCTTGGTCAAACGGGCAGTTTTTTGAACCTACCCTGATGTCATGTTTTAACATTAATGTGCTATAGAGGGCGCCAAACATTTGTTAGGTGCACACTGCAAGTCCACTTAGAGTTTTCTCAATTTGTCGCTTCTGAATGCAATAATGTAAGCACTGCATTTCCTTCCCCCAGAAGGGAAGCCATAAGGGGGGAAAGTTTGATTACAAGAAAAATCTGGAACATTATTGGATTGGTCTGGGTTAGGGACTCAATTTGGATATTTTCATGGGACCCAAAATCTTCAGCACCGCCCCTGTCCCCCAGGACAAGATATTTTAGGTTTAGATTCATTAATATCTATCATCTAAATTTATTTGAATGAAATATGATTAATGAAATGTCAGTCTCCTGCAGAGGTATTTGTACATAAGAATCATTCATTTTAATTAATTATGTATGGTTGCATTAATGATTGCTTACATTCTGGGCATGTTTGGGGTATTTATAACTTCTTTTAAAATAAAGTCAGTTCTTTGTAGATATCACAGGCGTTCTCTCTAAGCATTGCATTTCTGCATTTTAATTTATTGCTAATTTATTGTTTCATTTGTTGTGCCAATGACGACAAGTCCCTCAGGCGGAAACTAACGCTAAATTGCTTTGATATTAGGCTGAAGGAAGACAATTTACCTGTAATAGTAGGCCAATGTATCTTATCCAAATGTGTTGACCAATGTGTCATATCTTTGTAAAACCTCCCGTGCTCAGGCATGTGAAAAGTAAAATTAATGTCTAGAATACATATGACCTTCCTGGATTTGCCAAGGAAAGCTAAAAATGCACAACTGCTGCTAAAAATTGCTAAAAATGCTAATTACAGCAGGCGCAAATCATAAAACGAGCCTGATTCTGAAATAACAGTGTTGCCTAATCTAGGAGAAGCATCGGAATTGCGGATTTACTTGCAAGTTATCGGACGGTGACAACAGTGTTTTGGGACTGAAGTGCTCAGATGCAGATGCCAGTGTCATCGGACGGGTGGATACATCGTATTCATCCCATAATTTAAGAGAGGTAGAAGACTAGGTTTTCACCTTGGTTGTTTTCTGTGTCTTCGCACAAAGCTGCGACTCTCATGTGCGCTTGTGTCACCGTTTTCTGAATGGGTACCCTCTCCTCCACGCTCAGCAGACGGAAAACAGCGACGGTTTCGGTCAAAGAAGTGGAATCTGCGAATACAACTGAGCTGGACGCCAAGGAAAGCCGGGCTGCGGTCATCAATAGTGCGCTTTACCAGGTCGGCAGGGAGCTTCAAAGGGTACCTGGCATCAGCGGAGAAGGCAAGTGCTGAGACAATTCTATGCAGCTTATCACTGCGTTATTTGCAGAGATTCTGGGTAGGCACATAATAAACAACTGGCCGTCAATCATTCATTTGAACACTATCAATATTATTTTGTATTTTACGAAGAATTAGCATATCATTGTGACATGGATTAGGGCATATTTGATCCGCTTATGATCCATTTATAACGTCTTGAAACTCCACTGCAACTTCATTGTTCCATTAAATGAATGAATATGCTCTGTGACATTACTGAACATGCCACATGTAATTTATTGGCAATCTTGTAATAGATCATAAATGACGGTGTTTTGTCGATTTGTTTTAATTAGGATATAGTGCAGTGCAGCTTAAATTAAATTCTTTCCAGCCTTGACAAATGTAACTTGTCGTATCCTGAATAAGTACGCCTTTTCTTGATGGAGTCGAAAAGCTTCTGGGTTTGTTCAATAAGTTTTATTAACTAACGCAAATAATACCATTTACGTAACTCAGTGATTTGCATTAGGTGGCCTAGGGTACTTTCGTAATTATGTACGTAGTTCTGAATCATCAGATGAAAAGGGTAAATCGGTCATAAAAAAAGACTCGGTGGCTGTGCAAAGAAGAACATTACATGTAAACCATAACCCCAGTGTTGAAGAGCAGATCAATTAGAGTCCAGAGCACGTAGTGTTTTTTTTCAGTTTATTATTGTACTGGGGATCGACTGACTTGGGTTATATTTTTAAAAAGTTTTGGAGTTTATGAACCGCGCGAATTTGATTTGGGTTGTGGAAGTTGTTATATAACAGGTTTCTTGACAAAAGTTGTGAGGATGGTACAAAGACACAAGTATAAGTCATAAATGAAACGTGCTCAGATAGATTTCCAGCTTGCAGTACTTCTCATACTAGTGCGCTGTTTGGCTTTCTATTGGTAAAATTACTGGTGTGCATGGTAAGTGAAGTGAAGTGAAGTGGGTAATCCCTTAAGCATCAGTCCTCAGTTTTCTTGGGGACGACCCTCCCATGGGGTGGGATGTTATTAGTGAAAGCTGAATCGTTGTATTTATGGACAGACGGCTTTCCTTAACTGTATTGCAATGACAAATTATATACTACGTAAGCCTACTGGTAATTACGAATCAACTCTATTGCATTCCGAATGACAGCACGCTTTTGCGGAGGTGCACGCAGGTGCAAATTTTCTGCTCCACATCACAATATGCACCAGATAATTAATGTTCTCATGCTTTTCACTAAAGTCTGTGTCACGAGATGGGAGACGAAGGACTTGAAGGCAGGCATTTGCCAACGAAATGGGGTTTATTGAAGTGAACGGGAGCAGGGTAACAAACGAGAACAAGAGGGGTCAAAACAAGGAGGCGAGTACGGCCACGGGCAGACAGGAGGGGCGACGGCAATGACTGGACTGGGGCTGACGAGACAAACAGGTACTTAAGTACAAGGACTGGCAAGGGGTAACAATCAACAGGCGTGGCTCATCAGGGCCACTTTAGGGAGGAGACATGAGGATCTCGCGGACATGACGGGCAGGACGTAAGCGTTTGGCTTATAGTAAGGCTGGCTATGTGAAGACATGAGAGTGGTATTTTTATAGAAGTCTTTGTCATGGCAACCCGTTTCGACATTATTTAAATATCATTATTGTGGTACAATACTCGTGATTTGCACAGCATGCATTATAATGATTAGGTCTTGATATTTTTCAAGCACGCTGAGCACACTGGTTGAAGTAGGCAGAACAAAGCCATGGAATTCATTACACATCCTCTCCTAGCAGTGGGCTGTGGGTTTTGCTTTGCAGAATGACCCTTAATCTATCCCCTTTTGCGTTATTTGTTGTTCTGGTTTTGTTGCTGTTGCCAGTTTTTCTTTTTTTGGATGGCTGCAGGGAAAGCAATTAAAGATTTGTGTTATAGCCAAATGAGCCATAATTAAGTGGAATCATTTTAGCCTCTTCATTTCACAATCAGACTGAAGAGCTGTTGGGCATTGAACAAACAGGCCCTCCCAGGAGGTCGATTTGAGCAGTATTTTTCCAGGGTAACCCCCTCAAATAAAAATATCTTCAGGACGTTTAAAAATCATAAATCTGTTTAAATGCTGTTGTGCGTGCACACATTCTTATGTAGGACAAAATGTTATTGAGTAACCTTTGTAAATGATCGGCAGATCCCACCATACAATAAATGGTTGTCTGTTGGCAAAGGCCTATTTTTAAATAAATAATTGTTAAACAGTATTCAGGTTTACTTTGAAACTTTATCTTCTTGGCTTCTGTGTTGCATGCAGTTGTTTCTTTTCAGTTTGGTAATTGCAACATTAATGCACTCTATAGTTTACAGACTGTCATTAAGGCTTTTATGGCTAGTTTCACGCTCATATGAAATGCCTTCCAAGCAGAGGACAATCGTTCTCATTGTGACGCACGACGAAGCCTGTGGCTGCTGCCTAAGTCACAGCAGAAAATCTCTGTTAAAAACCCATAAAGATAGCAAATGAATAACAAACCACCATTTATAGCTTATGAGTGTGCATAATCACAATGACAAAAAAAAAAAACAGATATATCCATAAATGCTCATAGTAGGCCTATGTTAAGAACAGGTCTTTCCAGCAATAAACAAAATTAACTTTATTATGCTATAACATAGGCCTACCGTTGCATAAAACAACATAACATTTACTTTTTCACAACTATCGATCTCATGACCATATCAGATAAACTTCATTTCTGGATAGTTGATCGTACAGTATGCTGTAACACCTTATATAGATGTGGGACTTTGAATGTCTGTTTATAGCAATCATGCTGGATTGTTGAATCTCTTATCCAGTGTTTATTTGAAGCAGGTAAAATGTTTGGAAAGAATCAAGTCACATGTCTTCTGTGTTTGAAAAGGGATCCCTGCTGTAGATTATTTCAGGGATGTGGGAGGGAGCCGGTATTACCAAGCAATAAGCAGGCAGTAGTAGAATTTTGTTAGGCTACTTTGAGGAAATGATATGGCTCTGTGTCTTCTGACACCTTGCCCAGACGTTTGCCCATTTCCCTGTTTGAGTATGTTTTTGTCTAATGACACAGGTTTCTGCTCTAATTTTGAAAGTAGGCGTGGTCTAAAGAACCGTGTTCCATTACATCCTGAGTAGTCCCTTTCAGCTGTAGACAGGCATATCAGAAGGGCCATGTGTAGAGTTACAATAATGGATGGTTCATTCGTATACCTAGCTGGCTCTTTGAGTACATAGATTCGAATGACAGCAGTTAACTGGTCCAGATCGGGTTATTTTAAGATGCTGTGCTTTGTTACTGCAATGTGGGGTGGAAGTTTTTGAAAGCTGTCTTTGAAAATTTATATTGACAAAGTTTATTTTAGCATACACATAAAATAGGTTATATTAATTAAAAAGGCACTTCATCGCCCTCACCTGTAATAGAAGCAATTAATTTACTGCTTAAATAATAAGGTGTTTCCGCAATTTTAATTGATTAAACAGCCCCGATTTGAATCAATTTGCAAATAAATCAAACTATTCACAAAAACACATTGAAGTTGGTGGTTTCAGCTCGACCAGCAGAGGGCTCTCTTTCACCGTATAAATTACATGCTTTTCGTTTATCTGGAACGAGCAATGCATGAGCTGCTCGGTGTGAGCTCGCAGATTATTATCCACAGTTAACAGGCGTTACTAAACTAAATCATTATTTTAGACTCACATCCTAGACATGCTCCAGTGTGTGTGTGTGTGTGTGTGTGTGTGTGTGTGTGTGTGTTTAAGACAGGCCAAAGCGCCTATCCGTTGTGAGCGTAATGAAGGTGTCCACCTTCAGCAACAGCCGAGGCCTAATGATTTAGCGGTAACCTGATATCGATGATGTTAATAGTGGAATGACGTAAGCCCTTCTGGCAGAATTAAGCTTTTGGCCTTAATTTAATGGTCTTATCATGTATTATTGTCAAAGAAATATATAACATTTTGCGTTTTTGAAATTGCATGATCTTTTATATTGCTCAAAAATGGCTCAATGTGTTTTGTAGTTTTTAAATCATTAATAAAGCAATGTTATAAGTTACGTTACATAAAGACATCCCAGCTCTCCCGAAAATTCCGGGTCTCCCGCCAAATGACAGGAGGAAGCATTTTAATATGGGGGGACACGCTGGCATAAAACTAATATTTTATGTTAAATGTGTGTGTGTGTGTGTGTGTGGGGTGGGGGGGGGGGATCCAAACGAATAATTATGAAATGTGAGGGGGACACGTCCCCCTCAGATTTAATGGCGTCGCCCATGAGTGTTGCCATGTACTTTCAATGGAAAGTAGCAAAAGCCATCTCGAAAAGTCGCTAGATTAGCATGTCTGTGGTGTCATTGTGTGAACCCTGCAGACGCTATACTGGGGTACATGGTTTTTTGTCAGCATTTTAAAATGTATATCTGTTTTGGCACTCCCGATAAAAAAATAGGCTACTGTATTACCGTAATAAAGACCAAGTCCCCTTCCCCCACCCCCGGGTTCCTTGCCCACTTTCCTGAAATGAATACGCCTAAGATAGGATGCATTTCTTTGTATATTAAAAAAAAGCAAGCAAAGCAAATTTGTTTTTCTGCTTCTAGCAAAACAAGTTCATGTTTCTGTTTTTAATACATCTTGATCAGCTATGAATTCACTGTTGAGCGACATACAATTACCCCATTACTCACGACGCGTATTTCAATTTGTACTGTCACCACTTCAGATTGTAAATATCCATTCATCCATCCAGTAGAGGGTCGCAGGGACGAGTAAATGTGACATCCATTAAAAATACATAATAGGGTCTCTGCACTTAAGCCACACCTTGGTTACAAACATAGAAACCTAATTATCATCGCAGATTTTGCAAAGAACACGCGGTTATTTGTTTATTTGCTTTTCTGTTCTGTAATACAGTATATGCGGCTATATTTGATCTCTAATAAACTAACATTTACCTTGTCGAATTCCATAAATATCGATAACGACCAGCTGCTTGAATGGAAGTTGAACCACCTGGAATGGAAGTAACGTGTGAAAGCAACATCTGTGCTGGTCTTTAATCAGAGCTGGTCACACTGGGGTCATTTTACGATAAAATGATGAAACCGGCCGTAAGTCTTTTTGTTTCTCCTGCTCGCAGTTCATTTACACACCGAGGGCAGAGCAGGCATCCATGTGCATGCGGGATTAAATTTGGAGGCTGCGCTGGATTAAAATGAACATTTGATGCCCTCTCTGGTAATAAACCACGTAAGTAGAGTGGAGGCAAGGACAGCCTGGGTCTGAGCCAAGTCGAATGTCAGGCCATTTATGAGTGGTCAAGTGAAGGAAAGGGAGGCTTAATTTAGTCCCCTGCTTAAATCTGGCTGTTTTCGTTATTTATTTACAGCTATTGTCCCCAGTTGTGAATCCTAGCATGATTAAGGTGAACCCAGGGCAGCTTCAGTCCTTTCTCAACCTGATGACCCCCAGATGGTCCACGTTTTTGCTACCTCCCAGTTCCCAGCCAGACAGTCCAGAATCGCTGATCGACTTAGCAGCCCCCCCACCCCCACAGTACAGGGTGAAGCTGGTTGGCACAGTTAGGGGAGGGGGAGGTGGAGGGGGGCGTGAACGGTGAAGCTTGCCCAGGGACGCCACATGAGCTTCAGTCGCCACTGATTAGGCGATACCAAATGTTTTTGTTTTTTCGAATTTTAAATTTAAGGTGAGTTGCTAAAAAATGTTTCGAATGACTAAAGTCTTGCTCATGATCAGGTTCAACGAGAAAAACAACCCATTTCTCATTTACAGTTCCTTGTACATTTAAACCTTATGGTGATTTCTGTTGATTACGGGGACTCAGGTTATAATGTAATATACTGCTGTTACAGTTTGCATGTTGCCCACTGATTTCCCTGATGCATGTAGTAAGTAAAAAAGTTTCTTTTCACTGCAGAGTTTCATTTCACTTCCAAAAGTTATGAATAGTTCATGAAATCCACTATAGTTTCATAACAGATTGATGTTTCACTATTATGTAATTTGGGGGTACTGAAGAATGTTTAATGTCTTATTTTCAATTTACAATATTTAAGGTACTGTTAACAAATTCAGTACTAATTAAGAACTGGCGTTGTTTGTTCTGTTTGTCTTTTAGAAGACCCCCTTCAGGTAAATTTTCAAAAGGCGTGTCTCTAACACCAACATTAATACAGGGTCATCAAAAAGTGATCATTTAGCCTGCACGCTAACAAAATGAAGCATCTCCCTATTTCTATGGCAGTGTTTCCCAATCCGGTCCCAGTAGGGAGCTGGGAGGGAGCAAGAACGTGGACTGTCAGTGGGTCCTCAAGGACCAGACTTGGAAATACTGTTCTGTGGTATGCCGTAAGAACGTTGGGCACCCCGATCATGGTCAGCGACCCAGAACATTTATGTTTTCTCTGTGAGCGAAGACCAAGCTCCCCCAGGCAAGCTGAATGATACCCCACCTCTCTTGTCCCTTTTTGCTGTTGTAGGGAATAAAATAATTAATTTTGTGACAAATTGCTGAATAGTTCTAATTCTGGGGCTGGTGTTTAGCATGTGCTGTAAAGGAGTGTCATTGAACGATGGGGCCCATGATTGAACAAAGAATCAATTATCTTTTCAATTAGGCAGCTATTTCTGTGCAGGGGGAGGCAAGAAATCATTTCTTAATGTGGCTGATAATTAATTCAAGACTTACATTACCTTTGATACACTTTGCGAGTATGAAAGGCAAAAAAGGGATGAAACAATAATTATTTTTCAAGCCTAAGGAAGTCTGTAGATCATAGGTATCAAGCAAACCTAATCTGTGCTACGAAAATTTTCTTGCGTGTTTGTGTTTTTAATAAGTAGGACTGATGAATTGCTAGGAGACAACATTTTCAACCAGGGTTTCAACAAATAATACTGCTTCTGAATTGCCTGTCTAAAAAGTGTTTATGATGACGGGGACAGCACGGTGACGCGGCCCGGTGACACAGTGGTTAGTACTGTTTCCTTACACCTCAGGAGACCAGGGTTTCTAGTCATCGAGCGGTGAAGGTAAATCTGAGTTACCAAATTTTGCATGTCTGAGAAGCCCTGTGATGGGTTCGCGGCCCAAACTGGGTTATTTCCTGCGTTGTTTGCCTAGCTTCCCAGGTAGGCTTTAGACCCTCCCACGACCCTACATGGGACAAGGGGGGGTACAGAAAATGGATGGATGGTTTTTGATGAAGGTGTTGATTGTTTTGAGGGTCTACTCTTTGTTGTGGTTTTTCTCTAAAGCCTCCCTTCAGCATTGACATTATCTTCTTCCTACCAAAGCAAGGTTATAATATTTATTTGATGTATAGCATTGATGTGAATCACAAAGTTTTTGCACAAGAACCACAGAATTACAAATAGAGGTGGAACAGCATGATATGTCCATGGTATGATAGTTATTAGTAGCAATAATAAATACAGTAGAACCTTGGACCCCGAATGCCTCTTAACTCGACCAACTCGGACATCGAATGGGTCTTTCAATTTTTTTTTTCCTTTTGTACGTCACCCAAAATCGTGGAACTCGACCATTCCTGCTAATAATTGTATGGGTCAAGACACGTTCAATTCGGACCTCGAACAGGTTGGTTGAGAAAAATCGGACCGAAAATTAGGGACACGACAAAACAAAGCAGAACTGCTAAAACTTCTATGGATAGAGAGGCGTCTCCCCTTCCAAACGATAATCCCTCCATCCCTCCTCCTCTCTACCTGCCACTTCCAGTATGCCATCAGCTCACCTTAGTACAGGTAAAATGCTCATAATTTGTCATTCATTTCATGTTTATTGCTTTTATATGCGTGTTTTTTTAATGCGTCTTCTTTTTATATTGACTGGTAATGTTTTCTATCATTAGTTAAGTAGGTAGATAAGTTTAATTAGGCAATCATTTGGTGGTCTGGAGCGGATTAAATTCATTTACATCATTTCTTATGGGAAAATTTGACTTAGACCTTGACAAAATCGCGACTCGACCAGCCTTCTGGAATGAATTGTTACCACACTATCTTTATGGCTGTTTCCATACAGATATGTAAAAAAGGATTTATAATATTTCGTACTTACAAGTTGGTTGGTAGCTTGTCAACTTTTATTATTGTTGAATGATTTTTCAAATTATAAATCACATAACTGCAACTTCTGAGTTCAAAGTTATACTTGGGTTCACACAGCATTGTGTTGTGCTCTATGTCACGGGAATGATTCCAGTAAAGTAATTTTACAGCTTGCTTCCTGTCATTAATATTAATATAGGAGGATGTCCACACAGGTGACTCAGAATTTATTCGTTGGTTATGAGAGATTTGACCAACTTGACAAATGGAAGAGCAATTTTCTTCCGGATAGCCTTCTTCATTTTTTGAGACCAAGGAAACACAGTTGGGTGAATTAATTCACTGGAGGATAATGTATCATACGCAGACGTAGCATCCAGTGTCTAGACAGACAACCACCAGCTATTATAGGACGGAGACTGCAGGATCTGTGTCAGTTAGTCATTGTTGAATGCTACATTCTCGTCAGACTTACAAACAACTCGTAATAATACTATCTCATCAACAGTATGACTTAAAACTATTATTTTGTCATTTAATACATCCACATTTTTCACGTCATTCAAATTCAACCATTCAAAGCAAAGGTTGAACAGCGACGAGATTGCAGCCTTTAATTATTCATTGATGAGGATTACGATAAAGTTGCATGCATAGCAGCGAGTTTTTCCTACTTCATTGTCGCCCGTGTTTACCACTGGCTAGCCTGCTAAGGGCTTCCATCATTCCTCTTTCCAGTTCTATTTTGGCAATGGTGACCTGCAATGCCAGGTATGACTATTCACTGTGTCTCGTGCTTTTGTCAGGAAGGGATAACCTTCTCACCGTGGCAACGATTCAAGAAGAATATACTCTGATAAATGAAGCCGCTTTGTTCCATCCAATGCTATGGAGCTACATAGTAAAAATATTAAATATTGATGTTGAAGAGAAATGCTAATTGGCTAATTAAAAATTTCTGCATCAAGAGCGAGAAGGATGTCAGATGACGGTTACATCTGAATTTCCGTCAACGTCGAGGAAAAACGTCACACAAACAGGCTGTCCCTGATCGCATGATTGGTCATTATTTCAACTCTCTCTGGCAAAGTTCCAAGAGTCCAACTGCACTTGGTTTTCAGAAGTCGTTTTGTGTAGATTTTGGGTGTTTGGGAAATGACAACACATTGTGAATAAGAAGCTTTTATCCTTTATCGCCATCCTGTGATAAAGGGTCATAAAGGGAATATTCAGCTTAGCTTGTGTGCAGGGATGCTGTAGGGGAACTCTGGGGAGAGACAGGTAAATGTCAGCCGTTTCACCTGGGAGGTTAACTGTATCTCCAAGGACCTCATAAGCCAGGGAACATAATATTTGCAGGTTGCACTTAAATGAGGAGGAGATGGATTTGGTGAAAGGTCTGTGATTAAGTGCAGTTTAATTAACCACCTAGAGATTCTCACCAGAGGCTGAAAACAAGACAAGGACCATTAGAAAGTGTGCAGCTCCCAGTGTTGATAATTTCAGTGCTGCTGTGGCCTGATTAAAATTTTTAAAGGCTTGTGTAAATAGTGTGTTTGTTCATCGCCGGGGTGCAAGAGGGGGGTGTCATTGATAGAGTTGATGGAGGTTATGTCTTCATTAAGACCTTCTACGACCTTGAGTGTCCTTCTATTAACCTCCCTGGCCCTTGCAGGTAGAACACAGCCAGAGATGTGCTTCTAGCCATCTGGAAGCTTTTCTTCAGACTTCAGGGTAGCCTTTTGGCTATGAGAGAAATCTCAGAATGTTTTGGAGGAAAAGGTGTGGGGCATGCCAGTAAAACCTCAGTCAGTGGACAAAAAGGGAAAAATACAGTACTGGATTGCGGAAGCTTCTGGAGCAGTCTCCATCAGGTGAGTGGAATGTGGATCACCTTGTTGACTTGAGCGTATGAGCCTCCCTGTTTCCGTGGCAGCATGAGGACAAAACGGCTGAGTGGGGTGGGGGAGGGAGGAATCTTGCAGCATATGCTGTTCCCACTGAAGGTACTTCTGGGGGCAGCGGGGCCGTCCCACAGCGTGTGTGTGCGCGTGTAGGAGAAGGAGCGTTAGAGAGTGAGGAGTACCTCCCCCCTCCCTCACTCGGTCCCGCTTAGCCGCTGTCATCTGAAAGTGAACAGGTGGGCGGACAGGAGTCCTCCCTGCCTGTAGAGGGCATATGTGGGCCGCTGGTGGACACCATGGGCAGATCAAAGGGGTGGCCAGGGGATGCTTACATGGTCACCCCAGTTGCCATCTCGCACCCAAATATAAAAATGAAATCAGGAGCATTTAATTCTCCAAACCAAAGCTGCCCAACTCATCGATTAGTCAATTGCAGCATGTCGGCAACTGGATTGCGAGATGAGTGATGGATAATGTTGGCGATCGGCAAAAGAAACCGAGAGGGACCTTTGTTTGAGCCAGTATGGTGTCCTGTACACAGATGTATGTTTCTACCGTTGGACTCTCATTTGTACGGTTTTATTGTTATGTTTTGATGACACACTTCAGAGTCAATAGTTATCTTTCAGTGTAGTTAAGTTCCATTAATTTAGCAACATTTCCGCTCCATTTATATTTTGGGGGGACATGTGGTTTTGTGTTCAACATTTTGGTATATTGCATGATTTTTCAGTCGATCTGTTAAGAATATTGCCAAAGGTGCCCAGGAGGGTAATCCTCTCATCTTCTCTGTCCCATTAGATAGTATTGCGCAGTCAGGTGCTCTGTAAATAGTTGTATATAACACAGCAACTGAGAATCTGCAGAGGCATATTGCTGTAGGACAGGGAAATGATATTGACTTCTTTAAAAGCCAAATAAAAGGTTCTTCTAGGATGTTTGTGAGTTATGTAAAAGCAATGCTGTATGGTTCTTTCCCTGATCGTAAGCCTGAAGATTTTAACCAGCTTTAACAGTACATAGCAAGATTTACAGGTACAGAAAGTCTTCAAATGATGTCAGATGCTTAATAGTTGACTATTTCTTTGGTTCCTCTCCTCCATTGCCTTCAGAAATCCCTCTTCCTTTCTTCCCTTTTTCATGCAACATGTTATATGAATGTAATAATTGATGGCCACAGTCTTGTCAAGTGCCTCGGGGCAAATCTTGTGAAAGGCACTATATAAAAATCAATTGGATTGAAAATGGATGGATGGATGAGCTTTGGGTACACAGTGGAGATCTTTCTGTTCAGAGCTGCACACGGCTCCCTGTTAATTGCCTCCAGCACCCCGAGGACCTGTACGAGGCACACGGCACCCTCTCGCTCCCTCTCCTCCCCAGGAGCGCTCTGGGTGAGGTATCGATCGTGGAGTCGGAAAGCGCCTTCTGCTCTCCTCTGGTTCATCTGGCCCTGTGTGTTGGGATTTACAGCGGCCGAGGCGAGGCACGATCACAGCTAAGTTAATGGGCAGGCAGAGAGGCCGGCGTTCAGAGGCAGCGTCGGGGTGTTACTATAACAACGTCCTTTCTGCGGTATGCGCATTAACATTTCTTTGCTTCGTGTCAAACTGCGGCGTTTCATAGCACACCATCAGCCAGCGCTCGTCAGGGCTTTTAATAGTGTTTATGCTCCATTTTCCCTGCTGTTTCCTTGACTTCACCTTGACATCGCACGCTATTTACATACCGCGTGCTGGTGCCGTGTCACGATGCAGGCGCCTTTTTATCGCTCGCCGTAAGGACCACGTTGACTTTGCCTTAAGGCGCCCCTAATGACTCCTCCTGCATTCATTTCCTCACGTCTCCTGTCCATCAACGGGCCGCGCGGCGGGTGGTCGTCCTTTTATTTCTCCATAGCAACGGGAGGAATGTAGACGAGCGCGTTCTCGCAAGGCGTGCTTCGGCCGCGATCAAATCCAATTCCCTACGAATGACTCGCCTCGGCTCACCCAGCCTTGCGCCCCGCACATGCCCTGCTGCTCCACCATTCCATCAAAGATGATGCACTTGTTCCCTCTGTTTATTAATCACTGCTACTTTAAACCTCAGCACCTTTTGTCCTATTAGTATGTTATTGTGTATGGTATAGACATTGTACATTGCTTGTTTATTGTACATATATATTATATGTATATTATATATTGCATGCATATTATATATATGTATTGTATGTAATTGTTTACTATTCTGTTATTTACTATTGTCATTTTTATCATTGTATGCTGTTTAAGTCTGAAGGGAGGCAAGCAAGCATGTATTTCATTGGGTCTCAGAGGGTCTCAGTATGGAATTCGTGTCCAGGCTGTTTTCCGGGCTGCTGACGTGGTGTTTGGCAGGCGTGATATTCTTCTTTATTGCGGCTTTATCACTTCGAGTGACCAACTGCATCCCTGCTCGGTGTAAGGGATTGGGGGGGGGGGTATGTGCGAACGTCCGGGGTGTCATGAGGTAACAGATGAAGTCTTGCTGAGGTACATATGGGTATTTCAGAGCGAAAGAAGGACAGAGAGAGAGGGAGGGAGGGAGGCAGGGAGAGGACAGGAGGGGAGCAAACGGCCGGTACTAGTGAAACCTGGCGTTTACGTTTCCTCATTTCCAGTCTGTAGTGTGTAACTGTGAGTCACTGCTGTGTTCCTTACTGTGGGTGGACAGAGGTTAGTGTATATATGAGGTTATTTGGCTCCCACAGACATTTGCAGCTCTTTGGAGATTACCGCTCACATTAGCTGGGAGCAAAGCCATTACTTACAGCCCCAAATGTGCCATATGCAGCCGTCATCCAGATAACCACTGGATAGTCACACTGCCCGCGTCGGCATGCACCGCATTTTATAAAGAGGCACGGTGTCAAAAACGAAAATAGCCTTGTGTCAGTATTTATGGGATGTTAAAAGGAGGCTAAACGTCTTTGATTCAAAATGTCAGAATGACAAATGGAAAAATCAAGCAGCTACTCGATGTCCACTGTGTTTTCTGTGGTGTTTCTTTCGGAAATCGCCATGGGAACGACTCGCAGTCCGCTTTGGCGAAGGGTCCGGTTGGCCAGCGCGCGCGGCTCGACGCCGGTGCGTGTGGCTCCGTTTCAGCTCCCAGTCTTTATTTCCTGAGGGCGTGGGGCTCTCAGCGGCTGTCCATGTTGCCTTCAGACCTTGAGGGAATGATTTCATCTCCCTGACCTCTGCCGGAATGCCGTAACCAGGAACAGGAGACGGGAAGTAGAATTATAATAGAGGCGAGCATCGGCACATCTGCTCCCACCCCCAGCCCCCGCCCCATCCTCTCAGGGTGGGACTAAGCCCCAGATCCCCTGATCCACTCCTCCACTTTCCATTCCCAATGTGGCGGAGGGGATTATACTTTTAACTAATGAAAGCTTGTTCACCTTGTAATGGAGAGGGGGGTGACTGACAGCCTACATTAGTGCTTTTACGCTCATGACTGTGTCATCCCCGTTACGACCGAAGAGGTGTGATTGGCTGTGCCTGGCGACACAGTCACAATATCACGCTGCTGGTCTGTCCCTTCGCCCGCTTACGAGATCGCCCGGGCGACCTGCCGAACTGTATTCATCAGCATGCTTACTGAAGTATAAAATTGCGAATCTATGAGAAGACAGGAGAGGTCTTTGTGGTCGCGGAGGCAGTGCCGTGCGTGACTGATTCTCTTTTCCGTTTTTTAACCGTGGCATTGTGGTCAGTCCTTCAAAGGGAGAAAACCGATCATATATATTTATACATATTTACTAACATTGATGTAAATCTAAACACAGTGTTAGAACTGACTGGACACTTACAGCTTGTTGGTGATCATGGTTCTGAAGGAAACAATGAGCAGCTGACTGAAGATA
>JAODJW010000035.1:9544653-9595868 GCA_026777045.1 Hyperopisus bebe | reverse complement strand
GATCGGCTGTTGCTTCTGGGCATGTGTTGTAATGCTGGTTGTGTGTGCTGTTCAACAACATTTAACGTTTGATGTTCATTGTGATTCGTACAGATGTTGGTTGTTGCTTTTCTCTCTTCAGTAGACATGGAAGCATATTCAGTTTTTTTGTTTTTGTTTTTTTCTTTTCTCCTCTCTCTCCCTCTCTCTCTATCTCCCTTCTTCTTTTTCCCCCCTCTATCTCCCTCTCCTTCTCTTGAGGAAGTAAATAAATAAAAAATCAAAAACAAACAAACAAACAAATAAATAAATAGAAATAAAGCAGTCCTCCACAGATGGGGGGTGGTGGAGGGAATACAAAAAAAAAGAAAAAGAAAACAAAAACCTGCCTTTTAACATTACACTCTCTAGATTGGTCGTTCGACCTGCATTGTTTTTCTGTTTCATCTATGCTCAGGGGTGGAGGTGGATGAATGTTTGTTACCAGAGTTTTGACTGCGATTGTGATCATGGAGCTTCTTGCACTGCTTTTCCGTGCAGAATCAGATGCCTGCATTTCATGTCAGGCCTTAATGTCAGCTCAGTCGTCACATGGAAATGTTTATGTGATTAATGCAGAGGACTCGCAATGCCTGACCTTTTAGGGCCTTCTTTAACGTACGTCAATGGCTGTTTGCTATCCTCCATTTGGGTGCTCAAGTTGTAGAGATCCATTCCACCGTCAGTCCTGCCTGGGTTCATGCCATGTGGGGGGGGAGGGACTTCCCTCTCATCCAAGGGTGGAGTCGCCATAGTGCTACTTCCCGTATCCATGTTCGGACATACGACCTCTCTGCCTCTCGTGTTCCTGCGGCAGCTGAAATTTGATTCCAAAGTTATTGCTTGGGACAAGGTCAGGTTTCAATATAAAGCTCTATCATTTAAATAGGGTCAGCCTGATTTGGCTCGTTCTATGATTGTTGCAAAGATTCTTCCAAAGCTGTTTCCTCAATCTACATCTCAGAATCAGAATCAGGCTAATTGGCCAAGTGTCTTCACACACATAGAGAATTTGTCTCTCCTTGCCACCAATGACACTCATACATACACAGGAAAGTGAAGAAAAAAAAATCCATTTCTGTATCATAAAAGAGATTCTTTGCTGTTGAGCAACCCAACATGGCAGCAGAGTAATCTCAGAATGATTCAGCTGTGCTGGACCTCAGTTTTGCTCATCATACATCCATCCCTGCTAACTCAGCTTAAGGAAGCTGGACACTGGTTTTGTATTCCCGGTTTGTGAGGGGAAACATGTTGTGTGGCTGGAATGAAGGTGTTAATATTAACTCTGATGTGACTTGGCTGGACGCATAAATGTTTTTTCTAATAATGTCAAACATGCTCTGCATATGAAAAAGTCAAGTACGTAAATAAATATTGTTCAGCTTGTTCTTTAATTTTCTTTTAATCAGAACCGCCCTCTAAGTCGAATGCTGGTAGGCTGATGGCAGCAAGGAGCTGGGATTGCATTCAGGAGCCCGAATACAAATGAGGAGTTTATTACTGCCATCCCTCCTGCCATCTCGGAAGAGCAGAGGTGAAGGCCAGCGCGCCTGATAAGGAGAACAAGGCCTTCCCATTTGCTAGCCATAACGCTCAGGATGTTAACGGCCTTGTGTTGCACGCTCTGATTCAGTAGCCAATTAATTAAGATGAAATATTCAGCGTACGGAAGGCCGGAAAACAGCTGCGTTGTGTCTGTTGAGCATCTCTAGGGACGTGCAGAAGGAGATCAGCACACTTTCGTTTTAACCTCTTTCATTCTGGATTGTTGTATCCGGTCTGCGTTGGAAGAACATTTTCTGTTCCCTTTAAAACCAAGGAAATGCTTTCAGGAGGATAAACCTCCTCTGGGTTTTCATCTCTTAAAGAATGGACTGTGAATTAGCGCCCTTTTCTGTTCAGAGGTGCATTCAAAGACCATAGTGAGAAGCAAAGGCATTTGGAACACTTCAAGGCTGAAGTCAAAGTATCCTTTAAGCTGAAGTCAAAGTATCCTTACACTGAGCACAATTCGAAAGGGCTTGATTTTGAACAAATTAAATTATCTCTAATAATTGCTGCAGACAGGTAATTAAAACCTTTTCTGGCTCCTTCTGCAATGAAATGCAGTAGTCTGTGACATTTTAATTGATAGGCTTCAAATCCCTTTTGGTTCTGTTTCACAACGTATTTTTTTTTTAAAGTTGAGAAAGACTCAGCCAGCTGAGATCTTTCATGAACACCTCTGGAAAATGGAGAATGAAGAACACCTACACCTTTTTGTGGCTGAGTTCTGTACCATTTACTGTTTCCATTGAATTCAAACACACCAGAAATGTGACCTGATGCTATCTCACACAAAACGAAAAGCATTTTGTCAATAACTAAAATATAGTCGTCTCGAGACAATATCTAAGACGAATGAGGGTTTTGGGAGGCAATAATCTTTCATAAAGGGCTATCACATTTAGTCTTGCAGGAAAATCACACCATTGAAATGGTAATGGCACCCATCTTGTGTCAGGGTTGAATGCGGGAGTCAGTGATTAGCCATTCAGCTATTCTATCTGAACGTCTTTGTTGCAAAGCCAGGGTGGTGTTGCCAGCCAGTGTGACATTGTGCAGCTGATTAAATTACTCCATTAAAGGATCATTTGATATTTCAATATATTTCACCATGAGGGATTTTGGGGGAAAAAAAACAAAAAAACAAAGCATGTTTCGAATGGTGCGCTATAGTGATACCATTTATTATTACACATTTTTAATTAAATATCTATTTGTTATTGTAACCTGAACCCAGACACGAATAATGTTTTGTTTGAAATATATTTGGCCTTTGCTTTAATCATCACAGTCAGAGATCTGGAGTTCAGTTCATTGTAAATGGTACAGGAACACAAAGGAATCGTGCCTGTTTTCTCGGTGATAGCAGGAGACAAGTGTTACCAATGTTTTTAAGGTGTAGTAATTGCCAGACTATGTATATTATTGTTCTGCCTACAGACATACATAAATTATTGTGTTTGCTAATTATGTATTTAATAATGAATGCTAAATAATTTATGACGAGTACAGGTTTTTTGTACTGAGCATACGAATATAGTACTGGCTACTATAGTAAGTCATGGACCAACAGGTGGGAGATAGCAGCTTAGTATAATGAGTCACAGTTTTCTCACTGGACTGGTGGATATAAGATTGCTTCAAAAACCCCAACAAGACAAAAAATGAAATGCATTTCATAAATTCCTTGCCTTGTGTTCATTTCAAGCAAAGTTGATAATATTTTGCTTCTCATATTTGGTGTTAGCGTGCATGACCTTACATTAGTGGTGTACAACAGTGGTAAAAACAAGACTGTTTAGAGGCATGAACAATGGGCCATATCACCTTAGTCTGTAGATGATGTTTTTCTTATTTTGCTCTGTAGCTCTGCTTACATGCAACATCTGTGAGTCAGAGAACTCTGTGACGTCTAGGATGCAGTACAGAACATCTGTGAACTCTGTGACGTCTAGGATGCAGTAAAGTTTGCTAACCCAAAGTTCCAAATCATTCTTCAATATAAGTTCACCTCTTTCAGGACAAAAAAAATGTGTTTTCTTGTCATGCCAGTTGGTTCTGATGCTGGATGGCCTTTGAGAATAGCAGAATTGTAAAAATAAGGAAAACAAAGGCTGTTTATAATTTTATGAGCCTCTTTCACATCATTTACACAGACTAACACTGATTTTTTACTTATTTATCTTATCTTGTCCAGATGCTGAGGCACTCACAAACAGGCACAGTCTCATACTCACATGCAGACTCTTGCACACACACAACTTGAAACACTCATGGAGCCTCACGTACAGTCACACTGATCTGTATACACTCTCTCTCACACACTCTTTTCCCAATGCAACGCTCAAAAAGACAGACAATGCTCTTCATCTGAAAAAAAAAAGCTGCCGCTGATAAGTCTGACGCCCCGGCTGCTTACAGCTATGCCGAGAACAGAAAGTGCACTGGGTTTTTACAGTCCGTGCTCACCATGAACGCAACAAAATTACATAACCTAACAATACAATATTGTCGAGCGTTTAAGTTTAAGCGCCTGCAGGCGCGATCGCGCCCGCTGCTATTTGGACTCGGGCGGTGGGCTGCCTTTTCCGGAGGCAGCATGCGGACGCCGCTCGCGCCACATCCATTCGCGTGACAGGGAATGGCGCGTCGCCATGGCGACATCTCTTATCAATAACCGCTGTTGAAGAAAAGAAAACGATGACTTTATTTACAGACAAGGTCTGAATTCCGCATTTATCCCGACGGAACAGCACCACGGCGCTGCCCGAGTCTCACGCATCTCAACAGTGCCTCCCCGAAGGGAAGTGGAAAGAATAGGACCCCCCGGCACTGTAAGGGGCTATAATTTGAAAACTTGATGGTATCATTTTACGTGTCTTTCAGCCATTGTTGTTGTCGCTGTTGCTGCTAATAACAGACTGCCGCTAAATAGGTTTGGCAAGTGCTCTCGGAAAAGGCATCATTCTGTGTATTAGTATCACATGAGCCTGAAATGCCAAAGGAGCGCCATGTTTGAAGACGGTGAGGAGAGTCGGGGCCGGAAAACGAGCGGTTTACCGCGGTAATTCGATGGAGGAAATCTACTTCCTCATAGCGGCTCCTTAATTCCCTAATGATTAAGTCGCGGCCCCTTAACTAGTTGTAATTTGACAGAAGACAGGCCAACAGGAAAAATTAGAGTTTAGTTAGTGCAAGAATCGTCTGGGGACACAGCCAGATGATGGAGATGACAAAATGACTGTATTTCCTGATTGCTGTGGCCCTGTGCGGTTTTACCGGGTCTGGTAAATGCGTGTTTTAGCTGATAAATACATGCTTTCTCCTGGAGCCATTTGGTCTTCATGCAAGACATTTTCTTTTAAAAAGAGGTGCTTTTTTTTTTTTTTTTAGCAGTACTCTTAATGCTGGCTTACCCATCAACCCTCTTCCAGCCACAGTCATGAAGTCTTTATTACCTGTGCTGAATTTGGCAGACACCTGGGATTAGGAGTGATGGTCCTCTCTCCCAGCTGCACCATGAGCTATTAGGACTCCAGGTCTTCTCCACAAAGGTGTCATGGCACTGTCTGATGTGTGCCTAAGTTACCCATGCATGTTCTGTCTGTGAGACAGGCCTTATGACCAGCATGCCCCCCCAGGTTGAAGTTAATGGGCATGCCTGCCAGACTTGACCACGTCTGAGCATGTGGGATCTTCACAGCCTCCCTAGTCTTATTTTCCCGTGTCACCTTTGGACCTGAGATGTTGAAATGGACCCCCTTTTCCCTTCTGATACCCCCTGCCTCCCCACACAGTGGCTCTGCCATGGTGATTGTCCTGCTAACTGACTTCCCATGCCAGCCTTCAGCCACATTCCATGGGCCGGAGGCACCTCTGACTGCCTGTGAACTCTGAAAGTGCATAGGAGTGCGCATGAGAGTGCCGCGTGGGTGTGTGATTGTGGATGTTTTTTTTTTTGCCTGTGGGGGACGGGTGCTCTGTGCCTACCTACACAGCGCTATAAAAACTACCTGTGCATGTGGTCAGGGGCCGATCACGCAGACACAACTGGAGTGTTACAGATTTTTGTGCATACTGAGTACTCCTACTAGCGGCACGGAGAGCGAGCGAGCGAGAGAGAGAGAGTGGGAGTGAGAGAGAGAGAGAGACGGAGAGCGAGCGAGAGAGAGACAGCGAGAGATTTGACCACCTGACAGCAGAAAAGCAGCCAGCCCCTTTGTGAGCTGCCGTGCCTGCTGGAGAGCGTCTCTCCGCCGCGACACGCGGATGCGCGCAGATCGCCGCAGCCGGGAGACACACGGAACGCCCCGACCCGTCACGATGCGCTGAGCACGCAGCCACGCAGCCCGATCGCGGATGCCGTCTTCTGATAGTCATCGTCACTGCGCCGTAGGACAGTAACCATGGAATCTCTCGCCGGTGACACAGATGGTCTGGAGAGCGACTCGTTAAAGTACCCGAAAACTGAACAGACAGAGAAAATGTGGATGCGCCTGAGAGGAATGTGAGTACTCCTTCTATCTCCTGTTTGACCGGGATGTCCCGTAGATGTAGCATCCTGGTTCAAATGCTGAACCAGGTTCTGGTATTGTATTGTTGGGGAAAGGTGTACATTTAATGGACCAGTGTTACCAGTTACAGGGCAAACTTACTGAAGTTGACTAAGGACAGAGAGTTTATTTCTAGCTTGGTTTGGATTTAGATGAACAAGGGCTGACATTTCACAGTCTGTTGACAGATCGCATCCACAAGCTTGCTACATTCCAGCATGGGTCTCTGGGTCTGTGTGTTTACAGGGTATTCAGTACCTTAAGCCCTGAATGAAGCATGCAGTTAGAAGGGCTGATCATACTTAGTGTCATACTCCAGCTGTACTTATGCTCGTTTCAGTTTTCTGAATACAAAAAGCCTTGTCTGGACCCGGAAGGCACGACCCTCCAGTCAGCCCTGCAATCATTTTCTTCCTGGGTACACCCACACTCTTCATTTTTTTTTCTTTCACAAGTGCTGGCCACCTGTTAGTCTACGGTGAAAGCATCCCACCAGTACCTCTCTGAGTCTGAGTCAGAGGAATCAAACGATGAAAGGAATTCCAGTTTGATCCAGCCCAGTGTTACAGAATGCGAATCTACTTCTCGGCTGGCACTGCCAACATGCGCTGTAAACATCACTGGGGGGGGGGGGGTTCATCATTGTACTTTTGTTGGTATGGTGACAGAAGCTCTAGCGTAATCATCTCCTCAGTAACAAAACAATAGCAGGGCTCTCACAGTGGGGATGCAGGTGTGTGTGTGTGTGTGTATGTGTTTGTGTGTGTGTATTAGGTTTATATTACATTGTGGCGACCAAGTGTACTCCACTATGTGATAAAAACCTGTTATTTTGATATTCTGGGGACTGTTTTTCAGGTCCCCACAAAGATTTGTGAATGGAATTAAAAAAAAAAGACTTTTGGTATTTTTGGTTTGGTTAAGGTTAGGGCTGGGTGGGGGTTAAGGTCATCATGTTGGGATTAGAGTTTTCCCCATACAAATGAATGGAGAGTCTCCACAAAGATACAATTACAAACCTGTGTGTGTGCGTGCGGGTGTGTGTCCCTGTGGGGGGTAAGAGTTAGGGATCATCAAACAGTGCATTTGGGGATTGTTTCCCTGCTGCTGAAACGTAGAGTTTTGTCGCTCCCCTGTTTTGTTGCTGCTCGCAGAGTCTGCGCTATATATAAGCACAGGCTTATTCATTAACTAATTATATCTGGATATTGAACAATGACCCAGCTGACAATAGTCGCACACGCCTACAGAGCCGCCGGGGGGCAATCTGATGGCATGGCACATTTCACGACCAAGCACACAGAATTCTGTCACTTTCCTGCGCATAAGTGAGCCATTCCTGCAACCATTCTTTGGGGGATGGCTGTGTTTTTGTTCAAACTTCAAGGTTAAGTAGGGGGGTAGTCATTCCAAGCTATCCCCTCCCGAGCATCAACCCGGCCACCAAGTGAGGGGGTGCCAAGTGACTGTTGCCATGGAGCAGCACGGTGAGGAGGGCCCTGTTCATCATGCCAGCGCAGTCCCGGCCTGTGCTATCACAGGAGCCTCTGGTCGACGATGAGTCAAGGACCAGGACAAGCCAAGAAGCAGATGTTCTGAGAATCTTTTTTTTTCACGCAGCGTTGAAGTAATATCAGCAAGATATTGTGTATGGACTGGTGAAAGCATTTCCCAGACACCTTCAGTCTCATGCTAAGTGTGGAACATCACTCAAAGTACAGGCTTCATTTGTTTTTCTTACTACTCCATGGCTCAGGCTGACCTTCTTCTCATTCACCTCAAGGCTGTCCTCAACTCAGGACGCTGAAGAGATTTTCGCCAACAATTCCAGTGCTGGCAGATCCATCTTTTCCTAAGGACTTTCAGCAATTTTCCCCTAGTGCAGATACAGATGCTTTGACTTGACTATAAATTTGGGCGTGCGCTTATATTTTGTTTACGGCACTTGGTCAGCTGGTTGTCAGGGCCGGTGAGGTCCTGGACATGATGTCTCTGCTTCTGCACCGAGCTCCAGGTGAAGCTAAAGCTGACAAAGCCAGGCCAGACAGAAGCCCTCACGGTAGTGCTCCAGCTGGCTCTCACCCGTTCGCTTTGATTCTAAATGGATCGGGACAGCGTCCACTGGTTATCACAGGCCAGGAATTGAACTGAAGCTCAGAGCTTGATGTTTTTCTGCCTCTTCAACACAATTTATTTTAAAATTTTAACGCAAGCTACCTACGTTTAGTGTAATGGAATCATGCTAATTAATTATTCATTGCTCTGACATGGTCTCAATGAGTGCGATTGTCATCTGAGTTGCCCCATCTGCTTTTTCTGGACATATGTCAGTCTTTCTTGGATTCTTACTTTTGCCTGTCATAGCACTAGTACCAGTGCACCATGTTTTTTTTTTGTTTTTTTGCTTTTCAACAAAGCAATGTGACAAGCTGTCAATGACGTCCATCTAATGAAAACCCATTTTCTTTTTCAGGCAGAAGTACAAAAACGCTTCGCAAAGGTAAGCCACCGGTCTGTTAATTATGCTTGTCTAGATTTTATTGAGAGCAATGTAAAAAAAGCAGGGGATGATTAAAAAGATAAACCTAAGTCATCCATTGGCTTTTCAAAGGACAAATATCGACACCTGGTTATTGTCGACATAATCAGGCTAGCCATCTTGAATATCGGTCTGTTTTATATCATGTTTTGAAATACAAATGGACTGTGATACAAGTGAACTGCGATACAAGTTATTCATATAGTTAATCTAGGCAGGATAACATCAAGTGTTTAGCTTTATAAATGGTTAAAAACACAAACCACTGTCATCTGCTGATACTCTCAACTATAGTTATTTCAGCTTTTTGGAAATATAACACTGCAGCTTCTGTGAAAAAGGCTGTGAGTCTTTTTTGAAATGATTTAATGTAAACAATTGTATTCAGAGCTCATTACGTAGTTTCACTTTAATGTTAAAATGCTCACCAGCTTCCGCAAGCCTGTTGTTCATCTCCTTCGAGTGACTAAAACGTGACATCTTGGCTGAACTCGTGTTTTAATGATAGATGTTTGTGCGATTATGTCGCCCGTGTTGCCTGGGAGACTAAGCTGAGTGGGGTTATTGCAAGTAAAGTGACAGACTCACTCTCTGAGGATGTAGTCAGTCTAGGTAAATCAGCTCAGCACTTCCTGTCTCCCCCGGCACAGGTGTACCACCTGTTTTTTCCGGAAGCTTCCTCTCATCCCCCCCCCTCCCCCCCAACAATATGGATGCCCAGCTGTTTTGACGGATCAACCTGGTACAGAAATCTGTGTAGGAGTGCAGTGGAGCGCTCCATGTACACCAAAACCATCCGCACCCAACGACGCTGGCAATTTGCCCTGCAAGAGACCTGCATTTATGCAGTAAGAATCAGTGATGCCCGCGCCATTAATGGGAGCCTCGCCACTGTCAGTCATCCTGTTTCAAGAACCTTGTAGGGCTCGTAATGACACTCTGCATTAAACATTCCTCTCCCGCATGAGGCTGCGTCTCTTGGCCTGGTCAGGGGGGCCCTCAGCAGTCGACTGCTGATGCCGCGTCCGCTGTCTCAGGATAATGCTCCTAACAGTCGTGGGGTATTGAGCGGTGCTCCGTGTGACCTGCAGGGTTCAAAAAGTGTGCTTTGTGTCACACGAAGTGTACTGGGGGAGACCTCCTGTTACAGTAAATAGCAACCCCCCCTCGCCCCCAGCCCTGGTGTCTTCAGAACTAACAGGAAAAGATGTCTGGCCTTGACTATTCAAACAGTCAAACAGTTTTCACACATTGGAGCAGGGACTCGTGCATGTTGCGTGGGAAGCACACCGAGGCAGAACGTTTATGATTATGCATATATATTACTCTGTGGTTGCATCTTTTGGTGGGCTGGTTGATTTTTTGCACATATCTGAATGTGACCATTCACTCAGCACTTTTGATTCTTTTAAAGATATTCTCTATTCATCTAATCATCCATCTGTCCATACCTGCTTATCCAGTAATGGGTTACTGCCAAACTCAAGTCTAGGTGTTACTTTTCCTTCAATCCACCCATCCATCCATCCATCCATCCATCCATCCATCTATCCTTCAGTTTAGTGGGCTGGAATTCCATTCAGGGTGTTAGGGGATCAGCTCCAGGCTCTCCATCACCCTGTATTGAATTGATGAATGAAAAAATATTCCTCACTTTTCCACATCAGAGTCAGAGGTCACATGTATAGTTAAAGACTCATCTTTTCAAGTCTCAGCCTATACTTTCTGCCGGAAAAAAATCTACCCATTCATCTTCAGACAGCCTGTCCTGGGTCCGGGTCTCAGTGAAGGAAAAATATATGACTGAATATAGACAAGTAAAATACATGGTAATACAAATTCCCTCATTCACGTTTCTAATGGTCAAGCCCAGTACGGTCTAGGATAGACCATGATAATTCTGACCTGAGGCGTGTTCTGCGGCATCATATCACCAATGTGCATTTTTAGGTCCGATCCACTAAAGGATCGGCTGTCGGTCAGCAGCTTCATAAACTAAATGAACTTGAAACCTACAGTTAACCTAAAGCAAGAACTGTAACTGGACTAATGTGTTCCTGGGGCATAGAGGGTGGATGGGCTGGTCAGCCCTGTCAGTGGCAGTCTGCTGTTAATGACAGCCTTCCTTTCATTATCCCATTTTGAAGTCATGCAGCCAAATTTTGAGGTGTATCAGACGGGCGCTATGCTAAGGAAGCCTATTGTTCATTGGATGAACCTCCGTGCGATGGCCCTAAGTTTACCACAGATGGGGTGTAATTTTCAATTGAATTACATTCTATATTATGATCATTATTAAAATCACATTATTTCTGATATTGGTAATATTTCAGAGGGGGCACTCATAATGCCTCGGGAAATGTAATAAGGATGTATCATTTCCACTAGGGGCCCCCATTTACCGCTAAACCGAACCCAGCACGGCACAGTGCAGCTGCTCGTGTCCGCATTGTCGATGCCAGAGATCAAAATACATGATTTCCCGCAAAACAAAATCAGCTTAATTGTTCATTTCCCAGCACAGATTTAGAAAACAGTTTTGTTTTTGCTTTCTAAGTTTGCTGTAGGAACTTCATGTACAGAAAATATAGAGCCATTTGTTTGGATTGCAGAGAAGTTTAAAACAGACTTATATTCCAGATACATGTTATTTAACTGATGAGTTGCTGTCATCTCTACTTTTATCTCCATTCTTTTTTAATTAAAGTCATATTCACCCATAACAATTGTGTTGTATTTTCTGTGAAAATATGTTAGACATTACTTACGTAATCTTTGGTAAATTCATGTATTTATTGGCTCTTTATATTGTCTGTTTCACTAAATTACTAGTTACTAGTGGGAGGCATGTTGGTCTCACACCTTCAGGCTTGTGGGTTTGAATCTTGCCTCTGGTGCGGAGTTTGCATGCCCTCCCTGAGTCATGCAGGGTTTCTCTAAGTACTCCAGTTCCCCCCCGCAGTCAAAAATTGATGCAGTTACGTGAATTGGAGTCTCTAAATTGCCGGCAGTATGTGAGTGTGTGCGCTGCGCTGGCCCGTCTGCTTCTTGCAATGCTCTCTTACCTCACAGTGACTGTGAAGGGGATAAGTCATTTTAAAGAAGGTGGAGGGTTACTTGACGGTTGGTTGGTTGGTCAGTGGTGGTTAATACGTTTTGTACAAGGTTGGAGTTCATCAAGTTCTGAATTTGAATGTACTGTTTAGTTTTGTGTATTTTTTAAGCTGCTCGCTTTTGTTTCTCAGTTCTGCTGGGAAGATTCTTTTCATCCAGACTGAGATGAGGTTTACTTTAGCTGCACTGTATGCCTAAGACCCCTGTTGTGGCCAGCTCTCATCATGCCCCTTTACCCTATGCTCAGTATAGTCAGTGGTCTCGTAATCCCCTCGTAAAATGTCGGATTCGAGGGGAAGTCGCTCTCATAAGTGTGCTGAGCTGGCCAGCAGGAAAAATGAACTGAATTAATCTCTTCCAGATCACTGTTTATGTGTCAGATGTCTCATGAACTTGGAGAATTTTTAAAGGGTACTGATGTTGATATTGTTCTTCATCTTTTTTACAGTCCTGAATAAGTTCTCTAAAGGATGAATAATTCCTTATCAATCTATTGATCAGATCTTATTTAGCCAGTAAGAGCACATTCTGTGGGGGTGATGTGGTTTTGTGGGTTAGGGTGCTGTGACTGTGATTGGAAGGTCACCGGTTCAAATCTCAGGATCAGGTACAGTGGTTACGCTGTTGGACCCTAGAGTAAGGGCCTTAAGCCCCAGTTGTTCCAGGCATGTGACCTTGCTTTTGTATAAAAGTATGTTGTTTTTTTTTTATATAAAAACTGCTAAAATAATTGATGCTCGGCTCAAACTGCCAACCATGCTTGAGGTATGCTGTCCACCAGTCGGGGACTGGGAGTTTCCCAGAAGCAGAAAGCGGCTGGCTTTGCCCTTCCCCCCACCCCGCAGCCAGGTGTCTGCCAGCCAGGCTGATATCTTGCCTGGCTACCATCTTAGCCACTTTTGCAGTCCTGTCAGATACCTGGTGAATTCCAATTCCCAGCAGTCAGAGAGGTGCCAGTTCTCTGATTGGCTGTAGCTCCTGTGCTTGGGGCCATGTGACCATGTGGGTCACTGGGGTGGAGAGTCCATCGATGCAGGGCATGCGGGTCTCCCGCACGACCACAACAACTGGTGCCCCACTTGCACACATACCTTCCTGGTGGACAATATGGACTTCGTCAGTCACCGTGCCTCTTACATCAGGGGCGTCCAGTGATGAGTAACAGGCGCCTGCAGACGTGTCGCCTGGGGCTTCTCAAGGGGGGGTCACTGATGGGGCAGCTTTAAAGTGCCTTCAGGGTGAAGTGATGATTTGTGAATCAGACACCTTTTAAGGATTAAGCCAAATGTTACCTGTCTGTATTATATATTATGGGGTGTATAATATACTGTAGGTTAATTTTTAGGACTGGGAATAAAATATGGTGAAATTTTCCACATTAATTTTAACAAGGGTATTACAGGGCAGGTGAGTAAGGAGAGAATTTGAAGAATAAGGAGAGATTTCTACATGAGGACCTGAGCTTGGGAAGGATTATAGTTTTGTGAGGTCTGTTGTTACAGTTAGCACTTGAAAAAATCAGGTTTCCGAGCCCACTGTGGGAGGGATTATCGTGTGTTGTTGATCATTGGCTGTTTGAACCCTGTTGTGATAGGTTGCCTCATTCTTCCTATTGGGTTAAAGCAGACAGTGATTGACAGTGCGCCGTGATTTCGCCCACGATACGTTTCAAGAAGCATTTGTCCCATTTGCAGTTAGAGCTACATAACCTTATATTACTTCAAGCACGTAACTCTGTATGCTGCAACACATTGAGAAATAAATGAAAACAGTCTATGAATAGCATTTCTTGACTTTTTCTAGAACCTTGTAGCATGTCACTCATGGTACCGGGTGTTTGACGTTCCTGCGAATTAGACACGAGTATGTGGGTCTCATAGTCAGCAGTCAGTCTCTTTCAGCTGACTTCTGACATTCTGGTTCAAATGGAGCTGTGTATAAATTAGCCCTTGTCTAGCTGTTGTGTTCGCATCCTTCACTGCCAGAAAGACAGGCGCCCTGTCCCTGACCCTTTTATACAGGCTTGCACCATGGCCTGGCAGCTGGTTGAGATAAGGGCTTTTGTGTATGGGGAATTCATTCTAACCAGAGGTAATTTTTCTTGTAGAGTCTTAAGCAATTAAGCAAATTTCTTAAATGTGGCTGTAGAAAAATATAACTGCTCTAACGTGCGGCGAACATTTGAATAATGGGTTGACTTGCAAAGAATCAAAGGCTCTCATAACCGTTTACGCCCGAACGACTGAGATGCAGACCCGTAAACATTTGGCGTGTTGTCCTTGTGATGTTGTGTAAGGTGCACTTGTCCTGTCCCTAAGTACATGGTGTCCAAATACAGTCAATCTGGAAAAGGTAAGTTGGGTGGGCAGAGTCACGTGTAGATAGCGTGTTAAGTGACTATTAGATGAGAGTGAGGTCCAGAATCATGGCCTGTTTCCACAGAGCCCCATAGTAATGTTTTCGTCTGCCAGTTTCTTTCACCTGCTGCACTTTTCCTTGCATGCAGATAAGCAATTGTGGCTCCCGCCGTGAGGGTAGCCGATGAAATGTGGCAGCCAGCGGCAGACCAGAAGCCAGCTCCTAAGTGCTGTACTGCGGAGGCGGCACACAGGCGGAGCTCAGAGTGCCTGCCCTACTGGAGGGGGCTTCCAAGGACCCGGGGTACATGTACACAATTAGGACCTCATTTAGCTGTCTGACGCAAGTCTCGAATGTAATGTTAGAACAGTATTCTGTTGTTTTTGACTTCTGCATGGAATCTTACTGTTGGCGGTGTTTCATTAGAGCAGTCCACAATGTTGACAGCTTTAGTGAAATGGATTGCATTTTCTGTGATGAACTGTAATTAATTATCTTTAAAGCTGTAATGGCATTTTGCTTGCCAGCACTCTTAAATGGTTCATTTCATTTTCACTGCTTCACTATACACTTGGTGACGGTAGGTGAGGCTCCTGTCTTTTTATCAGATCAAGCTGCTAAACAAAACGGGCAAAATTCCTCAAGTTATCTTGGTGGAAAATGAAAGTGCCACAGTCCAATTAATGAGTTCCACTCTCCAAACTGTAATTTCCTTAGACAGTCCATTAAATGAATCTGGAGAACAATTAAGTGTATAAAAAAAAATGTATTTACTTTCTGTTTAGATTTTTTTTTTGTTATCCATAAAAACAATCACAGAATGAGGCAATTGATACACTTGCAGAGGTAGATTTAATGTTTGGAAAGTGGGAGTGTGGCTGGTCAGCTGAGATAGATTTATACTAGTCATTCAAGGGTGCCACTGATCTTTATATTTGCTGCTGCTGCCTCACCAGCAGAGTTATGGTAGGGCGTGTACTAGTGACTGGACAGGGACAGTCTTGGGGAGGGGGCGGGGGGTGAAGCTTCCTCGCACCACTAAAGCAAGCGCAACATGATCTGTGTGCTTGGCTGCAATTCAGGGATGTGCTTCTTTTGTCATGCATTTGTTTCTCTGTCGCTGGCCGACATGTGAGCTCCTTATGCCGTCGCACATGAGCATAAGACTCACAGCGATATACTGTACCGCTAGACGGAAAAACGCATCATGCAGGGGGGAGGCAGGGGGAGGAAACGCCGCTGTCCCACCCGAGCGCTCTCAGTCATTATCGGTGGTCAAATGCGCCGTCGGTCAGGGAGTTTCTTGTTCCTGTTTTCCGTGACATCGCCTTGACATGGAGGAGCTAAATGTGGCCGTCACAGCGCTTCCTGCCGCCACTGTCACCGAGAGGAAGAACAGCACCTTTGGATACGTCAGGAGGAATTTCGACATGAAACATAACATCTGCATCGGCCTGCACGGCTCAATGACAGAGCCCACTTTGTGAGTGTCTTACACCGGATAGTGAGCGTGTTGAAAGCTAATTTGCCCCCCCCCGATTTGGCATGTGACATGGCAAAGCGGGCAGTCGCCACAGCGCCGTACGCCATTTCAACCGAAGGGTTTCACTCTGGCCATTTTTGGGCTGGACTTTTCCACATTAGTTCGGGCCTGGACCCTTTTTTTTAGCCAGGTCTTTGGCGTTATCGGTTACTGTCACACGAAAAGGTTTCTGTTGACAGAGTGACTTCATATCTATTTTGTCCTACCTGCTTATCCAGAAGAGCTCATTCCAGGAAGCACATGATAAAAGGCCAGGGACACCCTGGGTGCAGAGCCAGCCCATCGCAGTGCAATACATATGACAATAAACATACAGGGAGAAGCGCCATAGCCTTTCTATCCAGCACAGCGTTTCTCAGCCCAGTCCTCAGGGATACCCAGTCAGTCCATTTTGCTATCTTCTGGCTTCCAGCAAATATGTACCAGATATTTGGTGTTCAGAATTGTTTGGTTTGTTCTTGCTTGTTTGGTTCAAGTGTGCTGGGAGCTGGGAGGGATGAAAAATGTGGACTGTGGGGGGGTTCCTGTGGATTTGGCTGAGAAACATCCGTCTAGCATATATTCTCTTTTTATAATTGTGTGTTAAATACTATATTGTACAAACAGGGATTTCATCATTTCCTGTCCAACAGGGGACAATTTTGCCTCTAGCTTCTGACCTTATGCTGTCCCTGCATCTCCTGGTACCCTGAAGTAGGCCGGGACAGCCCCCCCTCCCGTAATAGTGTGACTCACCAGAGCGCATTTCGGCAGCTCCGCCTGATTGGATGAGGCACAGGTTTGTTAGGGGGCAAGTGGCTTGTAACAGCTAATCCCCCCCGCCCAGTTTCCGACAAACACCGGTCCGTTTACGATCCTGGCTTCATTTCCTTCACTTCGTCAGCACGCACCACCCGACCACTGACACGGTGCCATTAGCATGATTTGTCATGGAAACTGTTGTTTTGGTAAAAGTGCACGGCATAATAAACAAAGTGGAAAGGCACGGTGGGCCACACTTGCAGATGATTCCCACCCCGGGGCACGGAGCAACATCTCCCTAAATCCATCTCCCTAAATCCATCCATAACAAAGAAAGGGGGCTTACAGGGAAGCTAAACCATCCCAGAGTTCCCTTTTGTCCAAACTCTGTTGTTTGTTTATAAAACATGGAACCACAAAGGCAGAATTCAGAGGCGAAGTTTGCAGATTCGAGTTGCCCTAAATGAGCGGTTTGTGTGTGTGTGCGATAACAGCAGCTGGGGGAGGGGCATGCTGGTACTTTACAAAAACACTGGAAAAATACATGGTAAAGCAATTATAATGGCATCCAAATATAACCCTGGATTCCATGCGACACAGCCAATACCAATACAGGGCTGGCATGGGCCCAGCGGCGAGCCGCAGTCGGGTCTAATGGCGTCTGTGCTGAAGGCCCCTTGAGCACTGCTACACCGGCACACTTTCCTGCTCTCACCCCCCCACTGCAGCCGCAGTTCCCATTTTTGTGACTATCAGGGATCAAGGCTTTTTGCTTATTGCACAATAGAACAAAATGTAGTAGCTGCCTCCTTAATGACATAAATAACTTACACGCATAGAATTTTCATGCATACATATTTACATAAATGACAGAATAAAGTACAATAATAGTATAAAGATAATACTTATAAAAACTATGAATATGACATATACTATATGTGTGTGTATTACATTGAATTGTCAGTAAATAACTAAGCTTGCAGCACCTTGCCATATATATGATATATACGCAAGGGTTTGGCACGGTTGATGTAGTATTCGTACAAATATGAGGAAGAAGAAGAAAATCTCTAGAAAAGAGTGATGGGCAGCGGTAACAGTAAGAGGACGGAGAGCAAATGCTCACTTCATCCTGACAGGTTGCGTTGGGCGGGGTGACCACGTTTCCTTCTATAGGGGAACAGCAGGTGACGTGTTGTGGCTTTCTTCAAGATGGTGACTGCTTCTCCACTGCTAGATTAATTAGTTGATGATTGTTCCTTTGCTGTAAATGAAATTATGCTTTATTTGCCATTTGTGCAAGCATGAGTACATGTACATTTGAATGCGTATCGTCACATATCCCATCTTGCTGTCCTTTGAGACACACACACACACAGTGAGGATTGGGGTTCAGGTTCAGGGTTGGTTGGTGTGCAGCAACTCTAGAGCCGTTGGTGGGTTAAGAGCCCAAGGGTGGCATCAGCCAGCTGGTCCTGTGATTCAAACCGGTGACCTCCCGCTCACAGGCACAGAATCCTAATTCACTGAACCACGTACTTCCTCCTACCTGTGTATTTCTCTGGTTAATCTGATCCCAAACAAGTCTGCCCAGTATTACTCATGTTTCTATTGTGTCGTGGGAGTGATTGTGGTCATGAGAACAAACTGACCCTTGAACATCTAAATCCTATTTACCGTTAAATGCCTGTATCGTCCTCCCACCAAGAATCACACCCAGCCTCCAGTCTGGTCCTCCTGAGTCTCTTTGACGCCTGCTAGTGTGTGTTGTTACTACTGTTCTCTCCCTGTTGTCTCCTTACGCTCCTGTTTGACACCCCCAGCTTGCTAATTAGCTGATTAGTGAGCGTTAAAACGCAGCCCCTCGTTAGGCGTGAACCGACCCTAGCGGCTTTCAAAGCCAGCACAAAAGTCTCCCCTGTTCCGGAATCTCATGTTCGAAGCTTGCGTAAGTTAATAGGTTGCAGTCTCCAGTGCATTCTTTCCATCCCTTGATGTGGAGAGAACACAATTAGGCAAACTGTTTAGTTTTGGACCCAAACTGAGGAGATGCAGAGGGAAGGTTTACTGGATCTGTATTGCTTTTTGTGGGCCTTTGCATCTGATCACTCAACAAGTACCTCCCCCCACATCCTTTCCCACCCAATGGATTGATTCCTTGCATCCATCCTCCTCTGAAAGGATGACACCCACCACATGTGCTCCTCACGCACTTTGGGCACGCCGTTCTCCGGGCCATCAGTGGAATTGCCCTGGTTGTGACTGAAAGATTGCCCGTTCCTGTCCAGGGATGCCCAGCTGGTTGTCCTTCTAGTGAAGGTTTCTTCCGTGAAGTGCTCCTAATACCAGGCTGCAAAAATAGGTAGAAGTATGTAACTGTGAGCTGCTTTGATTGCATTACCCCTCTAAGCAAGCCAGCGAAGCCCATTTGACATCTGCTTATGCTCACTTGTTTATGGCCGTTACAGTTTAGAGCTTCAGTCTGCTTCTATGACTGTTCCCTGTGTCGGAAGTTATCGTCTTTAGATTGTGTGGAATTTAGCGTAATAAATGTACGACCTTGCAGTTCCTTGTGTATATGAGCTGAACTGCGAGTGTGTTTTGCCATCTGCTCAGCCTCACGTGGCACTGTAACATTTTATATTAGTTTCACATAAGACACACGAGAGGGGGTGTTTTTAGGGCTCCACGCTAATATTTTTAATGGGGAACAGGGAAGCCAGGGCTGGTGTCTGTCCTTTCTAATAGGCAATGACCGGTCCGACACGAGGTACTGCTGCGTGTATTGGCCCTCCGCCCCCGGTGTGGCCCCCGAGGGCCCAACGAGGGCGGCAGGGGCCTTCCCAGCTCCGGGAGTAAATGGGAGCCAGATTGGAAAATAATTCCCAGTTTCTGACACGGGGCCAGTGCCGTGTGACCAGCCTAGTTCATCTTCTTTAGTTTACGGGCCGCTCACTGTACAGGGCGGGGGGGGGAGGGGGGGGAAGGTGGCCCTGCTGGCAGCGGTCGGGACCATCAGAGAAACTCAGAGCGTCTTCCCCGGACTGAGGCTGGAGATAAGAATGCTCCAGGGCACTCAGTATTCCCCGCTCGGGGAGGAGGCCCGCGGGGGTGGGGCTCGCACGGCTTCAGTACACGTGTGGGTTTGAGCTCGCTCTCAGCAGAGGGTCCCACACAGGGAGAGGGTGAGAACCCCCACCCCACTTGGCTGCCGTCGCACCCTTCTCTGATGTGGTTCCCGTGGCCTCCCTCACTGAGCGGTCAGAAAGGGAGGCTCGCGTCAGGCTCGCCGCACTCTCTGGCGTGAGAATCGGCCGGGGACAGGCAGCCCGGGGCCCCAGCGGGCGGCAGCGCCGACTCTCAATGGACGACAGTGTCACTTTCAAGAGGAAATTTCTCCACAGACCCATCTTCAGGTACTGTGGAGGGAAGCGGGCGGGGAGGGGGGGCACTCTGACTCCTACCTGCTGATTCTTATTCTTTCCCTCCTACTCACTCTGTGGGAGCATGTGTGCACACGTATGTGCAAGCACGTGCGTGTGCGAGCACGTGTGTTAGCTAGAAGCATGAGGCACGGCGGTCCGACATCACGGCTGCGTACGTCGCTGTCGGCTTCGATTTTAATTAAAATGCACCTTTGCAAACCATGACTGTAATTAGCAGGAATTCTTCCACGGCCATCCTGCTGTGCTCTGTCTGACCCAGTGCATGCCTCAAAGGGGCCGCAGCGGCCCAGACTCCAGCAAACACCCTCATTTGTTGTGGCTCGGCGGCCGTTATACGCGGAACATTGTGTTACGGTTGAGCGCCTGGCCGCATTATCTCGAGCAGGTTGCTAATAGCCCTCTCGCATGTAAAACAGTGCACTTTTAACGGGGGCCAGCAGTGCAGCAGGTACCACTGCATTCATATCCAGGGGCTGCTTGCATTACACTCCGTATCTGAGGTCCACACTTGTTGACAAACTGAGAGTTGTTTCTTTCTCCGCAAAAACACTAGTTCCTGTTACACTCCTTCTCTCTCTCTTTCTCTCTCTCCCACTAACTAGTGGGATTTGTAGCTGGCGTCCGGGTTGTGTTTCATGTGTGTTTTTCTGGAAAGTGGACTCCAGTGTCCAAGTATGTGTGTGTGTGTGTGTGTGTGGGGGGGGGGGGGGGGGGGGGGGGGGCGGTCACTTAATCTGTCCTGGAGGATTTGAAGGGTGTCCACACCCAGGCTGAGGCTGATGGGAAGACTTGCATGGGAATAGCAGTTTCTGGCATGGCACCCAAGTCTATCTTCTGTTTATAGCTTCATGACATCCAGGGCTGCACTTAGATTCCCAGCGGACGCACAGGATGACATCTGCAGTGGATCACGGCTTTGCGATAAACAAGCCCAGCATTTAGTGTGGGACCTGGAACAGGCTCGGGGGGGATAGGCCAAGGCATCACGGCGCCCCCTAGTTAGACTCTGCACAGCGGCCTGGGCTGGGCTGTCTCTCAGCCTGTGATAACATTCAACAATCCAGAACGTCTGTGATGTGGTTTCCCAAGGTTATTCACATCACAGCAATGATGTGGGGGGATATATACTTTTCTGCAAATTACCAGATGATACTTCGTTAGCATGAAGCAACCTTGAGCTCCTGCCGATCGGAGGGAGCCCTCAGTGCCTCCACACAGTTGCATCTGCATGGCAGAAGGTCCACCAGGTCGTTGGGAGGACCAGTGAGAGGACCTTTGCATTCCTCTTTTAGTGAAAAACAAATAGAGCGAGTCTGGATGGCTACTATCATCGCCTATCCCAGTGCTGAAACTGACACGCGAGAAACACTCGCCTGACCCAGATGTGTAACAAAGAGCAGCTGTGTGATAGTCTTACTCGGTCCTTCCGTGCAGTCGGCTTTGATCCGGCTGCCAGCATGTGCTGCGGTTACTCGTTTGCTGAGATGCTTGGCCGTGTCCTCCTTAGGTCTGTATCAGCAGCCCCTAACTGGGGCTTCTGCTAGAAATAAAGGAGTCCCTTACCGTGAAAAGATCTTTGTGGTAATAGCTCTGGCTCCCATATAATGCAATGGGCCATCTGCATGATATTAAGTCACAATTGGAAGATTTATAGAAGCCCCACAATGACACATTTTATGTTGTATTATATTAATGTTGTTTAAAATGTATGGAGCTGGTGACATAGGAGAAAAAAATATATATTGCGTGACCATGAGATAATTAAGTGGTGGCCACGTCTTTCTTAAAGCGTGGGAACGAGTTAAATGTCCGGGTTGTTGTACACTGGTCTAATGCACTTGTCGATAACGCCAATAGGAAGTTAGCATGTGTCTTCTCACAATTATGTTATCAATTAAAAAAATTATAATTTCTTTAAAAATTATACTTACTTTTATCCACTCTCGAAGTCCATGTGTTTCCAAGCTTTCGGAAATCTCGTGGCTATGTGTTATTAATTCGTGGCCACCACTTAATCATCTCGTGGCCACACGTTATTGTCTCATGGCCACCACGTAATTATCTCGTGGCCACGCCTTATTGTCTTGTGGCCACACGTTATTGTCTCATGGCCACCACGTAATTATCTCGTGGCCACGCCTTATTGTCTCGGTGCCACCATTTAATCATCTCATAGCCATGCATTAAAATTCATGGGCACGCAAAATGTTCAGGGGCTCTGTAAAAATGTACCTTGTTTTAAAAAAGTAAGTTCATAGTTTGAAAGTTTAGTTTAGATCTTAGAGAGATGCTCTGTTTAAGAATGTATAGTTGTTCAAATTTAACTAAGATCTAAACCTTTGGAGCATATTGCTGGGGTAGGGTAACAGTGGTTAGCATTTTAACCACAAAGCTGGAGCCACAAGGTTGTTGGCTTAAGTGCCTTGTTCTGCAGAGCAAATGTTCTGCAGAGGGACCTTGCTGGTGACAAGCGTCTTAGATTTTCTCTGTCTTAAGGTCTGCCGAAGGGAACTGCATCTGGCCATATGGGCGTGGCTGGCTGTCATAAAATGGGTGATAGAGGAAGAGGCGGAGTGCAGGTGGCATGCTGTAAACAGGAGGACATTGTGAGCTTTTATGCTTTATGATTAGGTTTAGTGTTACACAGTACAATCAGAAATAAAGGTCTTTCAAAACATAAAAATCTTTGTGAGATCAGAATTATCATAAAAGAATTATCATATGCTTTCAAATAATTTTATTTGAGTCGTAGTGCCATGGCAGCGTATGGCTGTTTGGCTTTGGGTTGTGTGCCTTATGTTGCGGTGTCTTGGATTTTCGTTTAGTACAAATGGGCTTGTGTGAAACGATGACTTGGTTGCAACAGCACCGTCACACACCTCCGGCAGTTTCAGCACCTGTGCTCCGTGACCCCGCATATGGCGCACGGTCACAGCACCCGCAGCGGCCCCCTCTCCCGCCCACGCCTCTCCCTCCAATGGGTCGTCTTCTCTGTGAAATAAGCCGCAGCTGTGAGGGGAAACATGGATCTGCTGGCTTGCGGCCGCCATCCCCGTAAAAAGGCGGCCCCAGCAGTGAAGCGTAAAGTCGCCGGGAGACAAACCGCGTGATGAGTTTGTTTACCTCAGACAGCTGCCCATCCGCTTTTCATTTGGTGATCGTCGGCACTGCAGCCTTGCCTCTCGTGCCGACCTTCTGTCCGCCCAAATGCCCAAATTTTAAAAGCAGGTTGGAGCACTTAAACTTAAATTTTTCTGGGAAACCGGATGATGAATACCTTAATTATATTTCCGGATTTGCTATATTCCACAATATGTTTTGTTGTTGTATTTAGACTGTCTACCGTGCCAGAATGTTCAGGCTCATGAAAGAATGAGCGTAAAGAGTTTCAATTTGGCTAAAGAATGGCAGAAAGTTGGGCTGTACTGTCTGAAATATCCCATATTTTATCCCGGGAGCAACTTTCTGAAATCGTGATAGAGGTGAGAAAGAAAGGTAGAGACAGTATGTGGTCTGATTACAGAGATTCTTATCTAATGATTTCCATCCACACCGACTGGACAATTTTCTATGAGAAGGTTTCACTTTTTCGCATGAAATTCTCTTGTCTTTTCTTTTTGTACTAACATAAAATTCACATTTGGTGTTGAGCATATTGTTTCATTCTTTCCTACGGGAGAAAATCTAGGAGCGACCCCCAGCCACCAACAATGGTTAAACGGAGACGAGTGTTTACGAGCTGTCTCGCTCCTAATCACACATTCCCACCAGGATTTCTCCCACACAGTCGTGAGACATCCCTTTAGGAAGCACCACAAGTCTGAGAACAGATTCAAGATGGACGCCAGCAACACAGAAGTGAAATGTATAAATATCGAGGGAATAAACAGAGCAGACACTTCCTGAGGAAGCTTCTTATGAAGTACATGAAGTACATCTCGCTCTGGTGTCATGGTGATGGTTCATTATGTGTCTTAGGCCCACCTGTGTCCTGGTTAACAGGTGTGCTGCAGAAGAATTGTGGGACGGAGCTGGGAGGAGGGGCAGTGCCAGTTTAGGCGAATTAATCAGTTGTTATCACCTTCATGCTCCCATTACAGCCCTACCCCGGTTAGACAGATAAAACGCACTACGTGCACAATGCCATTGGCATCATCAAACAGAGCATTCCGAGGAGAAGCTCACAGGCTGTCAACGTGGCCAAACGGCACAGACTGTCTCTTGGCGATTGTGAGGGGTTCGCTGCTGATCTCTACCTCACAATGTCCTTACATGCTGTACAGTATCAACCAGGTGAAATGCAGCATCTTTGAGCCTTGACAGCATTAGATCTGCATCAGTGATCTGCTCTAAAGTTCTGCTTGGGAGGTTGAAAGAGCGGGTTTAGAACAAGTATGGAGCAAATCTTTAGGGATGGTGGTTAATCGTTCGTGAGCTGAAGGCTATGAATTAGGGCGACATTGGGAAAATACTGCCATATGCAACATGAATGATGGGTAATGGAGTGGTGAATATGTGTTTAGAAGGAGGGAGGGGTGTGTGCTTTTGAACGATAGTTCTGTGCTGTTCCTGCAGGCTTGTTTGTCCAAACCTGTGAGAAAATCTGTCACTCTGTCCGGTTGGTTAGAGAGGAATCTGAAATTACCTTCGAGAGCTGGTGGCTGTCAGATAGCTGTACCTCCTCCCAAAGCCATGGAGCCTGGAATCTTCTAAACAGTCTGCTAAGCTCTCATTTCAGTTCAGGGGAGCGAAGACCCCAGCAGCAGAGCTCCTATCCTGGCAGGAGTGCTGATCCTGTTCAGGGCTGTTGTTGACCGTTGAGCATCTCAGGTCAAGAAGACTAGTGCTGGGATTGGATAGACATCCTGTCATTCCAGTTTAAGGACTTGCCCAGATGTTGAGTCGAACGGAGCGTGTAAACAGCGCCAGATTAATGATTCATTTAAAGAGCAAATCTCCCGCTTTTAATGAGCTCTGCTAGGGCTACGGTCCATCCCAGATCCCGCTCGCCCTCTGAGTGAACTGCTGGAATCACATGCGGCAGTTTACTTGAAAAACCTGCATAGAGCGGTTAATTCTGGGTAGCCAACCTGTGTAATTACATGTTAATCATGTCCCCTGCTCACCATATTGGGAGAATTATTTGCGAAAACTTCTTTGATCCGCATGTGTTCCAAACTTTTGTTTGACTGATTGGAGTTTTTTTTTCCTGCTGCTTTCCAAAAAAGCAGCCGGCGGTTGTTTTCCATACTAAAAAAGGATGTGTCCGCACGGTTTTCCAGATGAAGGGCATTCCATGCTTTCATCTGTGGGACGCTGCAAGCGGGTCAGCAGCGGCAGTCTTCCGGGTGCCCCCTTTGGGGTCAGTCTGTGGGGATGTCTGAAGCCCTTGGCAGTTTCTCGGTTGGCCAGTATGCCTAGCTGTGCACCACAGGGAACCAAGTAAGGCGCTTGGCTGGTGTTCCATCTGAAGATGGGAAAGGAACCAAGGACTCATGGGAAAAATACTCTCTGTCTGTATGGGTGTGTTGCTGCTACATGGTTGTGCCTCAAACTGTATCTACTGTGGAGTTAGATGATAGGGGATGTTGGCTGGCCTTGAACTTGAGGAAAGGAACCTTCTTATGTGTCTGAGGTCCTGGAGGCCTGACGGAAGGTCTTATTCTCTGCTATCTAGTCTGTGTGTGGCTCATTTCTCTGTCTTTGCTGTCTCTCTGCCTTTGGTGCCCGATGTTGAAGAAATGTGCTTTTACTCTATATTTCTGCCCATCTTCAATAACTGCTATTCCAGCAGAGGCTTGTGGTGAGTCTGGAAGCACTGGGCAGGGGACACCCTGGAAGGGATGCCAGCCCATGGCAGGGCACACAGTCACACACGCACACGCCCTCAGATTATGGGCGATTCAGAGATGCCAGCTGCTATTGCAACTCTGTGGTTTGGACTGAAGGAGGAAAACAGGGTAGCTGGAAGAAACTTGTCTGACACACGGAGAAGACGCAAATTGTATCTTTCTTTTAATTGTACGGAAAAACTGAAATTGGCATAAGGGCGACTGTTGCATAGCAGCAGCGATACACTACTTCAGACTGTATGTGCAGTCGGGGTCCTGCAGAGTGTACCGGCCAGTGTTTGGGAGCAGCTGATCCTGGCTGCATTAACAAGCCCCCGCAAATGTTAAACACAAGCCGCCTCCCACCCACACTGTACATATACGCAGGAGTGCGGAGCGGTTTTTCAAGCCAATGCGCCTTGTTTGGGAAGATGGCCCACAGAACTACATTCAGACCCTGAAATCAGGTGCGTTTTCAAAGCATTAACATTAATACATACAGCAGTAATTCAATTAAAACCATATGTTAAATATATAGTCAGTTTGCCAGTTCTTATGATCATTTTTGCTGCAGAGAATAAACATTTTCCTCCTTTATGAAGGTCCAGAAAACGCCCCCCTTTCTGGTTGAAAGGAAACACTGGCATATTTCATAAGTACTGAGGTTGTGGCATAGAGTCTTTGCACAGGATGGAGGGTTGCCTCAGTCCAGGTTGTGTTTTGGCAATCACCCCTGAAACGTAGGGGGCGCTGTGGCCAAGGCCGAGAGAGACAAAGTGGGGCAAGAGGCAGCATGTGGGTGCAGTTTGGTCCAGGGAAGAGGCCGGATGCCAGGTCTCCCCTAGCCAGCTGGGTCCTTATCAGAACCGGGCCGCTCACTCTACCACTCTCCCTCCCCCGTGACTCCCATCTCGACAAGCAGCCGATAAAAGCCGGCTCTCACGGGTCGGCGCAGGTCACTGTTAGAAAACGCGGGCGGCGCTTCTGACCTTCTATCCCGAACAATTATGGCGCTGATTCATTCTGCAGTAGATTAAAAAAAGAGGGTCCATTTTCATAACCGCTGCCCTTCATCTCTGAGGGGATGCACTCCCGGTGCTCGTAACGCCCCCCCCCCATGCGCACCCCTGGCCCAGATGCTCGGACAGCAGGTGCTTCTCCTCTCCGCCTCCCCACCAGACCCTTCGCTGTCTTAACGTGTTAAGGGTCATGGAGCGTCATGCACCACCTGGAGGAATGACATACCACAGCCCCCTGCCCACCTCGCCTCAACCCCCCCTCCCGGTAGGGGGCCTCTGCAAGGCACTGCCATCTGTGCCCCTCCGACAGGCCAGTGTCATCTTCATCATTGCCCTTTTTTTGATGCATCTTTCAAGGTGTCAGCATCTGTCCTCTCGCTAAGCCCTTCCTTTCTCAGCGGACCGTGCCGGCATCCCGTCTCCAGCCTCTCATTCAGCCGCGGCCGAAATCCATTTGCATTAAAACGGATGGGTCTGGTCTGGGCGTCTTTTTCCAGCTGAGTTGTGCGGGGAGGGGGACCCCTGGCAGAGTAGCATCAATCAGCTGTAAGGTTAGTGGGGGGCACGCTCATGCCGGAGCACCACATCCTCGGGCCTGTTACTTCTTCTCTTTTCTCTCAGGGAATTTGATGACTTGCTTTCTGCCTCCTTCCTTCATGGCTACTGATACTGAGCCCAACCACCCCCCACCCCGCGTCTTGCCGCCGACAGTTTGAGTTTAGGCGTAAGTGCTATCAGCGAGCAACACGTTACAGCACACGGTGTGACATGCTGTGGCATTTATATTTGGAAGTGCGTTGCTATGTTACCGGCCGTTACCACGAAGCCGTTTGGAGCGTTCCTTAGCTTGTAATCTCAAGCCGGTAGCACTCTCTGTGCTCTGGCGCCTCACGTCTGATCTTAATGCAACTTTCTCGAATGTTTATAAAGTTGGTTTGGGCCTTGCAAAGAGCTCAGTTGGTTTACAGTCGGCTGGTGTGCCACCCACGGTTCAGATTTGCCAGCTGTGACTGGGGGCCCTGGCACGAAGGATGGGCTGCGTTCATTCTGCAGAAAGAGGGAGGGAATAATGGTCGGGATTCCTGCTCCAGGTGCTTACAGAGCGCGACTTTGTGTCTGTCAAGTGCCCATGATTACTGATCACCAGCGGTGAGGGTGGTTTTCACCCCAGCCGCCGTCACTAAGATCTCTCCGACAGCGTTTATTCACTGTGTAATAGGAGAGGATGGAGTGGGTGGTGAATGTGAATTGGACGGGGTGAACTCCATCTCCTGAGGTTTAAATGAGCCACCTGTTCAAGATGCTTACAAAGCTGCTATTCCCAAGCTGTCCCTGCTCAGCTGCCTCCGATTCTGGAAGCTAAATCTACTGTCTTTCATTTGTGGATTTCTCCCCTAAATAATTTTGAAATAGGTACTGTGCCCTTAGTGTCTGCTGCTTCTAAATATGATATCGTAATGATGATGGTTTTTTGAGTGAGCATAATGTATGAGTAGAAATTTAAACTTTGATAGGATTACGATTGATTCATTGTATTCGTTGACCTGATTGTTGTGACCTAAATATCTTGTGAGTATTTGTTTTTGTATTTAATCTTCAGTCCTAGACGTTTGACCTAAATACTGTTGTATGTAAAGTACACTCTTCCATTCAGAGTTGCAGGGAATTTTACAGAACTGCAGTGTTTTGCAGAAATGTATGGCTGTGACAGTTGCTGATGCTATCATGTTGGGCTAGGTATTTTTCTATTTATACTGTATTGTGCATAACATTTTTTTCCCACTTAGAAGGTAGAAATGGGCAGCCATCTTCTTACCCACCACAAGGGGCAGGATCACCTTTTTGCTGTGTGTCCTTGCAGGTTGAGGTGTCTGGTGAAGCAGTTGGAGAGGGGTGAGGTCAACGTGGTGGACCTGAAGAAGAACATTGAGTATGCAGCCTCTGTTTTGGAAGCAGTGTACATCGATGAGACCAGGTGAGTCGGCGTGAATCTGTGCTTAACTAGATAGCTTTTGTCCAGAAAGGTGAGTTAGCATGATTGTACTTAACTGGACGTACAACGATGAGACCAGGTGAGTCAGCATGACTCTGTACTCAGCTGGATGTACATGGATGAGACTAGGTGAGTCAGTGTAACTCTGTCCTTAACTGGATGTACATCTATGAAGTCAAGTGAGTCATTGTACATAAGAACATAAGGAATTTACAAACGAGAGTAGGCCATTCGGCCCATCAAGCTCGTTTGGGGAGAACTTTAATAGCTCAGAGTTAAAATCTTATCTGGCTCTGATTTAAAGGAACCCAGGATTTTAGCTTGTGCTACACTAGTAGGAAGACTATTCCATACTCTAACTATACGCTGTGTAGAGAAGTGCTTCCTCAAATTCGTTTTAAAGTGTTCTCACGCTAATTTCCACTTATGGCCACGAGTTCTAGTATTTAAACTAATATTGAAATAGCCATTTGGCTGAACAGCATCCAGACCTGTTAGAATCTTATATACCTGGATCATGTCCCCCTTAGTCTCCTTTGCTCGAGGCTAAACTGATTCAGCTTAGCTAACCACTCCTCATAAGACAACTGTAACTGTACTTAACTAGATTATCATCTAGGGCTGTCACTATTGATTATATCAATAATTGAGTAATCTACCGATTTAATCCGACGATTCAGTAATCGTTTATAATTTATAATATAATCAATATACAATGCAATCAATGTACATTCAGTCATCCATAAGCAAAATGCAGACACTCTAATTAACTTACGTTGCATGTTTTTGGACAGTGGAAGGAAACAAGAGGATCTACCGACAAAGCACGCACACACGTGGGGAACATGCAAACACTACGGACACAATGCAGCGATGTTCGGCGGCGGCGGGGCTACCTGCTCTGCCACTGTGCCGCCTTGATCGGTTTTCGCAATGTGCGATGTTAATATCGGGATGATATTTTATGCACATGCAATTGTTATGTCGCAAGGATCGCAATACTCTGCTGCTTTCAAACCGTCAATAAGTAGCACTAAAACATTTTACTCAGTCACAGGAAAGCAAACTTTGTAAGCTTTGGAATTTGAATGATATTCTTTTCAACATTATCTAGTAAGCCTATACGTTAAAATGTCTAACGTTTACTGCCGCTGCTTTTGCATGAGCTCTGCATGAGCTCTTACAGTTCTTGCTGTTGGACTCACTCAGATGTTGTGGCGCTTTTGTGAGAAATTAAACAAAAATTAGTGAATAGGGGGGAAAGCGAAAAAGAACTGGTCACGAAATGACTTTTGTCTTCCGTCGTTTGGAAATATTTTATATTCCACAGAGAATCAAGTAATTTGTCGGCTCTGCTTCATGCCTGCTAGCAAACGCAAGACACCATGCACAAACTTATTTGCCAGACTCTGTCGTTAGATAATATGTTCTGTTGGGCTATATAGTTAATTTTCAACTCCTGAATAATCGCAAAAACTTTAAAATATTGCAGTGTGAACTTTTCCCATTGTCGGTCAGCCCTAACATACAATGCGTTCACAAAAATAAATAATATTATATGGTTATTATGTACTGTATTATGTAAGATGATGGCTATGCAACAGGGCTAGCCTTCATTTTAGCAGCAATTATTTTGATATACAGGAAGTGACATGTTTATTTAAGAACATAAGAAATTTACAAATGAGAGGATCAAGGCCATTCGGCCCATCAAGCTCGTTTGGGGAGAACTTAACTATAATAACTCAGAGTTGTTAAAATCTTATGTAGCTCTGATTTAAAGGAACCCAGGGTTTTAGCTTGCGCTGCACTAGCAGGAAGACTATTCCATACTCTAACTACACGCTATGTATCAAGTGCTTCCTCAAATTCGTTTTAAAATGTTCTCCCGCGTGTATAAAGTAAATTAAGCAAAATAATTTACGTCATTGTAATGACAAAGACAGGCCATGCTACTCCAGGAAGCTAGATGGCGCATCTCTATGGCTAACCTCGCATTACTGGGTGAGTCCCTCAAACCTGATGGTTTTCTTTTAACATGTATTTGCATTGCAGTCCTGCTGTGGTGATATTTTTAGTTTTGCTTTGCGATACTGACAGATGACTGCATTTTCATTCACTTTTAATTTGAAGTGCTTCCACACAAATGATGCTTATGCACTTTATTCGGACTCTGTCATACTGCCGAAAGAAAATGTGAATTGATGTTTTTTAATAATGGAGTAATTGAGTTTAATCGAGTAATCGCGACAGCTCTATAATCATCTATGAGATCAGAATGACTCTGTACTTAACTGGATGTACATTAGTGAGACCAGGTCAGCCAGTGTAACTGTACTTAACTGGATGTACATCAATGAGACATTACATGGTACTCATCTGGATTCTCAGCATACACTGGTTAAGCCAGATGAGGTTGGCATGACTCAGTACTTATGTGGGTGCTCAAAAGAAGAGAACAAAAACCCAAAGGTTTGACAGTTACATAAGCGTGAAGCATTACGACTAATGTACAGTATTTTTACACATGCATGTCTTTACAGTGATGTGGCTTGAAGGCCTGCTTGGCTTCTGGAGCCATTACACACATTTCCTTTATTATTCTTTTCCCAAATTATTTCATCATTTCATTCCAGGATGTCTGTGCACTTTGCCTCACAGAACACACAAACTTGCAGCCCTTCTTTGCACGACTGCACCATAGGTACAGCGGTGGCAGGCAGAGAGTAGATACCGGCGTTAAGTTTTACACTTCAGTGCCCAGTTGACATGATCAGTGAGGAAAATCCCAACAAGTGGCTGCTGCAGTCTGTTTCTCAGATAAGCTTGCACTTTCTTCCTGCTGTACTTGTCCAGAATTGATTGAGAAAAAAGCTAGAATTTAGACATTTTTACAGTCTTCTTTTTATTTAATGGTTTTTGATGTGATTTAATTGATTTAATGATTTGCATGTGCCACTATGTACTTATTTTCTCACCTTGCAAATTAATTGCATTTAATTCAGCAAAGATAACGATAATGCTATTTTGTAAATGGAAAAGGAAAGGCCATTTAGATGGTGCTAGCTGCGAGACAGAACAGCGATGATTTAGCACCGCGGATAATTACTCGAGCAGCGACTCCTGGGGACTGTTTCTCAGCAGCCTGATGGAAGGCGTTTTAATGACGCTGATGTTTGCCAGCGCCCCCGATGCCTGAGGACACGGCACTGGCGGTCTCCTTTAGCACTGTGCTCCTCTGAGGCCATACCAGCACGGTCTACCTCACAGTTACACCACTAGCCTGTGCTGGGCTGGAAGTGACACTGTCAGCCCTGATTTGGGCGTGCCACATGCATCTACTTACCTCTGCAGCTGGAAAATAACTTGGGTTTACATTTTCTTTTCAAACACATGCGAACTTCTCAGCAGGACATCCCGTCGGCTTGTGGAAGTTTTCCAGTATCCGCTGCTTGTTTCAGAACATCAGTATGTGCACAGAAAGGTTTTATATTTAGTGTTAATATATGTGTTTATTTGTAGCAGTAGCGGAAGTTGAAATTGTGTGCTGAAATGTTCTAGGATTCATTTTGTTTACAAGTATTAAATGGCTGGTGTTTGTCCAGCTCATAAAATTTGCAGAAGCGATTTTCTCTAACCTGAGGCATGTAAATATTTCTCATTACTGAATGCAGTGTAGCAGCATCAGGGTTTTATGAAGGTGTTGTCTTGCCTTATACTTGCTTCAGCACATGGGGACCAGGCCTTTAATTGGGATCTAATCTGAGCCATAAACCCATGATTGGAAGAGAGTATTCTAAAGGGTGCCACTGGATTGTGTATCAGAGTATGGAGGTACACCACCCATTTCCATGGGTGCAGTGACATCCAGAGAGAGTGTGAGCATTTAACAGTACATTTGATATCCTGCAGGAGGCTCCTGGACTCAGAGGATGAGCTCAGTGACATCCAGGCCGACTCGGTGCCCCTGGAGGTACGCGATTGGCTGGCCTCCACCTTCACCAGAAAGATGGGCGTTGTCCGTCGGAGACCCGAGGAAAAGCCCCGATTCCGCAGCATCGTCCACGCCGTGCAAGCAGGAATCTTTGTGGAGAGGTACTGTCATCCGTCATCAAGGCATTTCATTGGATGAAGCAATGCACGGAAATGTTGTCATAATTCACCAGAGGACAATCCTTTAATTTGCACTATTGAAAATATTTATCGATTACATTTCCAGATATTTTTATGTTTCTGAAGATACATTATCTTGAATGTATTCAATAAATAATCAATAATCTATAAATAGTACCCTGGGACATACACCTTTTTGCAAACATGAGGTTGACTGTGCTGCTTGAAGTCATGCTATTGTATTCCTTAAAATCCTTTCCTTTCATTTAGTACTTATTAAGACAAAGGGAGCCAATAACCTGTTGTCATAGCAACTGCAGCAGCCAGGCATTGTCACCTGTTGCCTATAAAGATTGGAATCTGAATATATTTTGAATCAGAACAACACAAAATCCATGCAAGAATGCACACATTTCTGATTTTACAGTTGGCTACTTCATCTTATGATAGATAGTCACATCACAGTAATTATAATTGACATTTATTTTCCATAAAGGGCTCTGATTAAAGAATACAGTCATTTTAAGGTAATTTGTTCCCTAAAGCTATGGAAGGCAGTGGATTTTGATATATGATTTTGCTCAACAATATAAATAATTTAATTGAAGATTTCTGAAGCTGTCAGAAATCCAGTTTTTAAAATTTGTTATACTAAATAAGAAATAAAAATGTATATTACAGTTGCTCCTCGACTTACGATGGGATTGCGTTCCGATGAACGAATATGATATGATATGACACACTGGGGCATTTAGTAGAATAAAACATGATACATTGTTAAACACTGTATCAGATGTTTATGCTCACGATGGCTACAGAGATGGGAAATGTCACTGAGTGGATGCTGCCGTCACCTGGCATCAGTAGAAAATATGGTATGGCATATCACTAGCCCGGGAACGGATTTCAAAATTAAAATTTTAATGGCTACTGACTGTGCATCACTGACGCACCATCATAAAGTCGAAATATCATAAGTGGAAACGTTGTCATTGTCAACCCATCTGTAAATGGAAACGCAGAATTTCACTAAGCTGGGCGGGCGGGAGCCCACACGTACTCTGCTGATGGACATGAACTCTCCTTGACAGATACTGGAAAGTGGTGGAAGGACTTGGCTGCATATGTAGTGTGTCACACCTTGCTGTGATGACGTTCTTAAAACCCATGATACAGTCATTGCCATTCCTGGTTGAGTGCCTAAAGCAGCTCCCCCCTCCCTTATTCTGAACGCTTCTCTGCTTTGGAGCCATTCAAAAGCAAACTTTACCCTGCATAGCTGTACCAGTCCTCTGGGTGTTTTTGGGAGGGTAAGCAAAGGCCCCTCCCTTTGTCAGTTTGCCTAAAGGATCTGATTGCGAACCTGGATGCTTGTGTAGACTCCCAGTCCTCCTGAGGAATCCCAGTCCCTCTGCAATCCTCCCAGTCTCAACCGCAAATAGCAAAGCTAATATCGGCTGTCCTGTTTAATGTTTTCTTCATGTTTATTTTCTTAATCTCTAATTTCTAATGTGCACAGATCTTAACTGCACACTGAAGATGGTTGCAAACTGTATGTATATTTTATGGTAATATGATACTCATGTACTGTAGTACATGCCTAAAAAATGTTTATTATTATAACACCATAATATGATCCCTCAGTTTGTATGATGTAATTTGTCACAAAATTTCAAACCAAGTGGTTTGTGTCTCCAGGATGTACAGAAGGACGTCTAACATGGCTGGCTTAACATATCCTCCTGCGGTGATTGCTGCTTTGAAGGTATTGTCATGGTTCAAGTCCTTCAAAAAAAGTCAAATATAGGGTACCCGTAATCAGCGCTTGGTCATCAATAGCATTCATATTAAAGATCTGAAGCCGTGACATTAACGGACAATCAGAATCAGTTCTGGTTCTCCGTGCTGCACTGATGTCTTGCTGAACGGAGATGGAATGTTTCACCTGCAGGATGTAGACAAGTGGTCCTTTGATGTCTTCACCCTCCATGAAGCCAGCAGCGAGCATGCTTTGAAGTTCCTGGTCTACGACCTCCTCACCAGATATGACCTGATCAACCGCTTCAGGGTCAGCCTCCTTACAGCGAGTTCCGATCACAAGGAGGCGCTCTATATTAAGTAGTGCATTCCCTGTTTTCTTTACTGTAACCGTAAAAAATATGATTGTTTACAGATGCTGTCGAGAGTTGATGGCTGTTCAGTTTGCAGAGCTGTAGTCCACCACTGTTATGATGTATTTTACAAGTGCATCATGTTGAGCACTATAGTTTAGAGAGCTGTGCCTAGGTCCACCTTTCAGAGTGAATTCCACAGACATTCGTCCCTGTCCCCCCGTTTCACTGTAACTGCCTCTCTTACTCCCCCTGCTGGCCATGCTGACAATAACTTGGACAGACTAATAGTGCTGCAGGTGCTCATGGGTTTAACAGTCCTTTGTCTCTGTGCTGTCTATGCAGATACCCGTTTCTGCCCTCGTCTCCTTTGTGGAGGCTCTGGAGGTGGGCTACAGCAAACACAGGAACCCTTACCACAACCTGACTCACGCCGCTGACGTCACCCAAACAGCGCACTACCTGATGCTCCACACCGGCCTCATGGTGAGTCCACCAGGGCCAGGCTTTGCTACCTGCTTTTCTTTTTTAGAAATCCTGTATAAAAACATATAGATTCAGCTTATCTTACTTAATTACAATAAAAAAGAGCGGTGACAGTGAACATTAAGGTGTCATCTGCAAGGAAATAGTAGTAATCATCTATAAAGGTTGTACCCTTCTAAAATGTCCATAAGTGGGTACAAATGAAAAATGGCGTGAAAATACGTTTTATAAATCAACTGAACCCAAGTGTCACACACACAGTGAACTTCCTGCCTTTTCCTGTCATTTTCAGCACTGGCTCACCGAACTGGAAATATTAGCCATGGTTTTTGCAGCTGCTATCCATGACTTTGAACACACTGGGACCACCAATAACTTTCACATCCAGACCAGGTGAGCCTCTTGCCGTTTGACGTTAGCGTTCGCGTGTAAGCCTTGCACATGGCTCTTCTAGCTTGTTCTAGGCACGTTAACCGCAGGCACTGAAGCGGCTTCGACACGGCAGTAATTTACACGTTCTCTAATCTCGCCGACCTCCCAGCCCGTGTTGTCATCAGGGATGACTGGGCTCTCTTTTTTCGCTCAGTTATTGTATGACGGTTATTTACTGTAGGCAAGGCGAGGCCCAACACGCAGACCTGTCCAATTAATCTATATCTGTTTCGGAGACAATAGCGCACAGCGATTGTCTTTCAAACACTGCCTGTGTAGTTTTGAGTTTGGGTGCAGGAGCATAATGTTAGAAAATTCAGCAGGGAAGTCAAAAGGATTGGCAGTTGCTGTGGGGAATACAAATAGCCAAATTAACACACTCATTATTCCTCAGGCTGCGCTTCAGGATTAAACTGTACCACAGACACTTCAGCATCATCGCCCGGCATTATTTGAGAAGGAAAATGACAGCTTTGCGTCCTGGTTTTTCGTCTCTCTCCTCTGCTGGTCTTTTTTTTCATCCCAACACCTTTTCCATCTGTTAAAAGCAAATAGAAGAGCTTCCATTTGATAATTCAGTTATAAACGGGCGGATGGTGCTTTAAGCTCCAGGAAGAACCTGCTTGTTGGACCCTTAGGTTGGTAATTAACATGGGTTGTTTCAGTAATAACACCCCACTGCATATAATTAATAATAATCATAATAATAATCATAATTAATAGGTAAACTGGGGCAGTTGTGGCTGCTCTGATGGATCTATATAAAGCCCTTTGAAGACATACAAAGGCTGGGAGCAGATCTCACAAGCGTCTCAAAGGCACATCAGAAAAATCAATCAGTGCCACTTACAGCCTCTGGATACCGATCCGTGGATGTCACCGTTTGCCGGTTCAGAGCTGTAACCGAGGTTCGGCTTGTTGCTCGCAGATCCGAGGTGGCCATTCTCTACAACGACCGCTCCGTCCTGGAGAACCACCACGTCAGCGCCGCCTACCGCCTCATGCAGGAGGATGAGATGAACATCTTGGTGAACCTGAGCAAAGATGACTGGAGGTAAGCATGGACTTCAGCAGGCTTCCTCAGGGCCCTGTTAGTCTACGGCAGTGGTGGCAGAAGGGTGACAACCCTACAGCAGCGATATCGCAGGTGACCCCCGGAAATACTGGGCTTTATATCAAACGTACATCTGTGAATTGCAGTTAGGGATACCTCTGTATGTGTCCCTCAGGGAACTGCGGACCCTGGTCATCGAGATGGTCATGAGTACGGACATGTCCTGCCACTTCCAGCAAATCAAGACCATGAGGAGTGCCCTACAGCAGCCCGAGGGGTGAGTGGGTGTCCTGTGACCCCCCCCCCCCCCATATGGCTGTGCCCACCCGCTGGCACGGGTGGTGGTGACACTGCGTTTGCGTGTGTGTGCGTGTGCTGGCTGATGTGCTGTTGTCTGTGGTTGACAGAGTAGACAAGGCTAAAGCGCTATCTCTGATGCTGCATGCAGCCGACATCAGCCACCCTGCCAAGGCCTGGGAGCTGCACTATCGCTGGACCCAAGCCCTGATGGAGGAGTTCTTCAGACAGGTACGTGCCCTCTTGTGGCCTGCCGGACCACGGGAATGTCACTTTAAACAGGAAGACATGCTGCTAAACTGTTAGAAACTGTGGACTGACTAACCACTTGTAGAGAGTGGTAAAAGACAGCAGGTCATGCTCTTCTAGTAGAGCATTGCACTAACAATGTAAAGGTTATGGGTTCAAATTCCAGGGAACGGACACAAAAAGTAACTCTTCTCTCTACTGTATGTCGCTTTGGATAAAAGCATCAGATAAGTAAATGTCACGCAAGGGTCATGACAAAAGCTAGTCATGAGATCAGGTAGCTAGCAATAGTCCATTTATGTTACAGAACGTTTTTTTTCTGGTCTACCTTTCTGGAAAGTACTTTCATTTCAATTTAAACATAAATTTGCATAAATATGTAAAGTATTAAATTATGAGCGCGAGTCACTTTGGATTCAAGCATCTATGATGCAGCCAAAATCAGGTGTTTTTTTTCGCTTCTTTGAATCTTAATAGGTTGAATCACCAGACACTTCATGGTATCTCCCTGATCCTGTTTGTTGGTCTGCTTGCAGGGTGACAAGGAGGCAGAACTGGGCTTGCCCTTCTCCCCTCTGTGTGATCGCAAGGCCACCATGATCGCACAGTCACAGATAGGTGAAGCTCTTTATTAACCATTGTCTCTGTTTCCATGGTGCCAAATTAGGATTTGGATCTTAGAGAGATGGAAAAACACCAGAGTGCCCTCTTGTGGTATATTAAAACCAGTGAGCGTTTTAATCCGGAAGACCTTCAGATAATAATGTCTTTAGGATTCTGTCTTGGTGACTGTGTTTATGTAATATTTGTTTTGTGTTTGTCATCATTTGTGATTGCCTTTCTTTTAGGGTTCATTGACTTCATCGTTGAACCAACCTTCTCTGTCCTGATCGACTCAACTGAGAAAATTATTACTCCTCTTATAGAGGAAGCTTTAAGAACAGCGGACTCTGGAGACCAGAGGTCCAGGTTTGTTGCACCGAGGGTTTGCTGGGAAGGCTTCTGGAGTCCAAACACATGTATGGAATGGCTAGTCTACTCACTTCACGTCAACCTGAAATTACACGTATAATGATCACAGGTAACCAGGACTGTTATTAACACAGAAACAAGTTGCTGTGTCACCAGAGGCAGGTACACGCCTGGAGTTCCCAGCATTCTCTGGGGTTCACGCATCCTCTTCCCGGTTACAGCCTGAGCGGCGGGAGCATGGGCACAGTGGTGGAGTCAGTGCAGAGGCACAGCGACCGGGGCTCATCTGCCGATCAAGGGGCTTCCATAGACTACTCCCTGGCTGGCATCAACCTGAAGCATGTGCGACACACGCTGGCCAGTGTCATCCAGCAAAACAAGGAGTGCTGGAAGGAGCTGGCTGTGCAAGGTGCCAGTATAGCAGTCCAAGTCCAGAATGTGCCTGGATATACGGTTTATTGGCTTCTTGTAAACATTACACTGTTCAGCATTAAGAAATCCCAGACTGATGCCTGTGTTATGCTGCCTTGTGAGCAGAGCTGGCCAATAAGGAGAAGGAGATGTCCTCTGGCAGAAAACGCCCAGCGGGGGACGAGAAGGTCGAGGCTTCTGACGGGACAGACGCAGCGTCGTCACAGAACCGCCCGCAGGTGGACGGCGAGGCGGAGTCTAGCGCAAACGAACTGAGCAATGCAAACTCCCAGAGCTCGCTGGAGCAGGAGCCCCCTTCACCACCAGCAGAGGGCGATCTTGGGTCACCGGAAGCCGGCTCGGACGCGCAGGCGCCCGACTCCGAGCAGCCGCCGTGGAACGGCGACGGAGGTTTGTGACAAGTGTGCGTGTGGAGGAGCGTTTGCTCAGCACTGTACCACGGCCTGAGTGAGCATCGAGGTTAAACCTGGTTGTCATGGTGACCGACAGGTGATATCTCTCCGCAGGGGAGAATCCAGAGCCGTGCCAGGAGAACCCGGATGCCCCCTGATGCCCACCGCCACATCTTTGCTTCCCAGATATTATTTTTTCTGTTTTTGTACATTGGTTTTATTTTCAGTCTTTAATGTATTGTTATTTATTAAAGACGGGGTCCCTGCTCCCCCTCGCCACACTATATCTTGTTGCCTTTCTCCACACATGCCAGGAAAACTCCAGATCACAGCGCAGCTCTGCAGAAGTGCAACCGGATTCTGCAGTCAGATGACTTTTCTTTTCAGTTCTCCAGTCGTTTTTAGAGAACCACGGAAGGAAAGCAGGGGACTTAAAGCATCCTAATGTCCAGAAGCCCCTTTCTGTTCTTCTTTTATAGGTTTATATAAAGATATTCTGTTTATATTTATATTCAATTGAAGATGAGCTTACCTGCCTTTTAACTTGGAGCCCTACCTGTGGATTAGGCTAAATGTTTCAAAGTTGCATAGGTTTCATCAGTTATCTGTATAACTGGAGATAAATTCATTGAGCTTTGTGTGTGGAAATGTGCGACAGTTGTGCTGTCAGAATAATGTTAGTACTTTAGTGCTCATGACAGCATTAACATACCGGGCTTATGTGTGATACAGGCTGTGTAATATCACATTGTTAGTCACAAAGGCTTCATGTTAATCAAATGCCGGCGTGTCCTTAGCACAAGCAGGTAGCTGTTACGCTTGCACCAGAGAGCCCTTTGCCATTTAGCGTGGGCAAGACACAAGATGACATTAGCAACACTAGCCCTCCGAAAGGCCTGGAGAAGATGACATATTAAGTCTGCGGCCTCACAAGCAGACAGCAAGCCCACCATGGCCCTGTAAGCAGCCTGTGCATAGCCCTCCCGTGGTTCATGATAAACTGAGCGTGGCTTCCAAGCAGCCACCATTTGTCAGAGGACCAAACACGGAGAAACACAGTGACACTCAAACTTCCAGCCACCAGTGACTAAACCAAGACAGTGTGTTAGCGAAACGCTTCTAAGTATGACTTTGTCATGAATATTTCTGTCTGTTAAGCTGTATTTGCCAAAGCTATAGGGAGATGACAGATTTGCTGAGTCTTTTTGTTTACACACCAGGGAAATCAGTGGCAATCTGGCACTCCTTCTCCCACAGATCCTCCTGGTCCTTCCCACAGTGTTCCACCTGTTGCGGGGGGGCGTAGTTGTTCTGTCATGCCCTCATTAGTGTTGGGCGAGAAGATACTCTCGACCTCCTTTGTTTCTGCTGAGACTTTGTTCCCGAAAGGTTTAAAAGTCTTCATTCGTGAAGAGGGCCTGGGTGTAAGGCACACAGTCCAGCAGGGCACCCCCCCCCCTCGCCGTCCACTGGCACTCTGATGCCTGGAGCAGAGTGTAGGCCTGGTGGTGAGCGTGCTCTCAAACTCTCTCTCTCCCTCCCTCGCTCTCTCTGCACACCCGCTAATGCTTGCTTTCTCCCCTGTGCGCTCACAGCCTGTCCCCTGAGCTGACTCACTGACCTCCACAGCAGGCAGGGTCAGATGCTGAAGTGATGATGTGAAGACAGGGTCCAATGGCACACAATTTCATTTCTGACGCTCTGGTAGTATCCAATAACTTAGATATAGTACTATCTACTTCCAATAAACATTGTTGCCCTTTTGGTATATATGGCCAGTAAGCAATACTGTCCACTTCCTATTGGCACATAGTACTATTAAAGAGTGCTATTCACTTCCCATTGATATCTAGTAAGAGTAAACATTACTGTCCACTTCCCATGGTTGTCCACTGCCTGTAAGCTGTACTACTCATTTCCCATTGGCATATAGTGCCATAAAAGAGTACTATCCACTTACCATTGGTATCTAGTAAGAATAAACATTACTGACCACTTCCTATGAATGTCCACTGCCTGTAAACAATACTATTCACTTTCTGTTAGTATCCAGTACCATTAAACAGTACTGATCACTTCCTTTTCGGGATCTATTGCCATTAAACAATACTTTTCCACTTCCTATTGGCATCTACTGCAGTGAAATGTTATCTATCCCCTCTTATTATCTATTATTATGAACCAGTGTTGTCTACTATCTAGGCATCTCTGATATGCCAATATCTACTAACATTAAAGGGAAACTTTGTTATATACCAGTCAGACACCATTAACCTCCACAGCGCATACCATTTTCTGTATATTAATCATGTATATAGAATTCATTGTCAGGATGTTATAAATAATCTGACAGCATCTCCTGCCCGGTAAGTGGAATATATTGAAATGTTCAATTCACTGAACTGGGACTTTTTTTTAAATGAATGTTTATTCACTCTGACACATTACACAGGTGGATTAAATGCTTTAACAAGGCCAAACTTAGACAAACCATTGGAAATGATACAAGTATTCTTTATCTAAAAAGATCATTATGAAAATCACCATGCCATCTCCCGTCAGAACAAACCATAGATAAAAATCTAACTTTATATAATAAATACCAACACGGTATATAGCGAGAAAACTATTGCTGAACTGTGGGTAAGAATGGAGGTGGCGATTGCGGCTTGTGGTGTGAGATGCATTTTGGTGGGTGAAGGACAGCTGTAGGCCAGAAGAAAGCTCCTCAGGGTGGTCTGGCTATCGAGAGATGGACGATGGACTGGACAGGGTTCCCTGCTGGAACTCTGATGCTGAAGAATCTCCTGTAAGACACCGTAAATACAATAATGAAGATGAACATCGTACACAATAAGATCATACAAACCAGAAAAAGAGAAGAGAACACAATGCAAAGCAATCCTATAAATAATCCTCAGGGACAGCCTCTCCAGTCTCCAGAATACTGCTTGAAATCAGCCATTCAGGAAGTAATATTTACATCATATTGATCCTTGCAATGGCGAGACAGGAAGGTCTGTGTTCAGAACAAATGTCAAAGATTAAAACACTGAAGAAGGTACTGCCCTCAAGATACCATGGAGACAAATTATTCGTGACATAAAGAGGTTTGGCTTGAGGACATCAGATCGCTGTTCCGTGCCGCTAACCCTGTGGCCACAACTCTCTCACAGGGGTGTCAGGTGACCAGGCTTGTTTTGTTGGCCACTTTTTCTCCTCTCTCGTGTTTAAACAGACACCTGGCAAGCACTTCCATTCCCGTATCCTGAAGGAATTCATTCTAGGTTTATGTTAACCTGTCAGATTTAAGAAATCTACAGTTCTGTTTGTTTTTTGGAGGATCAATTCAACCTGATTCCGTAATCTCAAACTACATATTTTTCTTCATCACTCTTTCCTTGAGCATACCACACAGGCATACAGCAGGGAATAAATTTCACATGAACAGCAATTTCAAGCTCATAATGAAAATTCATCGATGATCCATTCTTTATGGTGAAGAATAACAGCAGCACATGGAACTTACCCCCAGTGGAGCTGCTTTCCATGCTCTCCTCCGCACTATGAAGTGAACTTGTGTAGCCCTCATTCCCATTGTTCTGTGGGCTGTTGTGATTGGTCCATTGGCCAATATTGGGGCAATACTGCTCTGTGATTGGACTCGAGGGCGCCATGCCTACACTTGGTCCTGCCTCCATGTCTTCCTGCTTCTGAAGGTGCTGCTCCATGACCAGCTGCAGCTCTACATGTAGCCGAAAAGGGCAGACAAGTCATCACAAAGCAGGAGAGGCCCTCTCCAACATCCAATAAAATCCACAAGCTGAAGCACTCCATTTAATCATCTACCTTTTCTAAGGATTTAAGTACTTCCTTTACTTGAGTGTCTTATAAGAACATAAGAACGGGAGGAAAAAAAATGCAGCACACAAGAACAGGCCAGTAAGATAGTAGCTGAATATTTAAAATGTTTTGGTATCATTTTATTTAGTAGAGATCTGAATGAGTTTGACTGCCCCTCCTTCATGGCATTGACAGTTTGTAACTATAGGGACAAGCATGAGAGATATTCCATTCATGACCTGGCCTAATACTATAATGATATGGTTCCACCCCCTGATCTGTACATGTAAGTGAATGGGATTGTGGGTAATGACATGGGATGGAGTGGAGGCACTTTAGCTTAGCTAGTCTGGGGCCGGATGCTGAGTGCCCTTCCTAGTGGTCATTAAGACTGCTTGTCTGTATGTCTGGATGGAGGAATACATCTCCACCGCCCACCCCCCACACCCCTCCTTCCCACCAGTGAGGTAAGGGATGTGTAAATTTCATGTCAGTTCCACCCTCCATGAGTCAGCACTGAGTTTCTGAAACAACCCCTAAATGCTCCCCTAACGTTTCTGAGATGCTGCTGAAGCCTCTCCGCGCTGTGTGCAGGCGTCATGTTGGAGGCCTCTAAATGCCCTCGCAGGTCCCTTGCTAAGTCAGTAATTAATTCCTCCAATTATATTCCAGCTCCTCAGGTGTCAGCTGACTGAAAAACTGGCTGGCTTTGTAAAACCACAAAGCTGCAATCACACCTAATGGACATGGCAAAAAAATGTGCAAATTAGTCTCTTTTTTTTTCCCTGAGTGCCTGCATGCAATTCCCTCCAGCGTGTGAATGACTGTGTGTTTAAGCGTCTCCATTTATGTGTGGCTGTGCGAGTCTGTGGCGGTCGCCGTCTGCGTGTGTGCGTGCTCCGCAGAGTCCACTCTGAATGGATGAGCGATCCGTGTGTCACATGACTAATAGCCCCTCTCTCACACAGAGCTCCTTGCCACAGCACAGCTGCAAACACCAATCATGCAGCTCCCCAAAGCCCAGGCCTCTCTTTACCCTAATGGAGCCATTATACCTACAGCAGAAAAAAATGTCATCATCAGCGAGAGAACATCTCCCGCATTTACCTTCACACTACAATCACTCAAGCCCTGCATAGTATTGCTGCCCATGGTCAGAATATTGCAAACGTCGTTTCGTGCCAAAAATAAAAAAAACTTTGTCCCCCATAGAGTCACGTGACTTGATAAGGACCAATAGCATCCACAGCACACCTTGTGCACTTAATATATCTCACTTCCATGGCTGCCTGGATTACGCTCCACTAACTCGTCTCTGGTGTGGCGGGAGTCTCGTCCACCACGATCTGCTGGATTTGGGCTTGAAACCAAACCACACACACAACCTCGCTTTCTGTCCTCATCTCTTCTCATGGTCAGCCACCCACACACACGGTGGGTCCACAGTTTGCCAGCTTCTTTTCCCATCTATCCTAACGGTATTTATTTTGCGGCAATCATCAGGGTTAATTTGTCAAGCTCGTGCGGTTGTGTGGGGGGCGGGGCGTGGCTCGGCGGGGTAGGATGCTGTGCCTGTGATCAGCAGGCCACCCATTCAAATCCCAGGGTCAGCAGAGTTATTTCACCATCGGGCCCTCGAGCAACGCCCTTGGCCTGCAATTGCTCTAGGGTCTGTCTGACCCCTGCTTTCTCACAAACATACATAGCTCTGTATCAAAGCATCTGCCAAACAAATGAAATGTAAATTCTTATGTGACTTGGCGCTTAAAATTCATAAAGTGTCATTCACACAAACATTAGACTGTTTCTCACTATTATACTGGTTAAATGCAGATGCGACTCTCACTGTATGCGACTCGCACTGTTTCTCACTCCGTGTTTAGTTCATTCCTGTTTAAAATTAAATCACAGATTTTTATAAACACATTTTCTTTTGCATTTATCTTCTTTCATGGCTGAGTGGTGGCAAAGTAAACAGGGAAACAGAAGAGAGAACATGTGGAGGAGCTGGCTGAGGCGAGAGCGTGTAACAGTACCTCTCATGGTGGGCGGGGCGTAACCCCTCAGATCCACCTGCGGAGGGGCTGGCTCTGCATCCGGGGCCTGGAACGCAGAACACGGAAAGTGGCGACATTAAGGCGATCCGGTTACCGTGGCGCTATTTCAGGTTTAGGATCCATCCAGGCAATCGATGATAACCATATCAGTCCTGGCCCCCATACAAAACATCTCAAGGAAATGATAGGACGCGACCGGGACATTTAAGTGGTGTCTGGAAAAATGGAAAGTGAGCGATTGCCTTTCATAGGCCGGATCCGTGACATAAAAAGGTGCACTTTTCTCAGTTTAGGATGGTTCACTTCAAAGGAAAGACGCACAATTTCTTCTGCAAACCGGATTAGAGCCTGTGTCTCTCTAATGCATAGAGGTGTCCAAATCCCATCCGTCTCAGTGTAAAACCAATCATCCAGGTCAAGCGTGTGACCCACCTCTCCTGGATTGCTCGTCGTCCACTTGTCGTCAGCTTCTGGAAGAAAGCAGATGTGAGGTCTATAGGCAGATTTATGCGTTACTATTCCTCCCGTCTTCCCGCCAAAATGACCACTGTAAGCTTTCTGGGGATCAGAGGTTAGGCAGATATAATATTACAACAGCACAAGTCACAGCACACAGGAAAAAAAAGAAACATGACTGTCAAAATAAAATCCCTGTATACCCTATGGTCCAACAGCAGTCTCCATTTGGTATGTGTAGGCTCCATGTCACTGTTCCCCACCTTACCCCAGTTCATGGCTGACTCGCAAAGCTTAACCATTCCTCCTCATCAACACAGTATTATTTGCTATTGATCTCTCAGCAGGCAATTAATCATTTCCTCAAAAAAAAAACAAAACAGAGACACAAACGAGATGTCAAACAAAACTACTGAATGCTCCCCCCACCCCCTCCCCCAATCGATTACAGGCTCTCGGGGGAATTAAAGGTGGCAGCCCAAAGGCCCCCTAATCAGTCAGCTTTCCTTGACTGAAGCCAGCCTCCCGTCTGCAGAGAGATTGCAGGTGCACAGACGCTCCTGGATAATTTAACGCATAGTGAACCTTTCGTATGCTGCCAACGGAGAGAAATCTGGAGAGGAAGTTCTGCTGCGGTGAAACGTTGCGTGGGCAGACTGCAAAAATGGCACCAAATTTGTTCCTTTATGTTAACTTTACCAATGACAGACATGAAGTACCGAGAAGTAGCAGCGGGTCCGTGAAACATGAGCCGGCACTGAATCGTGTTTCTCCTCGTATGGCGCAATTTGGTCGTAATACTCCTGCAGGTTTTCTCCCTTCATGACTACGGCAATTAACCTTTTCCTAGGAAAGGATCTACTATTTTATTGTCACGAATGAAATATTAATAGCATACGTCTTTGTGGCCACACGGACAGATTCGTTTCTGGAGATCAGGAACTGTGTATGTGCACTTAGCAGTAAAATTCTTAATACCGTGAGGTATTCAGGAGATATAAAGTACATCTAAAGCACAATAGCACTAGAAACACTTTGGCAAAGAATGATATGGAGTGAAAAGACTATATATTTACCTGTAGGGGTTAACTGAGTTTTGTAGAAGCAGATATTAAGGAGAGAGCAAAGTACTTCTTCAAGTACAGCGAGGCTGACAGACCAGAAGGGGGCGTTGTTGCTTAATTGTGGAACAGTTGGCTATAAAGCATGGTGCAGATTTATATAGTGTATGTATAAGGAAGAGAGATAAGGCAGTATCTGAAAAATGCCTTTTAACTAAACAGTGGAAACACCTTTGCACAAGCAGAGCACTCACCATAATTAGGCCCTCATGCAATGTAACTAAAGGCTGGTAGTCGATAGTGTGAGTTATACCCACATAGGAGAGCAGAATCTAATCAGTTCAAATAGAGAACCTGGACGTTTTCCTGAGACATAAGGGACAACCCAGCAGGATCTGCATGGTGCTGAGCTGGCCTTCTCCTGACTTCCTAATTACAGTCCAGATGATTTGTGTTTGAAGTAAATGGGCCAATATGGAGTTTTCGATGAAAGGAGTACCTAGCAGAGAAAACCGACCTACCTCCAGGAACAGGGATAATTCTGTGATTTTTTTTTTAAGTTGGGGGGCATGAGAAGGAGCATAATTCATATAGAGGGGGCAAATTCATCATCAGCCAATGATATTTTTTGAATCAGTGAGTGACAGGGGAGGAGCAACTTCGGGGGCCAATCAGCTTTCAGCGGGATCCCCTGTGGCCTCACCCCTGTACATGCCCCGGACCCGGCGGACACTAATCACGAACAAGGGAGGCCGTACTCAAGAGACGTACCCCAGACCTATGTGACCTTGGCTCAGCAGTGGGCTGCTGGCGGTCCTGCTAAACAGATTGTGCGCAAAGCGTAGCGGTTTGAGCAGATGTGGGCCTCTGGGCAGGAGGTGGGTTGGACCTCGCCTGCAGACACAAGGGGAAAGGCTGCTAGGTCGGTGCAGATCACAGATGGAGAAAGTGCACAATTAGCTCCGCCCACCCAGGGACGCACCGGCATGATGTTACACTTCAGAGACACTGATCTGAAAGTAAGCAGGCAGGCCCAGATTCCGCTCAGCCAGGCCCAGATTCTGCTCAGGGACTGTTTGTGTTTTTGGCCCACAGTTGTTACATCCAGAGTTCATGCAGGAAGACCTTATTTCATTTCTATTCATTTCCAGACCATGAGCCAGTTTATGTCCCAGACCATCGCTATCGGCCTCAGAGTCTGTAAAAGCCTTCAGTAGACTAGGTGACTCCATATTCAAATTTGTACTTCAACTGAGCAACTCAGATCAATTAAGATAACCCCCCCCCACAGCCATCAAAGATTGGCCTAAAACTATGTAATGAAAAAAAAAATATCGAAAAATTAACTGTAAACTTCAAAACTTGAACATTTCAATTTTATCTGTAAACATATCATAAAAGCAATGAGGAGATTGAAAAACAAATGCCAACAGTATCAAATATCTTCTGATGTTCATATGAAAGGAAAATGTCTGATCAGTGTATTGTGTGGATGCTGTCATGTGTAACCTTATTCCCCCATGGGGTGTGTAGATCACATGTAGGTCCTCTCCGCCACACACACACAGTTGTGTAATCATATCTTTTTGGGGACCGCTCATTCATTTCTATCGGGAAAATGCTAATGCTAACTATGACAACCTTAACCCCTACCCAGCCCTAACCATAACCATAAGTAACCAAACAAAATACAAGAGTTTTTGCATTTTTAGTTTTTTCACAGTAGTCACGGATTTTTATAAAATGGAGGAAACTGGTCCCCAAAAGGTAAAAAAAAGTGGTATTCATTACGTTGTGGAGACATTTGGTCCCCATCAGGTAAGGTATACCTGGACCGCACACGCACACAGGTTTGTAATTATATCTTTGTGGGGACTGTCCATTCATTTCTATGGGGAAAACTCTAATCCCAGCATGATGACCTTAACTCCTACCCAGACTTAACCTTAACTATATGTAACCAAACAAAACAAAGTTCAAGACTTTTGTTATTTTTAGTTTTTTTGATTGCATTCACAGATCTTTGTGGGGACCTGAAAAGTGGTCCCCACAATGTAAAAATAAGTTTAGTTGGATATTTGGTCCCCACACTGTAATATAAACATAATACACACACACACACACACACTCTCTCTCTCTCTCATACTCTGCTCCCCCATCCTTAAAGCCTATGAGCAATGAGCACTGGAGGGGTCATTATGTGGCCCAGTTTCCAACCCTCCAAGGGGGTGTCACTAGTGGACTACTTCCCATTAGCATCACCAATTCTCCCCCCCTGGGAGCCAGCTGTCTGAACATGCCCAAACGACCCAGATTCTGCCCCTCTCCTTAAAGTGACAGTGCTGTCTCGATGGCCAGCAGTCACACTCGGCCATCCTCACACAGGGGCTCACACGCTGGGGGCCATTTCCGAGCGTGCTCTGATGCAGCAGGAGATCCCCGCTGCTGGGTTTATGCATTGTCATGACAGCTCCCCCTTTCACTGGGTTCTGAAAGTGTCTAAATCTCAGCTTTTCACAAATCCATCTGTTAATGAACAAAACGGAGCTGGTTATGATGTGACTGCGCCAGCTCTTTACTGTGACCACAGACACTGCCGCACTGCATTATGGGTCATATACAGCAGCCAAGCTCCCGCAATGGAGACTGATATACTCAATCCAAGTCATAACATTAACACACACACTTCTTAAGCTATGGGATCAGTTTAATTTGGGTGTAATATTTACTTGTTTCCCCATCTTTTGGGGATGACTCAGTAGGTTAAGGTGCTGTGCAGGTAATCGGAAGGTCACTGGTTCATATCCCAAGGCTGGTATAGTGATCTTGCTATTGGGCTGCTGAGGAAGGCCTTTAATGCCCAATAATTCCAGGGACTATCCATCTCTGCTTTCTCAAAAATATTTGTAACGTCAGATACAAGTGCCTGCCAGATAAATGCAATTTTGCCATATCAGGTAATATGGGTGTCCAGCCCCACCTATTTCACACTGTCCTGTATTCTGCACTATAAGTACTGTGGAAACCCTCCCCTTGTATCACTGTCTGTATGTGGTCCTGTGGGAACGTTATTTCATACATTTACTGTATACCCGTATATGGAAGCTACGACAATAAAAATGGCGTATTTAACCCAGCGAAGGCCTCAGACACGCCCACTCACAGACCCTGGCTGGCTGTTAGCATACCGGGAGAAGTTCTGTGGTAAATACTTCCAATGTAAACAAACCAGCTCCCCACAGGCCCTCCCCCTCCCTGAATGGAGCTGACCCCCCCCCCCGCCATATGGCTCACCTGCTGCTGAAGGGTCGCTGTAAATGACCAGAGTGGCTGGTGTAGGTCTTCTCCTCCTGATCTGTTGGGGGGGGGAGAGGTAAACGTAGGCTGGGGAACGACGCATGCAGGTCTCCAGACGACTTGCTTACGATGGATGCGGCTTGCGTGTCTAAACCCAGGCTACTCGGGCATCGGTTTTATATCTATTTCTGTACACTGGAATGAAACAGTAAGCTATCCGGACTCCAGGACAATTTATGTTTTTAACTCGGATCAATGACCACTTAGGGCTCGGGAGTGGGTGCGCGCCAGAGCACATTACCTCATTTCCGAAGATGTGCCGTAATCAGCGGGGAGCGCAAGGCCGACTCTCTGGCACAGAGCAAAATGTACATGTACTACCAAGCCCAACGCTGACGGTACTGAGAGGGAGACCGAAGAGTGCTCCTCATTGAAACCCAGAGCATCATCTAAGTGCTCTTCCACTAAAGACTCAGTCACGGACAGTCAGCCTTCAAACACTTCTTACTTCAAACGCAATTTCTTTTTTTTTTATTAATTAGTCTTCAGCTAAGTTGTAACGCAACTTATAAACCCGACATGCTACGCTGAGGTGAATGTTGTGAAACAAGCTGACAGCAGAGGTGAGCAAACAGGGCTCAAACATGGGTAATTAGAGGCAAAACACCAAGAAGTAGCTAATAATATTTACCCAGGCTCTGCATCTGCTATGAATTCCTTGCGCTCAATTCCCCAGTGTGACATCTCACATAAAACGTGTCTCGCAAAAATAACCCCTGGAGAAAAGAGTTTTCTTCAACAGCAAAAAAAAAAGATATTTGATCATGCTTTTGAAAGTGGAGAAACTCTACAGGCCTCAACATCCTCATTAAGCCCCCATTTATAGGAGGTGGCGGGGGGGGGAGCAATCAGGAGCCTTTTACTTACATGTTCTGCAGCTTGTGGGTCTAGGTGGTTCTGTAGAGGCGGAACCGCGAACTGGATCTTCTTGGGACTGTTGGGTTCCATGGTCCGAGCAGGAAGACAGTGGGAAAGAGAAAGACAGGGAAAGAGAGAACGAGAGAGAGAGAGAGAGAGAGGAAGAGAGAGGGGGAGAGGAGAGAAGAAAGAGGACAGGAAGGGAGGGAGGAAGGGAGGGAGGGATGGCGAGGGAGCTGTGTGGATGGTACAACAGCATGGAGAAACATAAGCACAACATAGCCGGGGAATCGCCCACAAGTCCTGAGGTCAACCCCCCTCGTCTCCAGCCTGCCCCGACGT
>JAODJW010000035.1:9533944-9544625 GCA_026777045.1 Hyperopisus bebe | reverse complement strand
TTCTTGGGGTAAAGCAAGACTTATGGTCTCCTTCATCTTCTGGAAGTGAAAAGAAGCCGACCATGGGCTCCCGGTTCCCAGAGTGGCAATGAACCTCCGCTCCAGGTTTGATTAGCAGCCTGCTGGAAAAGTGCAACACAAGGTCCCAGTGGGGGCTGCCGATACGGCCTGCATTATTGATGACGCCCTGGGAAAGCTTGCCGTGTTGTTTTGTGTGTGGCGGCTCTCTGAGATGCCTGCCTCCGCTCAGCCTGCGGCCCAATTTGACCCCCCCACCCCACCTGCCACCACAGGCATGAACTTGCTGTTAGCGCCATAAAACAATAGGTGTGGATTCTTCCGGCACGATGCCTGTATCTCCGCATTACGACACAGGCTGGAAACTATGAGCAATATCTGAGTTATATTTCTGGGTTTCTATTTTTATGATTACAGGGATGAGCTGCATTGGGTCTTAAGGCTCCTTCTGACGTCGATTTACTACTAAACCTCATTAAAAATAAAAATCATTACTGCCAGTTAATTTCCAGGGACAGTAGGGACTATTATTGGCAACGGTAATAAGAAAGGAATTTATGGCTTGTCGTCCTTTACGAAGTTATCTTGCAGCAGGAAATGCTCCGATTTTTCCCTTTCGGTAACACATGGGGCCTGTTCTGCCCAAAGCAAGCGGCAGTTCTTGCTCTCATCTTATAAAAGCTCGTAATGTAATTACAGTCCATCGGGGGTGGGGTTGGGGGGGATGAGCTGCTGAAGTGTCAGAGAAGGCCATTTCCGCCGGCTTTCGTTGTCTTAAGCTAAGTGCATTTAGACAGAGTGCTGAGATGAAGCAGTTCTTACTCCACAGTGGGGACCTGAGGTTCCTGCAGAAAGGCCCTGGTAAGCATGTTATACCATCCAGCCTGGCCACAGTAAATCCAATTTAATTGCCAGTTCAACCCCTTTTTGGGGCCCCTCGCCATAACACTCAGACACTCCACAGGCTGATCAGATGTGGGACGCCCCCTGGTGGCCACTGGGCCCTAAGCAGCCACTTAGTTTGCTTATGCTATAGGTTGACCAGTGGCCTGTTCTATGAAACGGGGTTACTGGCTTATCGGGGTAACTTGTCAGATTTAAGGTACACCAGTTTAACCTTCCTATGGTGTTGGGGTCGGCACTGACCCATTTGTAAACTTAAAATGCATAAAAACACCACATAAATTTGTATACTGCATCAGAAAAATCTATTTAAAAAAAATACATTAAAAAATTTACTAGGCAAGGCATGCCCAGACATGTAAGGCAAGATAAGCCCAATTCAATTTATTTATTTAATTCACTTGAGGCTTATTTTAAGACCACACCATCCCAAACCTACCACTTCTTACATTGTGAAAATAAGGACTCTGAAAGCTGATAAACCCACGTGTACAGGGTTTTTAAAAAAGATTAAAAGTGCATACACCACCCCAGAAGCAATTATTCAGGTCTCATGGCAAGACCAACTATGACATTGTTCAGGTGACAGGAAACCCGGACAAAGACAGGCAGATTGATTGGTTGATGTGGTCATATGAACAGGGAAGCAAATGCATGTGTTAAGAGCCAACACTCATCTCACACCTCCAATGTTGGGGGCTTGACTCCTGCCTCCAGTGTGTGTGGAGTTTCCATGTTCTATGCTGTTGGGGCTTCCTCTCACTGTTAGGCAAATTGCCGTCTCTAACACGGCCATTGTGTGTTCTTGCGTGCACAAGTAGTTGTGTCTGTAAATGTGTGCTCTGTAATGGACCAACAACCTATTCAGGGAATCCACTGCTTTTTTTCCCCTAAGCTTCCTGGGACCCCTGATCAGAATCAGCAGTTGGGGGGAGGATGAAATACAAATACATAATCCTTCATAACTGCTTATCAAGTACAGTACATCACCGGGAACACATGTAAATATATACAAATTTGTAAGCACGCAAAAGCTGCTGAACAGATGTGTAAACTCACACGCACACTCCTGAACTAAAAATAAATCTCAAAAAAAAAAAAAAAAAATGATATTCAAGTTGAAAAAATACACTAACAAATTAATAAATTGATATTACCTAATAACTTCATGACATAATAGTGGTCAACAGCTACTGCAATTTATACACTATGGAATTTATATATAAAAAACACTGAATTATACCCTATATAATCAACCTGACTCAGTTCACTGTGCAAAGTAATCAAAATACTAGCAATATTTCAAACAAACATAGAAGACTTTATTGAGGAGATCCTGGAAAGAATCTTTTTTTAATCTAACTAAAAGCAAACTCATTAAAAACGGCAGAAGTAAAAGCCGACGCATGCAGAGCAGAAAGGGAACCTGGCTTCTGACTCGCCCACAGACTCCTCTAAAAGAGCGTTTCCATGGCAATGAAGTGCTAGATTGAACAGTATTAAAATAGGCTGTGGTGTGAAATCAGAGCAATATTACCTTACCGTGACAATCTGCGGGGTTTCGACCTTTTACATGCGCATCTTCAAATCCCACCTTCGAGTCCCGCAAGGAGTGAACGTAAATGAACCACAAAAGTACTTCTATGTATTCAAAATAAATAAATCTTTATTATTGTTCTGCTTTAGACATCTTCCCTCAAGCATCCCAAGAGGCAAAGGTAAACAAACATTCTTGTGAATGTTACCCCCACTGACATTTAATTCATGAAGTCATTAGTATTGGAATTTGAAAGTAGAAAATCAGTGGAAATGTGTTTTTTTTTTTTTTTTTTTTTACATGCAGAGAGCAGGTGACCCTAACCCTCGTATGATGGCGTCCCCACAAACACAGAAACGCATACATACACATACAAAGCACGTGTTACGGAGAACTAACCCATTAGGCAAATACAGGCTGCCCGTTACCAGGAAGATGAGCTAGAGAAGATCCTCCTCACTCCTGACACAGATCAACAAAGTTCAGTACCTGCATTATCTGACTGCCATCATATGTCAATCCCACGTACATTTATTATACAAACATTTTAGTGATATTACTGCTGATGCACATACTTTAGCTGAAAGGCATGTGATTTAACGTGGTTTTACGAGGCCATAAAGTTTGCTGGCGGGCAGCACGTACAGAACCCGGACAACAGCAGATGTGATGAGGTGTGAAAAGGTGTGAATATGGTGACCTGGCCACATGGTCGAAGCTCTTGAACCAACCTACATCTCAACCCACAGCACTTGCTTTACGGCACATCTGCCTGAACACCTGTATTACAAAAAGTGGGGTCAGCACTGGATCGGGGCCCTTTTAAGTAGCTGAGCACACAGTAGCATTAGTGTCTCCTTGGAAACGTAGATGCAGCCACCCAAACCGCGTGGGTTGGCCAGACACTCTCAGTGTTTCTCTACCTGAGCGATCCGCTCTTCTGGGGCATTTCTCATCTTCACCTGCAGGGGGAAGCACAGGAGTTGCCGTCAAGCCCAGAAGCGGGGCAAACTGATCCGCAGCACATTTTTAGCGGCACCTCAGCAACACTGGGGGTATTCGACCACAGACCAAAGCACCAGGGGTGTATTACTGCGGTGGGGCCACTGGCTCCAGCTGAAAAGCTGATTGGCCCCCAGAGTCCCCAGGACACTGATTCATAGCATATCATTGCCTAATGACAAGGCCGGCCCCTCTGTATAAATTACAGCCCCTCTCATGTTCCCCACAATAATAAATCCAAGGGAGAAGAGGGCTGGTGTTCTCAGGTGCTGATAAAGGACGGGATGTAAACACCCCCCCCCCACACTGTACCCTCTGTCTCTACAGACAGACACTGCAGCTCCTGCACGGCAGTGGTCCCAAAATGCATGACACCATGACAAGAAGAAAGCAAGCGTAGGAATGATTAGCTCTCTCTCTCTCTCTCTCTCTCTCTCAGACACGCAAACCATGCAAATTAAGATTGCTTACAATACCGGCTCCCTTGTTGCCAGGGGCTACCTCCTCGGCGAAACCGCAGCCAGAAGCTCAGTCAGAATCTGCTGTCGGACTTCCTCGGCTATGCTTTCTCTGACCTGGGGGGGAGGGGGCGTGAGGGGGCACGTTCAGAAAGAGCATGGAAAATCGTATGTCGTCTTAGGCCTTTGGGACACCATCCAGCAAAAGATTTATGGCCAGAGAGTTACACCCACTGCAGACGGGCCCATCATCTCCCTCCTCACCTGCTGCAGGAGCTGTTGCAGCTGGGGGCTGTTTGCAGCTTCCCCTCCACCTCCTTCCCCAGCAGGGGACCGCGTCGGCCTGGGGTCCGCTTGATCTGGCTGCTTGGCATCCAAGGAAGGGGTCACGCCTGGCCGGGGCGGAGGGGCGGGTGTGAGGCAGACTGAAGCCCGGTACACCCTCTCCCTGGGTGGGCTGGAAGACCCAGGAGACTGAGAATGGTGATCCCAGGCGGGGCCACCGGATGGGGTGGATTGGCACGGGCTGGTGGAGCGGCTGGAGGCGTTGGAGCGGGTGACACCGCGCCGGCCCCCGTAGCCGAGCTGCTCCCTTGTGACCTCTGACCCCTGCGGATATGGAGGGCCTAATGTAAGCAGGAAGCACTGGATGGATTCCTGAAGAGGCCTGTGTTCCTTACACTCACCACTCCGGTTACTGTCTGGGAAGAGATGCTCGACAAGCTGTCCATCCTGTGACCCTGAAATGCAACAAAATGGAAAACATAACTAAACTGAAACGAGGCTTTATTTGCTAATCGTACAAATAGGAGTACAGGTACTTTGTTTCTTTTTGCATATCCTATCCTTTGGAAAATAAAACATACAATTGTTAGGGGTCCATGCCCAGGGTCAACCATTCATTCGTCGCCCCTGAACAATTTCAGGGGGGTTAGGGGCCTTGCTCAAGGGGCCGACAGAATGCGACCATTCTGCCGAGGGCGGGCCTTGAGTTGGCAACCTTCCGATCACAGGCACTGGTGCCTAATCCACTGACACACTAAATGAGGGCATTCAACGCACAAGCACAAACACTGAACCCCCGGGAACAAATCAGCTCAATTTATCAGGCTTCAAGGTTTTTTTCAATAGCAATTCAAACATCTATACACCCCCAAATGCTGGAGATTCAGTTTGCTGGATTTACAGGGAAAATCTAAAACAACCATTCTCTATGCACCAACTGGCATGCTTCATTTAGTTTGTGTATGCAGTTGCAGAAACTGACCATTGGGTGGCGGTAGAGGCCCATGATGTCAGAGCAACGCAGCTGCTCTTCCAGGGAGAGCAGACGATCCTCCAGCTGCAGCTCTAGCTCCTGCAGCTCCTGACGGACTGCGCTGCGCAGCTGCTGCAGCTGTATTTCCTCCTGCCTGAAAGCAAGGATAGAGTTGTCTGCAATGTGTGGCACAATTCTGAGGGAGACATGAAGAATGAAACGCAAAACACCGAGGACATTCACCACTGCCAACACTCAAATCATGCATTTGCATGGGGTCCCTGTGTTACATTCCAGACTGTACAGGAGGAGGCGTGTCTGGTATTGCGGTGGTTGGGTGTTGCCAGTTGTGTTTTTCAGGTTGCGAGGGGGAAACCAGAACTTGGATAAACCAATCCAGCGGGATTTGGCTTGACAAGGTAGGCGGGGCTTCCCGTATATCGCTGACTCAGCCATACGCTCAGAGGCGACAAGCTTCCCATGCTGTCTAAACACTAAAACTTACATTCTACTATGGGATTTGAATCCACAACCTGTGTGTTGTTAGTACAGTGGTACCTTAGTTTTCGAACTCATTATAACTCGAACTTCTTAAAAGTCAAACCAACCAGTTTGAAAAAAAATTACCTGGGACTCGATCTGAATCTCAGAAGTTGAATGGTGAACACCGACCTAAGATAACCTGTACGCACGGGGAAATGAGTCATGCGGCACGTCTCTCAGCAGAAACAAAGAGTAATGCTTCAGTCTCAGCCTCGAATTCGCTGTGATAGCATCGTGCATGTTTACACTAGCTGAATACATATATTTAGACAGTAAAAATACATTTAGACAATGATAGACAACAACAGTAATTATTATATAATAAAATACATTCAAATTTACATTTCTTATTTTAATATTTATAATAAACCATTTAATCCATTTAATCATAATAATATTGTTGTGCCGAGCAGGGACGGAACGGAGACAAAGGCGCAGACGTCAGAGTATTGGGGAATACGGGGTTTAATTACAGATAAGGCAGGCAAAGGGCAGGCGGACAATACAATGACTGGACTGGGGAAACAAACAAACGCAGACGAAATACAGAGGACTAATGACAACAACCAGAAACAGCTGATCACACAGGGATTCCACACGGGGTTAACGAGGGGGCGTGGCACACGGAATGAGCGGACGATCAGGGCAGTATATGCTCTTCTTGTTTTATCCGGTTCATTTTGTGTTTAAATGCGAAAAAAATACATATTTAGGTGTAATTTTTTGGGGCCAGGAACCAATTAATTGGTCTTGCATTATTTCTTATGGAGAAAATTTGATCAGAACTCGAACTTTTTAGGATTCGATCCGGAGTTCTGAATGGATTAAGTTCTGAGGTACCACTGTACTATGATTTACTTCAGGGTGGGGCAACCCTGATCCTGAAGTGGCGGTAGCAGGATTTCATTCCTATCTGGTCTCTGATGAACCACACCTGATCTCAGGCTACCTGATAGTAACTGATCAGGTAGGACAGAAAACCAGCCGGATACCAGTACTGCAGGATCAGGGTCACCTAACCCAACCCTACTTCGCTTGTTGGGTTATAGGGGCTATGGTGGACAACAGAGCAATTGGGGTTAAAGGTTAAAGGCCTTACTAAATGGCCCAACATAGAAATCATTCTGCTGCTCGAGGGTTTTGAACCAGCAACCTTTTGATCACAGGCACATCAGCCTAACCCGCTGAACCACATACTTCCCCCAAACCAATCCTTGAAAACAGTCTGGATTTGTAACGTGGAATAAAATGCTGTGTGCAGTGCACATCAAGTTCAATGTCATAATCCTTTCAGGAAAAGGGGACAAATAAAGAGCCAGACCCACCTCTCTTCCTCGCTCAAGTCCTGGTAGACAGAGCATTGCTGTCGCACCAGGGCTAGTTCAAGGTTCATCATCTGAGCACGGTAGGTATTAAGGCTCCTCCGGATTCCCTGCATTTCTTGGAGGGTGTTCTGCGGAGGCAATGGGAATGGGGCAAGAGATGAATTCAGAGCTCCAGCCCCGATCAAGATGACCACACCCCATCGTAAAGCTTCCCTAAGCGAATCAGGCGAAGGAACCCACCTCACAGAGCAGGGGAGCGGACATCTGGGGGCTGGGGGCAGGAGAGGGCATGCTGTTGTGGGACGGCGACGAGCACTGCACAGAGAGAGCCGAAGAGATTAAACAGGTACAGCTATCAACAAATGGGCTTACATAAGGACTCTAAACCCTCAAGGCTTGAGGTGGTAGATGGGGACTTAAAACAGAGCATACAGAAACTGCAAGTGACCATAGCTTTCCTCGGAGGTGGGGAGGGGGTGCTGGAATCATAGGAGTGCAGGACAAGGATATGGCCTGGGTGGAATAATCTGATCATATCACTGATTCTTCATGATCAAGTAGGACATGAAGAACCATTTGCTTACAAAAAATTGTGGGCAGATGCAGTACGAGCAGAGGAATGCAAATCAGAGTGGAAAAAAAAAATTTCAAATGACAAAACTCTATTAATAGACGACTTCCTAGAGGAATCAGCATGTCAGATCTGCGTCTGTTGGCTTTTGAGGTCAGCTAATAAACAAATCCAGGGGCAGGAGCACCAGTGAATACTGCCCACGCAGGGAAACTCCTGGTGCTGCAGTGTCAGGTTCATACCTGGTCCAGGTTCCGCACCGTGCTCCTGATGTCATGCAGAACCCGTCGCAGCTGCATCTCGGTGCTGGAGGGGGTGTGGCTTGGCATGGGGGGTGCGGCCATGTGGCCACCGGGGAAGGGATGGCAGCAGTGGGCGGAGCCAGGCGAGTTGAAATGGTCATAAAAAGGAACACTGTGAGGCAAACCATAGGGGGTTCTGTGGTAATCATTGTGTAGGGAACCATGGGACCTGTAGTGAGGGATGCCGCTGTGGCTTCCATGGAGGTCATCGCCTCTGTAGAGGTTGCTGCAGGAGACGACACTGGGGGCAGTATAACAGCCGTGGGACCAGCCGTAGGGGCTGCAGGTTCGGTGGAGGTTGGGCACGCTGCAGGCGCTCCAGAGCTGTGAGTGATCGGCCAGGGGCCGCTGAGGCCAATCGGGCGGTATGCTGTGCAGGGAGCAGGAAGAGCCCCTCAGGTGGGGGGACATTCGGGGCAGGTGGGATGGCATCCTGCCAAGGTGCTCGTCCATCTGCTGAGGCCTGGAATTAGGAAGGGAGTTTACCATGGAGGCTGAGGATGTTGTCTCCCACTTCATATCCCCTCCATCCATGACAGACCCTGCCGCCTCCTCCTCCTCCTCCTCGTACTCCTCCTCGGGTGTGTAGCGGTATGAAAAGGTAGGAGGGGTACACCGTTTCAAGCCCCCGGGTTGAATCTGGATCTTGATGGTGGAGACCACGCAAGCTGGGCTAAGCAGGGAGGTGGGCAAGGAGCGAGACCTCCTCAGGGGGAACCTCTGCTGGGCGACCAGCCTTCCCCCTGCCGTCAACGTGGCCTTGTACACGGAAGAGGCCTTCTTATGGGTATCTCCATGGGCCAAAGGCGAGGGACCATCCACCATGGAATCTGCAACCGAGGGGCCGTGTTCAGTAGCAGAGATGGGTCCAATTGAAGAACCAGGTTCAGCAGCAGGCACATGTTCACCGTTAGTCACACCAACAGACTCAGGGGTAAGAACACCAATTGGGTCTTCTGCCAAGCCTCTCTCAACACCAGTAAGTACACCAGTTGGCTCAGCAGTAGTCGTACTGATAAGCTCTCTTGTAGGTCCATAGGTGGACTCAGCAGTAATCCCAGTCTCAGCAGTCGACGCACTGATTGGCTCAGCGGTAGGCCCAGTCTCAGCGGTGGACACACCAGTTGGCTCAGCAGTAGGCCCATTCTCAGCGGTAGGTTTAGATGGCAGGGGGAAACCGCTGGGTACTTCCTCTCCACCTCCAGCCTCATTTCGCATTCCCATGTTACTAGAGCCCGCACCAGTCACAACTGCCAACAGCTCTGAGCCCTCCAAGAGCTTCTCAAAGACCGGGTGATCCAGAGGAATACTGTGCTCAAAAGAACTCGACATAACAGTGTTCTCGCTGTCACAGCTGTCTGAGCTCTCCTGAACCTGCACAGAACCACAACAGATTACAGAAATGTGTTGAAACAAGATGTAATGTCACAACCCTCCATGCCAAGCTGTCTACCTAGGTCTCTAAATGACAAAGGCAGGATTTCCCTCAGTTCTTTGTAGACCTGGCAGCCTTCCAGGCTTGAAATGTATACCATGGTGTCAGTAGCTTGATTGAATGAGAAGTGTATTAGTTACAAGACAAAATTTGAAACCACTGACATGCAAAATATATATCTTTTAAAAGGAGCTTCACCCACATATATCCATATTAAACGGTAAGAACAAACTACCTCTCTGCATTCAAACCAAAACCAAAACCTTACAAGCTATAAACCAGTAAATTAAAACTAGATTTAAAAGCAAAACTAGTGGAGCATTCAATGTGAGAACTGGATTCAGTGGTGCAACTGGACTAAAAGGAAAGAAGATATGGGCTGAGCAACAGAAAGTATCTCCGGGAAAGGTCCGGTCTCTCAGAAGCCACATCAACGAGTGAAAATGAGCTTGTCAGCAGGTTTGTAATGGGTCCTGCAGGATACCTCCTTACCCACAGGGGGCAGTACCTCTCACCTTTAGAAAGCTAGTGCTGCCATCTGGGGAGGGGTCGTCTGCGAAGCCACTGCTGTCTGATTGCTGGCTGGCCATCCTCAGCGGGTGCTCTGTTGGGGGGGGGGGTTCTTACATTAACTGTCTCTAAAGGTCAACAGATTAAAATGCCAATGATCCAAAAACACTGATGACTAGCACAACATTTCAGTGCTGACACACTGGTTTTACACCAGCAGAGGGCGAGTCTGATTCATTTATCATACAATGCATACGGTTCACAGCACCCACCCCTCCCCGTCTCCCCCACCTAGGGTGATGTCAAGAGGGCCTTCCCTTCATGGACGGGTGCCAATTGCACATGTGATTCATCTGCACAGCCTGCTGGACTGATCTTGACTTCAGATAACCAAGGCCTCTGCCTTCTTATGTCATGCTCAATTAAACAGTGTTTGTAGGGCTACAATATTCTTGCAAACCATGCATTGAAATACAAGAGCCCAGAATAATTCAAACCCAGAGTGCTAGAGCTTCCTAACCGTTGCGTCAAGCTGTGAAAAACATGCCTACAGTGATGTTGCAATTTTGAATTTTCTTGTTCTTAAACAAACAGCAATAATGGACATTTGAAGCATCCCTAGTGAGTTGACATTAACCCTCTGGGTCCGAGTATGTCGTCGACGACATCACGTACTTTTCGCGTCTATTTCAGTTTATATCTCGCTGAAATCTTACTGTAGAATCATGAAATCTGTAATCTCAAATCCGTAATCTGTCTTCTTTTCAAAACGTCCATTGTCGGAAGTATTAAAGTTTTTTAAATTAGGTTAAATCGGCA
>JAODJW010000035.1:9512091-9527157 GCA_026777045.1 Hyperopisus bebe | reverse complement strand
CCCTCCCAGTTACCTGGGAGTTGGGAGGGAGCAAAAACATGGACCATCTCGGGGTCCCCAAAGACTGGTTTCAGAAACACTGCTCAAGAGTTCCTGACACCACCACTCTCACCAGAAAAAGCCAGGAAGGGTACCTGGGTCTTCAGCAATGGGGGGCTTCTCCTCCATAGGCTCTGCATGAGGCTCCCGCTCTGCGTCCCGGTCCTGACACTCAGGGCCCTGCCAGGACTCTCGGCTCTGCGCCCAGGCCCTCCTCTTGATGGTAGCGTCCCCCCAGGAGTGTGCGCAGTCGTTCTGGCTACACTCTCTCTCCATGCCGACTGCAAGGTTGAGCGAAATTCACCTGGGGGGGGGGGGGGGGGGGGATACTTAGTGTCACATGGCTGGTACCCATCCAACACTTCCGCTCAGTGACTGGTTTACATCACAAGTAACAGCAATCATAACAGTGCTCGCTTACGATGGGAACGGAAGGAAAGGGGTCTTGGATTAATGAACAACCTTAGATGACCCACGACTGCTGTAAAAATAACTGTCTTAAGTTGCAGAGAAGGCGAAGCCAAACTCTAAACAGAAGCAGGAACGCTTCAATCAATAGAGCCAACCACGGCTCCAGGGGCCCAACTCCAGACACACAATAACCGTATCATGTTACACCAACGCACAGGGAGCAGCTCAACTCCAGCTTACACGTTAAGCGCTCAGAATTCACAAATTGCTGGCTAAAGCTGACAGCAGATGCAGGAATCCTCAGGAACGGACCAGAAGAATGGGACAGAAATCCCCTGTTACGCAAAACATGCGCTCAGAAATATAGCAGGCAGCTCTCACCGCTCCCGAAGGATTCCTCAAAACCAGCGGGAGCGGTTTTCCTGGGCGATGAAAGCCACGCAAGAACTAAGGCAAGGACTGACAACATGAGAAAAGTTAGAAAACAAGAAGAACAGGAAATGTCTGTTTAGGGCGAAGATTACTTGCTGTTGCAAAGTCATTTCCTGTTTTGTGTCAGAATTTTACAGAAAAAAATTGGATATTCCATAAAGTATGATGGATTTTATCAGCACAAATGCCTGATCTCTGAAGTCCAGATGAATTAGTCTGAGCTGCTGGCTACTTATAAAGTAAGCACTGTGCAGAGACGGCAAGGAAAAGCCAAAATATTCACAGAGAAGATGGTACCACAATTTTGTCTGGAAATAAACAGTAGAACTGCTTCTAAAGCCTAAAGCATCACTTCTGCACTTGAGACTTTCAGCTACACAATTAGAGCTGGACAATACTCAAAAGTTTCTTTTTTACTGCAATTAGCCTTAACGTTTTACAAATCCCCACATGTGAAACGTTCTGCTGCTTTAACTTTAAATAAACTTTCAATGGGTTTTTCTTATTAGCAGCATAGCTTTTGGAATCCCCATGGGGAAATTGACTTTTTCGCTTTTGCCCCATCTTGCCCTCCATACAAGCTTAGGGTTCACACAGTAGGGATGGGCTGATCCACATTTAAATAACATTTAAATTAAGTAAATACAGATGAAAAAATGGTTGCCAGAAAATCTTTAGACTAGCCCCTTTATCCTACTGGTAACAGTGTCATTTACACATTGTTGTGATATCAGCTGCTTGTTCATTACAAGTTGCAGCGAGCGCACAAAACGGCCCAAACTAGCCACTCCCAGATCATCCGTTGCTTTTTACATATTGCTTGCGTTGTCTCGCAATTGCATACGCTTCGTTATGTGGAATCTTTGACTAAACTCTATTCCCACATCTCAAAAGTATGTTTTTACAAAGATTGTAAATCACCGTGCTACTAGTTGCTGTTAAAAGTGTAAAATACTTTCAGATCGTCACCCTCTTATCTGATGTTCTTATGCTCCTTGTACCCCGAAGGGCTTGCATATGACGTCACAGCAGGCGGAAGTCACTGCGCTCACACCCGCTGAGTAGCAAAAAACAAATAGCCCTCTTAGCTACACTCTAGCTCTTTAGTTTCTCAAGAAGCAGTCGAACTCAAGACAACTATCGGTGTAATCATTTCTTCTTCTGTGTCACGAAAGATGTGAATTACAATAGGACAATGGCATGCAGGTTGTAAACATATATCCTACCCACATGCAAAGCCTTCACAACAAGATTCCTAGAAAGTAAGTGTCTAGACAGAAGGGGGTGGTCCTAGATGCTGGCAGCCAAAAGAAGTGCACATGCTCATTTTCCGAGGAGCACAAGCATAGAAATATCGCCGCCATCCGCTTAGCTTCATATTCATCACAACCTCGAGCCATATGGGAGAGCCACGATAGCGATGCTGCATGCTAACAGGAGAGCCAATAATCTCCATTAAGGCTTAAACGGCATGGGAAGGAGCCGACGCGACAGAGGCCAAAGCTATTGTCTCTGCGGCCCACCGAGCATTCACCATGCCAGAGCCACATGCTGGATGGCTCCCCTCACGCCGCGGCTCGCTGACCCAAGCTTGATGCCGGCATCGTTTGGCCTGGACATCCATAAGTTAGCAGAGTTATGAGTGACCAGCGTTTGGGACCCAAAGACAAAAAAAAATTAAAGTGAAGACAAACTGCTGCTGCCGATCTTCTTCAGGCAAACCAAGCAGACTTGGGGACGGTTCACAGGAGGGCGAGGAGGTGGCGGAGGGGAAGAACCCTGAAGGTAACGCACAGAAAGTGTGCGCTGATCATCGCTCACTTCCGTGATAAAGTCTGAACACATGCCGGAGTCACTGCTGGCGTGCGAGGCTTGCCCTGTAATGCAAATACGATTGCAAACAGGGGAGTGCCAGGACCTTCAGGAACAGCTTCCTGACTTTCCGAGCAGAGATCAGTCTCCTGCCTTTCCAGGGCACCAGTGGTTGGCATGGGAGCAAAAGGCCGACCCAGCAACCCCCCCCATCTCCCTTGCTCTAGTAACTGATCAGGAGTTGCTTGATCACATGTCTGATCATAGCTTAATGCTTCCAGTACAATTCCTATGGTCTGCTGATCCTTGGGGACACACAGATAGTCCATATTTTTGCTCCCTCCCGGTTCCCAGCAGGGAGCTCAGAGGGACAAAGAACATGGACTGACTGTGGGTCTCCGACCATCGAATTGGGAAACACTGGCAGAAGTCTTATTTGGCATTTCTAATGTCCAGTGTACGCAAAACTAAGTGTGGCAAATGAAATGATAATTAGGCTTGAACTGTGGGTATTACTCACACTTGCTAACCAGCCCTTCAAGAAAACTTGAAAGCAGTTGCAGAGAAAATATAGAATTTGACAGCTCCAAATGCTGCAACAAGAGATTCATGAAAAACACATTTTAAATAGAAAGTCTATTTTTAAGCCCCTGGCCTTCGGCTCTTCCTGTGACCCCTTTTCTACACTGCTGTGGCCGCTCCAGTTCCCATATTTCCTGCCAAGTCTTACGGACTGAGTTCCATCCCAGCATCCAAAGCATCCAGCTTAACCTGCTGACCCAAAACAAAGCACCGGTCACAGCAAACAGAGCATAATATACAAGCAGGAACCATCTCAAAAAACACATCCTTCTTCACACCCTCCAGCAAAAGAGGGACCGGATTTCCAGGGTGCTCCTGCGCTAGAACAAGACCCTGCCGGGAACCAAGGCAGAACTGAGGAGAGAGAGCACTGGGGTGATGGTGTCTTTGCAGGGTTCCCTCGCTGAGGTGTGGCTCAGTCACCATCCACCTCTTTTGACCTTGTCTAAACTATGAGCATGTTGAACCTCCAAAACCTGTGAAAGATAGAGACCTTCTTGCATGCATGACCTTTTTGACCTCAAACATAACCTCAGGCTCTTGTTAAATCATGTCAGCAAGTTGACTTTGGACAGCAAAAAGCCACCAATTCTATTAATCTATTTATTCATTCTTGTAAACTCATGCTGGCCTAACTGTACCACTGAATATCATCATTACGAATACCTTGACCAAACTGTACCATCACAATGAGGAAACCTTTTTTAACCCACCAGCAGTACTTCTAAGACCTTCTCACCAGTGTTTAACACTAAGACAGGAAATGAAACTAAACTTTACTTAGTTTGGAATTAAGTGCTTTGCGAGCCAGACTCACAAACCTACAGCCATCACCTAATAGCGTTAAAGTAGTATGAGACACTGCTTACAATAAAGGCACTTTTGAACACGCTCCTAGTCAACCAAAGCAAGAGGCCATTTCTTTTCCACTTTCAAAGTTTAACTAAACTAATAAAGAAGCTGCAGATCCAATCCAATATTTTGTCTGGGAGCCTCTCCATGGCTCAAGGATCCTAGGCGGGCAGGAAGTCAATTATAGGTGGGCGATACATCCATTTTATTGATTAATTTGAAGTTTCAGTTCAGGACAATGTGTTTTTATGAAAATCGATTTTACTACCTATTTTACACGCAAGCTCCAAAAGCGGAACTAACGCGACGCATCGTATTAGGTAAATTAGCGCACGCACCGAAAGAAAGGTGTTGCTACATCTGTAACGTGGAATTGGTTCGGTTTTGTGCCGTCGGACACAGACCAAACAAGTCCTCGTCGCAAAGTCTGTTTAAGAACTGTTGCAACCAAACTAAGCAGCATGACAAATTTATTCCAGCACCTAAAGCAGAGGTACGCAGCGGAGTGGGAGAAGTGCAGCTCCCAACGAAATGAAAATAGCCGCAGCACCAGCACATCATCCAAAGTTAAGCAAGCAACCGTCCCTGACACGTTTTCGAACTGTGTGCCATATGATAAGAATGGGGAACGATGGAAGGCGATAAACGCTGTCGCGATGTATATTGCAAAAGACATGGTGCCCATACATACTGTGGAAAAGCCAGGATTCATTAAGTTTTCATAAGTTTCTAAAAAAGTGTTTACAATGGTGTGATCTGCCATCTCACAAGAATCTTTTTTGGCTTGTCAGATTGCACTTTAACCCTAAAGTAAAAAAAAAAAAACAAAGTTAAAACTTGTTTTGAACCATTTATTTGTCATCTGTAGTTTAAGTAGGGGACGGGAAAATCGATTAAAATTGAAAATCGGATTTATTGTGGAAAAACAACAGATTTTATTTTTAGGCCATATCATCCAGCTCTAAAGTCAATGTCTTACCTGTGCCGGACCTCGGACGCTCTCGCGGAGACACATGAATCCGATCACGGTGTCAACAAGGAGCACAAAACGTCACACTCTTACTCAGAAGATGGCACTGGGCCAAGCTGACAGCCCCACAGACCGCAATTACCAGGAACGCGATGGACGGACTGGGACCAGAACATCGAGGAAGGCAGCCATTCCCTATGTCACACGTTACCTTAAAGCCACGCCTACTTTTGCTTGACTGTGCACCAAGGGCTGGGTTCTGACTAAAGGCGTGCTTTGGTATCTCTGCATTTAAGTACACGGCTCCAGTTCTGATAACGCTGTGCTTCACTGCCTCATTAAGGCGCCAGCAGCTCACATTTGAATATCTGCCTGCCTCCGTTCATATTCCCGCTCCACGGCACATTTTGTTTTCTGTGTGCTGCATTTATCAGAGCGGAGGGGGTCGCAGATCAAGGTGATGGTGGTGGGGATTTCCTGTGCTTCAAGGACAAGTGAGGCTTTTAAAAAGTCAAACGGGCAAAGTAAACTGAAGCGGTAGAATAAATAAGATAAGCAGAAATTGTAAAAATAATTTGCGCTCCCATGGACTTAAATCAGCAGCAACAACAAAAAACCACCCAAAAATAGCAACATATGTATATTTAAGTAATATATATATACACACACACACACACACACACACACACATTATATCTACACACAAATATATGTAGGTGTGATACCCATAACATTCTTGCTAATCGAGTCACTCCAAAGAACATGTTTGGGCCGTATCTCAGATTAATTACTTATTTTGAAGCAGATTTTGTGCCTTACTTGTTCAAGGCTGTGGAACTGTGCTACAGGTAAGAGAAACCAACTGTCAATCCAAAAATAGATGGAAAAACCCATAACATATATACACACACAGACACACACGGCCATTTTCTGCCATTCCTAAGTTGACGTGTAAAGGCACAAGGCAGAGTGTACCAGATTCCAGCTATCGTAAAAACGTTAATAAATCATTAGCCTGAGTAAGGTCCACATTACGCTGACTTGCGTCAAATCTAAATACAGCAAGCTACAGAGGAAATTCAGACTTAACATCAAAGGTCGCAGACTGACCCAATACTGCGGTGAACGTGTGACAAAGGAACAAGACTCACCAAAGCTGTACTTCCTTGTACAACTAAGTACTTCTTCATTCATTTCACTTAGCAGTCTTATGCCACATGTTTTGTTTTACGAGATGTTTCCATGTTAAACGTGACAGATAAATTAAAGCCTTGCAGCTCCGGGTATTTACTAAAGTGACAGAAGTGTCTTTTTGACAGTGAAACAACTGCCGCCCTCCTGAGGAACACGACTATGATCATATTTCCTTAACCACTCAGAATTCAGACTGCAATATGAATCATACTTAAAAAGGACACACTTCTTTAAGTCACTTTTCTTTACATGAAGACTGAACTAATTTAGTCAAGTCAGATTTCCTCATTCAACAGACCAGCTCACAAAAGAAGAACCTCAGTAACCTTCTGTGAGCCACACATCTCCAGCATGTTACGGCGATGCACATTACGCATGCTGAACAGGGGTCAACAAACGAGTGATGACTTGAGCACGCTACCCCATGAAACAGGTTGTAAACCCTGCAATGGGTGTGAGGGCTGTGCATGTCCTGAGCTCAAAATCTGCATATGGAGATAGACGGTGGGAAATGAGTCAAACTAGTTTCCCTTTGGTCCAAGTCACTTCAGTTGCACTTTTTTGTTAAGTAAAACACGAAATCTGCCACAGAAATCTGCAGAATAAGACTGAAAGACGAACTGCGTAGAATCCAAGAAAAGCTTTTGAGCACCCTAAAATCCAGGGATCTCTTTTCCCTGCTGACACTAACATGAATCATTCAACGACTTCTGTAGCTAATGCATTATCTGGCACACTGGACTGAATTTTTGTGGCCACCAGTCAATCATATTATCCCACAAAAATGCAGCTTCTGCTGTGTTCATGGAAATGGCACTGGCCAACAAAACGTGTACGCGTGTAAAGGTTCATCTGTCATTATGACACTCTGCTCGTTACGTAAGCACGCCTCTTGCGCAATGCTGGACAAACAACTAGTTAGAAGATGGTGACCGTGCGTGACCGCATGAAAAAACAAGGCACGACGTCATCGCGTGGTCCATAAAGGCGCGTGCGACTTTCTAATCGCAAACTCGTCCTACGTTAGGACGTTACGTGCAGCCGCGAAAGCTTCTTAAATCCAGATGAGAGTTTTCGCGAGTAATTCATAAGAAACAGAAAAAGTTTCACAATCCCTTTGGAAGCGCATAGAAACATGGGGACAAAATTATAATTCCGCCGTTTATGTGCGCATTTCTGCTTAAACCATCCCATAAATTCGTGAAGGAGATTAAAAGCTTGTTTGCTACGCTTCTGAATGGGAGTCGTCTTACACCCATTGCACCTGCTCTTCAGGAAGGTGTGATACAGTACAACTCAAATGCTCTGCCTAAAACCTGTACATTTTCTGCAATGTCCCATGCGCCATTATGCCACGGAAATGCATAGGTCCCGTAACGTTCCTATATATAGTAGTGTTTATACTATTTTAGGAATCTACTGCATGAATTACTATCAAGGGTAAGATCGGTCTTGAGGAATGCAATAGTACCGGACAACAAACATTTTGTTAAACATGCAGCCACGGACAATAAAAAGAAAAAAAAAACTTCTGGAAAAAAGACATGCCGCCAAGTTTTCAAAACTCACTTCTCAAACACAGCAAGCTAAAACACGAAAATTACATCGGCTGAACTCTTCTACACGACCACAATCGACTCATTTTCATCTAAGGTATAGAGAGTAGTCCCATCAAGGAGCATCAACTATTATATTACTGTTCAAAACGCACATTTCAATCTGACAAAATTATGAGCAAAAACAAACTAATAATGGGGGAGTAACGATACTGAAGGAGAAATGGCAGGAACTCAAAAGATGTGAGCTATGCTTTGGTGGAAAACTCAGGGAACACCTTGGGAAAATAATCCATTTCTATGCAGGTGGCTTTGGAAACGCTGTAACGTAAATTAAAACGGTTAAGTTATAATGACTTTTAAAAAGTTTAGAATAAACAATTTAATCCCACCGAATCTCACTAACAAAACCTCAAACTTCAACTGCAGTATTCCCAGTCTATCTGTGATTAATTTACTCACTGATGTCCCAAAAATTACAGAACCAGCCAAAGTTGAAATACGGCGTTAATCTGGCCTTTAAGCACTTCGCCGTGGTTTCGCTTTCCTTAAACTGGGGCTGTTTCGGATACCCCTCCAAGCAGGAGTACGTCCTGATCTCCGGCTTCCTGAATGTTCCCTGTTTTTATCGCTACCGGACTTCTCCGTATGACGCATCGCAGTCTTCACTTCGAAAACTGTTTCATCTTAACTTTGTAACAGAAATGTCAGGATTCCGCAAACGCGAGAGACCAGAAACTCGCGCAACCGAGGCAAGAAATCACAACCGCCGGACTGCAAGCAATGACGTTAAGCAAAGCGGCTGCACAACTCTTTTTAAAAGCAATAGTATGTGACAACTTGCAAACAACACGATTTTCACGGCAGCGATGCCCACTCTCACGCATCCGCACGACGCCGTGGATTTTTTTCCCTTGACTTACGTGATTTTTTACCATGCTAACAAACAGATCCGGGAGGCTTTTCGGAGACTTTGCAGAAGCGACTCCACACCATAGGCGACGTCGGGCCAACTTCTGAAAACAGCTGCGCTTCCGCTTCCGTGTGGGATACAAAAGTAACGTGAAAAAAGAGGGCGAGTCTCTGCGAAGAGTCTCAGAAAAGCGGGACTCAAAAGCGAGCGTGTGCTGGGACTCCGAGACCGGGATAACGCGTCATTATAAGAATACAGATACAGTTCGGCCACCATAATAGAGAAGATTTCATAGTAGACCTAGTAATATATTACTGCCTATAATAATATGTGCACATATAATAAATGTTAATGTAACCAACGACATATATTCAGAAAGATAATCGACAATAGTCTCATTCAATTCTTTTTCAACCGGCAGATATAACTTGTGGACCATTGTATGTGAATGTTAATGGCATCATACTTATGGATTACTTTTCAGCCATAATATAGGTTTACATACATGCTTTCGTCATATGCAGTGTTTTAATAACTTAACTCTGCAGGAGTTTCTATTCATTTCCGATATTAGTAGGATTCTTTCAGTGAGTCTTCACTCCACCCAGAAATGCGTCATGTTAAATGTAAACAGACATAATAATACCCACAACAGCAAAATACAATTAGTATCATTATATTTATTAGCATCGTAAACTGTAATATTGTAAACAAATTTTAGAGTAAACTAATCCACGTATGATTTCAATTAATATGGAAATTAAAATGCATTTTGGCAACAGAATGGCATAAAATTTGTAAATTTGTCGTACATTTCGTGTATCATAACGGATCCTTATGAAAATCCGGTTTGTAGTATATGCATGCTTGTACAATGTAATGTTTCAGGACTTCCTGTCCTGTTTGAAGTGTAATGGGGAAAATGGCAAATGCGCTGTGGCTCCAAGCGTTTGGCAGCATGTGTAACCATCTGTTCTTTTGCTTTATTAATATAGGCCTACCTATGTATGTTGTGTAACAATTTCCGCGATGTCACCTGCTAGGTGTTTACCACGGAATGGTTGATATTCTATTAAGCATACCACGTGTACAATGTACACCCACACTACGCAAATTTACTTCATTCAAATTAGCTTCAAGTATAACTTTGTTACTTATAGCTGTATCTACAGCTTTAACGTAAATATCCCAGTGTAAAATTTCACCGTTCTTCGGTAGGCCACGACTCCTTCTAACCACTGTAAAGCCCCAGGCCAGTGCAACTCCCATTAATTCTTACTCCTCCGATCCAAAAAGACACGGTTCCTTTCCTTACACAGTTGTTCTTTAGAATTAACACTGTCCTCTTGACTGTAATTGTAGTACACCACAGGCTATAACAGCATGGGACATTATCGATCTAACATTTTTAAAGCCTGCCGATGAGTATATGACAGTGAAGTCGATTTATGTTCTCTGTGGTGCATCTTTACAATACCTTTAAATCGGGTGACCACGGTGAAATTTATATGTCCCGCAAAGATTGTATTGTTAAAGTGAGGCCTGATTCGTTAATGTACTTGAGTCCAGTTTGACCGAAATTACCTTATTATTTAACTAAAGAAATTCTATTAAACATACTACCAGCAACAAAACTCGTGATGATTTGTTATTAAATCCTCTCTTAGTATTGCCACCTGATTAAAAGTAAAATCAACATCTTTTTACCAAAATGGGCCAACTACTTTGAAAAAAAGCTGTTGTAATGTTAAGTATTTCCCACTAGAGGACACCATATAATTTCCCAACGTGTGGAATTGATTAATTCTTTGCTAGTTTCTAGAAATGTTCCCGCAGTCAGCAAGCGCATACAAACGTTTGCCTTAATTATACTAATCAATGTAGTTTAATATCGGGAAAATCCTACTACTGAATACTGTCATCTTGCTTCTTTATAAATTTAGCCTATGTTAAGTAGGATTAATTAAAGAAGACAAGGAAACAACGACATGGAAATACAATGGAAAAATAAGTTCACGATCCCTTTTTTGCTAACTTGGTGGCGGTCTCCTATTGCTTGTTCATAAAAGTTGCAGTCCGTTTGCTGTCTTTCTCTGCGTCTCAGTGGGATTTTAATTAAAATTCATAGTTCGCCATGAAAACAGATGGGGTGGTAGATTGTGTTACATGGAACATAATATTTATTTTGCCATTTTCCCCGAGGACAGTTAACATTATGATATATGGATGGATGCCATCTTTATGGAGAATGTGAAATACAGAAATGTGTGATGCTTTCATCTTCCCATTGTTAACATGTTTACATACTGTAATGCTAAAATTATTTTATGTGGCCTACGCATTTAAGTCTTAACGGACAAAATACCTTTCAAAAAGTTTTGCTTATAATTTGTTGGTTTAGCCTGCATTGTTATGATACGTATTTGGATTAGTAAGTGGCAACTTTTTTCTTTTTCTATTAGCTAGAGTTGTAACTACAGTAAACCTATAGTTCTTTTATTTTTCATAATATTTTATGGGCTTTCCTGATTATTATTTTTTAAATTATTCATATTATCATGAAATGTAAAAATGATGACGTTTCAAATTTAAATGATCTCGACCTAAATGTGTTATTCGCTGTGTTGCTGTAAACTATTAATGCAAAGATTCATCAGCCATGAAATTTGATGATAATGAGATATTATTTGAAGATATGATCAACTGAACAGAGCAAAGTTATATATGGTTGAAACTTTTAAGTAATTTTAATGTTTGTTAGCTTATTAAGAGACATTAGGGAAAACTTTATTAATTATGACGAACAAGTGTATGCATTAAAATAGATCGAGCCGAACTGTTATATAAGGTGGATTTCTTTTACCAGGTTATTAAAATATGCCAGTGTATTGTAGAATAGAAGATTTTGCAGGCCTATGTACTTTTTCGTATACTTCGTGCAATCAAACAAGATTTCGATAGAAGAAATTCAAGCACAACCACTAGGTGGCGCTTTTATCCAGTAAAGAAAACAAATTTATTCAATTTTCCACCGACCTCTGAGAGAAACCTGCAAGTACATTTTCACTGACGTCTTAGTAATTTATTAAATAATAAAATATTTTATAGCAGTCTTTTTCAACTTGAGTATTGCGATTTTTAGAACGTATCTCTTTTTGTATCAACTTACAGATGAATAATCCTAATACCGTCTCTTGCACTAATTGCTTTAATTAAACCTTCAGCAGTCATAACCTACGCTATGGTTCATGTAACACAAATGCATAGTCATATATCAATATGTATCATATATAAGCATGCCCCCGTGCGCGCTCTCACACACACAAACCTGTACTTATATCTTTGTGGGGACCATCCATTCATTTCCATGGGCATAATCCTAATCACAACTATGACACCCTTAACCCCTACCCAGCTGTAACCTTAACCATAAATAGCCAGACAAAATACAAAACTTTTGGCATTTGTAGTTTTTTATTGCAGTCACAAATATTTATAAAATTGAATTTCCCCATGTGGGGATCGAAAAAATGGTCCCCAAAACGTCTGGTTTTTATCACATTGTGGGAACACTTGGTCCCCACAATGTAATGTACATCTGATCTCCCCTCTACACACACATAAACCCGCGCGCGCGCGCCCACACATATTCAGCGGTCTGTAAATTCAGCAGGTGTCTTTACCTGCGATTCAGAGCCGTTATTGCTAAATCTTTCTTTTAATATGAAAACCATATTCATTCCTCAACCACATCTGGGTCGTGAGCCAAAATATTGTCTGTTCCTCTATACTGGTATGATTTATTAGGCGAAAACACCATACAACTAATCAGCAGAGTAACTAATTAATACAAATCTGCATTTTTGCATAAGCAATTAGTGCGATGAGAGAACAGTGAAATGGGAAGCTGAATTCGTTTAATCTAACTCCCTATTGAAGCGGAAAGGCATTGGGGTGATGCACCGGTCTCCTGTTTGGGGAAAATGACTTGATTAGGTGGAGGAAAATGAAAGGTCAGATCATCAATATTTAAATCGCATTGCCACTGCTGGGAAAAATTCAGTGCAAAACATGTACAGCACAAGCCAGAGTCTACATTTTTTGCTGTAAACCCTTTCAAATGTATTATAATTAGTATTATATTTATATTAACACATGGAATAATTCATCTTCCTATTGAAGGTAAATCTCTGCACATCACTTTAATTTTTATAATATTCTTACCTTATTGAAAACCTATCGTAATTATTATTCACCCTATTGGTTATTGATAATGAACCATGCCTCATCACTGAATAATATCAGTGATTTTGAACAATATAATAATGAATCGCTATTCAGTCATTTTAGTATTTGTTCATTTAAAACGTTACTGTTTTCAGTCCGTATCAAGTGCTTGTGGATATACTTTTTATAAGTAAGATGCATTCGTGAGAGACAATATTTCCTTTTTAACTTGATAACTTGGACAATTGTTAAAATAAGGGACTGAAACTAATTAACTTATTAGAATAATGCAAAACATGGCTCATTCGGCATCCTAGTAGTATTTTTATTTTTGATTTGTTTTCATGAGTTATTTCATTGGATCTACTTTAGTGTGCATTTACTGTTAAATAAAGCCTGTGGATTTGTGGAATACATCAAAAGCTGGATTGACGTGAAACTCTTGAAGCACGAGAAATAATATAGTGATGTGAGGTAATGAAAGTAAAGAAGCTAAACTGATTCGCGTGTGTGTATATAGTCATCGTCATATGTCGTCATATGTGTGTATGTATGTATGTATTCATGTATGTATTTTCTTCAAGATCCCTGCTGCTGTCGAGAGTAGCTGTCGGTGGTGCTGAACTGATCTCTCTTTTCGATACTTTAACGCCACCGCGGCCGTGGATTGTACGGTAACCAAGAGCTGGCACAAGGCAAACATTTCAAATCAGCGTTTTGCTGGTGGAAGGGGGTTTGATCAACAAAACTTGTCGTTTTATGAGAAAGATTAACTGCCCTTCCCCAGAGCTAGGAGGCGCCGAGTTTCTGTGACCACTTCACAGTTACCTGGTTTTCAACCTGCGGACCTGCACCCTGCGCGTTTGACTCAGACCATTACCAGATGTTAAATATAGACTTATCAGAGCTGAGTAAACATGTGGAAGGCAACACTTTTCAAGCTTCAGCAAACCTATATAAAGACTCTTGCTATTTCTCGTAAAACACCAGGCATCAAAATTCTGCAGTGAATATGTTATTGTCTACTTTATTTAACCAGAATTTCATCTCTGGAATGAAATACAAAGCTTACAAAGCAAAATATATGATTCCAAATAAAAATAATAATAATAATAATTGTTTGGCGAGCATCATTTACTTTAATTAAGATATTACAGCATTCCCAAGAGATATCAAACGGTCTGATTTTGTGTTAGGGAGAAACGCAATACGTGTATTAATCTGATCCCGTTAAGGTATAACGTGGTTGATGAATTTTGGCCAGTTATACCACCTTTGACAGAAGATGGATGCGACTATTGACATGTCTTTCAGTAGATTAAATAAAGGTAAAATTATGTTCATGCTAAAATTTAATTATAACCAAAGACAATCGCTGTGTTAGTAACCGACCGCCAGCACAACTGTTCCCCCGTTATGGGCCGAAATCAATTAAGTTTTTTTTTCTTATTGTCTTGGGTTTTCCCATTTATCCTGCTGGCCGTTCAACGGTCACCCCGTCATTTTCTTAGGGATTATATCAAACTCAATGTAAAACAGTAGATTCTGAACGCTGGACGAGGCCAGCGAGCCGTGAAACAGGCTTTTGTTTGTGCGCGTGCAGCTCGCGTGCCGACCCCCAGTCTGAAAAGAAGAGACTCATTACTGGGGGCTCAGTCCAGACTACACAACTACTGTCTTCAATCAATAGCACGCGCAATTAGAAAGATTACCAGAGATAAGCACTGGACTATTTCAAATAAGCTTAAACCCACGCTTAGTGTCGGCTGACCCAGTAGCCCTGTGCAAGTTATTTTAGGACACGGTCTAGGCCTATTTCGTAAATAGCATCAGCGTTAAAATCCTACTTAACGTCATCCTGATAATCATAATCGTACAAATCGCCGTTATTTTATTGGTGTTATTTGTATTGATTAAATTGTGTATGCATGGTTATACTTGGGTAAATGAAATTAATTTGATTAAGTCCACTCTCCGTGTTTACTAGTTGCTGTGTAATCTCATAGGTTTCATACTCAATCATACATAAGTTAACAAATCTGGTAGTGTAAATTTGAGCCCGTACATGGAAACTGTAC
>JAODJW010000035.1:9497085-9511991 GCA_026777045.1 Hyperopisus bebe | reverse complement strand
GCACTGGTTATTGTTCTAAAGTGATAATACTTCTTAGGAATTTCAGGCATTATCATCATCATCATCATCATCATCATTATTATTATTATTATATTTGTTGTTATTATTTCATGTTTACTGTATAAACGAAATTTCAGCTTAATTTCAAACAAACGCAAACACAACCGCTTTTATTATTGATTAACAAAAATACGTAATGTCCAAAACTTATATGTATATATGTATAAGTATATATCAATTAGTAACCGCGAAATCACAATTTTGCGGTTTTTAATAATTATAAATTCTGTAAATTATGTTAACATACACACTCGCTTTACCATACAGTTGGCTTTCTTTTAGTCATTCGAATTTAATACGTTTGGTAGATGTAGTACACAGAAGTTCTGAAGAGCTTGATCTGCTTATACCTTGGTCACAGTTACATAACGGTAGGCTATTGTAAAAGCTAAGCAGATAATAATCCATACTCAGGATTATATTTGTTTGGTTCTTCAAAACAAGACTGGAATTCAGATTAATTATATTATTATTTTTTTTTAATTTAAAAAAATTAAGAAAAGCTTTGTGATGACTAAATGTGCAGGCAGTATTACCTTCATGATTAATTTTGCTATCTTTTTGACAGCGTGCGAGAATGACCAAGTCATACACAGAGGGGAGCATGATGCCGGAGTCCCAGAGTGCTTCAAACTGGACTGATGAATGTCTTAGTTCCCAAGATGAGCACGATATGGAAAAGAAGAATGGGGACCACGAGGAGATAGGCAAGGATGCTGATGTAGATGATGTAGATGGCCTCAACCGACTCGAAGATGATGACGACGAGGAGGAAGATGAGGAGGAAGATGGCGACGATCAGAAACCCAAGAGACGCGGGCCGAAGAAGAAGAAAATGACAAAAGCTCGACTCCAGAGGTTTAAAATTAGACGCATGAAGGCGAACGCGCGGGAGAGGAACCGCATGCACGGGCTCAACGATGCGCTCGAGAGTTTGCGTAAAGTTGTGCCGTGTTACTCGAAAACTCAGAAGCTCTCAAAAATAGAGACACTAAGGCTGGCTAAAAATTATATATGGGCTCTTTCTGAGATTCTACGTTCGGGTAAGAGTCCAGATTTGATGTCCTTTGTGCAGGCCCTATGCAAAGGATTATCACAGCCAACCACCAATTTGGTAGCGGGTTGTCTCCAGTTGAACCCCAGAACTTTTCTTCCAGAGCAGAGTCAGGACATACCCCCTCATATGCAAACAGCCAGTGCTTCCTTTGCTACTCATCCCTATTCTTATCAAACCCCTGGTCTTCCCAGCCCGCCATATGGTACAATGGACAGCTCCCACATTTTCCACGTCAAGCCGCATTCCTACGGGAGCGCACTGGAGCCGTTTTTCGAATCTGTACTAACAGACTGCACTAGTCCCTCATTCGACGGACCTCTAAGCCCCCCTTTAAGTGTGAACGGGAACTTTTCATTCAAGCACGAGCCGTCTTCAGAGTTCGAAAAGAACTACGCCTTCACCATGCATTACCCAGCGGCAGGTCTGGCGGGACCGCAGGCTCACCCGTCCCTTTACGCGAGCTCCGCACAGCGTTGCGAGATACCGATGGAAAACATCATGTCATATGACGGACATTCTCACCATGACAGAGTCATGAACGCTCAGCTGAATGCTATATTCCACGACTAACGAGCACAGTGACACACTGTTAAAGACTGTCTGAAAGCATTTACGCATTTGGATTTCACTGATGCAAAAGTGCAAATATTACATGCTTAAACTTATGTACGTATTTATTATTGTTACTGCCTTTAGGTGAGGTTGGAATGAACACTCCTGTTCGCCTTATGTATTATACTCTATAGCGCTTCTATATGACGGTCACAATGGGAAATCGAAGTGGCCGTATTCCGAATGTTATAATAATATCATCCATGTAACAAAATCACAAGCAATAATTTGGAAACTATGCAATTTTTAAACAGATAATGGGCCAATCGAGAAAATTAACAAAGATATATATTTTTTTCAACTACATTTTACTACTAGTCTATTCCATACTGAATTATTTTGCTGTGATTTTGTACAGAATTCTTAATTAACTTTTATAAGGTCAAGTTCCTATTTTATCCCATGCAACTCCATCAATGTTTTATAAAATAATAGAGGTATGTCTTGTTTATACGAAACAGTGATGATGGTAGTAATAATGCTATGATTTAACCAGCGGGAAAGTGCTCAGTTATATGTTAAGTTGCCTTGGCACTTTTTCACTGTAAAATCAAGCAAGGTTGCAAAAGGTTGCACAAATCATCTAATTTTCTTTAAATTTCTGTTTTCCTTAAGAATCAAAAAAATAATTATATGGGTGGACGCTAAGACGCTTCCTAGAAGTTATAAAGTGCGTCATCTTTTCTGGGTAATTCCCTATGTACAGAAAAAACGCTTGACTATCACTTGAAGTTTAGTTGCCCTATTTTTAGCTGTACAAATTAGACAGTAATCACAGCTGTCCCCCTCGATTCTGGAAAGAAATCCCTGGACTTGAATAAGAAACGTAATATAGCGCAATAGATATTGCATGTACAAATGCGGTTCAGAATAAGTGCTGTTTGAGGTGTAATGCCGGTTCAACTTAATGAAATTTGTATTGTATTTTTGTTTGTTAACTTGTACAATATGATGTAATGCCACATCGCATTGAGGCTTACAACGCATTTCTTATCTATTTAAATTGCAGATAGTGTTGAATATTTGGTCAAAAGTTACATTTCTCCTTCGATGTGATTTCTTAGTGTACGTAATTCCTATGGGATTATTGTTTTTATTTTGATAGCTCATAAAAGGCGGGAATTATTATTTGTAGAATAAAGTCCATAATTAAATTTTTTCCACTTACGTGTGAATTTGTTATGGATATATTTTGAAGTTCACAATACATGAAATTATAGTCTGAAAAAAAACACACACAACGCCAGTGCGCACACTGGACAAAGTAAATGATATAGCAACAGTTACTTCGTGTTCCCAAATCGTGTTCCCAATTGTTGATAAATATTGACAGGTGGTTCAGCATTCAGAACGAACATCGTAGTTTATTTATTCAACTTAAACAGACATTCATATATATCTCTTTGGTCTATGTGCACAGTAAAACTATTTCTTATGTTACTAATAAACCTGCAAAAACGAACAAGCATGTTTGCTTGTGTTTGACTGTTTATTTGGCTATTTATTACTGAATTTGCGGTCAATAAAACTCAAGATAATTCAACCCATGGCCTACTAGTCCGAAGGAAAAAAAAACAATAAAAGTAAGCACTATGTCGTATGTCCTGCTTATGAATTTAAAGGGAATGTATGTTTCTCTGTATTTGGTACTGACACAGTAGGGCTTAATGACGTCCTTGAACAAAATTCATGGGGCTCGACTTGGCGACCCCTCGCTTGTTTCAACCTGTGCCTTTCAGGCACATTGACTCTCAGTGCTGCTTACTTTCACCTACTGCCTTGATTGCATCCACCGTGTATGCTGAAGATAGATGCGAATTAAGTATCCTGAGAATATGCACTTGGCATCATTCGTTCCCCCCTCGGCAGTACTTTAAATCATATTTGCATATTCCGCTTTCCCTCACATAGTCCTAAAGCCACAATAATATGGCATGCTTCCCATCAATAATTCAACTCTTAAAACAAGACTTTTGTATACTTATTTTATCCGTGTTATTTTCTCTTTTTATCTGTACTGCATAATGAGAATCAATGAGACCGAAGAATGAATACCATTAGGAAGCGATTCTCCGAATGACGTAATAAATCAAGAAATCAAATGTACTTGTCAACCACTGACACCGATTTCAATAATGCGGAAAGGGATTAACGTGACACATGAACTGTTTAAATAGGACAATTACGTATATGAGCTAAGGTAACCAGAGAGTGCATACGCCTCTAACGTAAGTTTATGTTTATAAATAGCTCAAGGACAAAATAAACGGCTATTCTCAACGCCATGGATTGCTGTAGACAGTCGAGGGGCATCCGCATGCCACCATCTTTTATGCAAAGCGAGGGAGGCACAGATGTTACTTCTGCAGGGGAGATTTTAATTTATGAAAATTATCTTGTTTATGCATGAACACTCACTGCATAGCACAGTACTTCCATCAGATGGGAAAATACCATAGAGTCAATGCCAATATCTGGAACATATTTTGCTGATTTATGCTCCTTAAAACACCCCAGAACACACATTTTTTCCCCTGTCAAACGTATTTTGACCCTCGCATTATTTAATAACAATTTGCATTTTAGTACCACTAACCCATTAGTAACTAGATCGTCCTGATCACCACATCCCGAACTTATCACTTATTCACCATATTCCCAGAACTTGCTCCATGTATCAGTTTCGATTTTTAACTTCAGTAAATGGCAATTTTCGTATTTAATTCAATGCACTCAGTGCTCGGGTTTTGATCTGAAACTTAGAATTTCAGGTGAAAAATATATGTATGTGACTGGAGTGAAGTACAGGTGTCCCGCTGTAAACTCCACTGCATAAAGTACAGTATGGTCACGCTTTAACGCCTCATTCAAGAGCTGTCCATGGTGCTAAAAGTATCATCACACCGTATAAATGTAGGCCTGTCACGGCACAAATCCATGCAGCATCTACTGGTACCGCAATAACAAACAACAATCAACTAACAATGTTGATAACACGTTGAGCTATGTAGGCAGTTGAGTCTAAAAATATGAACACTACTCATACTGCATTTAGTTCCCTTACTCAGAGAATTACTTGAGCGCCTTCATAAGTTTATCCCATACGCACTCAGATATGATCGTAATCCCTAAAAAAGCCTGACATTTAAACAGGAGCTTTAAATGCTCCAGAGGATAGCGTTCAAACCGATATCATATTTATCGGAAATTTGATTCTCAGTTCTTTCTCTTTATTATTGACTAATGTTAGATAATGATAATCATTTATACGCGACAAATTATATTTTACACTTTAATTTTTAAGTAGCAATATAGCATTCACCCATACAGAGCACAGGCAATATTATTTAAACGCTTCGATATATTTACTTTTACTATTTGCTGTAATACATTTATTATGGCGCTGGCGTTACCATTTTGTGCCATACTTGCCGAAAACATTTAAGCTTTGATATTAAATAACGGGTCATTAGGTGCGAGGTAAGCAGGCAGTTGCGATGCGCGTAACCGGAACGGTCGGACGTTTTCGCGGGGACGCGCGTTGCTGTAAGACGCTCAGGGTAGGCCGAAGAGGAAGTTCCGCAGCAGAACTATGCGGGAGCGGGGAATGACGGGGACGCGCTGACCTGATAATTAATGCGACAACACTGATTGCCGGGAAGGAATTTACTTGCTACAGATTTTTCTGAACCATGTTTGAGTCCCCTCGAAAATCTGCAAATCGACATGCGTGGTCGGAAAGCCAGGAGGAGTTACGAGAAACGCAACCAGTGTCTCCTTTCAGAACAGGCAGTCGTGGAAGGAAGAAAAAGAGAAAACAGCACAAGCAGCATCAACAACATCCACAACGCCAGCAACGATCGAATCGTTCCGTGTCCATCCCTCCGCTGCGCACCGGGAAGCCCTCGACCCCGTTCTTGGGGAAAGGCGCTGCGTTTAACGCCGAAGACGCGATAGTAAAAGGGATATTTGAAATAGAAAAAAAGAGTTGCGACGTAGTGCTGACGGCGACGAGGGTAATATGGACTCCGATCGAGCCGGAGACCCCTACAGGTGGGTTGCGGAGTTTCCGTCGTTTCCATGACAACGCTCTCGCGTGCGTCGGACCTCCTCCGATGGCGTAGCGGTGACACCGAAATAGCAGAGCGCCCCATTTTTTTTGACGTTGTCACCGCAAGGTGCGGTCTAAATGTGTGAAATAAAAAACCCTGTCATTTAACATGTAATAAAGTGTTTCAGCTTTAGCATTTTCTATGGAGTGAAGGGAACAGTTAAGTAAATACAGGTCAGTAAACACATAAAGACAAAAGTGTGCATTCGTGTTGTGTTAAAAAAATAGGCACGGGCTAAGAATAAATAACTGTATGATTAATTTGTAATTAGTATAACAGAGTTATACTGTAAGCGGTATAAATAATTGCATAATGAAGCTGAATATATAAACACATAATATATGAATATACACAAACCATCCCAAAATATACCACCAAGCCCAGTCCCCCCCCCCACCCCCCACCCCACGCCATCATGATATGTAAGATAGTGATTGCTTTATGTAAATATTTGCACAAGAAGCTTACCTATAGACTAGCCTCATATTATATGGATGTGCATACAGTTCCCCAAGTGTGTGATAGGTGAAAAATTATTGGGGATACTTACATATTATTGTGTTATGGAGGGCAGGTGTAGTTTTGTACTTGCTCAGTGCTAGAGTCAGCGAAGAGGTTGTACTGATTGCATTGCCACTAGCAGCTTGACACTCGTGTTTGTTCACCCAGCTGCTATGGCCTTTATTGCACAAATATTGTTACACCACATATTGTGTTCCTTTTTCTTTTTTTCTGGTAGTGGGAATGTATAAAATGCTCATATATGGGAACAATGCGCCACTTATTCAGTCGGCCCCTCCAAGTTGGGGACAATGGCCACGGTGAGTGAGCTGAATCTGGGCCTTTGTGTGGGTTGACTGCGTTTTGAGGAGATTGTCAACTGATACAGGGCAATGAAATGGGAGTCAGTTGTCACTGCTTGCAAGTAGCCCCTGAGACAGCATGTGAAATGAGCCCCCTGGGAGGGCTGGGGCTGGGCGGCAGACTGGGACAGATGCTCAGGTTGAGTGGGGGGTCTCCAGGGGTCTTTCAGGTAGCACTTCATAAAATTATTTGCTTTAATGTCACCATCACATGCTGATAAATTAACTGCATGTGATTGAACTATTTGCATATAAAAACAGAAGGACAAGCAGTCCGTGTGTATGCATGGTAGACCTGCAAAATTCCATTATATTGTAATTTATAAGAACATCACACATTGAGAAACATAGATGGAGAAAGGGATACCTTCTCGTGTCAAGAATACGTATGATATTTAGAGATTGTTAATGAACCATTTCTGTGATTTACAGACTCGGTTTAGCCACCGGTTGACGTTGTAGCAGCAATACTTAAATTTAGTGGCTGGATTTATTTATTAATTTTTTTTTTGCACCAGTATCACAGTTTTCAACAAGCCATCACCTTCTGCTTCGACCTTTGAAGCGGCATCTTTCACTATTGTATGTTGATAGCATGCATTTTTTTCCAAAGTCTTTGGTTCCAAAGTCTTTGGTTGTGTTTTTGATATTGAAAGACTCATTAAACTGGTAGTAAGTAAATATTAAGAGTTATCAATAATAATTATAAGGAAAAACCGATATCTAGAACAGAGTGAGGGCCTATTTTGGTTTTCCTGGACCACTGGCCTCCCACCCCGTATCACCCCCTCCCCCCCCAAAATAAAGTAGTTCTTCATTCTGAGTAATAAGGGTTATTATTTATCTTTTGACAACTTAGTTTTTACACCGGTGCAAGGATGATGATTTTAAAGCTTCAACGCCTTTAGCTATTTTAACTGGAGTTTGAGTGCTTTTTAAGCATTAGCGCACTTTCCAGATTCCGTAAATGGGTCTGGTTAGTCTTGCAGCATATTGTGCCGGAGCACAGGCCCTTTTAACATATAACTTGATTTGTGAAAGAAATCGGCTTACATGTGTGGTGTGAAACAGAACGCCGAAAGAAAAGAAATGAACCATATTGCCAAAAGTCTTGTGTAACAGATGTGCTGAAAAGAGACACCAGCCAACTGTTCTGACCACCTAAAGTACGGCATCTGCCAGACTTGTGGACAGTTAGCAGAATGTCCAGGCCAGTGACACTCAGAAAAATGATTAGGAGTCACTGTGTGTTATCAAACACAATGGCAATGTTAATATGTGAAGGGAGAAAATCAGGCAATAGCTGACATTGATGAATTTTACAGGCTCGTAATTCTCCAAAAATTAATAAAGTGTTTTATTTTTACAGCAACGTATGTGTTGTTGCAAAATGCAGACGAGATTAAATTCTATGCATTTTTAAGTTTTAATTCGTATTTGGTCCATGGATTGAGTTATTTTGTTGTTATCCAGATGCAGAGTTTGCTATATGCCATCAATAAACCATCATCATTACTGTATGATAATACATTGAGTGTTATGGTTTATGGCATATTCTCACAGTCGCGGAGGGTAAGTGACTTGTGTCAGACAATCTGTGGCTGAAGTGCATCGTGTGCTTGTGGAGGATGGCATTTATTTTTCTGTGTTTTCTCGATTCCCCGTAGCAGAGGCGCCGTGTGGCCCGAACGTGGATTTATTTTGCTTAAGCTTTATGGACAGTGTTTTTGTAGGAGAGTAAGCCAACGCCATTAACTCAGCACTCTCATTACAAAGAAAGCATCCATCTAGTACCCCATGGTCTTTACCAAATGCTGTCACAAAACTGCCAAAACATGACAGGGAGGCGTGGATTCACCACAGCTCTCAGTTTGACGGCTATAAGGCCCCTCTTCCGCTTGGGGAAGGGCTTATCCTGCTCGTGTCGTCTGTCCTTCATGTTTAGTGAAAATCACAGTGACCCTCATGGGATGTGCAGTTTGTGTTAAGTGGGATGGTTAAATTATGACCTTGAAATAAAGAATCAGTTCTTTAGAGGCTATAGAAAATGTTGATTCAAGTGGGATTAAATTTAATATTACTGTAATTATCTAATAAAATAATGTCAGGTAGCCCAATCCTGGGTTGTTCGCTGCCTTGCCCCTGTAGCCTCCAGGATAGGCTGTGGAGATCCTGTGACTCTGGACGGGATAAGTGGTTTAAGTAAATGGATGGATGGATAATGTCAAATATCACTGCATTTACTATGAATAAAACATTAATATTTTAAATATATTAATAGTAGAATTGTGTTTATATTTAAAAATTTGAATGAATGTGGTTGCATTGTTTTTCCCCTGTCTCAAGTGACTAAGGCAGTGTCATCTTTCTAAGCTAATTTGAGTAGATTAGGTGCAAATAGTAAGTGTTAAATGAAGCTTTTGTGCGTGATGCTTGGATTGTAGGAGGCGGTGTGTTTTTGTGACCCGTGGAATTCCCAAACCTGCAGCTAGCTCTGTGTGCGGGTAGAGGACCTGATTAAAATCGAATGCTTCTTCTGGCGTGTTTAGAAGAGCCGGCAGATTAGTCATGCTTCCGCTTGGCTGTGGCGAGGACACGAGCGAGCGCTCGGCTTTCTGTCAGCTGCCGGTTGCTTCCTGTGCTCTTCAGCAGCCGATTTTAACTCGATCGCGAACGGATCAATCTTGGATCGAGAGACTTTCAGCAGCCGCCCTCTCTTGCTGAATGCCAGTCTATGGTACTTTTCACATTTCAGTAAATGACTGGAGAAAAGTGGGGTGTTTGGAATAGAAATTTTCCAAGGCGAAATCAAAATCAGGCACTTACAGCAGTGTCCGTAGATGTGAAACTTATTATAACATCAACGATATCGCAAAATAATCCCATTATAGCAATATCACAAGAAGGGAAAATTTGGATCTTTTAACAGTTACAAATATTTAGCTTGTATTTCAAAGGCTCTGTAAACCCAGACAGTTTTGTCAATTCAGGTTGACTCATGTAACAACTGGTCACGCAGAATAAAAAAACTGAGCCGATTATTGTTTAATCCGCCTGCAAATCTTTGCAGACTATAAATAGAGATTATCATGTATTTTGTTGAAAGAGCCCGTCAGCACTGTGCTACGTATAACTGCGGTGGTTATATAAATCACTGGGATCTTTATGTAATAGATTTACAATGAATTGCATTTATAAAATGATTCTGTCAGATGACGTTTGGCCTAAAGCTGACTAAATTGTTTTTAAATTGTTCATGATCACAAATTCATGCTAAGATTTCGCCATTCCACGTATCAAAATTTTTTCCTGGACTTCACTCTGGAAATTCATGCAAATGGTCTTATATAAGTTTCTCAGGCGGCAGTTTGTCCGTATGTTTTCAGTATTTTACGATCGTGACCTTTCGCTGCTAACACGCATGTTCCTCTTTTCCTCTTGCTGCTTTATCCATGAATACGGTACATAGGCCTACTGGTGTCTAGCGAACCTAGTGGAAGCAGCTTGACTGAATTTCATTTAGTCCATTCAGTATGAAACGTTGGCTTTTAGGTGAACTGATGATGTGCATTTGACAAGTGCAGCGTCTGTATGGATGAGTCTGATGGCCTTCATAAGGTATTTTAATGGTAGACGCGGGTCTTCCAGAACACCCTTCCTGCAGGTTTGAGGGGTTTGCCAGTTTAATGAGGCCATCTTTCTCCTCATCTACGCCACTGGTCAGACTCGGATTTCAGGAACTAATTGCACTGTGGATGTTATTTGATCTTGTTTTTCTTTTCTTTTTTCCTTTTTTTTGCCCAGTGAGCATAGAAAGTGTAAAAAAAAAACATTTTCAGTCACCCTGTCTCCCGTAAGCTGCTAAGGACTCAGACATGGATGTTATCTGTGAATGTCAGTCAAACGCTGCCACTGTTGTGAGCAATTTAATTTTCTCTTTTATTTATTTGGTGTAGTAAATATGTGTAGGCAGCTACATACTACCACATGTTGCCAAGATATGTGGCAAAATATGTTTAATGCATAATAAAACTGCTCAGATGAAATTAAATGTGTAATTAAATCGTAATATGCATCTCTCACTTGCGCATGATTATTTAACTTTTTAAAAATATTTTTATTTTATAGATTAGCATACGATTTAGAGATGGGGCTCAAAGCAACAGATGCTATGGAGCGTAATGGCTGGCTATCTGTAGCGGTAGCTATTCCTGGGAAATCACTGGCTTTATTGCCATCAATAACCACTCATTATGTCGGAACACGTAACGTTGTCCCCGCAACACCTGAGACTGTGCGTTGAGACCCGCCGGGGCAGGTGCGCGTCCGTAATTAAAACACCCCAAGCGACAAATGCCGCTCATGGGGAGGAGGCAGTTCCACCTTTGGATGACGGGCTGCTCGGCCCCTCAAAGACGCTCCCCGCGTTTAATTACCGTGGCGACAGCAGAGGCCCAGGATCAGGGATTTAAGTCGGAAAACCGTGCTTGCTTCACAGTTGCCCCGACAGTAAAAAGTTAATTAGCCCGGCAGCACGGTGTGAGTGGACCTCGCTAGTGCTCCGATGCCCAATCCCCCCCCCCCCCGCCACCAAATCATAAAGTTGGATAAACAATGTCAAATTCACGACTTAACGGAAAAGGACCGATGGCCGTCGAAGGCTACCACCTCTCTGGTTTGCTTCCTGCGGCCTAGTAAACAGCAATATAAAAATGTAAATATTGGATTGCGGCGTGTCAGTCACATGGGCCTCGGCAGGCACAGGTGGAAAATATGGTCTTCGGCGTCATACTGAGAACCACATGGCCACACACAACATGGGGCAAAGAGCAGTACACTCAGCTGGCAAAGGGCTTTTGTGCTTGGACAGTTTTCAATATACAGTATTAGTTTCATCTTCAAGAGCACTGTATGTGTCTACCACAGGCACAGATGGGATGAAACAAAGAGGACTTTAACCCTTACAAAAACCCTGCCTGCCTGCCTTCAATAAGGCAGATATTTGGTCAGCAAAAATGCCTGCATTCGTGATGAACGTGTAGCAGTTTGGACTGAGCTACTGGAACAGTACATAGGGATTTTTTCGTGTAATCCTTACAAAGTTCAGAATGATTTGCTTGTTTTTGTTGAGGATCATGATTCCTTTGCCCGCCTCCGTATCGACTGCGGGGTCATGCTGTGTATTTTCGACTCCTCCCCTGACAGAGATGAGGTTTGAAATTGATGCGCTTTGTCCATTCATTAATTGCATGATGATATGAGGGCGCCCCCCACATCTCCTGCAAGCCGGAGTGATGCTGGGAGGAAGCTTGTATCCATCTGGAAGCAATAAACTTTTCTAGAAGACTGCACAGTTTTATTTAATCTCGGGACTTCTCACTGTGCACCAAATGAGAGCTGTTCCCATCGTGTCATTTTAAATCAGCCTCATTTTTCGCCAGGGAACGACACCGACCAGGCTGGGGAGGGAAAACGCTCGCGTCAAAGCAACCGTGCTTTTTCTTTTCGGCTGCGGATGCCAGGGGGTCGTGGCGTTCGAGCCCTTTAAATAAATTCTGCATAAAGAGGGCTTTTCTATTCGAATGAACCATAAATCTAATGGGTGATTTGCGATGTGCAGAACATCGTCAATCGCCTGGCTGTGAATGTTTGCTTACAGCACAGACTGACGTGTGCTACACCCACACTACGTTGGAAACCTGAAATTATGCATAAAAAATGTATAAGCTTACTCTAAATTATATTGGGCCATTTCATCAACATCTGTTGCGATATGTAGGCCAATAAACAGCAGTGAAATGAATACGTCAAATACAGTTTGGTAGGGCGTAGAATGTGCTTTGGGCAACTATGAGCAGAGTAAGGGAGGAGAGAATGAGAAAGACAGGTGTGGTTAGACCCTGGATGTCATTGGATGGGACAGTTGAGGCCGTTGTATCTGCGACAGCTTTGACCCGAGCCATATGGACCAGCTTGCGTACAAATGGGACCAGTTTGCCCGGAGCCTCATACTGGGCGGTCTGTGGGATTGGGTTTCCACATCTCGCTCATCCAGAGAGCCCACGGCACCCTATGCACCAGAAAGCCAAGGAAGGGGGGGGGGGGGGGGGGGGGGTGGTATCGGCGCTGACGTGGCAACAAGAGCCGAACCGAGCTGCCTGTACACCTGCCTGTTTTGCACGGCCAAAAAGGGCCCTCCGGCCTGGCCGGTGTGAAAAGCGCGGTTTCCAAGCCAACCGCGATGCATATAAAGGCGGAATAACCGAACGACCGGAAGGGCCGCTCCATCTCCCTGACCAAAAGCCGCCGTCCAGCGACCGCATAGCGGCATCGAGATTGATATCCATATGAGGCGCTAGCAGACGTGGGGATTTAGCACAAGCACTCTAACGAACGGCTCCAGGAAACATTCGCTAGAAGCTGGGTCCCTGAAGCACATGAAAATGAATCAAATTATGCTTCAAATGAAATCAAATTAAACCTCTGTCTTCATAGGCCGCAGAAACTTACCGAAGGAGCGGGTGCCAATAAACTGACGGATTCCGCTCCGCCTGCCAGAATTTATGCCTGATTAAAAGATTATGTAGCATAAATGGAAGTTATGATATTCTGGGAGGTGTTACCTTCCATCTTTATGGAAACAAATATTTTTCAGAAGTTGGCATGCATATTCACACTTAAATTTGTTGAATGTGATTGAAAGGGGCATATTTCGGTAATGAACATATTGGTACCACCATAATACGTCCAAAAGGATTTTTCACGGGGGATGTTTTCCTCATTAAGTTCATATTTCATTGAATTTACTCCTTGACTTTGAATAGAACAATGGGGTGGGGGTGTAATATTGAATTGAGCTCCCCCCTGTAGCCACATTACAAAGTACAGTAATTGCAGTTATTAAGGATTGCCATATGTCTCGCTATAGTAACCATTGTTTTAATGTACAGTCCCATTAAAAAGGTTCAAAAAATGCCTAAAGACCTTAAGACACAAATCCAACCCTTTGTCAAACAATAGCGGTTAATATTAAGTCCTCCAGCTAGAAAAAAAACTGATTTAAAGTGTGAGGCTAAGTGGATGATTATCAATATTAAACCATCGATCAGGTAGGAGGTGATCGGCAGTGTGGAATCTGGAGAACATGCATTAGCTAGGGCAGCAGAAAGGCGAGAATTAGAAAGAATTACAGAAAATAAACATTAAAACTGCAAGATAAACACTAGGTTATATGATTAGCATAATGTAAGATATTAGTGGTAACACTCTTTCCATGATTGCTCAGTTTCGCAACGTAGTAAGCAGGATAAGAGAAAACCTTTTGTGGCAAAACCTGGAAAATAAAAACAAGATTGCACTGAGATTATACTGTGGTGGAGCAATTAAATTTGAATTTGTATGCTGCAAATAGTTAATTAAATGCAATAATTGGATTAAACAAATTATAGACAAAGCACTAAGAAGTGGCAATGATGGTGAATGCACCTGTTTGCATGATGAACAACAATAATAAGGATGATTCAGGAGGTGACTCTGTAGCACCGGTTCAGTGCTGGTTCATTACTGACTTTAATTCTGCTCAGCGTGGGGTGTGTCGAAATCAGATCTTACTCCCCTTTATTGGGGGGACGAGCTCATAAATTAGGTCCAAGTACTAAACACCGCGCACGCGGTTCGGGGAGAGCAAAGCCAGCGCCTGTAATACCCCGAAATGCAGGAAAAGGGCGTGAAAGGCCCCGCGCCCCGACGGCAGCGCGTCTGTAACTCTGGACATGTGCAGAAACTGCGAACACAATTAGCGTCAAGCAGATAAAACCTGCTCTAATCCTGTTTACGGTCCACGTCAGGCAGATGTGCCAAGATTGATTCAGACAGGATCCCGGCTTACTGTAGTGCCGGAGGGGAGGGGGAGCAACCCTAACCCCCCCTCCCCTCCAAGAGTGTTGTCCCCGCTCCCCCATAGACCGTGCATGTTGGCGTGGGGCGGCTCACCCGCTCGTCCCTACCGATGGAAAAAGCTTCATCCGGGGAGATTACCTTTATTCCCTGTAATTAAATTGACTCCTTTTTGTGTAGACCACGATAGGAAGGGGCCACACCGTTAAATAAATAGCTTGATATCCACCACCCCAAGGTGTGGACTGATATGCTCATAGTCCTTCTTGCTATACCACTGGTTTCACATTCACCTTACCTGCAGAC
>JAODJW010000035.1:9431075-9479432 GCA_026777045.1 Hyperopisus bebe | reverse complement strand
TTTGGACTGTAGTATCCAAGGGGAAACGGGGCGATCATGCAGACTGTCACGCAACACACACACAAAATAGTATCTTTATGGGGACTCTCCATTCATTTCTATGGGCATAACCCTAATCCCAGCAATGACAACCTTAACCCAACCCAGCCCTAACCTTAACCATTAACCTTAACTTTTGCCATTTTTTATTTTTTGATTGCAGTGACAGATTTTTATAAAACTGAATTTCCCCTTCCCCTTGTGCGGACTGAAAAAATGGTCCTCACAATGTCAAAATAACAGGTTTTTTTTTTATCAGATTATGGGCACATTTGATCCCCACAATGTAATGTACACATGTCCCCCCCCCCCCCCCCACACACACACAGCCCCTGTATTCCTATCATTAATATTCCTCCATTCATTTCTATTAGGCAAAACCATAATAATAACTATGATAACCTAACCCCCTATCTAGCCCTAACCTTAACCATAAGTAACCAAACAGAATACAAGACTTTTGGCCATTTTAGTTTTGTCACTGCATTCACGGATTTTTACAAAATTGATGTTTATATTGTGGGGACCTAAAAAATGTCCACCCAAGTTAAAAACTACCAGATTTTTACCACATTGTGCAGACATAGGTTGCTACAACGTAGTAAATACCTACCTACACACACACGCACACGCACATACATAGCGTGGGATTCTGAACCCCAATGCTCAAGGTATGAACCAACAATAATAAAGAGGAGGAGAAGAAGGAGGAAATGAAGAAGAATTTCTTGAATGTTCTTTTCTATTTACATGATTTTATATGTGTGCATTTTCCAAGAATGACTTCGGTAACAAGGGAATAACATAAAAGGCTCCTTGGGCCGAAGCTTGCACTGTCAGACACTCCATTCAGCCAGAATTAGAGGAGCGAAACGTGCATCTAATGTGTCGCTTTGGCTGAAAAGCAGTCTGTGCTGGGGGTGCCTACTGGAAATACAGAGAACTAGGTAACGCTTTACTTCAGGGGGGATAGATAATGTAGTATTATGCTATTACTTATGTATTAGTTAACCATGAACCTTGCCGCATTGCCACTACTTCAAATACTTCCTGGTAAAATCATTAGGCTACAGTAAAGAGTGACCCCATGCCGGCAGAGGGGGGAAAACAGCGTCACTGCAGCACAAGCAAAGCCGCCGCTCACCCAGTTTGCAGAGCCAGCAGACCAGGACCCAGAGGGCCATCAGGTAGGGCTGCTCTACATGGTGCCACTTCCAGGTCACGATGGGCAGGCTGGTGAGGCCGGAGTTGCCTTCTGTTCCATTTGTGGCGTTGGTGTTGCTTTGGGGATCTGTATTATGTGCCGAGGAAGCCCAGGTGGTGCCGGCCAGCGCTGCCAGGAGCAGCGGCGTTGCTGCTCCCCACAGAAGCTTCATCCTCAGGCTGCTAGGCTCTCTCCGGGCTGCCTCAGGTCTCTCCGGGCTGCCTCAGGTCTCTCCGGGCTGCCTCAGCTCTCTCCGGACTGCCTCAGCGCATGCTGCTCTCTCTCACTCTTACTCTCTCGCTCCTTCCCCGTTGTCAGCGGTGATGACACCCTCTGGCACGAGTCCCTGTTCTGCTCTGGAAGCCGCCCGTCTCGTGTGCACCTTTTTCACTGCAGGTGTGGCTCAGCCTCGCCAATTCCTACAGGTGACCGGGTGCCACGCCCATCCTGCGTAACGTGCCTGCTCTCCTCATTTACCAATAAACAGAGGTGACCTCTTCCCCTGCCCTCAGGCTAAATTAGCCTCAGTCCTGGATTTACGCTGGTATGCTGCTCATTGACTGGAGAGCAGGGGCACTTACCTGCACCACACCCAGCCAAAGGTAGTCCCCAAATGAGACACCTGCAGACAGAAAATCAGTGACTTCATTATCAATGACCAGAGGGAATGTTTACGTTGAAAATTAAAGTGATTAAAAATGCAGTTCATACCGTACTAAGCTGCATGTCTTAATGTCAATGATAAGGGCAATAACACTTAATACGCAGGAATCCCCTGTAATTATGTTCATGCAAATTACTGTCCATCAACAGAAAAGTGACTGAGAGAACATAAGAGCTGCAAAATAATTGACTGCTTTCCCCTTTGATAAAGTGGACAGGAGCAGATGGATACTTAGACGAGTTATATTAACTTAAATCCAATTATGTGTGTCTCTGTGTTCAGAGTGTATGGCCATGCATGAGGGGGTGGTATGGGGGTGCAGTGGTTAGCACCGTCACCTCACACTGCTGGGACCTGGGTTTGAGTCTCCACCATGGCTCCATGTGTGTGGAGTTTGCATGTTCTCCCCGTGTCATCATGAGGTTTCCTCTGGGTACTCTGGTCCAAAAACATGCTGAGGCTGATTGGAGTTACCAAATTGCCTATATGTGTGTGTGTGAGAGAGAGAAGGTAGTGAATGAGTGTTCCTTGTGATGGGTTGGTGCCCCATCCTGGGTTGTTCCCTGCCATGTACCCATAGGCTCTGGACCCCCCATGACCCTGAATAGGATAAGTGATTTTAGAAAATGGATAGAGAGGGGGGGTCCCATTTTCCAAATTTAGACATACAGAGGTGGCACATAACCCTTAAAAACCACACCAAGTGATTAAAGTGTCTCATAAATTGAAAATAAATTGTGTTTGTTGCATAGATCAGTACAACTGTCAAATTACGAGCTAAAAACATATAATGGATATAACTCACAAATAAACATAGTGTCACTTTGGCCTGCAATGATCTTTCTGCCTTTATATTTTCAATCAGTCAGTGTTTTTTGTCCATTTGAGCATTTGAGCCAGAATACCTACAGCATTGATCGTGACAAAGAGAAAAACAAAATAACTGTCACTTTCCTTATGTCAAAACACGGAATGCCCCAAAATGTAAGAATAGCTAATATAGCTGATCTCAGGTATCTCTGTCTGTTATCTTCCTCATTCCTGTCCTCTACATTATCAATACAGGCATTGTTTGATGATGGACAAAACTCGGTGTTCACACAGCGGATGAGGAAGTCCTAAAACATTCATAGTAAAGTGTCTATGAGGGTTAGAAGTCAAGCCACAGCCCTTGATGTCATGAAGAATGAAGAAAACATCATCTAAATACAATTAACATATTTATAAAATGATTCTTCAATACAGTATTAATTATGAATATAGTAATCCATGCATTAAGAGAGATCCAGATGATCGTTCTTTACTTTGGCATTAAGATCCCTTAAAAGGGGTGCACATGGAATCTGGTGGTGAGTGAAAAGCCGCACAGAGCAGCAGGAGGAGGATGGATGGTTTGGCCAATAGAGAGGTTAAAAGGAGAGAGGATGCTAGGGAAGAGATTGGAGAGAGGCAAGATGGCAGTCTGAGAGGTTACACTGAAACGCAATGGCGACGGAGAAAGGATGACCAACCGCTTAGAGGGAGATAGGATAACACTGGACTGGTTAAGGGGAGACCAAATAACAGAGGACTAGTTAACGGGAGACCAAATAACAGAAGACTAGTTAACGGGAGACCAAATAACAGTGGACTAGTTAACGGGGGACCAAATAACAGAGGACTAGTTAACGGGAGACCAAATAACAGTGGATTGGTTAAAGGGAAACCAGATAACAGATAACAGTGGACTGGTTTAGGGAAGATAGGATTACATTGGAGTAGTTAACGGGAGACTCGATAAAAGTGGACTGGTTAATTGGAAACCAAACAACAACGGACTGGTTAACGGAGACCGAATAACAGTGGACTGGTTAACGGGAGACCGAATAACAGTGGACTGGTTAACGGGAGACAGAATAACAGTGGACTGGTTAACGGGAGACAGAATAACAGTGGACTGGTTAACGGGAGACTGAATAACAGTGGACTGGTTAACGGGAGACTGAATAACAGTGGACACAGTGGAGTGAAACAGTGTTTTGGTGGAACAGTAAAGGGCGGCTTGTTGATGTGGGATAGGATGACGGTGACGGGTTGGAGGGAGACAGGAAGGTGACGAAAATACTAAGGCGAGACAGTGTGCCCTAGATGTGCAGGACAGTGTCAGTGTTGGGGGTTGGGAAGATGATCTTCTGAAAATACCACAGAGTGCTCATGCACTGATCCTGCAAATTCCTTCACTTGTGTCTGTAAACAATGACTTTAAAGGTACAGCAAAGGAGGATTAAAAAGTGGTCGACCAGGTCAGTAGAGAAGGGAAAGTCAATACAAACAGATAGCAAGCCAACTCGTATTTACTGTTCTGGGCCTCATGCTAAAAATGTACTGGACACAGCTAATTAGTGGGAATATGCACAATGACAAGCAGTATAAGCACACACAACAGGCTGCAGGAGCGCGCTCTAAATGTCAGTGCTCCGGCAGTGTGCATGTCAGAGAGCAATGCAGCAGCTACTCCTCAGAAGTATTTGACGCAAAACACATTATTATTTCATAGACTCTAATATTTTAACCCAGCATGCTATTTTTGCAGTTTATAAGACAGCAATATAGTGATATTTGGAAAATAAATGAAAAGTAACGTTTTGAAGACCGACTTCTGCAAAGGACGTCAATTGAAACAATGCATGTGTTTAACAACGCATACAGATAGGCAGTGAAGCTCAGGGGATGGTCCGACATTTATGGCTCCCCGGTAAAGGTCCAGCTTGCAGCCAGCGCAGCTTGAAGCATGACCAGCAGCGTTTTGAATATCAGTCACATGATATAGCAGCTTCTGTTGTGTCTACATGCAGAGTCATTTACGGTAAATATGTGGACCATGGCTGCAGTGACCAATGCGTCCCGTTAGGATCCGTTTCGTCAGGGCAACCCTTCAAAAACAGCTACACTGCCAATGTCAAATGGACCAGCAGAAGGACATGTTACGGTTTTACGATTAAAGCCATTCACAGAAATCAGCCTGGTTTACACAATACCACGTGTTTTGGCAATATACATCAAATGCTGGACAGCGAAATCACAGCCGCATCTATACAAATGGCTATTGCAAAGATACTTTGGGAACGGGAGATTGTGACAAACAGAATAATTTCAGCATAATAACCTGCAAAACGTGGGAGTTCATATGAAAAAATGGCATAAAATGATCAAATTATTGTTTTTTTCTTATAGTGTAACTAGGAATAAAGACATGGGTGATTTAACCAGGTCTTTGTTTATAGAGTGTCTCCCACAACATCTCACTTATCAGATTTCTTAATGCATCTCTTAAGGAAAGTCACCTGAAAAAGACAGATCTGGGGAAATTAGGCAATGTCGTTCTATTTCTCATCACTCTTTTGTTGCTACAGTATACTTAAGGCCCCAAATCAAATAATGTAGCTCACTGTACACACTGTGCGTCACTGTAGTTTAATAATTGGATCATATATTTGTTGCTTTTGTCATACTAATATCTGTTATAATAAGTATGTGTGACAACATCCCCTATACAGTATGTCAATGTAATACTGAGGTTGACAATTGAACAAGTGATAATAATGTAAAAGGAGAAGCTTCAAAAAGGGAATATTTGTGATTCAGTGCAAGTTCATCCATCTTCCAGCTGCTTAGCCCGGAGAGGGTAATGGAGAGCCCTAAAGCCGTACTGAGGCAGAAGAAAGCACATTCAACACACACACACTACGGGCAATTTATAGACACCAATTAGCTGCCCATCTTTGCTCTGCGGAAAGAAACTGGAGCATTCAGAGGTAACCTGAGACAAGGAGAACATGTAAACTCCAAAGACACACAGAGCAGACGAAAAATCCCAGCCCCTAACCCGGAAGGTGTGGGGCAACAACGAAACCCTCTGAACCATTATGCTACCCAAATCCTACATAAATTTTCAGCAATTGTTCACCTTGTCAGGGTTAAGGTGACCTTTTCATGTGACCAAGCAACATAAGGTGACATGGGAACAACGCATCAGTGCATCACACGCACTCACACCGATATAGAAACACTAACACCAAAAAATCCTGTGGGCAGTAAGAGCAAACTTTATATTTATACATTAATTTCATATGTTATTCAAAATGTGAAAATACTAGCACATAGTGCCGAGATGGGCCTGTGTGATGATGTGTAACTCTAAACCCTGAGAGGTCAGGGTTTAGAAGTGTCCCCTGGTTAAAAGTGTCCCCTGCCACCAGTGCTGTGCCAGGGATAGACCCCGTACAGGATAAGCCTGGATTACTTCAAGATTACAGAAGATGGATATGAGAGATGTGAAAGGTAGCAGAAATCCATTGTGTAAAGCAGCAGAAAGAGAAACGCTACAAGGCTGTAACTCAAAAGGATACATAGTTTTTAAAAATGTGTTCTCTTGATCTACCAGTCATATGATCCCCAAAGACAGGTGCTAAATTTTAATTGAGTGTTGCAAAAAAGTCAATATGGGTGTACTTTAGCCTCAGTCTGGGTTTGAGGTCTGAATCCATCATCCACTCTTTGTGCAGAGTTTGCATGTTCTTCCCGTATCATGCACTTTTCCTCCTGCAGTTCAAAGAGGCAAATATCTGGACTGTTTCAAGTCTTCATACTGTATGTGTCTGTTAGTAGCTGTTTTTCCATTGTTTCTGGTGATCGGTAGTAAGTTAGCGGAGGAATTCAGTGAGTTTCAGATTCCAGAAGGGCAATTAGCACTTCTATTCAAGGTAATTTTTCTTTTTTCTGCTGGTATTCTGGGGCCACGCCTTCTGCCTTTGTCTTGGCAATTGAAACTACTGCCCTCAGCTGTGAGCACTTAGCGAAGCACATTATTGGTACATCAACTGCGCTATAGCATCAGTGTAGGCGTCAGCCATGGTGTGAAGACCCTGCTTGTGTAAAGACCAGCAAGTCCAACTGCACAAGGACACAAGCCACTTAAGTGGCACCTTTCCCCTCTCATATTACTCTTTCAGTAGGTGCTTCCGTTGTTTGCTCTCGGCGCTTCTCTCACTATCTTCACTGGAGGGACACGTGGCCTTCATAACCTACGCATTGTTCTGTCAACCTTTGACGTCACCTCCCTTCACATGAGATTGTGGAACTGCCAGTCTGTTGTGAACAAGGCTGGCTTCATCACTACTCTTACTGCACATTTAGCCCTTCATGCCCCAGATCTTACAGAAACCCAGATCCGCCTGGAGAACATTGCCACTCCCGCTGCCCTATCCGCTAGCTTCTCTTTCTCCCACACTCCTTACCTCACTGTTTGGGGAGTAGGGTAGGTTTTCATTTCCAAGACATCTGCTCCTTATATCTACTCCACATTTGAATATCATACTCCATCATTAGCCCTGCTAAACTGTATATTGTTGTTATTTATCACCCACCAGGCCCACTAGGGAACTTCATTCAAAAACTGGACATGCTTCTGTCAGCCATTCCTGATGATGGCTCTCCACTTGTCTTCCTGAGGGCCTCAATCATCCACCTTAATAAACCCCAGGCTACCAACTTCCTCACCATCCTGACCTCATTTAGCCTCACCCAATTCTGTAATCCTTACATTACAAGGCTGGACATGAACTGGACCTCATCCTTACATATAAATGTATCACTGACAGCCTGCCTGTTACTCCTTTACATGTTTATGACCACTACTTTGTTCAGTTCACCTTGTCCCACCCTGCTCTGCCTTCTGCCTCCTCTCCTCAGATCCTGTTCCATTGTAACCTTTTCTGTCTCTCCCAGCTGCTTCAACACCTCTCTCTTCTGCCCTACCAACTGCTGAAGATTTCTCTGTCCTTAATGCTAATGAACCCCATAATACATTTTCCTCTGTGCTTACCTCTTGATTTGATATCCACTGTGCACTCACCTCCAGACCAATATGCTTGCAACCCTCTCATCCCTGACTCTCCAGAATGATCTATGTGCAGCCGATGAAGCTTAAGATGGCCATGAGGAAAGGATGCCAAAGTAGACATCCCATGAATATGGACGAGAACCAATGACTTCTGCAATCATTTTTTGCTTCTATCTCTGCCAGCAAGACCACCGCCTACCAGGAGACACACGCAAGTTATTCTCCATTTTCAATGCCCTACTTAATCCTCCTCCTCCCACTCTACCCATCACCCTTACTGCTGATTTCGCTACTTTCTTCCATAAAAAGGTGGCAGCCATCGACCAGCCACTTCTCTGCACCTACCACCAACATGCAACCCTCCATGCTCAGAACTATCTAACCTTATTGCCCACAAGCCCACTACCTGTGTTTGAATCCTATCCCCTCCCACCTATTCCAGGCCATTTCTCCTACATTAACCTTGATTAGCTTGTCTTTTACACCCAGCACATTCCCTGCTGCATTTAAGCAGGCTCATGTCACACCACTGCTTAAACCTCCTCAAACTGAGAAATATTGACCAGTCCCTCTCTTGTCATTCATGTCCGAACACTTGAATGTGTTGAAATCTCTGAATTTCAAGCAGAACAACCCCATGGACCCTCTCCAATTTGGCTTCAGACCTGGACACTTCACCAAAACTGCCCTCTTTGCTGTTCTAGATAGTCTGAGAGCTGCTAAAGCTGCTTGCCAGTCATCCATCCTGATCCTGCCAGACCTCCCTCAACTAGGCATCACAGGGACTGCTTTGCATTGGTTTAACTATCAGACATACCATTCCAAGTGGCCTGAGGTGCAGAGGTATCCAAGTCACAACAGGAAACAACCAGTGTCCCTCAAGGCTCTGCCTTTGGTCCCCTCCTATTCTCTATGTTCATTACCTCATTAGGTCAGATCATTCAGTCACGTGGCTTCTCCTACCAATACTATGCCGATGACATCCAGATATTTGCCTTTCCCTCCTGATGACACCACTGACATGCTGACATCACAGCCTGACATCACACCACTATCACACCTCCAGTTAAATCTAGCTAAAAATAAGCTTCTCCTCTTCCCTGCCACCTTTACCATCCATCATGACATCTCTTTTCAGCTTAGATGAGTGACACTATCTCCATCAAAGTCTGCCATGAACTGGTATTGACTGACAACCAGTTGTCTTTTGCTGAGCATATAACAGCTCTCTACACATATTGCATGTTTTCCTTATATACCATCAGAAAGATCACAGAAAGATCACACAATGTCTGTCTGAGTAGGGAGCTCAGCTTCTAGTTCAGGGACTTGTTACCTCACGACTAGACTACTGCAACTCTCTAATTGCAGGTTTCCCAGCTTGTGCTGTCAGACTCCTGCAGATGATTCAAAATTCAGCAGCACGTCTGGTATTCAATCATCCTAAATGCTCTCATGTTACACCCCTCCCAAGATGTTCCCTAAAATTTACGTCCCATCTTGCCCTCTTCGGTAAGCAACCCTATGCCACTTAGAGACTCCTCCACCATGTTAGAAGTATCACTCCAGACGTTTCTCATGTGTGGTTCTCCGATGGTGAAATGATACATCCAGTCATCAGATTCCCTCCCCACCTTCAAGAAACACCTCAACACTCATCTCTTCCAGGAATTCCTCTTCTAGCCTTATATATCTCTGTTCCCCGAATGTTCTTAATATTACACATCTCATCACTGAATTCTCTTATTAGGTTCTTACTTGGTTGGTTGGAACATGTTGTATATCTCTTGTTCATATTCTACTTACCCTTGAAACTGGGCATTTAGCTCAACATAGCTGCACTTATACCTTGACAGCCATATGTTTGTAATGCGCTATTTACCTTGAGACTTTGGACAAAACGTCTGCTAAATAATACAAAATTAAATCGCTCATAGTCTATGACTGTCTACATGTATATGTGTGCGGTAGACTGGCGTCCCCTCCAGGGTGTGCCCAGCCTTGTGCCCTCTGTTGCTTGGCATATGCTTCAGCACCACTGAAAACTAAACCAGGTTAAGTGGTTCGAAAACGAAAATTGTGGTTAGATGAACAAAAAAGTTTCCACTGCTGAAGCGAAATCCTGAAGTCACCATGAGTTCTGTTTTTTATGTCCTCTACTCTGTGAATTAAATCCTTTTTGTTCATTGACTTGTTCAGTCTTTAGCTTTATTTGTAAGTGTCCTCTCCCAGTTGCATCAGTTGACAGAAAGGATGAACTTCAACCTAAAAATCCATAGGGTCACTCCTGCCTATGTCACAGGCTCGAAAGAACCAGTGACCTGTCCAGTGCCAGCAGGTCTCATATGTTAGGACACACCGAAAATAAGCACAGAACTCCCACATGCCGTACTGGTCTCAGTGGAAACCTGATTATTTATTTCCATAGCAGAGTTGCTGGACATCATGAAGGTTAAGAGCAATTCAAGCTGCGGGCATCTAGTTATTATCTATATTATGCTTTGTACATAAAGTACCGGTGAGTATTAGGGCCATTCAGGAAGAAGACAGCAGTTACTGTAAAAGCTCTTGTATCAGGCCTTGGAGTAACCTGTTAGCTCAAGTGACTCTATATCAATATAAAAATATAAAGTTCAAAATAATAAGTAACAACCATATTCTGTTAATTTACACTAAACTGACAAAAAAAAAAAAAACGAAGAAAACTATTCCACAATACAAATGTCATTTCCTGAACATTATCCTATGTATTATTACATGCCTACGGAGCCAAACACTTTAGTAGTCTTTCCACTTGTTTTGGTGTTATTTACCTTGCGATCTCTTGTGTTGTATCAAATATCCAATTTCATCCAACAGTGACACTGGAGCATGTTAAAATTACAGAGCAATAATTATTCGTGCGTGTATATAAAAGGATTAAAGTTGAACAAGAAATGCGTTACATCCATTTTCGGTTACCACTTGTTCATGTTTGCAGGGGGTCCAGAGCTTATGGGCACAAAGTAAGAAAGAACCCAGGATGGGGCACCAACCCATCACAGGGCACTCATACACCATTCAGTCACACTCCTATAGGCAGCTTGGACACTCCAATCAGCTTCAGCATGTTTTTGGACTGGGGGGGGACCAGAGTACCCAGAGAAAACCCCCTGACAACAGTGGGAGAACATGGACCTCCATACACATGTGATCAGTGTGTTTCAAGAGTAAAATTCAACTGTCAGGAAAATTCAACTGTCTGGGATCGCCCTGGTTCCAAAGTTCCAGGTACAATACTTTTTACTGTACATTGGTGGAAGACATTCATCTGACCCAGTTGAAAGACAGGCCATCATTTGGAGCAACTCTGACTGTCAACGAAAAGAAATGTAGTGGTGAAAAACAGAAACACCAACATGGGGAAGTGTGACCCATAGAAAGAACAACAAGGAAGATGGGCAGAGTCGCGTAGCACTGCAGGGCCACGGGCTCAGCTTCCCTCTTTATTCTTTACCCACATGATCGATGAAAGATTGAGCAGATTATCAATCAAGACTAAATGCAGTTTGTGAGTCGTGTCAATCGTTATACCAGCCTGTGTAAAACAATTTGATTTCCAACTGGAAAAAAACAGTAGTGTTAATGTGATACTTGAAAGGCCACACCACTACACACACACACACACACACACACATACACAGACACACACACACAGATTGGGTATCTATATCTTTGTGGGGACTCTTGATGTTTATTTCCATGCCATAACCCTAATCCCAACTATGATAACCTTAACTCTTATGGAGACCAAAAAAATGGTCCAGACAATACCAAAATAACAGGTTTTTAATCACATTGTGGGGACATTTGGTCCCCACAGTGTAATGTATATCTGACCCACACACATGCACATTCATACACACACACACACACACACACACACAGATTAGCACACCAATGAGCCAAATCAATATGACCACCCCTATGTGAAGTGAAAAATATTGACTATCACATGAAAAAGGTTGTGTGAAGGTCTGGGATACATTCAACAGTAGACTAACATCCGGTAATTGTGGTCGACATGTTGACAGTTTCTGAGCTACTGTGACCCAGCTGTCTGCCCATAATGATAAGGCCCTTTTCAAAGTCACTCAGATTTTGACCCTTGCCCATATCCTCTGTATTGAAATTGTGGGGTATGAGTATCGAATGTTCGTGTCGGGGGTGGGGAGCTCCAGTATGTTACAATGTTACAAAACTGACCAATGTTCAATGACTTCAACATTGAAATGTATAAATAATGTTTTCTGTTACAATAAAAAACAGACACTATGAAGCACATAAAACCAGCATAAATACACACACCACACCTGCCCATGCAGTCACTAAGCTAATTAATCAGGGGACTGGCATTTACAGCATGCAGCTGAGAATGCAACTGTCTATGACAGATACTGGGAGCTCTGCAAATGGTTAAAAAAGGGTTACTTCTTAGCAAGAGTGAAAGAGACATTTGCAACAATTGTGCAATTTAAACCTTGAAATAGTGGATTATATCCTGCTGGTTGAAGACTGAAAACGGAGGGTGAAGAGCACTAGGACAGACTGCGTTGCATTGAAGGAGAGGATTAAAGGCATGCTCATGTTTATGTTGCGGTCTGGGAAAGAGGAAGACACAGAGACACCTGCTTTATGTGACAAGCAAGCCATGATGAGGGATGAGAGTCATGTCATCAAGCCCCGTTCCTGCTGCACAGTCCGTTCCTCCAGTTGATCCGAGGCGAGATGGCATGCGAACAATGGGCGGGAACCAGGGGTTTAGAGAAACCTTAAGATAAAATTACAATGAAACAGCGAAAATGCTCTATGTTTAATTAAAAGATTCCTAACTGTCTATCATGGGTGTGGGAAGGGTGCAGCACAGAAATGCCATTCCTGCTGTGAGTAATGTAGTCATGCAATGAGGAAACCATCCGATTCCAAACGGGTAAAAAACAAAACAAAAAATACGGCAACTGGGAAATTGCAATAATAACTGCAGCCGATCGATGCTCAGCAGGAAGGTGTGCTGGAATGTGTGAACGTCCTTTTCACTGAGTGCTGAGTACAGGCAATAAATGAGCAGGAAGGAAATGAGGCAGATTCCGGCAGCAGAATGTAGGCGCAGGTCTGGATTTGAGTGTTGCAACACGAAACATTTATAGTGTCTGGAGGTGTCCTGTGGTGTGTTATTAATGATAAATCACAGATATCCATCCATCTCCCATAACTGCTTTTCCAGTACAAGGTCACAGGGTGACCATAGAGAGAAGGAACCAGAAGGTATGAGCAGGGTATGTCCTGGATCAGAAGCTGGTCCATCACAGGACACACTCAGACATATCAACTAAGGTTGCATTCATAATTATTAATTCGAAACCAGACTGAATAACAAGTGAACTTCATGCAATAGGCAGTATGTAGGAATCAACCTGTGACTGTCAGGCCACAGCACTAACCACTGAGCACCTCCCCCCGCAAATCACATAAAGTAGCTAAATTTAAATAAAGCAATAAGCATAACCATTCCAAAATGTGTGGCACTCAAATTGTTCTGAAAGAAGTACTGAAACGTGGTCTGTTATAATGTATACCCTTCTGAATAATTAACAGACTAGTTCAAGGAAGCAGAGTTTGGGGTTACTGGAAGGCAATACATCAAGGCAAGGCCGTATTAAAAAGCTAATGAAGGCCACCGAGTGTGCAGCAGATTGCTGAATCATATTTCTGCAGCCAAGGAGAGAATTGTAATGGCATCATGTCATGGAACCGGTGGGTCAGGTCACAAACGTCAAAAAGCATGACTCTAATCATTAATAGCTAACTCAACCATTTCAGTTATTACCACAACATGACGTCACAGAGAAGCAGGATTTTGCCCCCCTCAAAGCCATGTACTGGTTGGCGTCCTGGGTAGTCCTTCATTGTTGAATATTAACATTATCCCGACACTCTGCCCCTTGTAGAACGTTTATGGGCGTGAACTCATGTCTGTGGCAAAATGAAGGTAATAATAGCAGGAACAAAATAAATGGGATATTTGGTTTTCAGTAATTCAAGGGCCTCCATCGACTTATGAAGACTAGGCTTGCAGGCAGTGAAGAAGATGGATTAGGTCTCCCCCTTGTGGCTGAAAATGGTCAGGGTCACTGTGGACAGAGCACCTGCTGGAGCAACTTGTAACAGGGACAATATGAAATTTGATTGAATTGAATTTTATACCCTAACTGGAGAGAGTATAGAAACATGACGATGGAAAATTGATCTGGTCATAAGAACTAAGTTCCTTTTTAATATATGTCTCAGTCTATGTGGAATTTTATTGTATGTTGTGTATGATGCAGCACCAAAGTAAATAAAGGATGTATCACCATCCGGATTTGAGTGATTTTTCCAATAAAGAGAGAAACAATGCCTGCAATTAAATATATCAACCTAACAATTTTTATGAACAGTATATCCAGTTAAGCAAGGTGATCCTGAGAAGCTCGGGGCTTTAGGCAGTGCACAGCCCGGACGGACTCATGCTCACGCGCCAGAGATGGCCACTCAGGTTGGTGACTCCTCCCAGTTGACTACTCGCAGGTAAATTTGTTGCTAGAAGCTGCCAAATGACATTCTGATGTCACTAGAGTGCTCAATGACGCTACGCAAATTGATTGGCCATCTCGGTGAAAAATAGGGAGGGAAATTTGCAAATTTAGATGTATTATTTGCAAAAGTAATATATATACACACAGCACTTTATGATGATATATTTATATGAGAATTTGTAAACATAACACACGGTAAAATTAAACAAATGCACATGACACATTATTCAGGAATTACATTTTATTTTTTTATTACCGAACTACAGTTCCGAACAACAATAGACCTAGTTTTAATCAGTGTGTTGCTAGTTAGTTAACATGCTACCGAACTCATTAACAATTATTGGTACAAGCTAATAACAAAGTAAATAATATACAGTAAGCTATTTACAAAAACATAGCGTAAATAAAACATGCATTTAAAAGGTTGACACACTTACAAAGTTGTACGAAAGTTTTGAAGAACAGAACAAAAACAAAAGCTAGAGTTAAAATACAAATGTGCGTCTATAAGTAGTATATTTCACTACATGTTGTACTTGTATAATTATGTACGTCACAAAGGTAAACTAGCAAATAGCAACTTAACTCAAATATAATGCGTGCGCTAGACGTCACAACCTGATCGTCTGATCCTCCCGTGTGCCACGCCCCCTCGTTAACCTCGTGTGAAATCCCTGTTTCCAGGTGTTCTCAATCCTGTGTAATTGAATCTCTGTATTTAAGTAAGCGTTCAAGTATGTTTCTCCAATCTTGTCTCTGAAGTCTAGTGTTGAAGTCTTACGTCTTACGGCAAAGTCGGTTTTTTTTTTTTTTTTTTTTTTTTTTAAATCCGCCCCCCCCAAACACACACACACACACACAAATTTCTGTATGTTAGCTAATCGTCATCAGTCATGTTTTGAACATGAACAGGGGTTGGTCCCTGGTTTCGGCACTGCTGGCATGGTCGGGGGGGGGGATGCCAAACTGGGAGCAATGGCGGCAAACAATGGGTCCACACATCCTCAGATGCAAGTGTGGCGAAACCCTTCCTTAAGGATCTGGTGCCTGCTGTAACACACACACACGCCTGTTAACACACAGACACAAATACACATGCACAAATTCACACGCACACGCAGGCAAAAACTGACTTTGTTTGATGCCATTCTTCACCCTTAATGGGGTAAAGGTTTAGTTCCACATTTTGGTATTGTATTTAGGTTTTACCACAATGGCGGCCTTATAAGTATATGCAATGCATTGTGAGAAAACATCATTTAGTCATTAATTAAACAAAATCGATAAAAGCCTGCTTATCGTAGTCATGTTTATGACAACCTGAGTATGAACAGGAAAAGGCTGCATTTGTATCCCATTGGGTAGAAAACTGTGCCCTTAAGATGGGTTGCCCGCCTCCCTGCCCCCAGCACCCGAGCCAACCGCACCCCCTCACCGGGGCGTCTGCCACTCGCTGACCCCTCGCCTTGGCCCTCTGGCCCCTTTTACTCATTTACAGACATTTGCTTTTTTAGACGCTGTTAATCTGAGTAAACAAATGGAGGAGATAGCAGTGTGAGAGGGAGGGTTTCCTCGGTCGGTGAGAGCAGGCCGCTCTCCGCTGTTTGTCTCCATTAGTGCTCAGGACAAACACGCACACCTGTTCCCGCCTCGCCCAGCCAGGCTCCTGCAAGCCCCGTAATTGGCGCCAGACGATATTAAGTTAAACGGATGCCTTTTGAAACAAAGCCTACCTCCATCCTGTGTTTACTCTCTCACTCTGCTTATTGGGTTTGCACGTTTTTGCATTTTTTTCTGCATCTGAAGATTTTGGATTTTCCACAGTTTTCCAGTACGTGACCTGTCGTGAGGAAGCAGTGATGTAGGCCTCGGACAAGATGGTGATGTTGATATTCCGGTGCATTATGGCACATCGCGGCACACCCCCCCCCCCCGTGGCTCGCACCGTGTGATCGCTCTGCCGCTGTCTTTCCAGGCTCCACCGACATCATTGCCTACTCCATCCACGGAATAAGCCATCCAGTCACTGCTGCGATGCACATCATCATGGGTAAATCTCCCATCTCTCCTTTGCCGACTCCCAGTATAGCTGACTCTTCCCTACTAGAGCACCCACATTACATACAGGAGCCTAAAGGAACCAAATGTTTAATGAAGCAAAAAACACATAAACCGTATTAATATGTAAATTTAGTTCCATTTACATTTGAATCCACTGAGTTCAAGGGCAGTGACTGGCGCCAGTGATTCCCACACTAAGCATTCAGCTTGTGGTAGGTGCGGCCCGGTGCTAATTAGGACCCTGTTTGTATCATTGTAAAGTGCTTAGTGCTGAGGCCGTCTCACAACTGCTGGATGTGGTAACTAGTCCCTAGGAGCCAAAAGCACTCCCTGGGGAGCATGGTTTAGAGGTCGAGAACGGGTTTCATCCCTTATAAAGATATAGGTAGTTTTTGTGGCTTTGCTTGTTTCCTAGTGTATTCCCTTTCTCAGGGGTAGGTTATATTTACAGTGTTGTATTTACAGTGTTACATTTGCAGTGTTATATTTACATTTTATGCACAGTTACATTATGTATATGGTCTGTGCCCTGGGTTTGGGTGCTCAGATGATGTGAATGGTAGGTGGTGACTGACCTGATTTACACATTGTTTTGACTTTATGGTGTCTCCTGGGTTTAGAGTGACAGACAGGCAAATTTGTCTGGTGACAGAGGATAAACCGAAGTGATGAGACAGATATTGCTTTAAAACAAGGTGCCAGAATATCACTTGCACCACGCAAGTGTCCAATCGACCCTGGAAGTTTATCTTTTGAACATTCACTTCTTGTTTTATTTCGGCTTCGCCTTCCTTGACATCGCTGGATTCCAGTCATTAGCCTCATATTGACATTCTTGCTCAGGAGAGAGGTGCTCTTTATTAAATACTCTGTCTTAAGATTTCTTGCCATATGGTCTTATAATTTATAGCCTTTAAATAGGAATGAGTTTTATGGCTGGTGTTTGGCTAGACCAATTAACCAGACTAATGACAAGTGGCTTGTCTTGCTTTTGGAAATGACTGTGTGGTTAGGATTGAAATTCTAGACATTATGAGGAGACCTGTAGACCGTTGGATTATGGGGTGATCTATGGATCATTTGGCTATGAGAAAATGTGAGACCAGTCAGTTATGAGGAGATCTGTGACACCATTTGGTATTGAGGTGATCCGTGAGGCTATTTGGTTATGAGGAGATCTGTGAGACCATTTAGTTATGAGGAGACCTATGAGACCATTTCGCTTTGAAGAGATTTGTCAGATATTTCAGCTATGAGGTGATCTGTGAGACCATTCAGTTATGAGGATATCTGAGAGACCATTTGGTTATGAGGATATCTGTGAGTGTTACAGTGGAGCATGGCGGAGGTCTAAAACGAGTGATGATCCATAGAGCGACTCACAAGAAAAAGGGGTGTGTTGAAAAGAACTGAACAAAAAGGGATAACCCACAATATAAAGGGACCAAAACTAAACAGGAGAAATAAGAACTAAAACGAAACTAAACAAACAAAACATACTAGGGAACGGAGCAAAAACTGAGAGCAGGACTAGGGAACAACCAAAGGTACAAACACGACGTAGTATCAACACAGCAAAAACATCTACACATGTCAGAGCACACACATCTACACATGTCAGAGCACACACATCTAACAACGTGACTTACTGAAGAATAGGATAATGGCAGGCACTTAAATACATATAGACAACAAGACTAACAAGGGGCAGGTGTGAACAATAACCAAATCAACCAGTCAGGACAGGCACAGGACAACACTGAGAGGTAACACTAGGAAAGACTAGGAACATAAGTATAAGCACAGAATTAAACCAGGCATGGTCAGGGTTAAGCGAAAACAAGGACACAAAGCAAAGACATAAAGAACACCAAACACTAAGGATAAAATAAAACCCAATAAATTAAACAAAAGGTGTGGCAGGCCTCAAACCCATGACTGGAGGGGTGTCAGCTTCTAAGCCATTCACTCAACCCATAGAGATATGCAATGACTCAGGGAGCAGAGAAACACACTAGGGACTTAGAGCTACAAGACAGAGGAGGGAACAGGATGGCCAGCGACGTCTGGCCAAACAAGGACAAAACAAATGGGACAGGACCAGACAGGCACCGACCATGACAGTGAGACTATTTGGTTTCAGTTATGAGGAGATCTGTGAGACCATTTTGTTATCAGGATATCTGTGAGACCATTCCGCTATGAGGAGGTCGGTGAGACCATTCATCTATGAAATCTGTGAGACTATTTGGCTATGAGATGATCTGTGAGACCATTCAGTTATGAGGAGATCTGTGAGAGCATTTGGTTATGAGGAGATCTGTGAGATAATTCAGTCATCAGATCTGTGAGACCATTTGGCTATGAAGTAATCTGTGAGACCTTTTGACTGTGATATCTGTGAGACCATTCGGCTATAAGATCTGTGAGACCAGACGGAAAGCTGGCTGTGAGCTCAGTGTGGTGCTCTATAGATTCTTTCTTTCCTCACAAAGGCATGTCCTAGGAACTACAATGAAACTCTTAACATCCATCTAATGTTACAAACTCACTGTGTGTGAAACAGAGCAGCCACTTTTCTTACAGATATGAATAATGTATCCAAAACCAGTGTCCTTTGTCTAAACTATTTCTCACATTCCTCAAAAAAACAACACTTGTACACAAATCACCTAACAAAAAAGGGATTGCGCATCAATTCACGAGGGCCAATCTAGGAGTTGTTAATTAGTAATTGGAAAACTTAAGGCATGTGAAAAAGGCCAACTGGCGGGAGATTGAGGCCCCGATGAATAATTCATGAGTTGCAATAACCCAAATATGGGAGAGACAGAAGGAGGTTAGCAGTGCGCTGGGATAACAGACCTGTCTCAGCACAATGAGTGCCAATAGTGCCACAATACTGTGTCACTCGCTGTGGACTGCTTCCCCGGTCTATTGAAAATAGTTCAGTAGATGTTTAATTAATGTCCAATAGCCCCAAACGGATCATATGGCGCGGTCCTCCCCTCTTCTTGGCGAGGCTGAGCCTTTGGCAGATCATTATATGCTAAATCAATTGTCTACGTGGTGTTGATTGCGACAGCGTCGTTTTCTGAAGGCCGTGGTCGCTGCCGTTCGTTCCGAGGGCAGATCTCACATTGATGCTCCATGGCAGGTCATCGGCAAGCTGTGGACGTGAGCAGCTTCAGCTCGCAGGGACGGCTCATCCGCTTCGGCTTTTCCTGCATGTTCGGCTTTGGGGGACGGACGCTGGCCCTGGCCGAGAAGCACCGCTGGATGCCGCCCAGCCAGCGCCTGGAATTTTCTGTAATCAGAACACTGGCCAACCTTAAGTAAGCTTGGATGCATAAAACCCTCATAAGAACAGACAGAACAGCTCTGCTTTGTCTGATACCTCAGGCTTCAGGCCTGTGAAAGCTACTCTCAAGGCTGGGCTGAGTTTCCATTCAGACATCCACAGGGAAAGACTTCACCTCCATTCGTCCTTTCTGATGTGCCCATCTCCCATTCCCTCCATCCTCTCATGCCTGGACTCCGTTTGCAGGCCTGAGGACTGTGAGTTGTCCTTCCAGTCTATGAAGCAGGACCAAGAGACCACAAAGGAACCGAAAGGGTAGGTGACAAAGAGACGCCTTCCAGTTGGCACAATTCGGGGACTCGTCTCGGTCCAGGTTCAATGGTGATGGTCTGCACAGAAATACAAACATCTCTGCCTGTTTAATTGGCCATTGGAAAGGCACCAAACGGAGTGAAATGAAAAGGGTGGCGCAAGGGTGGCTCAATACAAGTATACAAATTCAAGGCTTTCTTTTATATATTTGCAATATGTTTATTTCTTTTAGTGAGGTCTACCATTAACACACAAAAAAATCAAATATCTTTTGTGTGAGACGAATGTAGAAATCCTGGAATGGAGTATGTGCCTCTCACAGAGTTTTGATCGTCATAACAGACAAATCTTTCTGACAAAAGAATCTTCTTAGCAGATGTGACTCTTCAAGGAACATAGGCGAGCAAGATATTGGTGAGCACAGCCAGCTTTATATAGACACTTATAAAAATACTTGTGGTCTAGTTTTTGCTGCTTGCTGATGGTCTGTGTTACTGAACCCCCACTGGTGTTTGGCGCAGAGGACGATGAACCATGGGTGACCATACAGGGCCTCTTTCTCAACATCAGCATCATGGCCATTCCTTGTTTGTGTTCCATGGCCCCCCGAGGGCTGGCCCCCAACACCAGGTCAGTGGATTCTTAAACAGGCAGGACGTGGAGTCCAAAGCCTTCAGCACCAGGTCAATGGGTTTCAAGTACACTAGGTCAATGGGTGTCTGGTCAGATGGGTTGATGCTTAATCTCCAGCACCAGGTCAGTATGGCCTACACCCGTGACGCCAGATTAGATCTCGTATGAGGCTGGCACTCTACCCTTGACACACTGACCTGGCTGTTCTGGGCGATCAGAATGAGGCCTCAGGAGTGGCCAGTGGCGAATCCAGGGGATGGAATCAGCGGCTGGAGCAGATCACCAAGGTCATGGCATGCGACTGGACTAATCAGCACATAATTACTCCAATTAAATTGAGCGGCAAGGCAGATTTAAGATTAGGGCATCTGTCCGTAGTTTCTCTGGGGTGACACCAGGAGCCGTCCATTTCCTTTAAATGTGCAGAGTGGACGGGCCATTAGGACATTGCCAGGGCATAAATCAGTCAGCAGAGCAGCTCAGGGAAAAAACAGCATTCAGGTGAGGAGCATTGAGGTCTTACAGCAGCCACTGAATAGCTTGAGCTGCAGTATGACGTACTGCATGTGTTAAAGAAACATTCCGTTTGTGCAGCTGAACATTAGCTACCATAATGCTGTTTTAGTTTCCTGCCCTAGTTTCATCTGCACAATCTGGTCTAATTTCAGAGGTTCCTGTATAATGAATGTCCTTCCTGTCATTTCCAGAAGACAATCTTAATTATCAGTCAGCAAGGTTTATGTCTGTTTCGGAATTCTGGTGTCCTCGATGTTTGCACCCTCGTAATGCTAATGACCCATTAAACACCACAGGAGTCTGATACTGTACCTGTCTACCACCTGTCTCAGGCTGGACAACGGCAGCATGGCCGTGATCGCAGTGCGAAACGCTTCCAGGTCAGAGTTCATCAAGCATCTTAAGAGATATGGCAACTTAAATAATCAGGTGAGCCCCCCCCCCCTCCCCCCCCCCTTCAGGTGGAGCAGCTCCTGCCGCCGGGGGCCATTTCCCAGCAAAGGAAATCCTGCCAGCACAAATGGAGTCAGCAACCTTCCCCGCTTAAACGGAATTAGCATACTGTCAAGTCAAATTAGTCACCGATTGTCAGATTTCAGTAAAACACTTTTCAGACTAATAGAGATTAGCCTGATTCAGGGGCAGTCTGTCTCCTCTGTCTCAGAATACATGTCAGCTCTGTTTGTTAACCTACATTCTACATGCACACACATATATGCGTGTGTTTATAATAATGTGTGCATATACATACTCTCTGTGAGTGGCATTCCCATTCACAAATGCTTTAAGTTTGGCTATAAAGTTCACTTAAATACTCTTTTCATCATTTTTAAATGCTCATTTCATCTGAGTATGTCATGTCAGTTAAAATAGTGTTAAAAACTTAAAATACATAAAAAATCTTTAAGTAAAACAATGAATCAAGGTAAACGTGGTAACCAGTGACACTTGGTTTTTAATGACTCATCTGCGCTAGCAGTTAATTGTATTTGGGTGGGCAGTCTGTGTGAAAGGTTATTAAGACGAGTGGTTTGTTGTCAGGAGTTGGCAGAGCCCCTGTGGCGTGGGTCCACTCTCAGTCATTTTGTGAAGGGTAAAGCCTCGCTTAAGCTGGCTGCTTGTCAGCGCCCCCTTGTGGACCAAGAGTAACTAACAGATGAGCACCAGGTCTTACTACAGTGAATCACGAAGGAAAAAAGACCTGTGTCCATCTTGGGTAATATGGATGGCTTCTGGAAGTCAAGAACACATGAGATTACAAAAAAATTGTCTGAGAACTGAATTGCAGATCCTTTCACTGTAAGATCTCATTATTCAGGCACCTCATCGTCAATCATTAGCCTAATTAAACTTCACACCTCCGTCTTCAAAGCAGTTCTAATTTTATGATTTTTTTTTCAAGATGATCAATTATATGGGGCTTATCAGCGTCTGTATGTGTGTCATCTCTGAGCCTGTGAGATGTCCTTCAGAGCTAAGCGGGCATCATTGCACCAGCTGACTGACTGCCTTTTATGGATTTGACTTTGAGAATCTCTCCCCACCCCTCACCTCCCCCACCCCGCAACAGTTCGGCTTCCCCTTCGTGGAAACCCACACGGCCCATGCTGTGAGGCTGCGTCCTCGCTTGCGGGGCGACTGGGCCGAGGATGTCTCAGGGAAAGCGGCTGATTTTGACTCTAAGAACATACCCATCATCTCCTCCGAAGTGACCTACCCCTGGAACATCGATGGAGACCTGCTGGATGTTCCTGGCGAGCTCCTCATCAGGTGCTATTTTCCCCTCCGAAGGGCCCACTCAAGGTCCCTTCTGATAGATCCGTTTGAACTGCCAGAAAAGCACCATGTGCTATGATATGACAGGTTCTCATGATCTGCTGCTGTGTCCTTTGCTACATAAATGTCATATCGCGATACATACGAGGAATTTCTGCATTGACGACCTCATTGCGGCAACTTTCTGTTTATTTGACCATTATTATTTCAATGAATTTTATTCAGCAGTTATCCAAAGAAACATACAAGTTTGGGAAAGCTGGGACACTCAAATCACTCAAATACTGGAATGTGTGTGTGTGTGTGTCTGGGGGGGGGGGGGGTTAAAAACCTTGCACAAGTGAACTTGACCTTGGGACTTGAACCAGCAACCTTCCACTCAGTAGCACAGCGTCCTAACCTACCAACCCACACACCACCTACTTAGTGCTTGTTTCTTAAACATTTAGTTTACTCTTTTTTTTTTGGTACACAACATAGAGCAGGAGTAGGCAACCCTGATCCCGGAGTGCCGGTACCCAGCAGGTTTTCTATCCTACCAGGCCTTAGATGAACCACACCTGATCTCAGGCAGATAGTAATTCATCAGGTAGGATAGAAAACCTGCTGGATACCGACATCCCAGAATCACGATTGCCTACATTGAACTAGAGTTTTACCTATTTGCATAGCTTTTGCTAAATAACTTTTGCTAATCTGTCCGCGGACCCCTCTTGGCCCCAGACCGTCATACAGTGCAGTGGTCACTGCCGATTCGCTCAGCTGACGGGACCTGTGCCTTTCCGCAGGGTGCATCCCCAGCTCATCCTGCTCTTCGGGGTGAACACAGAGGAGGTCGACGACGGCCCAGCTAAGTGCGGCTGCATCTAAACGTGAACCAGGTCCTCTCAGGTTTTCACACCAAACACACTGTACTTTGGGGTAAAAAAAAAATCCACAGAAAATGACACAATTCAGTGTAAATCACAAAAACACTCTCTTTATATAGATGATTTTTTTCTGTATGGAATCCAAATTACAGTCTGTTTTGTACATTCCAGTGTAGAAGATTTGAATTAAACCAAAGCAATTATGATAAAAAGAAAATGCTAGATGTTTTTTTTTATATATAGGTCAGACTTTAAAATATATTTAATGCCTTTCTTAGAAAAAACATTTCGGAATGTATTTTTCCTTGTAAGCTTATTCTAAGTTATTACTTTTATATGTATACCTTTTCACTCCCTGAGTGGCATTATATAGATTTATTTTGTTTTGTATTGAGTGTATTCTTAATTATCCCCAACTATCGTAAAGAGGACAGACTAAAGTAATGAGTTATTTCAACAAGCTATTCTAATGTCATGAAAGTGTCATTAGAACAAAAAATTGAAACATATCAGTTGTAGAAATGTATGACAGGGCAGCGGAGTGTCTTGCATTCATTCATCTGTTCTAATCAACTTTTGCAGTAAACATTATTTTGTGATATCCTAAGTGGAGGTTTTCAGTTTGGGGCTCAGAAAATACCAAAAAAAAAAAAAAATCACAAAATTTCAGCTTCATAACAGTACTAACAGAAACAGTCAGACCTTTGCAGGCTGCCGGCAGGTCGAGGGTATCTGCAGAGTGGTGTGATACTGTTGAGTGTGACAAATTAAAGGAGCAACAGTGTAGGCGCTGCCCCCTGGTGGACTGGATGGCAGGCAGCCACACGTAAGGCTACAAAGTCACCTTGCTCAGTGAAAAAAAAACAACATACAGTAGTGGCACACTTCGAATTTGAATGCACTGCTTCAAGCAAAAAGATTGCAGTCTAATCTGTCACTATTTCTGTGTACATGAAAAAAACGTAGGTATCCTGAGTCAAATTGTCAGTAAACACATCATTGACTGTGCAAATTGTTTTCCTGTAAGTATATAAAATACTTTTGCATCAATAAATGAATACAAGGGAGATGAATGACCTGACCCTTACAGCACCATATTAACTGGGTTTTAGGGCATTTGAAATACTACATGATAAGATAATGAGCTACAAGTCAGAACAAAATTATTGAACTGGTCCTTAAAAAGTATTGCACCTCTATATACATAACTCCATCTATTCATTGCTCATAAGCACTTCTCCAGTAAAGTCACTGTAGGCCTGCAGCCTACCCCAGCATCACACTGAAATACCAGTCTGCTGCAGGTTAAACACTCATATGCATAACAATATATATGTATACGGTATTTCACAAATATTTACATGTGAATATGTAAAAACAGGAATGTACTCGCTTTCGCATTCAGAATCAGATGCGATGACGATGCATTTTCTGTGACGAAAACCACATGCCATCATTGGTCAACGTGTCCCCCCCCCCCACCAGCAAGCATGTAATCATCTTGCAAGGTGTGGTAGGCCGAATGGCAAGGTAAAGTGCACTCCACGCATCCTCCCAGTATTGAAAACTTGACTTTCGACGGGGTGCGGTCCATTCCACAAGACGGGGGGAGGAGGGTGGTCGATCTGGAGTCTGTGTCTTTGCACAGCGGGTGCAAGTGCAGGGCAAAGTTTGTACGAGGCTTTCGATGTCCTTCGTTTGCTATCCAGACACATGCAGCTGTACCAGGTTACCCCTTGACTTTATTCTTCGACCACTTCCGTTTCCGTTTGCTGCCTTTGAGCCCGACATCTGCCCATTTAATAAACTTCTGAGCTCTTCTGTACAAAGTCCCAGCTCTCCCTTCGAAATGACTCTTGCTTCTCTTTGTACTCTCTCCTGAAGAATCCAGCCTGTAAATGAGAGATTATCAGTCTACCGTTTCCATTTATCCATTCATTCATTCACCATACCCGCTTGTCCTATGCAGGGTCACTGGAGTCTAGAACCTTCCCTGGAAGCTAAAGGTACATGGCACAAAATGATCCAGGATGGGATGCCAACCCATTGCAGAGTTAACTGTTCGCTTAATTAAAAAAAATCATTACAAATACCCAAAATCAATCTTTTCATTTTAATCATGTACAGTTAAACTTAATCCCTTGAGAAGATTACTGACTGCATTCTTGCTGTGTTTGATCCACAAACTGTCAGTAGACCATGACAACTTCGTCAATAGAATTTTCAAATGAGTTATTTGCAAAGGGCAATCATATATTTCCCCAGTATCCTCTTGTGTTGGTTTGTAAGTAGAGCTGCTATTATATTAGGCAGGTTACAGTAACCCACCTTCCACATGACATATATGAGCACAGCCAAAATGAGGAGCCCAGCTGTCAGGCTTGAGGCAATGATGAAAATGGACAGGTCCTCACGTGGTCTCTGGCTGTAATGGGCTTCCAACACAACCTAGATAGAGAGAGATAGTGCTTAGAAGATGCCTCTCTGGATCTTTTCAAATGAAATGTGTTTGCAGTTACCACTAACGGCAAGGCTGATTCTTCTTAGAGTCCCAGGTCCTCCTGGATACAGGCAGAAGCACCAGAGACCCACCCCCAACCTTTGGGCAATGGACAGGTGTGTAGGATGACCCCATGTTGCAATAAACCAGGCCACCTGGACTTAATCCCGCCCCCTTGTTTGCTATGTAACGGGTCCCCGTTAAACCGGAATATGCTGACTTGCCTTGGTGAAGGCAGTCTGAGTCAGGAACACTGCGTAGGGGTCCTCTGGCCAGGCAATGCCAGTGCTCTCCAGCTGCATTATTCCATGTCTGCCCTGTTTATAAAAAAAAGAAGACATTTAAGCCATGCTCCATGGCCCAGTTATATGGTCAAGCAGCCTTAGAATGGGGCAGCCACCTCACCGGGGACACCTGGAGCACGTCGGGATTGAGCTCCACCTCCATCTGAATGGTCACGTCTTTCCCTACGTCGAGGTCTCCAAGCTCACACACAACTTGGAGACACAGGTAGTCGGGCTTCATGCAGTACTGCAGCAGGAGAGAAATGATGCTGTTCAGATCTCCCCAGTCCCAGGGAACCCAGCTAGGTAGCTTATCACGGCCGATCGCTCTCTGCTGGTACCATTTGTCGTTTCGTTATTTTCGAGAAGAAAAACACCAGCTCCTCGAGCACATTCGGCTGGGGTACATCACAGCTGAGGGCACCTCCGTTATCTGTGTCTCCAATGTAACACCGTCCAACAGACGTCTAGGATAGACAACGTGAAGACCCCATCAGCATTATAAAAAGAATAAAAGTATTAAACTCACATATATACCAAGTTTAGGGTGATGAATGTCAATGTTCATACCTGTAAATCCACGATATTCAGCAATCGGTAGGAATATGGCGCTAAATTTTTGGGAATATCGATCTGAACTCTGGCCCCTACAGCTTTGCTTGGACCAACGCTGATAACCTACAAACAGAGATGTGCAAACCAAATCAGTGTTCCACTTTTGAAATGACAAAAACATGAGAATTCAGTACATCCATGACAAATGGCAATGCATTGACAATCAGACTGTTTTGCATCACTTTGATTAGACAAATAGAGAGAAAGGACATCACACAAAGGGCTACAACAATTCCATCCACCTATCTACGTCACATAGAAAACAAGTTATAGAATTGTTACCTTGTATGTGTAGTTGAACTTCTTGGTAGAACAGTCGGTTCTCTCTGGACCACCAAACACAAAACTTGGCTGGGAGACGATGCTACATGCAATGGAAAAAGGAAAGTGAAACTCTTGACTAGTAACTACACCATCACTACACTGCATCACCCTTACATACACAATTTCTATTATTTTTTCACTGTTTTGCCATATCCAAACATATCATTTTTGGTTCTATCACTTCTTATGGGCTTAACTATGACAAACCACAAGGAGTTGGTCTTTGTAGTTAGGACAATCAGAAGTTTGGTGAAGTTAGTGGTTATACTATATTTCCAGGTATTGGGCATCTCTGAAGGAACTGTGCGATAAGATCTTTCATCATAGTTTCATAGGGATGTCAACTGCCCAAGCGATTATGGTTTTTGCCATTTGGCCCAAGACAAGCCTAAACCTAAACATTTTGCAGCATTGACTGTAGAGTTTGTAATATCAAAAAACCAAATTGTGTGTTATGCAGAAGAACACCAACAAAGGGGAAGAACAGAAAAACTGAAGAGGAAACTTACCCATGGATGTTTAGGTCAACACCATATCTGAGCGGTAACGTCACCGTTGCAGTGTTATCATATAGAAGGTCTTCATTTTCAACATTATCCCTGGCAAAGACGAACATCGGGTCAAATAAAACAAGCAACTCTGAACTGGAGAACTTGAGCAGAATTGACTCAAAATGGACTAGAAAAAAATGAAGGACACAGCTGTACATCAGTATGACAGAATGAGCCAAACTGTCCATTCATTCGCTGCTGTCCTTCACTGAAAATGACCTATAAATAACATTCCGTACAAACCTCAAACAAATGGCCCATCATCAGATCTTTAAGATAAATCATTTCCTTTATATTTCAGGGGAAAGGAAAGCTTTCAATCTAGTTTGATTGCTATTTATCCATGCACTTAATTACAAACTTGAAAAAAAGGCATTTATCTTAAAAAAATATGTGTTTATGGTCCTGGAGCAGCGTCCTACCAGAGGACACCTGGAGATCTTGTCTCTAATTACTTGGCTTGCTGTTCTGTTTACTAGCTCCTCTAACTGCAAACAGAACACAGGGCACTTATCTCCCTAGTCCTCGCTAACACGTCTCCATTTGCTTGCCGGTTTGTTTAAAAGGCAATTTAGGGGCCTGAGTGGTAGCAAAAGGCCTCCCATTAACGCCGTCGCCTGTAGGTTCTCTGCCTTATTACTGGGACAGCCTCACACCTGACCGATTTGCCAGTAAAGGCTTTCATCTCTCACTGGGGAGCTTACTCACCGAGTCGCATTTACCGTGATGTTGAGGTCACCGGCACTGCTACTCTGGTTGACATCCAGCAGAAAGCTGATGTTGAGCTAAGGGGAAAAGAGGTGCACAGCAGCTGTTGATTTTCTGCATTTTCTGCCACTTTGCCGTGATGTGTCACTATTTCCTCCTTTCGTCGCCAATATTAGACATCGCACCAATGCAGAGCCATTGAGATATGCAAGCCCAGGGTAGCCTTTCCGGTGTGAAATTTCAGAGGGCGGAAACAATGTTGAGAAACACGTCAATTGAAAACAGGAAGACTAACAAGCGGCGCGACCGAGGTGAGGCACAATGTTCTTCGGGGGGCCTCCTGGTCGTCATTGTTTAAGTGCCGCATACCTTAGCCAAGGAGTTCAGGAATGAGTTTCCCACGCTGCAGTCCACAGTGGCCTTGTCGTCCTCCACGCTTTCACAGCTAACATGTTTCTCCTCCTAAAGATCACATGGGTATAACTGTTACCGAAGCCTACCCAGTGACAGGTTTTGGGTTTCAGGGTGATTCTACGATTTTTTATTGTGACATAATAGGGACCATAATTCATACAGATGGGCCAACCTTATCATTATCCAATGATATGTTATGAATCTGTGAGTGACAGGGGAGTGGGCACTCCCGGGTCAATCAGCTTTCGGCTGAGGCTAGTTCTCCATGTGGCCCTGCCCCCATTTCCGGACAGTTCCACTTATATCAAGGAGCTGGCCACACATGAACCATGTGTGAATTCAGTTGGGGTGGTGCCGGGCCTTACCGCTTCCAGAACTTTGATGAAGTAAAGGTTGCTGGGTAACCTTAGGTGAAGCATTGGCAGAAAGGCATCGTCTCCAAGGTTGGCCAGTGTCACATTTAGCATGATGGTCTTTCCGGTCCCCAGCGCGAAGTACGGCATGTTTTGGTGGGAGCTGCACAAGAATAATGGCGTGAAGATTTCATTCAGACAGCCACCTGACCAAAAAGATGAGAAAATCTCCCCGAGCTATAAAGGTTGTCCATTGATATCAAATTATTCTGGTTAAAACAGCTCTTAGGTCTGCAAAGACCTGTGTGGAAATAGCAGAGATTACCCCGGTGAGAACAAGTCACGTCTGTGGCTCTCTGGCACGACATTAATCACCCTACACCTTCGGGAGGGCGGCTGGCAAAGAGATAAGCGGCAGAGCCTGCACCGTCAGCCTTTCGGGCTGCCTCCATACTCCCCGGCATGAGATAAGGCAGTGCAGAAATCAAGAAGCAACCGTGGACAAAGGAAACGTTCCTGGCAACCGGAGGCCCAGAGAATGCTCTTGTTGGACCCCCACGTGCTGTAATTCCTTAGTTCCTGAGGAAGAAAGCTTCCCTACATCTGTGTTCCTGACCCCGGGGCACCAGGTGCACATCTGGGCCCATAACCAGAGAACTACACCGCTGCTTTTCTCACGCTTGCAAAGCACACACACACACACACACACACACACACAAATTTTTTCCTGGTAAGGAATTAGCTGAGCTGCTGAAAAAAAACATTAAAAATGGCATGTAAACTATAAATTAAGTATCAACACTATTATGAGTGGCCTTACCATAAGCTAGAATGCCAGAAAACCAGAATAACAACAGTATTAAGGCCTAAAAAACAAAACCGCAATGCTACATATCATAGCATATTTGCAGACCATGAGTTTGTCCCAGAGCAGGGGGTTCAGAACCAGAGCAGGTGGTCCGCAGAAACCTATAATCATCCGCCAAAAATACTGAAGCCCCACCCCTCCATTCCTAAGGCGTTCCACTTATATGATCACGCATTAGTGTTACGGGGGTCCCAAACTCTGGTCTGTTTTAATGCAGGGGGTCCCTGGTTTTAAGATGGGTTGAAATTCAAATTTTAAGTATTAGCAGGCACAACAAACTTCACAACTGGTATATAACCGAAGTTAAGGTGGTTACGTTATTGAAGACGGGAATGTGTGGAAAAGGCCAAGCTCACAACAGGTCCAAAGGCTTAACAGCTTTTGACTATGTTACGATTCAAACAATGCTCAGGACGTCCCAAAGAAGATGACATCCCATCTATGCAGACAGAACCTGAGTGTGAACGGACAGCTGACACTCACTGAGGCAGCACCAGCTGGGCCGAAACGTGCAGGTTGGTCGAACAGTTGACCCAAGCGCAGTAACGGGCAAATTCAGTCTGTGGGCAGAAACAACACTGAACACCGATACCCAACCTATTGGCATTATATTGTTGAATTTAACAATGAACCTTTACTATCAATGGTCAGTCAAATTCTTTACATTCAATGTGTAAACATGCTTATAGCAACAATAATATAAGTTGTAATGGAAATCCACCTTGTTGCTTACTATCAGAACAGCAATATGAGAAGGTCCGACAGAAACGCACCTTGTTCCTGACTTGGTTGTGCATCTTCTCCCGCTGCTGCAGTACCGGCTTCAGGTATGGAAGAGTCGTGACTCTTTCCTTAGGAACACTGTGCTTTCCCAGCTCGTACTTTAACTCAAAATAGATTGGCGAGAAGATGTCCCTGATGTCTCTCTACACAAAGAGGAATAAAGAAAAGATGAGTGTGGAAGGGGATTTGCCGCACGTATAAACTGAGATCCACAAACATCTTTTCCCCCACCCCGCCCCCCCAGCCATACTGGATGTCTGTTTTGGTACCAACAGCAGGCCCAGTTTGGAGGTGCTCTAACAATTAATGGCACCCCAGTTTTACAGACGGCTAAAAGAAGCCCGTTTCATGGCGTCAGCTGGCTGCTGGGGCCGGGCCGACTCTCCCGGGCCTGACTTGGACAGCAGACCGCGGCGTGACCCGTGCTCCGGAACAATGTTACAGTGTCCCACTAAGAGAGCTGGACCCCAGCCACTACCCCAGCATCCTGGGGACCACGCAACCCCCCCACCCCCCGGTGGCTGCTGCCCGCGCCTGGCCTCGGGTCGCGGGTTTAGCTGCTCAAAGTCAAAGCCAGGCAGCCTGCCCTTCACGTTGCTCGTGGAGAGAAAAGACGGTGGCAGGAGTGACCCTGGGCCCAGCCCCACGACAGCTCGGAGCGGCAGATCGCCTGATGCCACAGACGGCGTAGATAAACAATCGAGTCTGATGAGCCGAAGAGATTCCCAAGGAGGGTGACTGGGAATAAATTTTTGCTTTTTATTTACATTTCACGTAACAACAAAAGAAAAACACAGCTGTAACAACATATATCGTACTGTAAGCTTCCACTGAATATAAGAAGTGACCCAAAAACCAGCTTTAAGGTGAAGACTTTTATTTTCTATTAACTTTTAGTTCATTTCAATATTATCTGCAATTTTTAATTGACGTAGGACACTGCATTTCTATTCATTTAGAATTTTATACGCTTACACTTGAATTTTAAATTGTTTTACTTTTAACTTCTGTTTGTAAAGCACTGTGAGTATGTGGAAACCTACATATATAACCTTGCCTTGCCTGTCGTTACAAAGGCTGGTACGCTACACTGCTTAATGTTCAGGGAGCCAGACCACATTGTACGGACACTAGGAGCGGCGATCCTGTTGATCTTCTGACTTATTTAGTAACTTGATCTACTCTAAAAACATAAATACAGGAACTAGCTGAGACACCTAAGGGTTACATTCCCAGGACCCCTAAGTATCTCAGCTTCAAAGTATGCAGCAGTGTTTCCCAAACCGGTCCTCAGGATCCCAGAGATGGTCCCAGTTTTTGTTCCCTGCCAGCTCCCTACCAGACAGTCCACATTTTTGCTCCTTCTCAGCTCCCAAAGTCCGGCTTGGGAAACTCTGGTATGTGGGCTACGTATGGATCTTCCTATACATGCTGTCAGCCCCAATGCAAGAGCTCCCCAGCTGCAACAAATCATAGGCAATGCTCACCCAGTTCCGCAGCCAAGGTTCTCACTCATGCTCAGCGAAATCTCACTACATTCAGCCTGCACTGCAATACTCTCACTAAAGTGCTACTGTGTGTTGTGTGACTATTGTGACGCTATTGTATTTGTATTTAGCCACTTTCTAGCATTTCTCGCTATACATACAGTACAGGCCAAAAGTTTGGACACACCTTCTCATTCAATTGAATGGTAAGGTGTGTCCAAACTTTTGGCCTATACTGTATGTTTTATGTGTAATGAAGCCATTACTCAATTTTGTGGTGACCATATGTGCTTAATGACGTTAATTCCTTGACCAGGCTTGGGAAAAGGGAAAATAGATTTTTTAAAAAAACAGAGAAACCTGTCACATGTTTCACATGTGATCTGAAGCGATAGCAGTTCAAATGTTACATGACATGCTTATCTGCTTGAGTCTCCATTGGCTATAGAGAAAGCCATGTAAAGGAATATATTAAAAGACCAAACAGAAGATACACTATAGTAATCCATAAATCACCCTGTCTAGGTGACCACAGAGATGAACCAACCTGTCACACCTGGGCCTTGCTTGCATCAGCCAGCAGGGGACACAGCAGGCTGCCACTCGCTCATGACACTCAGCATGGAAAGCATCTCCACTATGATGACAACCTGTCCTCATTGAGAAGCACTACATGGCATGTCCAGCAGGGGGCCCAGTGGTCGAGGACGAAGCTAACACCCGCTAGCTAATGAGCGGCTTGCCACAGGTGTGTACAATTAAGAGGTAAAAGCTAATGAAAGTGAGAAAGAAGTATAGAAGGGGGTGTAATAGTGGGAATGAAGAAGAAAAAGTGAAAGAACGAAAAGGAAGTAGTTTCAAAGTAGTGTGGTTCCCCATTCAATTTTCTGCTGTCCCATCAAACGTTTGTCCCCTAATTCACTCCCCTTCTCTGCAAGCTCCCCCCCACATCTGCTGTGCATTACATTCATTACTCTAATTACCCATTAATTATTCAAGTTCTAAAAATACATGAAATGCACAGGCCCCTGGTAGGAACTGCCTTTGACATATAATCATACTTGTTTATAGCTGTCGTCTCCATCACCGACTATTAATAACCGCGATACGCAGACGCGATCCATTAATTACCCTCTACAATGGGAGAGACAGATCAGATGGCCCTGATTATTACGAGCGGCTGGGGACAGTCCAGGGAGGTTGCCATGGAACACCTGGAACAGTGACTCAGAAACACAAACCATCCATTACGATCTGGTCCAGATGATTTGCACTTAGATGGAACGCTCTCCCACCCAGAATATCGTGTAGACTGTTTTACTCCTGGCTGACTTTTGAACAGGAGAGACCCTACATCTGGACAGAAGACAGACCAGCTCTCCAGGTAGCTCTGGAACTGGCGTACTCACCCTCATGTAGGCCGTGTGGGTGACGCACGACACATGGTTGGGTCGAGCAAAGACCTTCCCTGTGGTGGTGTTGGAGGTTCCATTTTCCAGGAAGTAGAAGCGGTTGGGAAATCCTTCCCTGTGTTCGACATCCGCAGTCAAGTTATACAGCATTCCTGCCCAGGGAGCAACAGACCACACGACATCGCTCAGATTTAAGCACATTAACATGGTCTGAGGCTCCTGAGCTATTTGAGCTGGTTGGGGCTGTTGATTGACTGTCGATTAAAATTTTATTGTACAAGGAAGCCCCTGGTATTCAGCCCGGGTAAACCTGTGCATTAAAACACCCCTGTCTTTCAGGTAACTTCCCACTGAATGCAGCCATAGTCTGCTGACAGGCTAATGCTGACAACGTTCATGTTACAGTAAGCATGTTTATATAATCAAACAGGATTACAGACACCCTCTGTGCTAAATGAACACTGCCAATGTTTCTGCGTAAGCTCTACATCTTCATCTGCCAGTCTGTATCATAAAAGCAATTACATCCAAATAATTATTTATCAACACAACCCTGCACAGAAATAAAGATGGATGGATGGATGGATGATTATTTTGCTAGCTGGAAGATCATGCAGGACAAATTCACAGAACAAACACAGCAGATCATCAGTTGTCCACCTCTCACAGGGTGGTGCAATTGAAAGGCTCAAAAACTAAACAATCGCGTTTTTTTCCACTGCCAGGGGGTGCATATTTATATTTTCAATGTATCTGATGCATTCAGAATATAAATCCTGAATGACGGAACTGCAAAAAGCTTAAAATGAGCAAGGACATGCACATCAAACTTGCTGTACAGTAACAGCATACAAAAAAGCTACAGTCAGTACAAATTCCTTTTTAGAGATTGCAGAAGTAACCCAGAGATGGCCATGCTGTTTAAAACGCCAGTTTTGCTACTTCTGAATTATACTTTTTTCCTCTCAGTTATGTTTAACCTGATAGTTTTGCTGCTGGCAGGTTATACTGTACTGTAAGAGGAAGCTTACGGCCTGGGTCATACTTGCTTGTATGTCACACGAGTACCTGCAAAACTGAATTTGAGAACACTTCTTTACACAGCATGTAGGTAGGGTATGGAATAGTCTGGGTTCCTTTAAATTAGAGTTAGATAAGATTCTAACAACTCTGAGCTATTAGTTAAGTTCTCCCCAAATTAACTTGATGGGCCAAATGTAAATATAAATAAGTTCACACAGACATACTACGGGAAACAGTAACCACAAACGGTCGCACCCCAGCCCCTGTGACGGGTTTCTTTCTCAAGTGGGGATCTTGTGAAGAGATGGAGAGTTTCAAACCTGACATGTTCAAGCGTTTAGCAGAAACGCAGCGGCCGGATGCCAGCGGCTACCGAGTGTGTCAGGGCGGGACCCACCTATGCTGCCGGGAATTTGCTTGCCCTGCACCCTGAAGCAGACTGTGATGTTGGAGCACACTGCTAGCTGGCCATGGTCCGGGCACAGCGGCACGCTGCGGTTGATGCTTGGGGAAAGCAACACCAAGGCCTCTACGATCACCACAGGTCGTGTCCTGAAGGGCAGGGTAGGTGTGGGGTTCAAGACAAGGGTGGAGGTCAGACCGTACAGTACAAGTGCACTGAAAAACTAGCTGTAGCAACTTAATACATCTCTAATTGTTTTTAAGCTGGGAGCCAGAATTCATACAGAGGGGCTAGCCTCATCGTTAGCCAATGACATGAGTCGAATCGGTGAATGACAGGAGAGGGGGCACTCTGGAGGCTAATCAGCTTTCAGCTGGGACCAAAGGCCCTGCAGCCCCGCCCCTGTTGTTCATTCTGGCCAAAATCTGAACCTGGTTGGGAATCCTGAGAGGACAGGTACTACGATTAAATGAGCTGCGACAAACAGTGAATTAATGAGCGGGATAGTGGCGTAATCCGGGGTAACTCACACCTGCCGGCCCACTGTGAACGCTTACCTCAGCACCACAGCTGAGTCAGACAGGAAGGACCCCACGGCAACATCTGTAGTCAGGGGAAAGACAAGTATCTCACTCAGGGGTCTGCGCAGACCCCGGACCCCGGCCCTATTTACAGCCGCCTTTTTGTGAATATCAGGACTGGTGACTAATTGTCTCGCTGACATCAGTTTCTGCTCAACCCCCCAGCGAACCTAATTCCCACACGCTGCTCTTTCAAAAATTCCTGATGGTGCCAAAACCATCATTTTAATCTGCTGTGATATTAACATTAAAATCTAATTATGGGACTTTATTTTATCTTATTTGGACGCTTAGAGTATACATATCCCACAGCCAGAAAGCCATCATTACAGCAGCTTCTCCCCTGAAATCATTTTAAACTCCACTCAGCAACATTCTTGACACTTCAGGCAAAAGTAATTTCAATGGCTCTGTTTTCTTTGCAAATGCCTACTCAAACAGTTTAAGCAAAATCATTACAATTAAATGGTTACTGTGTTACTCGTGTAGATTACACAGATCTATCACGCTAGAAAGCACTGCCACAATTTAATCTTGTAGACTGAAAAAAAAAAAATCAACCTGCCCGAATAAGACCCCCCCCCTCCCAGTCCCTGCTCCAACAAGGATCAACTGCTCCCATCCCACCACTACCACCATGAACCAATTAAAACTATCCGGACAGCCCCATTGATGTTAAAAATACCTGGGTAGCCATTGTTGTCGATGTCAACGCCCCCGGAAACAGACTGGCCAAACATGCTAAAGTGTGCCCCCAGGACAGCTCCAGTAATTTTCTAGAAACGTGAGCAACAACATAAAGCAAAACACTTACAACCAATAATACACCAAAGTTTTCACTTCTGCTTTCCAGCCTCCCAGTAACAAACAAGTACTGCTTGTGAAAAATGTGACTCTTGGGTCATTCTGCACGTATAACGGATCTCGGGGCTATGCAGAGGATATCTCGGGATATGCAGAATAGATTCTGTGACTGCACATACTGTGGTGATAGTCGACTCATTTCGCTGACACATTAAGAGCCCAGATAAAGGGGAACTGCAGACAGACAAAGGGATCAGTAGCTCATCGGGGACACTGACTTAATTTCTTCCATCAGGATGTTTTGCCGGTGGTCAAGACAACTGGACAATTGTCAGAGGATGGAGAGGAAGATGGTTGTGACTTCAGATGCCCGCCCCTGCACCCGCCCCCGCCCCCCTCAGGAGGACCCAGTGTGCTGAGCACAAATACCAGCTGTGAACGCACTTGGGAGTACGCCGCGGAGATCCCGCTCTTCCTGCCATTGTAGATATAAATAGCCCCGCGTAGCTCATCCTCCTGCGGTGCTCCGATGGCCACGTCTGCAAAGTATTTACATGAAAAAAATGTTCTCAGAATACACGAGGCACAGCCCCGTATGAACTGCAGAGCCACATCAAAAGCCATCGAAGCAGCCCGTGCGACTGACGCACGTCTCGCCGCTGGCTAGAGAACATGGGGCTCTTAGATCCATGATATTTCATGCAGCAAGAATGTGGGAATGTGATGAAGCCCAATTAAAACAAACAGCAAAAGAACTCCATCATAAGCAACTGTGTAGCTGCCCGGAGCTTGGATCCATTTACCGGGGAAGCCATCGTCATCAATGTCTCCCAAGCTGGTGATGGTTTCCCCAAAGCGAGACGCATATGAGTCACTTCCTGCTAGCAGAAACTCTGCCTCCTTCATCTTGGCCTGGAAAAAATCCAAAGACAAAATCAAGGGAGACCTGGGACAGACTCCCCATATACGGCAGATATAAATGACGTGTTTCTATAACTGTACTTGTTTAGTCATCCGGGAGGTAATACTTCAGCTGCAGTCGTCATTTCACTAAGGACAGCAGACTATGCGAATGAACATGCTGTGATTTAGACAAACTTACTGTAACCAAACACCCCCCCAAGATGTCAGATCCATGATTACAGTATAGAATTCTTTTACATTATTCTGTATTGGACGTAATAAAACTGGTACATAAGCAGACTTTTTGACCAGAAGCCAAAAAATGGTAAATGTTACCTAGCACCTTAAAAAAGACATTCGAAAGTGAGATATTTCACACATAGAACACGGTGCCCCAAAAGGTGTGGTAAACATTTGGCCTGCAGGACATGCGATATTAATATCAACGTTGTATATTATCCATATGCAATTGGCACAAGGACCACAACAGTCAGCTGGGTTGAAACGATCCATAAGTTGCGCTAAAACATTTTCACTCAGTCACAGGAAACACAATTTAGCGAGTTTAAAAAGTTTGTAATGATGGTTCCTTTTCATGCACTCTCCAAGCCAGTCGTAATCATTTTCGCCCTTGCTGTTGGACTCACTCATAGACAGTGTGCCATGTTTATGAGAAATTTAACAAAATGAGTGAGGAGAAAAATGAACAAAAACTGGTCATCAAAAGACATCAGTCTTCCACTGTATGGTAATTTGAACATTTCGGATTCCATAGAGGTGATATAGAACCTAAGCAAATGATCTATAGCTACCGCTTTCTGTCTCGTGGCCATTCGGGGCAACATCACATACTCATTTGGTAGATGATTATTTCAATTTGGCTATAGTTTATTTTAGTTTATTTATTTAATTTTTTTAAATATTAATATTTATCGCAAGGTTCCAATTATTGCCATCTCAAGTTTTTCCAATATCATGCATTTCAACTACATACCACTAAAATTTATATTGAAAAACAAAAAACAAATAAGAAAAAAAGAACCAAAATAATGTCAGTTATTGAAAGTCTTATCAGACCATTCCAAACCTGCCACTAAGTACTGTAGCATGGAGATAACTGGCAATCAACAATAGTTTTTGAGGAGTAACGGCAATTCTCTGACTCAGGGGTTGAGGAGAAGGGTTTAGGGCAGGGGTGGGCAATCTTATCCAGAATGTGCTATTGGGTATGTGGGTTTTCACTGCAACTCCCTAATTAGATTAATAATTAGAGGACTGATTGGCTGACGAGTCCTCACACCTGGACTTGAACAGCTGACCTACAGGTTATCCCAAAAACCTGCATACACACCGGCCCTTTGCGGATAAGATTGCCCATCCCTGGTTTAGAGGCATCATTGCTTTACCAGCCAGCATCTAACTGGGGTTTATAGCAATGGGCCTGCCTGAAGCCTACTCATGTCAACTACATTGATGACTCAGTAGATGTGCTACAACAAGCTATCCGGAAAATCAGCCAAATGTCGAAGGTCACGACCATAAGAGGAAACAGGCGTCCGGCCAGCTCACTTCCTGAAATCAGGAATTTTGCCATATATGGTGCAATGCTGGAAAACCAGCGGTCGGGATAGATGTTTACTTACGGCGCCCTGGTTTATGTAGACGTACACCCTCCCTTCCTCCCTGGTGGTGCTGAACATCGGTGCCCCCACCAGCAGGTCCGAGAGTCCGTCCGAATTCAGGTCAACGGCACACACGCTGGCGCCAAAATAGGAGCCCAGCTGGGAAACAGGGGACACAGTGTCCTCTCACGGTTAACGAGAAAAAAAGAAGGACCATCACCCAGGGAGATGAGGACTTTGCAGTAACCGTGGCCCTCACCTTATGGCTCGTCATCTCAAAGAGAATCTTCAGCAGGTTGGACTCCACCTGGAATATGTAAGCCTGAAACAGAGAGGTTCACGCGAGCATCATACTTTGGAGCAGGTTGGCCAGTACACCCAAAATACCAATGGCACTTCCAGTTGCACACTATAGATATTTTTGATTATGGTTTAATGTTTACTGTTTAATGTCTGATGCTCTTTACATTCTGTTTCACAGAACTGGAGCCAGGCAACTATGCATTTTTGCTTTGAGGTATCACCCAAAACATAAACATCTAACCATTACTTCAAATAATGATGTTGAATTGATTTCAAATCAACTAATCTGTCAATGGCATTTCCTTAAGGGTAAAAATGATTAAACTAAAGGTTACTGGCATCCCGTTTGGGATTTACCCCTGTTGTGTGTCCTGTTAACCCTGTGATGGGTGACTCTGTCCTGGGTAAGTGGTTTGAAGATGGATGGATGGATGGATGGATGGATGGATGGATGGAAAACCAAATGCACAAATACTGAACAAACTCACACCTTTCCATTGACAGAAAAAGCACCAGGACAGAACTGGAGCATTTCCAGACTGTGGCACTGCACCACCAAGGACCAGATTGATGACTTATTGCAACTAATCTTTCAATTAGCATTTTTAATGAGGTGGAATTAAGTGGGAAAACAGCGGATCACATGGATCCTGAAATTAGAAGACAAGATGCCAAGATAAAGACTCCGGAGTCAAATATAAGGAGCCAAAAGAGCTGAAAAGAAAATGCCTTTGGGACGCATTCTACTTCATAGGTGTTGCTAGGAAACATTTACTCTAAGCCTGGATTTATCTCATGACACAAGGATTCATTTTCTACATGACTTTACATTGAAACTCATCCATCCACCTTACATGGTGCCCAGTGATGTTTCAATACAAGAGCCACAAGCCATACTGCCAAACACATTCTTGTTATTGAAACACATCATCTGGGGAAGGTTTATCTCAAAAGACACTTTACTATTTCTTAAAAACATACTTGTGAGGCACAAATACCATACTCACCTATTAAAGTTTTTACTCCTGTCTCTGATTACAGACAACTCATAAAACCAGCTAACCCAGAAAACTCAGCACGGCCCCTGCCTTCCCTTCCCTTGGATGTCTAAGCAAGAATGATGGTAAGCTGGATGCGGAGTTAACGCTTACTTTACCGGTCTGCTCGTGCTGTGGAGCCCCGGCCGCGATCTCGATGGTATTGGGGTTGGTGAAGTGGCCAGCACCCACAGAGTAACCTGTTGGGGGGGGACGGGGGGACGATATGAGTGCCTCATCAGAGTCAGAAAAAAAACCGAGTTCTCACATGCTCGCATATCGGCCTGCGGTCTGCTTTGCACGTCCTGTTGAAAGTGCCGGAGCACTACACTTGTGGCAAGGAAGTGTTCGCTAAATGCAGTTTTGAACTGCAAGAGGGGGGCAGCCATCCAATGGGATGAAAATAGTCTGCGAGGGATTCCCTCGCAAAAAAATTTTTTTTAAATCTAGAACCACAGCGTGCATGCAAGCCTGTAACTGCAGCGATCACATAAAGAAGTATTGTGCAAGCGCCTTCACCTAATGCACGGCTTCCTGTATATACAGGCTGACAGCAGCATGCGGCACATCCCCCAACACAACATCGCAAAATCAGCAAGACTGAGCAGTGTTTCAGAACGGCCCTCTTTGCAAAATGCATTCAGTCAAGCTTGTTCTATACTCAGCATTACACCCCTTATTTTTAACCCAGCCAACAAAAATAAAAGGCATACTAACACTAAGCTAAGTGCCTAGGATATTAAGTCAAAACAAAGACAACTTCTTCTACAGCGGGTTATCACAATGCACTTTACCCAAGTAGCTTCCATGGAGAACGACGCCTTCATCATCCAAATACGCTGACATGATCTGGCTTGACATGTTATAGACTAAAACGGAGCCGGTCCAGTAAAATGATCCCGGCGCTCCCATTACGATTAAGTCCTGTTGGGAAAAAAGAACATGTTAGCACTGCTCTTGCCAAAGCGGTAAATTTAAAAGAGATAAGGAGCACACACTGATACAGTGCATCCCCACACCCACCACACGACGAACCACCTCAGGGATGAGAACCCAAGTGCAGCCCTGTGGCTGGTGATACCTCAGCACCACGCTATTTTGAATATAATGGAACAGGGGGAAGTTTTTTTGGTGGCTGGAGTGCCAATCCTGCCACCAACCCCCAAATTTTCCCTGAAAGTTGGAGGACCTGCTTGCAGGGCTAGATGTAGGTTAACGTCATACCAAGGATGAAGCAATTACAGGTTAAGGGCTTTGCTCAATGGCCCAGCGGAGTAGAATCACTCCTGTCTTTCATGGGATTTGAACCAGCAACCGATTGCCGGCACAGATCCCCAGCCTCAGTCATCATGCTGCCCCCCGTAAAAGGAGACCAAAGAAGTAAGAACAAGCATAAAAGAGAGGGCAACTGGTTAGATACCTCAGTCATAAAATTAGATATTCCAACTTGACAGGATCCGTAATTTTTGCCGAATTCCCGTTGGTGGTCTAAAAAAACAAAAAAATAAAATTAAATAACAAAAAAAAAAAAAACAGTGGGTGACAAATGTCATAAAACAGAAGAGAGGTCTTGTTAACTCCATAGTGGAACCTTTGTCCTCTCTCACACTAACATTATCAGCATATCACCAATTTTGGCCTTGCTGATTTAATCATTAAAGTTCTGACCTTCACCCGACCTTCGTGAAAACTTTTTTATCTATGGAGGTTCAAAAGATCCTTCCAGAACATGCACAACAATTAAGAATATACAGTAACTTTTTATAGAAATCAATAGCATAGTTTCATGTCATCCAAAGAATTCAGCAATTTGCCCCCTAACAATAAAAGAATTAAAGGTGTTGAAGGCATTCATAATATGAGTATAAACTTTTCATTATATATAATAAAAACAGACAATACATATTTGTGTTTATAAATCATAGTCAAGTAACCTGTGTGGAGTTATTAGCCTCTGAAAATACAATACAAGAAATGTAATCCATCATACCATTGTAGCAGGGAATTAACTGAAGATATTTCCCCAAATCAGCATCCAGTTTGTAGCAAACACCATGTGGCAGCTTGTTGTGATTCTCCTTTTTGGTGTAGAAGACATTTTTCCAACGATGTCCGCAAGCCTTTATATATATATATAAAAGAAAGGGACAAAATCTGAATGCGTGAATGATACATTATCATAATCTTATTGACATTCAGGTGCTTAGCTGATGACCCCTGAGTTGCCACCCTTCTACAGTACAAGAAATCAATATAAATATCACAGACATATCTCCTCCTAGCACTTTATCATTTATACAACTGCAAATTTTACTGATATGATTCAAGGTTTGTATCTTGTGTGCAACTATTGGAGTCTCTACTTAGATCTGACCTCACTGCCTTTGATGGGTTATGAGTATATTTCCTTAAGCGCAACACAACCATTACTTATATAGCTCGAATAAATCAGGTGACACATAGTACATGAGCCTAAGAAAAATTAAAAATCCTACAATACAAGGTTGCAGAAGAAATCCAACCTTGCACTACCAGCAGTTTTCATAATAAATGGTATTTACAAAAATGCAAATCATGAAAAGCTCCTCTTGCTGGAGAGACATATCTGACGGTGTGAGAATCACCCAGCTGAACATACCAAAATGTTTCCACTGCTCTGCTGTCTCGACAAACTCACGCCAAGCCACTGGTTGTCATTTTCTGGAGAGCAAGTCTTCCCACAGTTACCGACATCTGCAACATTGTCCAAAATCCGCCAATGTCATGCACGGGACCAGCACACGCACAATAAAGAGAATAAGCCCCAGACCCAGCCAAGCCCTCATCTGCTTCAGTAGCCCCAATGAAGTCCCCAGTGCTTTCTCTGAGGGGTGGTTGGGAAGTGAGGGGATAATCCTTCACACATTCCTTCACAAATTTCCCAGCTGCCTCTTGCCACTAGCTGCTGTATATTGTACATTATTTCATTGTTTAAATGTGGCACCCAAGACGGTCCAGGATGACATTACCCAAAACACACAGTATGAAAGGTGGGAATGCCTTTGAACCATTAATATATCTTAGCCTCTTATACTGAACGTTAATGCTGCAAAACTGATGTCTTTCCACCAATTAATACACTTGTGCGGTTTTTCCCCCAACAACAACACGTAATCAGCAAGCTAATTCACGCATATTTCCAAAAAAAATAATCTGAACGCAACATTCAAATATAAAAACGACACAGGTCGGCAAAACACATAAGGTGAAGTCAAGACAAGTGGGGCTTTTTCATCAGTTTCAATCTTTTTTAAAAAGTCAGAATTGTTTTCGCTGACATATAGGCTAATTACGACTGCAACGCTGATGAATCCATTATTCCATCATAAACCTGATCAGCTTATCTCAGTGGGAAATTAATTCCTGCTGTACATGTGAGAGTACAGTCACACTTCCATAATATAATATTCGATATGACAGAAAAGTCAGTGACACCAACCTAGGTATATCTGTTCACAAGTCTTGTCTGGGATTTTGCACTTGTAAATAGCACCAGGATTGCTGGTTTGCTGATGAAACTTTGAGGCGGCAACAGGAGCTCCTGCTATCACCCTAGAACAAGCAAAGTTAAAATGATCATCATTTGAGAAGACATTATAGCATGGGACACAAAAGAGTTCATTAATCGTCCCTCTCGTGGTTTTACTTCCATGGGCAGGCAATTGAATACTAAATGTTACTGATGTAAATGTGCTTTTCTGAAGCTGTCTCTAAATAAGCGCTTTGTGCTCCTGCAGATGGCAAATTAGTATGCCCAACATTTCAAGGCAATCTTCAAACCCATGTGATTCAGTCCTCTGTCACAAACCAACGTTAAAAACAACTGCAGCGCTATTATGGAGACGTGTAGGTAAGTTTTGTACGAAGTAACTCTGATACTTACCACTTTCCATTGGCATTCTCGTGAAGCAACACGGAATATCCAAAAAACGATCCGTTTGGACCAGAGATAGATAAGTAATTTTCTACATCCATATTGTATGCGTCGCTGTAGTTCTGCACACAGCATAGGTATATGAAGGTTGCATTCAGCACATTGATGCGTCGCAAAAGTTTCCCCGCCGTGTTTCGCTTCATCTCTATGAAATCGCAAGAAAAAAATAAGGACGTCTTGAAAAACAATAAAGTGGGTGAATGTGAGGTGTCCAACCACACTGGAAAGGATTAAAATCCCAAACTTTCTCCACTTTCCGCGTAACTTCTAGCAAGTTTAACTGCAGAGCGGCGTGACTCCTGTTGCGCCAGAGGTTGCGGCCAAGTCCCCAAATGACTAACGTGGGAGACCCATTAGGGGGAGCCTGTCTTAATTCAGTGCGGTGCCACCCATGCATGCTGATTCTTATTGAGAAATACGCTATTTATTCAGGGTTACCAACTTTGGTCAGCTGGCTGGAGCGAGATTTTCAATTCAAGTAACCAGACAAAATACAAGTCGTTTTAGTTTTTTGATTGCAGTTACAGTTTTTTTATAAAATTGAATTTCCCCTTGTCTGGACTGAAAAAATAATCCCCACAATGCCTAAATAACAGGGTTTTGTCCCCACAATGTAAGGTATACCACACACACATACACACAAACATTCACATATATGAATATATATATATTCATGATTTCCTCTATTGATTCAAATGACTCAGAATCAGAATCCAGTTTGTAGCTAACACCATGTAAATTCACAGTGCTCTACTAAACAAACATAACTTGGTTACTTGACTATGATTTATAAACACAAATATGTATTCTCTATTAGTTCTTCTTCTGTTCTTCTGTAGTATAATGATAGTAGCTTAAGGGTAGTATGTTCTAAGGATAGTATGTTCTAAGGATATTACGCTCACTGCGCTTGATTCATGAACACCATTAATCTTCACAAACAGCAACTGTGGGGTCATGAAGGGCCCAGGTGTAATAAACAGGAAGTTAACGGCGTCGGATTACCTGCCGAGTGAGCTGCGACTTATTTAATGCTTGTTATGTTTGTGCTAATCATTTCCTTAAGTGTGTGGTATTTTCATAGAGTAAATAACAGGGGTCTAGCAGGAGAAAGTTGTGATTCTCACGCTCTGTTTTTCTTTTCAGAAAAAGCGAACATCTCCTGGACTGAGTACTACTAGTAGATATCTGATACCTGACATAAGAGGAAGACAACCAAGTCTTTGGCCAAATCATTGGCTCATTGAGGCTGCTTAAGATAATAACAATAACCAAACAAATATATAGTAACAGTCATTTGTTTATACTGCCATCAGATATGTATAGAATTCATGCTAAACAGAACCAAATGCCCTTTGTTGTTACCATTATAGTTTTAAAGTGCAGTGCTTATATTTGTACTTTCCACTCTGGGATTATTCATATGCTGCACATGTGTTTCCTTTTTAGGGTGCTGCTCCTCGGGTGTGTGGAGGGCATTCTGCGAGGCTAGAGTCATGGGCCAGATGTCACGTTGTGACTGTGAGACTCCGCAGCTTATATGTGCTGATACAGTATCCTGGACAATGTGAGGAAGTGACCAAAAAAGGCTTGTTGAAGTACTGGGTTCCTTCTTTAGTGAGCATGAAAGAGAGGACAGTTCTAAGAACTGGTGATATTGTTGGTAATAGGCAGTGGTGACTTAATGGTTAGGGAAGTGTGTTTGTAATTGAAAGATTGCTGATTTGAATCCCCGACCAGCAAAGCATCACTGAAGTACCCTGCTATGTCATGTATGGGTTAAATGCAGACACATTTTGTTGTGGTGTGTCAACACTGATCATCTAATTCTAACAGAGTAGTACCCAGGGCTCATGCTGGGACCTGCGATGTACCTGAGGTAGCCAGCAGGTAATATTGTACTGCCGGAAGATTCTCAGATATACCCCAGGACCTCAGATAGTTTCTGCAAAACAAGCACAAAATTAAATGCTGGTTTTTCATCTCAGCTCTGCATGACCCCCCCTGTATTAATCGCATAAGTGCATTCATTCTTTCTTTCTTCACAAATGTGTGGGTGGAGGTGTCAGCATTAGGTACTGATAAGTATTTACACAACACATGCAGATACATGTATTTGCAGGAAATATGTATATACCAGGAAATGGGCTGCAAAGGTCACATAATTCACCATGACGATTCAGACTGATGACTACAGATCGGCATAGACTGACATGGACAACAGATAATATATATATACACATATATATATAGGACTGCAAGAGACAAAACACACTTTGAGAGTGCTAAAAAGTAATACGCGCATGACATTGCGATTTATTATTCTATGTTCACAATTTCTGCCACTAGAGACTGCACAAGAAAATGAGTGACACCTCTGACACCCTCGTTTCCGTGAATGCAGACGGCCAGACGAACCAGGCCTATTCAACAACTGCCTGCCCCTCCTCTTCCCTCCATCTGTGGCCTCAATATGCAGCCCCTACAGTGATGTTGGACATAATTAATGGTTAATGGAGAGAGTTAAAAAAAAGAAGAGAAGCCCCTTTAAGTCCTGGAACGGGCTGCTGATTCATGGCTTTTTAATAGGATGACACTGGTTCCCATGAGTCTCCTCCCAAAGACCTTCCCTGTCACGATATCCCAAACACAGCACTTTCTCCGTGCCTTGACCTGCCCTGGAGTTCACGGTTTTTCTGTGATCTCCAGGTCTTCTGCATCCCGGTCGGCCCACTACTCAAATGAGCCACTTTCATTGACTTATCACGGCTATTGTTACATCCATTTGTCATTTGGATATTCTAACAACTGGGAATACGAGAGCCAGCTCCATAAATGCCAGTTACGCTAAAGTACAGCTGATCTTGTTTTTTAACAAGAGTACTGTTTTTAAAACAAAAGAATGAAAGTGAAAATTGCTAAAATAATGAAAAATAAGTTAGCATTCAAGCATTGCATATACAATCCATAATTGTGGTTTCGAAATAACATTTCCCTTTTTGCCAGGAAGAGACTACCCTCTACGCCTCATTCAGAGAGTAAACATTAAGAGGATCTGGCATAAATGCAAAACAGAAGGAATATGTTCAAATCCTAGCCCTCTGCCAAAACCCACATGAAAAAACGGCACAATCGGAATTTCTCACAAGCAGGTTTAGGTCCAAGAGCCCGGAGCTTCAGTTAAAATGGGATCTCAGAACACCGACAGGCTCCGTGTTTCATCCCACTTTATTCCCAGCATTTTTTAAAGGCATCGTAAAAATATACCCCCCCCAGTGTCAGAGCGGAGAGGGTGCCCTCCAGCATAGGGACATAGAATGGCTTGGAAATGTCGTAAATTTGAAATCGGGGGTTCAGCGGGGGGCGGAGTGTAATCAGATAATCGTGTTTCTGAGGATAATACAAGGCAATTAGATTAACCTCTTACCTCTGTGTGCCATCGAACGTGCCCCCCCCCCCCTAATCTTACTGGGGGGGTCCTGAAGATGTAGACAGAGGAGCCTTTTAATGCAAGAAACTTGAAGCAGTGAGGTGGG
>JAODJW010000035.1:9393900-9418905 GCA_026777045.1 Hyperopisus bebe | reverse complement strand
AGAGCCCCCCCCCCCCCCCCCCCCCCAAATCACACACTATGAAGTCTCACTGACGGAGCGGCTTGCTAATGAAATGCTGTAAACATAACCAACGACCCCTCCAATTTCCACACCTCCCAATTAACACTCCCCAGTATGTAGCCCCGCATTGCCAGTAAACCAAGGGAGAAAAACAGGAGTCCTGATCCCCCCCAATGGCAAATAATTGAGTAACTAAGAGAGCCTGATTGCTCTACAGTGAGATGTGCAGTAGGTGTGTGAAGTAATGCCTCACTCGATCACCGAAAATGCCTGCGAAGATAATTAAATTGCCTTCCAATGGATGACTGTTCATTAAGACTTCACTCTTTCCTCCGTGAGAAGCTGCCCCTCATCAGAAACATGCAATGACATCTTGCTGTTCGGGGGAGGGGCAGAAGGCAATCAGGTGATATGAAGGCCACACACACCTGACAGTAGAGTCCGCTGCTCGTGAGGGCCTGAACCCAGCGCAAGTTGGCACCGGGTCAGAGCGTCACGGCTGACCGACCTGGAAATGTCCCCGCAAGGAGAACCATGAGCGGTGCCCTCTTTACCCTCTCCTAGGTCCTTATGATGACAGGGACACCGGCTGTTCACAGCAGAGCCTCTCGACAGGCCTGGCTGACTGAAGAGGAATGAGGACGTTTATAGGGCAAGGTGGCCAATCGGGGATTCAGCTTGTGGGATTCGTCAGCCAGTGTCACATGACTATGCAATCAAGTTTCTCTGTAGCGTACAGCTGGAAATGTATCCCCAGCCACAATAAAACAATAACAATAAAACTATAAAAATATTCTCCCCATAGCAGCCTTTAAAGACAACAAAACTAAACAGCCTTTAAGAACAAAATTTTGTTCACCTGCATTCAGTCTTGAAAAACCAGTTCCTACACTATATTTGGGGGACCCAGAGCATGTGACTAACTGTGACTGTGAGCTGTGGGCATTTGCCAAGTTAGACCTTCCGCCCAGTTTCACACGCAGCTACTGTAAGAATGTGAGGCCTGAGATTATACCTTAAAGGTGGTTTTCACCATCTGACCAGAACTATCAGTCGATTCACACCTTCATCAAAAAAAAAAAAAACAACAATGTTAAAACAGTTTATAGGCAAAGTGTTTATATCACTTGATCCCAAAATAGTCGCTTTTAACTGTTAAAAAATGAAAGCACTGCCTGGTAGGTGGACCAACTGCAGAAAAAAACATATTTGCCTTTATTAAATAATCTAGCTTCAAAACTGAATACATGATTAGCTCATTTACTGCACTGATAAATGTGGTTAAACAGAAGCTTATTTAGAGATATGATTAAATTATTTAAGGCAAATAAATTAATTTTAAAAACACACGCTAATTAAAAATCGCTGAATTAAACGCTGTCACAGTTGCAGTTTTTTCCATTCTGGCATCACTGTAATTTCTGTCTTTGGAGTCAGCTAAAGTACACATGTTAATACGTCACCTTGTTCTGTTGTCACCGTAAAAACATACACAACCATCTACAATGACTCCCCCTCCCAAATCGACTGTAGTTGCCAGTAACTGGTACTGCAGAACTCTGTGCTGTTAGTGTATTCAGCTATTTATCACTTATCCTATAGTGGCTTCTATATGAGTCTGACAGTCATTGTCTAAGGTCAGTCCGACCACCAACGACAGATGTTCGCTCACTGCAAAATCACGTTCTGTTAATTTTCCCTCTTTTCTTACCACTTCCTCCATTAAATCTGGATCTGCCTGTCAACACCCCTCTCCACTACCCTGTTACGGTGTCAGACGGCGCAGAGACACGGCTGTGAACACGATACTCGAACCCTGTCAGAAATTTCAGCTGCCTGAGCGCGCGGCACGGAGGGCTCGACAATTTCAAGCGGAGATGTTTAGCAGATGAGGAAGTGGTTGAAGGATGGAGGCCAAACATCTCAACGTAGGTTCAATCTCATGTTATTCTCCTCCCTGGCAGCTTCCTGTTTTGCAATGACAGAGATGCACAACTTTCAAAATACAGGCATTTTACAGCAAGGGAAACTCAAACTTCGTAGAGTTTGTCCCAGTCTGACGCAGGTCTTTTGGATAATAATCAGGTGGAAAAAACGCAATCTGTTGAAAATCTGCACATTTTCAAGATGAACCTCAGATATTAGATATTATACCCTGAAATTGCATGATGAGAAGGGATTTGATCTTAGTTACACTATAGAAACACACTTCTCTCATGATTTAAAATGTGACAGAGATCATTGCTGGGGTTCTGTTTTAGTGACAACCTGTTGGAAGCACATCCAACCACAGTAAGAGGTTCCAACTCCAGTAAGATCCTCCATTTCCCAGCCACTGCAACAGCAATGGAACGACAACATGACAAATCCACCAGTTGCTCAGCAGAGGACCAGGAAGGAGCAAGGTAAAATTTAGGCAGGGGGCAGCTTTTAAGATCCCCTGCAACTTCTGAGGTATAAGATCCATTTTTTTCGTTGTGTGTTTCATATATGCTGTCACAATTTTTGAGTTATGATGCTGCAATTTATTTGTGAGCGTTTGGTCCCTTTGGAACTCTGTTAGTAGGAGGTCTGTTAGATTCTTTGAGGTCTGATGCTATGATATGTGAGTTTTCAAAGCAATATTCAACCATTGTAGCTGTACTTATTAGTGATCTAGTTGCTTCAAAGATAAAATTCTGTTTCTTATGGTGTTTCCATCTTTTTGTTCACCCTCTCTATGGCAATCATCAGTATTTTTCTGTTTCTAAAGTAAACACCCACTGGGAGCATTCATGGTCATCGTCTATCAACCCTTAAAGTTAAAAGATATAAACATTTTTGGATAAACAACTGATTTATTATAAAGAACTATAGTTGTATAAACAGAATTCCCAAGACACAAATGTAGCTATTGTTTTCAAAATTCTCCTTAATTCTCTATTCTGTTTTGTTTTCAAGTCATCATCCCCTTTTAAACGGAACAAGGAACCAGGACAGTAATGGGAGTGGCGGTTTCTGGAAGTTTCTAAAGGGTCAACCTTCAGTCCTATTGTCTGTATCAGCATCATAGAAATGCTTTGCATGGTCAGCATATAAACTGTCCGAAACCCTTAGCAATTATCCATCCATTCATCGTTCCACCACTTATCCAGTCCAGGATTGTGGAAAGCCAGGAGCCTATCCCAGGAATCACATTGCACAAGAGGCTGGATTATGCCAATACGGGATGTCAGTGCATTGCTGGGCACACATACACACTCACACACAGCAGAGATTAGGGGAACCCAGTGGAAACCCACCTAAACACACGGAGGACCCTCAGCCAGGGAGGTGTTAGACGACAGTACTGCCTTTTGTATCGTTCGGTGGGTTAAGCTTCTGCATATGTAATCAGGAGGGTGTGGGTTCGAGCCTTGGACTTGGCAAAATAGCCACGTTAACATTGGGGCCTTCAGCATGGCCCTTAATATCACCCCCCCCCCCCCCCCCCCCCCCACAATGTTTGAGGGGTGCCAAATAAATGCCCTGTGCTTGAACCCCAAGCTTTACGTGTGTGTGTATGACAAATGGGATGTGCAAAAAGAAGCATTTGTGCAAATTACATAGAAGGATCATTTTATCTAGTCAAGTCATTTTATTGTCATTTTATATACTGAATCAAAGCTGAAGATAAAACAGCTAAAACAAGAACAGTTGAGGAAAAACACTGGACAAGAAATACTGGGAGGGATAGATTAAAAAAAATTAAAGAAAAGGAAAACACGACAACTGACGCAGTGCAAATAATACAAGCAAACAAGGGTGTAGAACAGTGCATATAGTCAGTAGACTGAGCAAATAACCGAAACATTGTAGTGCAAATGTGCATTTTGTCAGCGTTTGTGAGGCGGGTCACACTCCTCTCAGTCGGTGGAGGAAGTACAGGCACTGCTTCTTGGTCTGGGAGGTGATGTTGCTGGTCCAGGTGAGGTCTTCTGATATGTGTAGTCCAAGGAACTTGGCGCCTTTCACCATTTATATGAACGGTATACCGGTGCTATACCAGACTTCCTGCAGTCTATGTTGATGGCCATCTCCACATTTAAGGCCAACTTGTTATAGCTGCTATTTATTTAGCTTTTGAGTTGACAGGCTGCTGCTGTTTCCCCACACTACCTATCATGCCCAACAGGGCGGGGCAACAGGCGATTACCACCTAATCGCTCCACTACTTATACAGAGATAATCTGATGCACTTTGCGAAGTATTGTTGCCATGTTCCTGTGCACTACTGAGCATTCTCTTGTCTGTTGTCTCTCCCGCTTGCCCTGCCTTGCCGTCTCGCCTGCCCTGCCTGCCTCTGCATCCCTGCCTGCCCTGTTTGCCCTCCTCGTTCTACCTCCCCGATCTACCCTCCTCATCCTTCCCATCCTCTCGTCGCCTCGTCTCGTCCCACCACGTAGGACTGACCTGTCAGGATAACGACCCACAGACCTGGACTTGACCTTCCTTTTGGATTTCCCTATTGGCATTTGGTGTACATGATTCAGTAAATAAACAGAGCTTGCTTTGCATTCAGCAGTCTGGCTCTTCCCTGGTTTCCGGGCTCGACACTACCCCAGACAATCTTAATTTGATGTGGCCCTTGACTGAGTCATTCTCCAAAGGATACAACCACTTTGAGTCCTTTGCTGCACCCTCCAGAGGCTAGACATTACAGCAGCCATTATCTAGCAATTATCTAAGTTGGGACGAGTGTCGTAAAACAGACTAAATCCCCGAAGGGAGAAAACAGAGTCAACTTTTCAAAAGTACGAAGAATTATTATAACATCTCTACAGCATGCTAAAATGCATTTTGAACAACGTTTTTCCACAAGCATGCACACAATCACACATACAATTAGTTATTTCGACCGATTCAGTAGCACAGCAGAAGGGCAATCGCTGTGATGGCTGGGGCCTGATTATGTGCCTCTGTTGTGACACTCAAACCCCCTGAGGGGTCACCAGCGAAATCAAGACCGGCCTCCTGCTTATCCAGCAGCATGTTTACTCTGGCTCAACTTCATTGCAACAAACATTTATGCCTTTTGGAAATAGCCTTTGAAAATAACACAGGCAGTTGCTCATTTTTGACAGGGAATTTCAATCTGACGAGGTCACATATTCAACATTAAACAAGTGTGTCGTTCTTCAATAAATTTTAGCTGTAGCAGGCTCAACCAAGCATAGTTTGCCAACACATGGTAAAAGTATAATCATTTAAATCATCCCTAACAGAAGTTCTCGGAAATTCACACAAAAAGCTTCACAGCACATGGTACTGCATTTGTCTCTTGTACCCTTGAGATTACCAAAACATACGTATCAGCAGCAATAATAACAGTTAAACTATTGTTTGTGTGTGTTTATAGGGGGGAGAGGGTGGAGACAAATGAGAGTCTGATCTCCACATTTTCAATGAAGGCTGAGCAACGATGAATTAACTCTCCAGTTCCATGACCCTTAGAAGGAGGGTCAAGCCAACCACAGCCCCTGTGGAAATAAGCCAGTTGGCTCCAGGGATTGCTTATGTGATGAAATGAAAGAGTATCATGAGGTTGAAGATGGATCCCATAGGATGGATCAGTGGTGTGAAGTTCTCAGTAAAAGGAATGTTGTTGACATTAGACATCATCACATGAAGAAGAAATTCCCAGTCAACAAAAGAACCAAACTCATTGCTACAGACGCTTTCTGAGTCATAGCACAAACCAGCTACATCAATTAAATAATTAATGTATCAATATTGAAAAATGTCCTAAGATGTGTTGGCCCCCTATCCAGGGTTGTTCCCCACCTTGTGCCCACTGCTTCTGGGACAGGCTCCTGATCTAAGTTACCCTGCATAGGACAAGCAGGTATATAAAATGGATGGATGGATGGATGGATATCAAATAATAACATCAATCAGTTTCTTTTATTCAACAATAATGTTAAGAAGGTGTCATGTTGATCAGTATTGGTTGATCATACATGGGTTAAGATCCAAAATATCCAATACTAGAAAATCACTTTTACAAACCCCTTGGGTTTCTCATTGGTAAGATGGTTATCAAGACTCCTGTTATTTAACCTGCAATATTTCATAATCAGATATTTCAATGAATAATCATTGCCTCCCTAGTAAATATTTAATTAAAGTTTCTGAGTGATGAAGAATGATTATAGTTATCATTCGCATATCTGTTTAGATATTTATTCATCAATTTACCCTCAGCAACAGTCAAGTAGCAGAGCATTAAAGACTAAATGAAATTTAACATTAGAGACGATAACAGCTGCTAATGAAAAAGGTTCCAATTTCCCACAGCAACATTCAAAAAAAGGAAAGACGCTATATCAGCTGGCTGTATCAAGGCGCATGATCTCAGCGAGGTGGCTGTGACTGATGGAGATTACTGAGGTAGCCAAAAATGGCCAGGAACTGTTAATATGAAACGGCCGTTTACTTCAAAGTGGGCAAGGTGATGCTGCCAGTTGACCTTATTTACTGCTCAAAAGGAACCACTGTCAGTCTTAGTTGAGCTGTGAACATTTTCATGCTAATGCTAATCAGACACAAGAAGGCAATCAGAACGGAGATTGTGTTCATGGTCATGATGATTATGAAAAAATACGGCTAAACTAGGCCTAAAGTTGTTTATTTCCAGGAACACAAAACACCAAAATCTTACTTAAATTGTTGTTATGCTAATATATTTCTTAAAGATTCACTGTGCTTTTTCTGTTTTAAAAAATCTAAAAGGGTTCATCTTTACCACAAAGACCAGCGCAAAACCAAAGTACATACCTTCTTGTATGAGAAAATTGAAGTCTCATTAATATTCTTCCAGCACCTTCTCCCTTGAACTCACCTTGACTCTGAGACACAGAAACAACAACTCCCGCCTCTACGTGTGGTATTATCTTTGATATTAATTATGCATGTCAACAGATCTACTTTGGGGTCTTTATTAAGTTCATGCGTATGAACACGTGTATGAGAGTAACAGGAACAGCTTTAACACAGTCTTCAGAGGCCAGAGAACAAACTGATTATCTAGACAAATGCCCCATCACCTTTGTGTATGATGCTAACATATTTTCTACAGCATCTATCCATCCTGCTGCCCTCAATCTTCAGTCTGCTCTTTGGCTTCGACTCAGACTGTGCTTGTGGGAACGCTTTCAGCAGCCTCTGTTCCAACCACAGACGTTATCATTTGAGAAAAGGCTTTCAAGTGTGTCAATCTGCAGTTTTGCTGCTCATCGTGGAACCCATCAGTAAGATGAGGGGAGGAGCTAGTGTTCCCTGGTACAGAAAGGTCATGCAATAAGCCCTTTGATTCACCACTCCTCAGTTATTAATGCCACAAAACAGCCTGTTTTCTCTTCCAGACCTGACCACATACCTGGTCTATATGTCCTGCTTTCTAAACCCCATCCCCCCACTAAAGCTGAGTGTGTTCCATTCTATACACCCGTTTGCTAAACTCTTAAAACCCCTCTCTCCACCCCTCCATCCCCCATGTCACAGTGATCTGTTTGCCACCCCTACCAAAACACATTGGACACCAGCTAAACATTGGGAAATGGGACAAAGGCGGTTCAGAATAACTTAGCTATGTGTTGCACTGTCTCACTTTACCTCACAAGTAACGGTAACTTGCAGATGTAGAACAAATTGATGTAGATGTGTGAGTCTGCGGGGGGATTCATGAACTGGATACACCGGGAACTGTTATGAGGACCTATAGGTTTAGTCAACTGAAGTACCGGCTTTGCCGAAGAACTTATTGAGATGTGTAAAGAAACCCTGGAAGGGGGGAGATGAGTGATTACAAAAACTGAACTTACTGCAGTTTGTAAATGCTGGTGCCGTGTTACTCCAGGACCCTAGAGTAAAATACATCACCCAGATTTCTTTGCATACTGTACATCCGGCCAAGCGAACTGTAAGAGTTTTAAAGCAAAGAGTTGCTAGTATCCAGTGAATAAGTAAACAGTTGAGATAACAATCTCAAGCATGTCTGGCTTATCGTTTGCCAAGGCTTCTGTGCGAGTTCCACGTCGTCTTGCAAACAACGAGAGGAAACCTTTTGTTCTAGAGTGTAGCGTGAGGAGAAACAATTATGCGGAAGCCCAGTACACCAGGGCAAGGCAGACGACTCCATCTGCTTGGTTTGATTTTTTATTTTTTTTTTGGTTCGTATTAATTTCCTTTAAGGAGTGAAGAAAGATGAAATGCAGGCTGAGGACAAGGTTCACCGCACTGTTACCCAGGAGACACTGAAATCCCATGGGATGTGGACACTAACTACTGGTCCGTATGCCTACATTTTATATCGCTGTTCTGTGGTGTCTCTGAGGTCAGTGCTCTGCAAAAATCTCACGTCAGACTGGCAGATGTTATAGGAACTGGCAAGGCTGGCGGCGTTGTCTCAATCCCAAGCGAACAGCAAAACGAACTTCTCCAAACAGCTGTTCCATCCAAAGGCAAAAAATTGTGAGGATGTCAGAGGTAGATGCAGGACTACTGCCAACCCCACAGCAGAAACAGGAGGCTTCCTGTTTAATTAAGGAGGGGGGCATCCTGTCTGAGCAAACTGAAAGCTCCTTATCAAGGCCTTAAGATGTTATACAGACTACAGCTACTTGAGTGGAGAGGCAGGCATTGTAATGAGTTAGAAATCATTCTGTTAGGTGAGGGTTAGAATTTGTCACCAAACGATTGGTAGATTTTGTTTCTGGTAGGTCCAGGTTGATTTTTTTTTTTTTCTTAAGTTGAATAGTATATTTGTTATGTTTATCTGACTGTTTCGTTTAAATAGCTCACAATTTTGCTACAATGTAACACAAGGTCACGTAAATGAAAGCCCTTTATACGCAAGGTACAGTATAGCCTCTAATGCAGTGTTTCCCAACTCAGTCCGCAGGGAACCCTGGGCAGTCCACATTTTTGCTTCCTCTCAGCTGGGTTGGGAAACACTGCTCAAATGAGTGGCAGATAGAAATACCACTGCATTTCACAGTGTGCCTGATCTCCCCAGCTGTGCCTTTCTCAGGAAGAAAAGTCTCAGCATCTGGATTTACCCTTTAATCCGGAGCAGTGTTGCTCAATCTGGTCCTCAGGAACCAACAACATTTTTGCTTCCTCCCAGCTCCCAGTAGGGAGCAAAAATGTGGGCTGTCTGGCAGGGAGCTTGGAGGGAGCAAAAACATGCTGTGGGTCCCCGAGGACCGGATTGCGAAACACTGATCTGGAGGATGTTGGAGCCGGTGACCCTTGATCTTCTGCAGAAGAATACAGACCATGCTACCCAAGCACAGCAAAGGCAGGAGCCACTCAAAGCTCTCTGCATACCTACCACTGGCACTGGAAAGGAGACGTAGCATCAGTGTCCCCCACAAAAGGTTGCTGGGATACAATAAGGGGCGTCACACTTTGGAACGCCCTCTACTCTCAGTTACGAGGGTTATGGGGTTAACCAGATCAGGATGTGAACAGCAGACAGTCTGACATACTCAGGAGTACTGCGCTACACAAAAAAATTCAGCACACCTTAGTACATTCGGAAAAGGGCTGAAATGTCAAGCGTCTCAGGATATGCAAACAACTTTGTATAGACTATTAGCTTTATGTTCTCAGAAAATGCTACCCTTAAACATATGCAAAGAATTTAAAGATGACCGCTCACATACAGTATAAGGTTCCTTGTTTGTCCAAAATAAAAAAGGGACATTTAATTATTTTGTCCAGATAGAATTTCTCCTATTCAGTGATCTTTCAAGAGCATAGAAAGAGACAATGGGGCACAAGCTTGTCAGGACTGTTAGATACGAAACCATACCAGGAAGTTGTGGTGATATTTTGAACACGTGATCACAGGCATATTTGCCTGGCACTGCCAAGCACAGAGGAAGAATCCTTAACTATGAGAAACCCTAGTGTGAAACAGCTTTTAGGTGACCCATGTTTGCCCTACCAAGATCCTATCAGGCTAGCTACAAGCTGAAGTCGATGGCACCAGTAAGCCAGAAGCAAATAAAATCAATCCAAAGCCATTTATAAACAGCACACTCTCAGTCCCATAAATAACAGCACCGTTATTACAGGGCAAAAGTGCCCATGAACACAGCAAACACCTTACATCACTGGCCTTGGTTCTAGCACCAGCTTTTAATCTTTAACATACCGTGACTCCTGTTTCCACTGCTTTGCACCTTTCCTTACCCTGAGAGAGGGAAGTTTGATGTCCATTTACATCATACATTAAGTACATTTTCCTCTATTGACCCTAAAAGGCAAACACAAGAAAGATTCATATTGTTGTCAAATACTATACTTCAGTTAACCTACCAATTCACATATAAAAGTATTACAATGGGAAGTGTGAAATATGACCTTTGCTCAGATTCTCTAACACATGTGATTGTTGATACCAGCAGCCATTTCAGAGAACATCCTGATAAATCATGTCATCAAAAATGGCTTAAAATTGTGGCTTGAGGGTCCAATGTCAATTTAGGTGTATAAAACACTCAAACAAAGATTAGATGCTCTTCATTGCAGATAGGGATTTTAAGCTATATTAGTAACGCTATTTCAGTTTAATTGAATTTTATTTGTATAGCGCATTTTCACAACATTGCATGGTCACAAAGCACTTTACATTATCCCTGCCACTACCACGTAAAAATCACAAGCCAGTTTGAACTATTTTCATGTTCTGCACTAAATCCATTGGCACGGGTGATGTAAAGATGCAGGAGCACACGTCTGTGGTGAGAATACGTTGTGGTGTGTTTTATTAGAAGCAGGCATTCCCCTAAACGAGTCAATAAAAGTTAACAGATGGTGACTCCTCTGCTCCCCCGATCCTCGCTAACTCCAGCCCCGTCCTTGGGTTGGATCCTGCCATTTCCAGCATTCCCAGCCCATCTCGGAGAGGTAGCCTAACAACATGACCCTACCAAAGGATGCTGGGTCACGGTCATGCTCGCTGCACGCAGTGGGGGGGGGGGGAGGGGGGGTGGACTCCGAGGCCCAGATCCTCAATCACTTCCCGGTTTGACACGCACACAAGGACATAGACATCCTGACGCAATGTCTTCCCTCGTAATCACGCCTGGTTCTTTTGCTGTAATACCTCTCCCCGGACACCCATGACAGTAAGAACGGAAACAGCCCGATTGAGGAACCATGATGGTTTAGGTCATCATATACATATAGCGCAGTGCAGAATAAAATCAACTCACTTAGTTGACGCTGTCATCCAAAGCAACTGACAGTCCAGGACTACAATTAATGTGTGCTTCTTGGGGTCTGAACTCATAACCTTTGCATTGCTAGCACAATGCTCTACTTGATCCCCAGACAGAACCAAGCCCATACAGTACTTCAGTTCATTTGGACAGTAAATGTAACAACTTTTGCATTTAAAAGGTTTACAAATTCTGGAATTTTAAGTTATGCATTATAATTACATCTTTAAAATACATTTTAAACTCAGTAGAATTAACCTATATTTCATTCTGCAATGATTTACACAGGTTAAGTAACTTGGTAGTACACCACAATACGGCTTCATATAAGAATTATACTGACCCATTAAAGTCACCAGTCAGTATCTTAGACAGCAGACCTCCTATCAATCCCTCAGCAATAGACTCCCAACATGCACAACTACTCCTGTATGTCGCAGTGCTGGTCGAAGCCCATGTGACACCCTAGGCAAGCTTCCCTGTCGGTGACCCCCCCCCCCCCATCTGAGACAAAGTGAAATCCGCTTGCTAAGTCGGTGCCCCCTCAGAAGATGGTGCCCATGCCGGCCCCCTGTATCACCTCTCAGGTTGACACTTGCATGACATCTTCTTCATTCACAAAAGGACCAATTATGATGTCTAATGCACATTTTTTGTTTTATTGTTATAAATATGCTTTAGTGCCGTTGCAAGCGTGGTCAGCCAGCGCCTTAGTAGGGGTGGTTACCATGTCCACAGCCTGGATGGGGAACTGTGGTCTAACATAAGAGGCTCCACCCAAAGCTGCATAACAGAGGACAGCGGGAGCAGCTTCTCTATGTGCGAAAAAGGGGCCGAGACGCTGCCCGGCCGCCCGGCCACCGGCACCAGCACAGCTCTCTTCCTCAGCTGTGGCTTCACTTTGTTTTGATGACAATCACATCTACGCATTGTTTGTGGTGCACAGAGCCAGTTCCAGGCACAATTTTGTAATGAGTCCCCCATTTCACAATGCGGAGAATTCAGCAAGGAAGCACAGGATGTCAGGATTAGGATGCTGTGCTGTGCCTGCGATCAGAAGGTCACCGGTTCAAATCCCAGAATCAGCAGAGCGATGTCACTGTTGAATCCTCGAGCAAGGCCCTTAACCCCCGAGTATACCAGAGACTGGCTGACCCTGCTTTCTCAAAAAAATGGTATTCACTTTGGATAAATAAAATCTGCGGGGTCTCTTAATTCCAGATCTTTTCAGGAAAACAAACGGGTGCACTGATCGATCAAGAGCATGGCTTACAGTCTGTGCTTTGCATTTATAGATTTTTTCAGTAGCTACTTCCCATGTCTGTCCTTTGACTGCTAGCTGAGTTGATGCTAACACAAGGGGCCCCGCTTGCGTGGTGCCAACTAAGATGGGGAGGGGAGGGCGGGCCTGAAGGAGAGCCACATACCCCCCCCCCCCCCCCCGAAGGGCTGTGTGCAGCCTCTGCACCAACAGCTGGAGGCTGTCAACCCCCCCATCCCCCGGGCCACACATGAACTCCCATTCTGGTCATCTGCTGGCCGAACAAAAGCCTGATGTTACTCATCAGAAAGGGGGGGGGGGCGGAAGAGGGCAGTGAGACAGCCTGACCTAATAAAAACACCCCCTCCAGCTAATTTCTTTCTCTGATATCACGTCTAGAGTGCAATGAACATCCTCCGTCCCCGAACTCAGTGCAGAAATGATGCCCATCCAGCTTCTTGTAGGGATAAGAATACCTTATTCACAAGGGGAGTGCCCCTCCCCCAGACTCCAGACATATATGATCAAAAGGCCATAGCCACAAGGCCTGGTTCCGGCCCATGTTTGGGGACAGCCCCCTTTGGGCGCCCCAGTGTTTCTGTGGGGGTCAGGGGACTGGCCTGTGGTGAAGGACAGCTGGATTCCCTTGAGGTGAACAGGCACATAAACATCACGCGCAGATCTCCGGCCATTACTGCCGTGAAAAGGAGCTCTTAAAAAGGAGAGACTTACAGAGATTTAAGGGCACAAGTCCAGAGGCTGCTGTTTATGCTGTAAATGATCTTAAACGCAGTCATGGCGCATGCATTAATAGCATCTGGTCTGAGATTTTCGGCAGTATTTCATACTAATTTGACTTGCAATGTAATAGTAGTAGAATACCATTTAAAGCGAAAGTTGAGTTCCCTTTTTTAGTGTAACCGTGGTACTTCTCAAATGTTTCTGCGTATTAGAATCCACCCAATGGCAAAATATGGTCAGAAATTCATCTCCAAAAATGTCACAATGTTAAAAAAAAATCTGCACCAAAGAAGAAAGTCAAGCAGTTACATTTTTGCAATTTTGCGCCTTTTCTGGTCTACTCCGGGTTGCTATGTTTCACAACAACAACAAAAAATGGAAATTGAAAGATCAAGGCGTAACCAAGACACATTTGCCCGAATGACCTATGTGACTTCCTCAAATACATTCTTTACATCTTCATTTCATGTTACTGTCCTTTGAACTCATCACTGTTACTGTTATTTGTTATAAAATTTGCCAAGAGTATGGGGTTTACGTTTCGCTAGAACGTTTATATTGTTACAGGAAACAAAACTTGGCAAGCTGTGCAATTTTAATGACGGCTCCTTTTAGGATTATCTACTATACTACATGTTTAACATTAGTTTTGCATGTACTCTTCAAGCCATTCCTAATCATTTTCATCCTTGCTGTTTAAATCCCTCATGGATAAACATGTTTGTGGGAAACTGATTTATTTTTAACTTTTCGTTCTTCATAATAGGCTAGGGATCTGGACCAAGAACTGGAAGGCTGCTGGTTCAAATCCCATGAATACCCAGAGTGATTCTACTCCATTGGGCCCTTCAGCAAGGCCCTTAACCTGCAATTGCTTCATCCTGGGTATGACATTAATCTACATCCAGCCCTATAAGACGGTCTTCCAATTTACAGAGAATAACTTGGGGGTTGGTGGCAGGACTGACACTCCAGCCACCAGAAAGAACTTTACACTGGTCCATTCGGACTAGTGTGGGACTGTGGTATCACCCACCACATGGCTGCACTCAGGTTCTCATCCCTGAGGTGGTCTGTCATGCGGTGGGTGCGGCAAAGAGCTGTAATCAGTGCATGCTCCTCACCTCTTTCTTTATAAATACTGCAATACTTATTGCAGAAATTGATATTTTCCAGTGTCATGCAGCCTAATTACGAAATAATAACTACTACGAGATATCTAACAACATCCAATGCAATATTCAACATAGGGAAGTAAAGTGATATGTGGCAGAGCGAAGTACATAGTAGAGCAGTGATTAGAATACAGAGAATGCTGCAGCAGTATTTAAAAATTAGCAACTCCATCGCTGTGGATGCAGAGAGTGTACATCATTTCATATCACAGTCTCATACAAAACAAGTGAGACCAAAAAGGAGTCGACCAAGATGATTTTCTCGCACTGCCCCCTGGTGGATCTCCATACATACACTATGTGTGCAAGTACAGTCACAAGTACAGTCACAAGTACAGTGCTTGCGTTGCATACACGTCGCATTCCGTTCACAATACATACGTGTCGCCTCGTGTGAAGTATATCACGGCCCTAAGTGTCAGTTTTCAAACCATTCAACCCAAAGATTTCAATAGCTTTGAGTTTTGGATCAATGTCCAGCTGAACGGTGAATTTTGGCAGAAGGTTTCCCTATTGCTTTCTGTTATCTCACGCCATACTCCGGTGCCGATACTTTGCATAGTTCCTATGCTAAGGAGATATCTGTAGTTCTTAGGCCAAAAACCACAGTATGAAAGAAGAAAGAAGGATTGTATTTCCTTTATCTTTCCCTTGACTGGTCGCTGTGCCATCTCCCTCATGATAATGAATTCCTGCGGGTCCATGATAGAGATAAGCCCAGCAGTAGCATAATCTACCAGTGATGGAGTCCTCAGCTGGACTAGTTCTCATAACCTTTACCCCCATGGAGATCAGGCTCCTGTTCATGGCAGGGGGGAGGAAGACACTGACAAGAGGATACCTGGAAAAAAAACTGACAGTGTGGCATTTAACAAAGCTGGGGAACGGGGTCTGTGTGGAAGACGGTTTTGGAACCAAAAGTGTTAAACACACAGCCAGTTCAACGGTTACACAGCGGAGTCGCCGATTTTCAAACAGGTGTAAGATCTGACCTTAAACTTCAGCCGGTAGCATTGAAAAAACAAAATCTTGAGAAATGGCGAAACAACATTTAATTTTCCTGACCGTTGTTCCTGCTTAGTACCAGTGGGACAAAAATAAAACAATGCAAGCTTACCTACTCAGCAAGCACAATATCGCATAAAAGAATAACAGCCAATATGTGATTCCCGTGAGACACTGAAATAAAGACAACATTAATCAAAGCTCAAATGCATAAGCTGTCTCCCCATCAATAGCTACCTAGCTTAGCCACCTGTCTGGGAGCTCTGGTGTAACATGTCAGCGTTGTTCAGGCTGAAGCCCCCACTTTATTAAGCTGTTAACGTGCGGCTGGACACGAGGTAGGTGAGTCAGCTAAAACGGGCCGGATTTCACACGGCCCCACAGATAAAAAGAGGCCTAATTCAAAACAGTTGCTTGTGAGCCGGTACTGAAGTGCAATCCATCAATGGCGAGTGGGTGGAAAGCAGCGGTGCTGGGTGGAGTGGGGGGGGGGGGGGTCTTTCTAGGGGTTGGGGAACCTTAGTGCTAATTGGTGCTGTTGAAAAGGCAGCTGGGGTATCACCACCGTAACAAGGCACTAGGTCGTCATTAACTGGTGAGCCACGGCACACAGATTGCAAGTGCCTCAGATACATCTGCCTCTTCTGGTTCCCACGTACCAAAAACGCACTGAAGGAGACAGTCAGTATATTTATTCCACCCCTTTATGCCCCTCCTGCTGTGTCACACTGTCCTGTATTTTGTACTTTAAGTACTGTGAACGCCCTCCCCCCTTGTCACTTGCTATTTGTATGTTGCACTGTAGTCCTGTGGGAATGTCATTTCATACCACAGTACACCTGTACATGGATGCTACGACAATAAAGCCATCTTGAATAGATTTGACTTGACTTGACAGGAGACTTTTCCTTGTGTATACAGCTCTGGAAAAAATTAAGAGGCCACAGCGCAATTTTTGTTTCACTCATTTCTCAATTTATGGGCGCTCATATATTTTTTCTTGCAAACTGCAGCCTCTTTCTTCCCTGTTTCTCGTTAATGAAGGGTTTCTTCCTTGCTTTATGGGACTTCAGTCCAGGAGCTTGATATGAACTGTCCAACCAGTACACATCATACCTGCACTAAATGTTTCCCATTCCTTTTGAAGGTCACTTGATGTCATCCAGTGATTCATGAGAGACTGTCAGATAAGTCGACGGTCATCTATGGCAGTGGAGAGTCGCTTCTGCTTTCTACTTGGCTGGTTTTCAGTCATTCCAAATGTCTTCTGTTTTACCGTGTTCTTGTGTACTGTGGTCTTACAAATTCTGAGCCTGGAAGCGACCTGCCTTGTAGCCTTCTGCCCACAGAAGCAGGATTAAACCAGAAATTAAAAATGCAAATTTAAAAAAAATAATAATATAGAGTGTTCTCTTAATATTTTCCAGAGCTGTATATACTGAGCATCAAAAGAAACTCATCAAATCTTTTGTAGAGCATATCAGGCTAAAACTGAACAGATTGTTAGTTGACAACAAAGACAGAAAATACTGTTTGTAACAGTTTATAAATTGACAACAAAAAGTGGTAATACAGGCATCGCTACTGTCCTTAGTATCTGATATGAGATCCATGCACAGCTACATTAGCAGTGCATCTTATCTCATACTCTCATACTCTGTACCTATGACAGGGGTATCCTGGGGTATCCTGGCCCGGTCTTCCTGAAGTGCCTTTACCAACATCTATCTGTTAGTGGGACGTGGTACCCTGGAGGTCATGTGTCCACCTAGAACACCCTATAGCTGTTCAGTAGGATTCAGGTGACTTTGGAACCCAAGGCACTGCTCATGGCTGTTCTGCTATATTTGTTCCTGTGTTGCTCCCTGCCCTCAGCCTGTCAGTTTCCTGCTTTGTTTTTGACCCCTCATGGTCCTTTTGGTTTCTTGTGTTCTTTTAATTTAAATAAAGTTCCATTTTTGTGTGCCACAACGTGGTTCATCCATCCTTCACCATGCTTGTTCGTAACACAGTATATTTATGCGTAAGCCTTAATTTTAGCTGCAAGTATGCTGTATATAATCACACATCCTTGTATTGTTTCACACTAAACCATCTCTAACAAACAAACAACGGCCCCCGACATCTAATTAGATGTAACTTTATTCCCTTCTGATTTAAAGCAGATATTAATCTTTATAATTCAAAAATAATTATTGTTTTTTAATTTGTATATTGCTCTCATGAATACTCAGTTGCTAAATCTGACAGATACAGATTACTGGCCTCATCTTAAAAGCCAGAATTCTTGAATGGTTTTCTGTCAGGTTTCTTCAGCTCTGCTACCTCGTGGAACATAAACTACATCACAGGTGCAAATGAACAGAGAAAAGGGTATGAAAATGACATTCCAAACCGTTTGTGGATATGAATCATTAGATACCTCACACCTATTACATTAACATGTAAAGTTCTGAAAAACATGGCCTTCTTCGCACTTTCATGATTAGTTATAATATTCATCACCGTGAGGTGTTAGTTAAAATATTCTTACAGAACTCAGCTAAGTAACACCAGCTAAAAATAGCTACATCTGATGGACTACAGTCATTTGGAATCTTATGAAGGTAATTAAAATACATTTATTCGGCTATATGTTGAGATACAGTCATTTCATTGGATGTTTTATTATTGCTAGGTCTTGGTAGCAGAAACTGGCCCACAAAATAGTTAAGCTAACAGCACAAGTTACATCGTGTACAATATAAAGTAACAGTTCTTGTACCTGGCAGTGTTGGAACCAAGGCACTTAGGTGAATTTTCCAGATAGTTGCATGTTACTCTTGAAAAAACACTGGATGATAACATAATTCTTGCAATTCCTTTAGTTTTTCTACACACACCACATACACAAATTTTTATTGTACTGTTCTTTTAAGTGGGATATTTTACCGAACAAAAGACATTGCGCGGTAAACAATAGCGGAACAAGTGGAAAGACTACTAATCATGCTGCTCCATAAGCATGCGCGGGAACTGACATTTGCACTGTGCAATGCCTTTCTTTGTTATGTTTCATTTTTTCAGTTGGTTTAGTGTAAATTTTTAATAGAACAGTGTGTTACTTATTGCATTATTATGAATTTTTAATGTTTATACTGACCATTTACAATTTTGCCAGTTACTTGAGTGTGCAGGTAATTTGAAAGGTGAATACAGGAGCTTTCCCTATACATTTTTCCACTGAATTTCACATGTAATATGAAAGTGAATAGGAAACAAATTACTCAGTGCTGACAGGATTGGATGCAGCAGGGACAGAAGGGCCCCAGCCTTTTTTAATGACGGGGGAAGTTGGGGAAATTTTCCCAGACCCAGGCAGAAAGGAAGTTCTGAGACACCAAATCCCAAGCCAAGGAGGTGTGGGAATGGCACTGGAGACTGACCCATGACCTAGTCACCAATCTTCGAGAGGAAATGTGAGCCTTGTTCTGAGAGAGATGCTCATTGCGGCTGAACCTCTCAAAGATTTGTTCTCCATGTGCAGGGCAGCTCCTAGCAGACAACCACACTGGTGCTACTCTCCTGAGTACAACTTGTGCTAAAAATGGCTTCAACAGCTCAGTTCCTTTCAATGTTATAAATAAAACTTATGTCAGCCCAGTAGTTAATTTTCCCCTCACCTGGTTATTTATGACAGCTCCATCCATTCATTTTCTGTACCTAGTTGCCCTATTTAGGGCCACAGAGGGTCTAAAGCCTATCCCAGAAGAGATGGGTGCAAGGCAGGGAACAATCACAGTGCCAACCTATTACAAGGCAAACACACACACCAATGGGCAATTTAGTAACTACAACTCACCTTAGTATGTTTTTGGACTGGGGGAGGAGGTTAACTAGAGTACCCAGAAGAAACCCCACACTGACAGGGAGAGACCATGCAAACTCTACACACAGAGCCAGGGTGGAAACCAGAACCCAAAACCCAGGGGTGTGTGTGTGGCAACAGAGCTAACCACTAGACCACTGTATGACCCAGCCGATAACTCATGTTACCAAATTACAGTTAAGAGCTCAACCTATCTTCTACAGCAGAGTAGAATGAAGACACAACGACTGCAGAATAGCCTAGTACAGATAAGCCATTCACTACAGATGATAAGAAAACCGTTGAGAGCACGCTGAATTTCCGAGCTTCTGCTCCTCATCTTAGAGTGCATTTATCAGAAATGTATCCCCACACAAACACATGACATTTTCAAGACACAGTAGAACTGTACAAGCTCCAACCGATAATCAAAGTTACCTCCTACACGTTACATGGAAGAAAACTGCATATTTCAGTCCCTATATCATACTGTGTTAAGCATCCAGAACCCCTTCTTCTGGGCTTTGCTGGGTATACCGTTTTCACAATGAAACCTTTAAATGTTTAATTCAATTTAAATGTCAATATGTCTTAGGACATTGCCTTGGGGAACTCAAAAGCTGTCATACGGCTGTCATGCTTGACTACACAGTAAAACACAGATATGACTTCCTCATTATCTCTGTATGAATAAACAATGAAATCCAGCCTGGATTCCACGCTGACTTTTTGCCCTAGAACACAGATATATGCATTTAAGGCATATGCAGTGCAGAGAGGGGTTTGGGAAGTGGCTTCCCTTATGCCTCATCATACATTCTCACATGCAAGGATTTCCTTGTTTCTGCTGCTCAGAACAGATGTCACCCATTATACAAGCAAACATATCCAGCATTCCAAGTGTCCCCTCGTGTGCTGTCTTGCTTTTTCTCTCATCGTACCATAATGACCTGTGGAGAAGGGAGTTTATTTATGAAACAGTGACACATCTAATAATTTCCTGTGACGAACAGTAAAATATCGGCATTTGACATTCCTGTACATTGAAAACATTAGGGCCGCTAAAATTCCAACAGTCAGATGTTTTTCTGAAGTCTCCGCTGTTTCTCTTACCTTTTAGTTTGTCTGACTGAACCCACCCATCTGAAGAGGGAAAGGATTTAAAGGCTTAGGGTGTGTTGGCCTGAACAAAGCTGGAAAAAAAACTGCAGAATGACTAAACTATGAGAGAAAATATCCGGACTATTGTTCTCTCAGCACAGCACTTCGGTTCTGCTTATTCAGACTGCCCTTGTGTGGGGGAGGGGTACAGCATGCAGGATGCCTACGATGTCACCACCGTGGTGCAGCTGGCCTATGTGACCCCTGACTCCTGGGACTTCCTGCCGTGTTCAGCTTTGGTCACTCGAGGCAGAGCTCAGAAGAGTGACGCAAGCCCCCTAAGCCACAGACTGAACGTCAATCTGCAGAAAAGCTAGCAGCCCTAAACCAAACCTACAAAACCACCCATCAAAGAATTTTTAAATTTTACTTCCTGTATATCACCCAGCCTAGCTTATACTACTTTTTATTTTAATGACCATGTACAATCAAAATGGTTAACAGAGCAATGTTAAAAGCATCTTTCTATATTGTAACAGAAATATTTTATGAAGCAGTTAATACAAACACACCTATATACATTAAGTCAATAAAACGATTTAAAATTAATTGCAAAGATGTAAAAATTAGCTGTTGAATTAGCTTTGGATACAAGACCTAGGTAAGTCCTGTTTTTGTGCAGCTGGAGAGGAGCAGTATTCGCTGAGGTTGTGTCACAGAGGTGAGTTTTCAGTTCTGTTCTGATCACTGAGGCTGAATTGCTGCAGTGTTTAGCAGCTCTCCATATCATCTGACAACCACTATTCCTCCTTGCCAGTGTGGTTGGGTCACATATGCTGACATCATTTTTGGGACTGTTCCCCCCTTTGACACGTTAAATGATTTCACAATTGAATTGTAATTCACATGACATCACTTTTTGGCTTTTTTGGTACTCCATTGCATAGCACATACTATATACACACAGTATATAATTATTTGAACCCCTGCTGAATCCTTAAATTGACCCATTAATTAAAAAAATGAGAAGTCTGTAATTTTACCGGTAGGTTTATTGCAACAGGAAAAGATAGATTATTAACAAAACAAGCAAGAAAAAAATCATTATGTAACAGTTACAAATCAATTTGTCATTTATCTAGGGAAATAAGTATTTCATCCCTTAGAACACATGCTTTAGTACTTGCAAGTACAGCTACCTAATGTTTCTTGTAGTTGATCAGCAGGTTTGCATGCAGGTCAGCAGAAATCTTCATCCACTCCTCTTTGCAGACCTCCACCAAATTGTTAAAGTTTTTAGGCTGTCATTTGGATTCACAAAGCTTGAGTTCCTTCCATAGTTCTTTCGTAGGAGACTGGCTAGGGTACTCCACGACCTTGATATGTTTCTTCTTTAACCACTCCTTTGTTGCTTTGGCCATATGCTTAGGGTCGTTGTCTTGCTGGAAGACCCATCTGATAATGGTCAGTGCCCTGGCTGAAGGAAGGAGGTTCTCATTCAAGATTTTACAGTACATGGAGGTTTAGTTTTACTAAAATATACAGTATACTTAGCTTTAAAAACAGTGCTAAGGCATATTTTAAAATGTTTCTTCATTAAGTTATATTTTCTAGGTCACGATATCTGGGCATCTGGTTCTCTAGCATCTCAAACCACTGGTGAAGGACTTACTGTACCCACTCCTTTTTGTATACAAGGCATATATAGGTGTGGAAGATGCTATCCTATACCTGCTTCCCAGAGCCTAATCACACCTGGGTAAGTCAAGCAACATCGCAAAGACTACCTTGAGTCTTCAGTGCATTTGACACCTCTCCCCAGCCTTTCCTGCTGGACAGAAGCTCAAAGTGATGCAGGTAGGGGATGCCATGGTTGTCAAGATTACACCAACCAGCCATAGACAGATGGCAGCTGCAACTGCATACACGATGTGGCAACATCATGATCCCCCATGGGACAGTACTCTTACCATTCATGTGTACTCTACACCACAGAATTCAAATAGTACTCTGGATCATGCCATCTTCAGAAGCTCTCTGATAACTCCACGATTGTGGCATGTAAGAGTGAAGGAAGAGAACAGGAGCACAGAAGTCTAGTAGAGAGTTTTGTTGGGTGACATGAGAAGAATCGCCTGTGGCTGTTATAAAAACAAGGTAGCATGTGGTGGACTTTAGACAGAACGGGAAGCCACTGATTGCTGCCATCATGCAAGGGGAGGGTGTGGAAATTGTATGGTGCTATAAGCAGCTTGGCATCTACATCAATGAGAAGCTATTCTGCCACAATACAGAGAGAGTCTGTAAGGAGGTGCAGAGCAGGCAGATTTTCTTGAAGAGACTTCTAAATATGTTTCATCATTCTATTGCATGGTATAGCAGGGATGGGAACAAGTCTTTCCTTGGTGAATCCAAGTCAAGTCTCAAGTCATTTGCCCTCAAGTCCAAGTCGAGTCCAAGTGTTGCCATCATTTTTGTTGTCAAGCCACAAGCCACCATATCTGTGACATGAGTCCATGTCAATTTGTGAGTCATGTAACTTAACTTATGTCGTTTTTTTACATTTAGTTATTAAAACTTGCTGCAGCAAAAACCCGCCACACTACGTTGTAGGATACATTCTTTATAGGCAGAGGTAGGTTGAAAAGAGAGTGTTCACTCATGGTTGTCCTCACACAGTTTCTATATCTGTGAGAATGCAGGAAGTAATGCATCTTTTCAACAAACTATCTCAGGAGACCTTGCATTCCGCTAATTAAAGATGCAGGCAGCAGAGAATTAATATACACTGAAATTATAAAACTAACGTTATGGTATCCAGAGGGGGGCTATAGCCTCAAGTCTTCTCGAGTCATAGGGTCTAAGTTAGGTCCAAGTCTCAAGTCATTTGCCCCCAAGTTAAAGTTGAGTCCAAGTCTTTCTGTCTGTTTTGCAGAGTTGAGTAAAAAGTCATCAAATGTGTGACTTGAGTCCATGATGAGTCATGAGTCAGTGACTCGAATCCTCACCTCTGGGGTCTAGTTGGCTGAACCAAGGTCTGAGGAAAGCTAAGCTCTCTCTTAGGGCACAGAGCACTAGTACAGTATAAGAACACCTTCAGCCACAAGCTCATCTCCCCAAGTTGGACAACTGAGAGCTTCACAAGCTTCTTTGCACCTACTTGCTATTTGTTTGCATGATGGTTCTAATCTTCCTCTCCCTAGACCCACCCTGCATGGAGGACATGCGGAGTCTTTTGGCGCTCTGCCTGTGATCAGAAGGTTGCAGGTTTGACTCCGGGTCTCAGCAGAGTAGCCATATCTCCCTTGAGCAAAGTTCTCAACCAGCTGCTCCCCCCCCCAAAAAAAAATAAACAACACTAGGACACAAATGTATGTCTGTGTGCCTTAAAGTAGAGCAAGATGTCATATGCAAAAACTATACTTGTGCAAATGGCAAATTGAATTTCACACAGAATCTCCATATTTAACAAGCCCTGTTTCATAGTTAACAAGGTCTTTGACAAGAGTGCTTTTCTTTTTAACATCTTAGCATACTACAGAAAATGACTAAATTAGGGCATATGGGGTAGGGAGGAGGCACATTTAAATTGCTAAAGATCAGAGTGTCTCTGTACCTTCAGTAGTCCCCCCACCCAAAAAAAAAAAAAAACACGGTGCCATGGTTTGCACCTCATGTTGTCTTGACTGTTTCTGTTCAGGGACTCTGGCACTTCTACAGAAAACGCTGGAAAGCGACGCTTGGCTTTCTTATCACTTTATTTTCACGGGGAGGTGTCGAGGTTCCCGCCGCTACTTTGACATGGCTTTGCCATTAGCTCTGAGTCGGCATCGGGCGAAATCCAGCTGGAGGTGGTAATTAATGTACTGGTGTAGTTATTTATACTGTAATGTGGGGAGATGTGTTATTCGTCATTTATTGCACCCGGTTTGCCATTATGACAGACAGGAGCAGCACGACACATTTCCATAAAAGGATTCCAATGGAAGACTCAATGCTTTTGTTAATTACTGGAAGGAACGTGTTACGAATGTGATTAATACAGCTTTCTGCTTCCCCACTCCCAAGGGGTTAGCATTGAGTAGTGAGCTCAATATTGCATGCCTGTTTCTTAATTACTAGGCAAAGTTAATAGAATTATGCGCCTGACTTAGATTGTCCTTTGTCCATCTGAGATAAGACAGTATGAAGTAGATCCAGGACTGGTTTTGCCAGCTGAAACACGGCCTCTGCTGATTGTCACTCCACATTATCAGCTGTTTCTTGACATATGTGGGAGATTCAGGGCAATTTTCATGTCAAGGTGAATGATTGCATGGTGGACTAACAGTCCACCTGATACGGACAGGCATAGCTATGTGTTTGATATATTCCAGATGTTTGTTTATTTGGGCACAGTCAACAAAAGTGGAGTTCTAAAATATTTTTGAGTTGATACCTTGTGGCGGCTCTAGCATGATAGCTGCAAGCGCATGTCTATTTTAACCTAGTGCAGAAGTCTTGACAAGCAGACCTTTTACAGTATTGGTCAGTTTTGTTACATTGTTACTGTTGTTTTTTTGTTTTGCAAAGTCTCATGTGCGGGTGGTACCCCCTCCCCCCCCC
>JAODJW010000035.1:9363720-9376846 GCA_026777045.1 Hyperopisus bebe | reverse complement strand
GAGGGGGGGGGGGGGGGGGGGGGGGGGGGGGTGTCATACCTTTGGTGGTTTGAAGGGGTAGTCTGAAGAGAAGGTGATGTCCAGGAAGAAGACGCCACCCTCATACACAGAGCCGGGGGGGCCCAGGATAGTGGACCTCCATTCATAAATGTTGTCTCCTTTGGGCCCAGCGCTGCAGACACAGAAGCAGAAATGCCACACAAGCTTGTCACATGACTGCAATCTAGGGCGTATATATTGGGGCGGGTACACAGAGGCACTAGCCCCAGCTGAAAGTCGATTGGCAGCCGGAGTGCCCCCTCAGATAACTCATATCACTAGCTAATGATAAGATTGGCCCCTCTTATGCACCCCCACCACAAACTATCCTAGAAATTGTCCCTGGCTGCAGCCCAGGGTGCCACTCCTCCACACTGCAGATGGCTGGGATCCCCATCCAGCAAACCTGCCCAGGGATCTCGCCAATTTCCCAGCAATAAAGCTATCATCAGCCGGCAAAGGGGAGTTCGGCCCAGCTGCTGCCTTGTCTGTACTTGGGGAAGGACAAACATCAACGGAGTCACGATCTCGGAAAGACGCGGCCGGGGGAAGCTTTGACTGGAGGAATGCCGAAATGGCGCGGAACAGGAAAGACCTGGTGGGTAAACGACTGAAACTCTAGCTCACCCTCAGGAAACGCAACGTCTCGGACTACGCAAAGGTCATTTGGTCGTTCAGGATCCCCCCGCCCCCATCTTTCCCGGATGACTCCGATGTTGCCGAGGCGACCGCAGATTGCATTTTTCTGCCACCCCGCAGCCATAACAAACAGGGGGGCTGGCGATCCCACAGGCTGCCGCGAGCTGGCGTCTGTCCGCCACGTCCGGATCATGGTAATCATGAGATTAAGACTCTGCCTCCGCGGCTCGTCAAACACTGGAGGGGGCCCCCCTTCCAAAGCCAGCATCCACAGAAGATCTTCCTCCTGCAGACTCTAAGGCAGCCTTTTTAAATATGTGCATAAGAAAAACTCCGTCTTTCTTTCTAGCGACAATTTGCTCATAGCTTCATTATGGGAAGGATAACACAAATAAAAGGCCAAAAATGGGCGATAAAACTTGCAGAACTGCAGAATAATGGCTTTTGAAAGATCGCTCCTAGCTAACTGCAGAGTAGCGGTGGCTATTCTGCACATGGCAAAACTTTTATATGCCGTGAAATGCAATCGCTTCCCCAGCACAATATCCCCGCATCAGGGGCATCCTTTTCGTTGAACCGCCGCCAGCAGCGTGACTAAACAGAGATTCACGAGTTTGTATATCCCGTCTTATCATGCCGTTCAGCTCTCGTTCAAAGACGGGTAGCTATATTCCGATAAACGCTTTCCGCACTAAATCATGCGTGGGAGACAAAGGAAAAAGTACTTCAAGCTCCAGGTAACGGGAGACGACTTTGAGTCTTCCCACCTACACGCATCGCGCCATAATGCCAGCAAGGCATTCAGGCCCAATCGCCTCTCGTCCCACAGAGCTTAATAAAGAACACAAGATGATGTATTTTAGAGGCACGGAATGCTAACTTGAGGTACACCCGAATTTTATAATACGTCCAAGGTTGAGACCTGGGGGTTTCGGGGACCGGGCAGGACTGTCTTTAAATCGCTGTTTTAAAAAGCTGAAGAGATGGAAACTGTTATAAATCTCTCGCCGCTGACTCTGGGGCTGGGCACCGGCTACCGGGGCAGGATGCAGAGCTCAGCGTTTCTTTTGGAATAGGTATACGGAGCTTGCCGGGCATCTTGTCAAAAGGAAGGGAGCTCCCACCGGCCTCAATAATGGGGGGGGGTGTTTCTCAACTCAAACCCTCCCAGTTCTGCAGCCCCCACACATCCCCAGGCACACAGTGACCCTCCAAGACCACATGGAGCAACACTGCCTTCCCAAAAAGTGCCCCCACCACCAAGGAAAACACCCCTTTCTTCCAACAAATGAGGCAACCAAGTCAAGGAAACAAAATGGCTTCCCATAAACACCATCAAAACGCTGCCCTCTTCCACATGCAATTACATCATTCCTTCTGACAAGCATACTGACTGGGTCTTTTTAAGATGCATATTTTTTGTTATCCCTGTAAAACTTTTCACTGAAATGGACATAAGTAGAAACCAAATTCTGTCACATGGTGCTTTTTCACAGCCTGGCACAAAAACGTAACAGCAAACCAGGTTTTCATTTACTCTAGTATCACACATGAATTAATGAGCTTTCTTGCAGTGCAATATTCCTCATAGAGCAGCACGACATACTAACAAACAGCAGCTGGAATCCCAGAGCCCCGGGCCAGTAGGAGTGGGCTGAGCCATAGGATCACTGGTGTTTACAGTGAGTGTGCACATCGCGCACACGGCTGTGAGGTTTAAGTCACTGCTGTGAGTGTTGGGAATGTGCGCACGTGTGTGCGTCAGCGACAGAGACTGACATCGCTGCTGTCAATACGTTGCCACAGCAGTTGACAGCTTCCGCCGTACAGCCGCATCAAATTTCGCATACAAACACACCTCAATTCAGGAAAATTCTGCCTCACAGCCGCGCAATTCTTCCGTTAAAATGGAGATAAACGCACACCCGCAGTCCCTCGCGAGCTCTCAAGGCAAAGGACATAAAACATTCCCAGGGCTGCATAAGTCGGACAAATTATGCAGCTAAAAGCCAAGAATGATCATTTCCCAACCGACACAAACAGTACATAATAGCTATTTCTTATACAGTGCTTCTTTGAACAACAACGTCCGTTAATTACCCAGAAAAGTTTTTATATTCTCCGCCATCTCTCTTCTTGCTTTTCTTCCTCTGCTGGATGGCATTCAGACATTTGCGCTTAATCAAACAAAATAAAATTAGATCACAGTAGTGCAGCGGTCCACACTGGGAGCGTCTGCTTCTGGGAGCCATTTCTCCAGGAATAAAATTAAAAGGCTTGGTGGGCAACCGGGAACATACCAGAGGAAGGCTTAACTTTTAATTCATTAATTCGCTTATTTACTCATGGTAATCTCACCTTCCTTTGATGTTAATGCTAAGATGCTAAAGGGATCGCTCAACTTCAGCAGCATCGGCAACGGACTCACGGCCTTTAGATTTCGGAGGCTGGACTCCATGGTTTGACCTAAACCAGTGTTTTTGAACCTAGTACTTGGGGACCCCCAGACAGTCCACGTTTTTGCTCCCTCCCTGCACACCTAAACCAAACAATCGAAAACACCAAATACCAGGTACAAATGTGTTGGGAGCCGGGATGGAACAAAAATGTGGAATGTCTGAGGGTCCATTAGAACTGGGGAAAGACCCTCAAGGAAATTTTTAAGGAAGCATCATTTACACGCTTGTCCCGTTATTACAGTTCCCAGCAGAAACAGGAACCCGCGCTGCTGAAATTCCTCTCTGGCTCCTGCACATGTGGGGATGGGCTACCTGCCATGCAATTAGCCAACACCTGGCCAGCTGTCCTCTGCTTCCGCCAGAGCTTTGGGGGGCGGGGGGGAGGTTGTTAGCACTAAACTGTGATCTGAAATTACACACAAAAACAGCTTTAGGCTCCAGAACCCTGACTGAGCCGAGATTTGACTTGGTCTTCGACACCCAGAAACCATGTTTGGCGTCACTGGCCGACCTAAAGGAAGCGAACGGTTAGGTGGACTCGTCAGGACCGGACGAACTCACCGCCGTACACAAAAGGAGACTTCCAAGGAAGGGGGCCGTTACAGCTGCACTTCAATAAAAACCATTACCATTCCCCAGAAAACAAGCAATGGGAGACTCTTACAGGAATAGAGGACCAGAATATATAATAAAATAAATAACCTGGAACACAGCATTTGTACTACATTCTTCAGCAGAATATGAAGGACATAAAAGTGCTGTGAAATTCCTAGTATTAAAGACTTTTCAGAATCATATTTTCATAAAGACAGAATTTATTTTAAAACACCTACAGTTGCTATGCACCTTCTTACATATTCCACTTATAAAATATGTCAAACTAAAACATGAAAAATGGGGAGGGGTTGACCTTGCACCCCCAGAGGTTTTTTTTACTTCCATCTTTGGGAGTTTTTGGTTCCTCTCTTCCTTCCCCTGTTTTTGTATTACTCTCTCTTAATGATGTTGCAATGTATCGCAACACACCCACGTAAAGCGCCTTGGGGCAACTCTGTTGTGAAAGGCGCTATATAAAACATTGAAATGAATTGAAGTTGGATTGAATATAAAAATGTTGGACTGAATTTGAATTCAATTGAAAATGTTAGTTTTATTATTTCACATAATAGCGTAACCATGATGGGTTGGTGTCCCATCCTGGGTTGTTCCTTGCCTTGCGCCTGAAGATAAGCAGTTACAGAAAATATATGGATGGAAGGATGGATGGATGGATGGATGGAACCTCAATCTGCAATGCAAGGTTGAGCCTCACTGAAGTAACAGTGCAGGCTGGAGATCCTTCAGTCTCCCTGCCCCTTAAGCTGAAAATTAAAGACAAGGTGGAAACTATCATTACTGCATGCCTTGATAAATTAGTAAAAGCACAGATGTTTAAAACCCCCCTTTAATTGGATTCAGTCTTACTCGGCCCAAAAGAATCTATTATTCCTTATCTATGAATGCATTATCTATTATACATGACATTAGCGCGCGCTCTGAATTTACCGAATAAATCTTTGATTCGGGGAAAAGGCACACTCCGATATGGCCACACTATCGATTTCCCGTCTTTTTTTCATAAAACAGCTTCAATCACCAATTCATGGTTAAGCATGTCCCCCGACAGCATAAACTACAGATCGACATATCAAAGTTTGCGTGCTCTGCTTTGTTAATGATAATTAGTTATCAGATAATATACCACCAGATGCTGGGATATCCTACCGGTGCTTTGCGATCCGCGGTCCCCTTATTCCCGAGGAGAAGTGGGGCCGCTGCCCCCCCCCCAGCCGCGTCTTTTACGAGCCCTTTCACATCCCCTTATAAACGTTATTACATCCCACCCGAGAAATAATGGCAGTGCAACGACACATCGCATGAATTAACACTTAATTCCACCCCCAGCGCCAGCCCTCTTAACTGCTTGTGTTTTAAAAACCCATCAAGGTATTTTCCAGCTACAAACCAGTAAATCCTAAAAACTATGCAAATTTTTCTTTGAATATTATTCCCGTCTTCAATGCCTGCATGTAAGCTTTAATTATTCATGCGTTACTAATGTGTGGGCGTATAAGAGACACAGTCAAACACACTAAAATGGACGGGGAAATTCAAAAAGGCTCTGCTACACATTTGTGCATTATGCAAATGTCCGAGTTGCTGGGTCTGTGTGCCCAGTTTGTTTTCCACAGATTAGATTCAACAGATTTGAATAAGGGGCATTACATTAAGACTTAAATAAACACCCCACACAGCATCCTTTGGAGCAGACCCAAAAACCCAGAACAGCGGACCTGATATTACCCTAAGGTGCTGCTGCAGATTCAATCTGTACCTTGGCTTAGCGCACCTCTATGTGCGGACAGAGGGGCATTTCTATACGTAGAGACGCCGCGATCAATGGGAATTATTCATGCAAAGCAAGCATTTCCAGCCCTGTTCAACAGAGGACTGAGAAATGGTTTAAAAACCTCCCGGCCCCATCTGCCAGGCCAGTTTTGTAGAGGCGCGCCTGCCTCTGTCAGTGTATTTAACCCATCCCCGTCACTTAACTCTTGGGTGCATGCCGCTCTCATACAAATCAACCATTAAAGCAAGTGCATTGAAAGGCGAAATAAAAAGGCACCACTCTGTATCATAAGGATCCGGCCCACTAGTTACAGCGCTGAGCAGCTCAGAGAAAACCGGCCACAGAAGTCCTCTACATAAATCACACTTGTAAATCAAACGGATTTTGTTTATTTCAATATACATAACATTTCAGCGCAGCGATCCTCCTGCTGAAACTGGGGAGCGCAACTAAAGCCAAGTATAATAATAATGTGCTCTGTTACCAAACAAATGGAAAATGACAGACTTCAAATGAGGCATTTCCTAAGAGGTGCCGCGGAATCCCTTTCGATGACTCGCAGTGGTTTGAGGCATCCACTGGTATGGAAGGAATTCCTCGCGGATTCCAGTTCAGCTCTTTATTATCACTCTCGGAGGAGTCATAGATCACTATTACTGTGATATTATCAAAGGGAAGAATTTACTCCTTTACACTGACTTTAAAGACACAAGCGTGGTTTATATATCATCACGCCCGGAAAGTGGAGAACATGCAGAGAACTGGAACGGGAACAGTACATGGAACCTAAAACAACCCCCTACCTAACTGAGCCCACACACACACACACACACACACACACACACAAATGCACATCAAAAAATACACATTATACCAAATCAAGCCATTTCATTAGCATTTGAAATCGAAACAGTAGTGAGGCTCTGGGGGTGAAGGGCAGAAAAACCGTGAAGATATTCACTGACCGTAAACAATGCAGTATGAGCTCACCCCCGTAATGGGGGGGCGGACCAGACCACCACAGAGGAGCCGTGTCATCTGCTGGCCTGAACCACAGGGCAGCACCTCTGGTGCCAATGGCCTACCAGCCCCCGGGGAGGGGGGAAATAAAGCAAGAAAACATTTGATACAAAGGCACAGAGTAATACTCCCCCGTACTCCCCCTTCCCCCAATGAAAGGGTTACGGCACTTCAGTCAACTGGCAAGAAACCAGCCTATGAATCAGACCTCATGGGTATCAAAAGTCCACTCCACAGTGGGTCTGAATCAAAGGTTCAAAATCTGGGTTTGTGGTAGTGTGCTGCCCCCCCCCCGGGCTGATTTATGCTGCAAAGCCCTTACAGTAAGACGCAGCGTGAAGCAAAACAAAAAAAAACCCTTTTCACTCTGCCCTCAATGGGTAAGGCCTCGGCACTCTGTATAAACCCCACCTGTGGTTTGTGGTATGTGCAGGCCAGGCCGAGGGAAAAGGGTGGCAGAGGAAGCGTTTGTGTGCCTGCGTCTGCGTCTGCGTCTGCGTCGAGACATCAGGCTTCACCACAACCACTCAGAATACTGCTTTGCACCACTAACGGAATCATTATCTCAATATGACGCCAGGAAAACCACACTGACCTTCATGTTTAATAAATATAGCTTTTTAAACGGTAAGAGCAGGCTTGGCACCCAGCCAGCGACCCCCTTGATGGGGTCAGGTGCAGTCATCCCGCTGGTCTGTCCATGGCCCCCTCACATCACTGGCGTTCGCCGGCTCGTTAGCTGGTGACGTCCTCACGATGTCGGGTCAGGCTACGATCACGTCGCCCCCCCTTCCTAGCCACACAGTCAGGCCAGTGCCCGATACCATGGAGTTCCACCAATGTACCATAACAGCTCTTCACTTTTTTCTAACAATAATAAATTAAATAAATAAAAACATTAAGAGTGTCAGGTCTGTGATGCAAATAAATAAAACCAGACCCACTCTTGCCACACCGCCGCCCCCCCAGCCCCCTCCCCAAAGAGATCTCACTCTGCCCTTTCACATTACACACGGAAAATCCCACCACAGCTTAACCTGGCGTGGCCACACCGCACGCAGCCTCACTGCAGTCTGCCTCATGTAGCCATCGCTGGGAAGACGGGTAAAAAAAAAATAAAAAGGGGGGGGGGGGGGGGCAGGGACTATAAATACCCCTCAGACGTTTGAACCAGGTGCCCCTGCTCATCAGCAGGGCCAAAAGGTCCCCTATATATTACCACACCGGTGTGTTGGGGGGGGGAGTTATAGTGTGTCTGTACCGCAAAACCAGCTTTGACGTTCATATCGGGTAAATAGTTATACTTTAAGGACACACACACACACACACACACACACACACACACACACACACACACACACACAGGATGAACCACATGTGCTTTCAGTAAGGTTATTCCCCTCAGTGAATCAACTACTTAGTGGAGGAAGCAAGCCCCGCCCCCAGCCACCCACGCAGCTACTGCGTGAACCCCCGGCAGTTCCGGGGACATGTGTGACGCTGTAAAGCTGAGAGTACGCCTCGGCCCGGTGGAGATGCGAGGATTCACGGCGAGCACTTCAGCTACAGCGCAATCCTGAAGGCGTCAAGCTAGGCAGGTGAATTTACATAATGAAAAGCAAAACAATCGCTGGTTAAATCAAATCGGGCCACGATTCACTCCGCTTTGACTGCTGGCTGCTGTAATGCAAGGACATTTGCAGTGGTTTTCGCTGTGGGGTTGCGGTTTTCGAAACTGAACGAGGTAAGTGAACCGGTCTTACAGTCAGAACGGCTCAAAAGAAAAAAAAATTTTTAAATCACACCACACAGTCAAAATGAAGCCCTTCCCAAGATATGATTTGCCAGTTATACCCTTCATAAGGCTGGCCACTGGTTCCAAAGTGTTCTGGCTTAATGTGACCCTTTCTGTCCCAGTGACCAACACATCCCCCCCACCATCCCGCCAACGACCACTACCCCCACTGGAAGACAGTCTCCAATGCCATACTCACGGCTCTTCCAGGGGGCCGTGAGTGTCTCTCTGTCCAGAGAGGGCCCAGCAAACGTGACTCAGTCACCCACAGACCCTCCGGTAATGGCCCATCGGAAAACAAATAAGAACCTCACACATGCAGGGGGACAGGACACAAAATCAGGCCTTTGAAGGGCTCTAGGCCTGCGTCGGGTACCTACAGCTGGTTCTTGCACAAGAAATAAGGGAAGAAGCCAGATATCTCTACCAGATATTATTATTTTACTTTAATATGAAACATAAATCACAACACGAAAGTCTTTTACAAGGCCCTAGAAGGGAAAAGGAATGGCTTTGTTACGTCGAAGTAGCTAAATATGAGACACTCCAGCATAACAAACTGGGTGCTGGAAAAGAGAACGAGAGAAAGAGAAAGAAAGAGAGAGAGCGTGTTTCCATAGAGTGGGACCCAGGAGAGCCTGAGGAATCCGCAGATAACATCGCAGGTGAGGAGTGAATCACTGTCTAATTATTGCCATCACGTTCGACGGGCTGCTTTGCCGAGACTTGTTGCTATGGGATCTGTCAAGACATTTATCCCGGGACTGTGATGAGGTAGACATCCGTAAAAGAGGCCTTTCACAGGCCCCGCCATCCGAATGGAAAAGAAAGTTTCCCCAAGCCAGCGCTCGACAATCTGGGGCGGACGGGAAACAGACCGGAGGGAGCGGCTCCAGCGACTGAAGGAGGGAGCGGCTCCAGTCACGGGAGGAGATCACTGCACGTTTTTAAACGCTTTTACATGAACACATTCAGTCGATAGTCAATTCTCACAGCAATGCGAGGTTTTCTCTCCTAGGCTAGGGGGGCCTAAAATTCTGATGACCGTGGACAAGTGTGCGTCCTTGCAAACTCACAAACCGTTAAAATTTGTCAAACAGCAGGGGGGGGGTGGGTAGTCAGTCGGAAGTGCCACATTTCATTTCAAGTTTAACGTTTCCTTTTCAGATGCGATAAGGATCTATAAAGGTCAGGGGGCATGTGGGAAATTAACTAACCCCACGGGCACAAGGCTTCAGAGCCCCTGCACTATGGACTCCTCGTCACGTCTGTTGTCAAAATCACCATTTAAAAACCCTACAGTAACCATAAACCAGCAGCCAAAAGAAAGAACAGGGAATATGACGACCCCAGTCCACACGATGGGGACCATCAACAGCTGAAATAAAAGGCAGGCCTTTCTATCAGCTTTAGCAAAATTGAATTATGCCTAATTCAAGGAGGCCTGAATTTCAGGCGACATTCACTCATTACATCCAACTGGTTGGGACCACGTAAACAGTGCAATGCTAGGTGTTTTCACAGTAGACCAGCTGTTTTTTTGGAAAGAGCCCTATACTCTGGAAGTACGGCCCATTTGGACGGTAACGCTCATCTTGGGCGAAACCTGCACACAAAGGGTGCTTTCTCATGGCAGATTATTAACATTTCAAAAATGGTGTCAAATAAGACTACATGAGAACCAGCGATGTGACACAGGGGTTCTTGTTCATTAATGATACAACAGAGTCAGAAACGAAAGGGAGAAAAAAAAAAAGGGATCCCGAAATGTTAGGGGGAGACTGACATTTTGCGCATGCTGATTTGTTGGGTATGTATTCGACGGACCGCCCATGTGACAGGAAGTGATGTCGAGATAAGAGGACAGGTCCCCAGGGGGACTTACTGGGAACCAGACGGTCTCCATCCTGTGACAGCATCTTTGAGAACCTTCCTGTCGTCACATCTGTATATGGATGGGGGCATTTGACAGAAGTTTTTCCAATACTGCCAGTCATGGCAGGCCAGCGAACTGTGATAAGAAGTGTAGTCTCTGTGAGAAGCTAGCAGGGCTTTGTTCCTTTGTCTAATTAAAGGGTTTACCATGGTAAACTGGTACTGAACTGGGTACCCACATGCCAAAATCTCAAAGCAGGGGAGGGAACATCAGCATCCAGTGGGAGCAGCACATAAGAGGTAGGAGATTTTATAAAGTGTTGTTTAAAAAGATGGTATCCAAACCAATTCAGTGGAAACCACAGAAATACCTGCCGTCATTGCAGAAGTGCCAGAGCTTACAAGCGAACTGGTTCAAGTCTTGACATAAAGACCCAAAGGAGGATGAAAGGAAAGCAGTTCAAAAGAAAAAGGCTCCATTGCACATGCAGGCCCAATTCATCGCGAAATGAGGAAACATTTACAGGCACACAGGCTGATTGGGCTGGGCCATTATCAGAGCAAAATGAGCAAACTGGAGCGTTTCGGTAATGAAATTTCATGACAAACAAGGCAGAATGTGACAAATGCATTCAGCGATACCCCTGCACCCCCAAAACCACAAGCGCAGTTCCATCACGCTGGATCAGCCAGCTGATCCGCATGTGGCACATACCGACATTTGCAGTCAGTCCTCCAGCTGCCGTTTGTGTCCAAACAGACGCACGATGTCACAGAAGCACGGCGGGAACAGCAGGGACGCCGGCAGCTGCAGTAGGCCCAATCGGTCAGGCGAAGGGTCAGCACCCCTCACATCCCGCCGACACGCCCCATCTGAGACAGCAGCTCCCAAAAGTTCTCGGGGGAAATGCAGGAGTCCCCGCCTTCCCGCGGCGCAGTGTAATACTCGCCACGAATCGGCACCAGCTGTTATCATCCAAGTGTCCTACGGAAACACTGGCCTAAAGAACCGGCCTGTGGGAGACCTGCAGTTCATCCTGAACATCAATGCTCCACCGTGCCTGTGGACCATAACTCCGGCAGTTTCTTCACGGCAGCTTATATAGCGCCAGAATTTCCCACGCGAGTGCGTCAGCGTGCAGTCTCCCTTCGATCAGCTAGTGCTCGGCAAGATTCCCTGGCACTGGACACAGCGCATCACTGCGCGTGTTAGACGGTAAGGACCAGAGCTCGACCCACAAACTGGACAGGGACCACTGGAGAAAGAAAAATGGCATGCTTCCGAAAGAGTGCGTCCTTCAGGAAAAAACACCTGATCCTTAAAAATGAACTACAGATACATAATAAAAAGACAAAGATGGACATAAATGACAGACGACTGAGGCGTTAATTGGGCGCCCAAAAGGCCCCCTCCCCCCCATGACATGGCGCATAAAACAAAGCGACAGGCGGAGCCTGCTGGGGGAGCCGGGTCGGCTCAATCTAGGGCACGAGACCGAGGGGACGCTTAGAGGAACGGCGAGGCAGCCAGCCCAGTCAGGTCCCGCTACAGCTACGAGAGCCACGACTCCTGTCCGACTGACGGTTGGAGCCACACAAGCCGTCTGAATGAAGGCCCATTGAAACACAGCAAAAAAACCACCAATGCACATCCTAGGGAGGCAGATACCCCTGCATACTGGACACACACATCAGGCTCAGGTTAGGGAGGCATTATACAACCTTAATTATACACCCTGCTGACATTATTATTACTATTATTATCATCATCATCATTATTATTATTAATCCAAAGGTACTGAAATACCTGCTGCAATTCAAGCGGGAATTCCTGATTCCTGCATGACAGAATACCACAAAAATGAGACTGGAAAAAACATCCATATACCTACATTTATATTTAACATCCAATAACCAGTAGCATCAACCAGCAGTTTTCCAGAATTTTCTTTCCCGTTTGGACGCCATACCGGGAGGGCAGGCTTCCTAGCGGCTCAGGGAGGCCGGCACCTGCCCGGCGCATGACAGAATAAAAACCTGTTCAGATTTCCCCACCGGCCGTCGGCCCCCGAGCCCGGAGACAGAGGCAAAGTCACAGGGGCCACTCGTGGTGTGCCCTGCCGCACACTGGGGAACGGGAACCATCCCTATTAAATAACACCCCTCCCCCACTGTTGCACGCGCACACAGACACACACAAACACGCACACACACACAGATAAATGCCAGCCAAGGGCCCCGTCACACTCAGAGCGGAGAAAGAGGCCCCTGGGACCCGGTCCGGTCCGACTGCAGAGCCTCCCAGGCATCCCATTACAGAAAGACTGTAAAATAAACAGTACTCATCTAGAAGGGGAGTCATATCCGACAGGGAGAGGGTGCGACAGAGAGGGAGAGAACAGGGAGGGGAGGAGAGAGACGGAGAGAGAGAGAGAGAGAGAGAGAGAGACAGGAAGAAAAAGGGAGGGGGGGAGAGAAAGAAGGAGAGAGAGAGATGAGAAGAGAGAGGGAGGGGCAAAGAGAGAAAGAGGGAGAGAGAATAAAAGAGAGACTGAACCACCTCTCACTTTGGTGGGGGTGGGGGGGTCACTAAGAAAAGCCAAATAGTGGAGTGCTTGTGTTCTGTTCCCACACCCTTCAGAAATAAACGGAGAGCAGGGTGTCCCCACCCCCGCCGGCTGCAGGAGCCAGACGTGGGGGCCTGGCACGGATTTCCGGAGACTTCCTGGAAGGTCAAACTTTAATCTGCAACACGATCCTGCACACCTGGGACAGGCCGGCCTTAATTAACGAGCAAATTAATGAATCAGAGAGACGGCCAGGGCTGCGGGAAAACATGGCGTGTTAATCACCCCCCCCCAGCCACGCGCACCTCCCCCCGCCCCCAAACACTGTCCTGTGCGGGACCCC
>JAODJW010000035.1:9340345-9363620 GCA_026777045.1 Hyperopisus bebe | reverse complement strand
CCCAAACACTGTCGTGTGCGGGACCCCCTGACATCGGCCAGGGATGCTTCGATAAGTTAACAAACAAAGATAACAAAACGCATCATACCAGCAACATATCATCTCCACCTGATCGGCGATCGATAACTTCCTGGCAGTACCAGTCTGGGAGAGCCGCTCGGCGTGCCAGGGGCCCCCAGAGAAGCCGCTCGGCGTGCCAGGGGCCCCCAGAGAAGCCGCTCGGCGTGCCAGGGGCCCCCACAGATGGCCGAAGCACAGACATGCCTAGAGACACATCAGTGTGACAAACAGATAACAGCTAAAGGCTACAGGTGTCAAACGCAGAGCCTCACGGTAAAAGATGTCACTGCCCTGAATAGTGTGTGTATATACACACACACACACACACACACACACACACACACACACACACACACTCCTCACAGAGGAAGGCCTGGCATAACCTCCCACCTCGACACATCCCTCTGGCGCCAAAACACTAAACTGCTGATCATAGCCACAAACACGCCTGACTCACCATTATACCAGGTCACAGAAATAACCTGACCAGGCAATGAAGCCACCAACTGCAGGTCTCCCACAGGCCAGTTCTTTAGGCCAGTGTTTCCAAACCCAGTCCGCGGGGACCGACAAACAGTCCACATTTTTGCTCCCTCCCAGATGCTGAGGAATGCCTTGCAGGGAGCAAAAACGTGGACCGGCTGCGAGGCCCCAATGACAGGACTGGGAAACACTGCTCTACAGATCCGACTGGGGATCACACCCCCCCCTACACACACACACACACACACACACACACACACACACACACACACACACACACACACACACACACACACACACACACACCTCTTCCTGCACAGCGGCAGAACTGCTTTAACGGCCCGCAATAAGCCAGGCATAAAACTGCAGCACTTCTGTATGTAGGCCAGCGATTTACTGCGAAAACAATCTGACAAGAAGACATAAAAGCTAATTCACTCACATTCTTATTTACGGCAGGAAATCACCATTGTTACTATGCACAGCAAAAAAATATTATGCATAATAATAATATAATAACACATACACATATAAATGGATTACTGCATGCTCCACTTCAGACAAGATAACCCATTTGTCAATGTATTTCACTTAAATCCAGTAATTTATGCTTCGTATTTAGTGCTTAATATATATTTGCTTTTTTCCCCTTTTTTAAAAAAATTTATTCACATCTGAGATCATTTTGGGGTAATTTGCCAAACGGCACAAACGATGGCATCAGGGTCCTCCGTGTGCGCAGAGAGGATGCTCTCACAATCCAGAAGATGCTCTGCTAATATCGGCTGTTAACGGTCACATTTCCTGTGGGTGGGAAAACGTTCCACTCGGCCATCAGGAGGTTCCTCAAGACCTGGAAGAGCTGGCAGCTCCCAGGAAGTGAGCAGCCGGCTTATTAATAGACGCACGGGTTATAGTGACGGTGTTCCATTAGCTGCTTTTATTAAGATGGTCCTAACAGCAGACATCTGCAGAAGAAATTAAAAAGCAGGCAATAAAAATAACCCTGGTGGAGCGAAATCAACACGGCAGGCATTCTGAGCTGGCGCGCAGGGATCTGGCTGCACCATGAGGCACTGCATGTGTCCCGGATTAGATGGGGAGATTTTCCCAGTTCTGCGTGGGAATTCAGTACATGCTGCAGTTCCAGGGCTCTTCCTCTCACCGTCCCCTGGGCCTAAACGCTTTCAGACCACTCTGATGAGAGTGCTAATATCTGCTCAAAAACCTTGTATTATTTATCTATAAAACCTGGGGCGATTCTAGAAATTTTTATTTTAAAAGGTGTAAGGCATAAGAGGGGCGCAAATGCATACAGGGGGGTGAACCTTTTTGAGTGACGGGGAGGCATTCTCGGGGCCAATCAGCTTTCAGCTGGACTGCGTGCACACAGATCAAGCACCTCCCCCTCCACCCCAACTAAATAATCAAACACACATTCAACTCTACAAAAGTTCACCCTCCCGTCAGAGACTGGGGTTTAAATTTGGCCCCTTTGGGGGGGGGGGGGGGTGCATGCAGGGTTCACCATGAGGCACATTGAGGCATGGAGACGCCTGCGAGCCGAAACCCAAAAAGGTGCAAGAACGAGCAGCGCTGATGCCAGCCAATCCCACACCACACAGAGTCACGCCAAACCAGCCCGGGGGCATCGTGCCGATCTGACCGGCCCCATCAACCTCTGAATGCCTCTGGGTAAATAATGGAGCGCTTCTTTAATTATGCAATCCTGGGGCACACACACACACACACACACACACACACACACACACAAAGAGAACGCAGCTGTGAAATTACACAAACCACATGCCAGAAAAGGCACCCAGAGTGCCTAAACCGTGAGTTACCATGCTCATGTCAGACATTCTGTTCACTCGGCTCTGCGTTTCAGAGAACTCATTCTGCGACTCTGAGGACACCAGCCTGCATTACAGGTCCCAGGAGGATTTCGGCCCCACCTCCAAAACCTGGATGTCGCACTCCGGAATGGGACTGGGTCCACACGGCTCCTGTATACCCGTCATACTCACTTCATGCAGCCCTTCCTCGTCTTTGGCTACCCCGCGAGGCGCTACTCAGACGGTAAAGGGGCCCGACTTTCAGGCCACGGACGGTAATGCCGTCGTCTGGAGCAACACGTGACGAGCGATGGTTTCCAGTGGCAACCACAGCTTAGCTAACCTCTAAACGGATAAGACCAAAAACGCCAGGCAGAGCGACACCCGATGTTTGGTCAGTGGCTCCTCCCTAAATTGTGACCTGCGGCGGTAAACAGAGCCAAAGAAAATCTCGCTTCAGAAACCGTGACGACCAGGCGGTGGCATGTATTACTCGGACAGGCAGCCTGGAGTCGTCAGCTGACACGTGAGATGCAGATTCTCGTTTCATTTTCCCTCCAAAACAACAAAGGCGAAAAAAATCTGCTAGAGCATGTGTTCAAGCAGAATTAAGAAAATCAGACATTACAGCTCAGAGAAACGGTACAAAGGAACTAAAGGAACTGGGACACAATATGGGTTCGTTCAGGGCCTGAGGGAAAGGGGGTGGGCTGGGGGGAGGTGGGGCAGTCACACAGAGCTGTAATCGCAGACACAGCGACCCCCCTGCTTGAAGATGTCAAGGGTTAATGAGCACGGAGTTACAGTCAAACGCCTGGAGAAAGGAGAGCGATTACACAGCGAAGAGCGTATCTGATGAGCGTCGTGGTCCGGCATGGGATGCCCGCACAGCCGCTGTCAGGCCTTCACCGAGTGCGCGCCTCGCATTTGTGGATTTCACAGGTTTAAAAGGCACTGGCGGCCTGACTTGGCTGTGGAAACAGGAGCCCCCTTTGCCTAGGAGACGGGCCCGACCCGAGCCCGGTGGGCACAGCGGGTTTGTTTAACAGGAAATAATTAATGTGAACTGCAGGACGGAGCGACTAAGAATGCAGGCCTTGCAGGCCTGCCAGCCCCGGGTCAGGAAAACCAAACAGAAACCACATGTGCTGGGCCTCACTGATAAATCTCAACTTTAGAAAAAGGGAAAAAAAACATTTCAGGCTAGATGCACTGAAAGCCAAATGCTATAAGCGTATTCCTGCACAAACAAACAAATCACAAAAGGTACAGGAAAATAAACATTTTTTTTTTAATTCAACAGCAGTAAGTTTATAGGCCTTGCTGCATTTGGCTTACAAATTACACAGTCAACTATGCCGAAAGAAACGTCAAATAAGCAAACGTATAAATCTTTCGCATCTGCATCACCAGCGACACGCTAATTAAGACACGTGGGCAGATATCTGGCCAGAGTACAGTTCTCCTAAATTAATCATGCAGTGAAAAGTAGCTTGGAAGGCCAGCCGAGGTCCGTTGAGATGACACTTTCAGCATTCTGACATACTGCAGCAAACCATCCACTATTTAAAGAAAAATCCTCCCCCCATGTGCCAAGACCTCCCAAATCCCTCTAGCAAAAACCAAACTAACTAGCAATGACACAACTCACAAAATAAAGGATTAATAATACAAATGTCTCCGTTGCTCTCATGCACGGATTTTAAATTTGAAGGTATTCTGTCATAATGGATACTCAACCAATGAGAGCTTCACCTTGGCAATTAAATGCAGATGTTAAATTAAAACAGTAACAGCTCTCACAATCATCTTTTACAGACCCAAACCATGCAAGATTAAACAGTAATTATGCCTATTACAATAACTTTTAAAAGTGTATTTAGGAAATACTCCAAAGTTACACATCTTGAGTAAGCAAAGTCAGACGACCCCTGAAGCAGTCGGGAGTTAGGGGCCCATCAGGGGCCTAAGAGTGACATCACTCCGCTGACTCTGGGATTTGAACTGGCAACCGTCTGATCACAGATTCACCATCCCGACCTGCTGAGCCACACACCATCCCCAACAGGTCACCAACAGAGCAGCAAAAGTAGTACCGGCAGTAAGTAAACACCAAAAAGAAAATAACTTCCCAAAAAGCTGCACTCAAATATATCAAATTGTTTTTAATACAATAAATATACATATACAGAGCTGAGACTTAACACTTGGCTCAGAGGCAGCCAGGGCTGTAAAGCATCTGTTGCACCGTTCAGAAACAACTCACCGCCTAAAGCACGGCAAACACAAATTATCCAAACACCAACAATCAGCAGCACCCGGGATCTCCGGAGCCTAATGCTGACGAGCGCTTCCCCAGACCGCCTCGCGCGAAACGTAAACTGCGCTTTAGAAGTGCAAGAACACCCTTCTGCAAGAGCAGGTGCATCGGCCGACGGATAAAGATCTTGCAGTCAAATCAGGCTAGCGGTGAGTGTAAGCAGAGGAAAGGGGGGGGGAGGGGGGAGCACTCTTCCATACCTGCAGTTGGGTGGAGGATCCAGAGTAATTTCAGCTAGCTCCTTCTGAATTCTGCCAAGGGAAAGGGGAGGGAAAAAAAAAAACTGGAGTGAGAATTTCAAGCGGCGAGGAAATACACTGCCCTCTACCACCGCAGTGATAAATGCAGGGCTGCCTCTCCCCCCTCACTTCAGCTAACATGGCTGCTGCCTCTTTGTTCTCAGAGGCATAACCCGAATCCCAGAACAGGAAAACTTTGCAGCCCTCATTTCTCCCCTCCTCCTCGCTCGACCGAGCTGCCGTCCGACACAGCACACAGCCGGCCCCCCTGAGCACCCGTCCTGGCCCTCTTCTCAGGGTTCCAGTCACTTCTACCACAGGAGATTTTCTTTTAAAGCTTATATGCAAATGAGGCACGGGGGGGGGGGGGGGTAGCCCAGGCATATTTGACAAGAGCTTTAAACTGGAGCTCTAGAGGTCTTCCTAGAGCATCGTCAGAGCTGTACAGGCTTGTCTCTCACATTTACTTATTTGGTTGAAGATTTTTAGGGTGGATCTGCTGATTACGCATTTTAAACCTGACATATTTCAGATGTTTTGTGTGCCAGTGAATTACTTTTTAAAGCACAGGCCATCCCTCTAATCCAGCCAAAAATGCGTGCTCTTGTTGTCACCACTTTCTTGTGACTCTTTCAAGTTTTCAAAACCTAAGACAGCCACTAAATGTTGCCAAAGATTCAGGATATTTTTTTTTCGTTGTTAAACCCATTGTAGAGTTCAATATAAAAATGTGTAACTGCTAAAATCTGTTAGGTTCTAATAGCAACTTAAGACACGGTTCAGTGTTTGAACCTGTGATTAAAAGGACTTACAAGAGTTCATTTCCTCAACAACCAGCCCAGGTTATGCACTGTGTGGACATAATGACACTCACCAATCCTAAATTCATTCATGCTCATGGAATCACCTATTGCCATGTCTAAGGTAGTCTTAAATATATGCAACAGGAACATGAAGAATCAATTGCTTAATATGCAAAGCAAAAGTATATAACAATAAAACACTATCAGTTATTTTTGGACACATACAAATGACACAATGGCCTTCAGTAGGAAACTAGTAGCAAATGTATATAAGGCTCCAGTTAAAGTGATATGCATATACACAGTAAAGAAAAAATCATGTGCTGGTCTCAACATCTCACATTTATGGCATGGTGTTTTCAGTTTATGCGGTCAGTTTGTCTCCATGAACCGAACAGCCAGCGCTCACGTGAGAAGCGTTTACCTTTTAGCACTTGTGGACAGTTTAGCAGTGGTTTTGCTGGAGAGCTTCGTGTTCTTTTTCTGTTGCTGAGTGGCGGAGGGCGGCTTTCGCTCTTCGTGCTCCTCGGGTTCGGGTGCCGGGGGGTCCCGCTGATCTGCGTCCGAACTGCCGCTGCTGGTGCTCGGACTTTCGTCGTCCGATCGTTGCCTGTCGCTGGACATGATCCTCCTTGAAGAACAAATGGCAGAACGTTTTAGGGGGTATCACCGCATTGCACTTATATTAGAACAACTTCTTAAAGCTTCGTGCACGGATGATCGCCGAGAGACTGTCGAGCAAACAGCTGTTTTGTTGCAACTATTTAAAACAGACAGCCTAGATGTGCTTGTTCGATGCCAAAGCTTTCCGACACCGGCAGATCCATCGAACGGGGGTCTTTAGACAGTCATTGATGAAACTTAATTATGCATTAATGCGACCGGGAGTTGCATGTGTGTTTGTTGGGTTGAATGCGAATCGAAACTCCGAAGATCCACAGCAGGACAAAAGGAAACATCAGAGCCACCCGACACCCGCCGAGTTAAAGGTAAGGCACCAGGCACCCCCGATGTATCCGTATTTTTGCCCAAACTGTTGTCATTCAGAAGGACGCGCGATGCACATGCTCGCCTCGGATTTTAATCCAACACTTGACCAGCAGTCCGCAAGCGTCAACAAGCTGCCCGGCTATCAATAAATAATTCAAGCACAATATTATCGTCAAGCTTAAAAAAAATCAACACTCGGTATACCTTCTGCAAATATTTGGCCGGAGACAGAAGCTCTGCGCGATTTTGCATCGCTGACATGAAGTGCTTTGCAGAAAAACAGCTAGCTAGCCTGCTAATTCTCTCCCCAATCATGCTGTTGTTAGCTGACCAGATATAGTATGAGTTTTTTTAAGCGCCAGCTAAGCTATGAAAAGCTCGGTGTTATCAGAATACGGCGTAGAGGAAATAAAAGAAATAAATAAATAACCACGAGGCTATTTACATGGCCAGCAGCGCACAGATATTGCTGAGATCCGAGAGCTGCAAGGAAAGCATAATTTGCACCTTCTCTCACAGTGAGCAGGAGGAGGAGGGGGGTGTATCTTAAAACCATTTATATTTCGCTCACTTTAAAGAAGAGGACGAGGCACCACCGACAGACGAGGGGACGTGCGCGCGACCGGAGCGGAGTTTTTTAAGGGAAAAAGCGCGAGCCGACGCGCCGCTTTAAAGCCTTTTGTAGGTTTGTTATGGTGGGAGGCACTCCAGTATCAGCATGGTGTACGAACTGATGCGTGAAGTCAGTTTCCAGCTCCCCCCTTCTTTAGCGACAGCCGCTAAAAAAAAACAGCGAGAACGAACGACGTTTTACCCCCCCGGCCCGGGCTCTCCCCGTTCCCCAAAGCTTCGCTTTTACCTTCAACGCGGTCCCGCGCGGATCCTGGGGCGGTCGGGAGTGTTTAAAAACCCGTCGGAAATGAAGCCTGGAGGACGACAGGCTCCGGCCGAGCTGTGAACATTGGAGAATCGGAAGGAGGAAAAAAAAAAGAAAAAAAAGAGAGAGAGAAAGAGCCACAGTTACGAGCTGCCGCCGGCAGGTGGCGCTGAGTGGCGAACGAGTCTCGGGACATGGAGCCGCGAGGCGTGGGAGTGGCTTTTCCTGCTCCCTCCCTCCTCGGGGCAGTGCAATGGGGAAGGCGACCAGCTGCTGTCGTGCACTAGAAAGAGTTTGGCGAGAGACGTTCTGAGTGCTCGGGACCTCCGAATGGTGTGCTGATCGCTGGCTTTCAAAGCCAGAGGAGCGACAGAAGTCTGCGGAGTGGAGGAGAAAAAATAACTTTTGTTGTAACAGCTGAAGAAAAGTGCATCGGATGACTTGCTTCTGGGCGCACATGGGCAAAGCAAACGATTAAATGAGATCGATCATTGAAATAACGGGAGCTTTAAAAGCGCATCAAATGCCAATTTGTTTCGCGTGTCACATTTCTTTTTTATTTTTTTGCTGGAGATATGGGAGTTGGACAGTGTTACAGTGCAAGAATCAAACTAACTTAAGGATGTGAAAAGAAGAAAAATGTTTCTCACCGTTTTTTAAGCTTATGTAAAACTCCGCTCCGGGGTTTACAGTGTTGCCGATTGGGCTCCTGAAATCGAGACACCTTTTCATGTCAAGGGTCGGATGTGTGCGGCAAATGTGGCATTAAATATAATTTTACGGACGAAATTAATGGGATCATCTAATGTGATATTCGGGCTTTGGGATATGCGAGACGTCAAATGCAATGTCCGGAGCCTCCTGTAATGGACGAAACATTCTTCCATCAAGTACATTATTTAAAACTGTTATTTGCAAAATCATTGCAAGTAGGATAAACGAGTTAGGTCTCGACCTTAATAGTGATTTTAAGAGTTTTTAAATTATAGTTCCTTGTAAGAATGAGCAATTAATGATTTTCGTTTATTAAACTAGCCATTAAAAGCAACCAGTGTCCGTTTTTTAAGTGGTTCTTGGACTACCCGTATTTGTTCTGCTGATCTGTTATATTGTAGTCCAGCTCCTTTATGAAATCATGCTGGAATGAACCTTTACCCTTGCATACTTGAGCCGTCAGGCTAATTTTATTTTACCGTGTGTGTTTGTGTGCGTGTAAATTTGCTTTACAATCCTACAAATGTCAAGTGTCCTCTTAAAATGTCAAGTATTAAATATTCCTATAGGTCTCACACTATCAAGCAATAACCTCCTTCATTTCATTACGCATTCCTTCCCTGTAGCTTGGTAGCAAATGATAATAGCCACACTGCCCCTCCCCAAAGGCCATTAAGGGTATATTAAATGCTTTTATTTCATACAATAACAGTAATGTAGAAGTTAAGCTCTGGGCACACATTGTCTACTGTACGGTTATCCCCTGCTGGAGTTATTATTATTATTTTTTTTGGTGTGGAAATCTGACAGCCTATCTTACGCTTACATTTATTTATCTAGTAAGTTGCCTATGTCGAAAGCAACATGCAAGTGAGGAAAGCTTAGGGAGAGCCAGGTTCCCGGGAGCAGATTGGGTTAGGGGCCTTGCTCAGGGCCTGCACTTTGATGTGATTGCTCTGCTGGTCATGGGATTGAAACCTGCAATTATCCAGACGTGGCTAGAGATTTTTAACCCGCTATGCCACTCAGCGCACCTGGAAAAAGCCTTAGCAGTTACAGTTTATTGTCTCCTGCTCTAGAAACTTGGGCATCATCCACTTCAGAGGGCTGGGGCCTGAATCGGGAGGCCTGCAGTGCCTGAAGGAACCCCTGGTGCAGAGCATTAATCACCGGATGCTTCCACGAGGCCTGAAGACCTTTACCTCCACCCCCATCTGAGTGTGAGACCCAGTCAACTGAGAATCCCTGATCCTCTTTTATAATGTAGGCAGAGCGCTGTGTTTTATGTACCGCAATTAAGAGAACGGGGCTGTGTCTCGCACTTAAAGTGTGCCCTTAGCGAGGTTTGCTCTGACACGTCAGTGAGCAGAGTATCATTAACTCTGACAAGCGAAGCTGACCTTCAGCGCCAAGGCCTGGACTAAACAGGGCGTTTATAATTCCTGGCATGGTGTGGGGATATCGCCGCGGTTATTCAATAAGCTGCGTTGGGGAGGTCAGATTGGAGATACCTTAGCGCTGGAAAATCATCTCCTGAAGAACTCCGTCCTTGAACGCGGAGATGGGCGCTTGAATACACTTTGGTCCAGTTCACAGCTTTCATCTGGCATCAGTGCTGAAATTACCACCCCCCACCCCCTCCCCGCCAGCAAACTGCAGAGAGTCTTGTGCAGGGCAGGAGATCGAATGCAATTTGATGACTTGGGACGGGGGGAGGAGGGTATAGTGCGGACCGCTTTCTCACCTCACGGAGGGAAGGTTGCGACGTGCTAAGGGCCCTCTTGCTTTGTCCAGGGGTGGCCGTACTCTACTGGAAGACGCACCACACTTTCCATTTCACTGACAAAGCGTCGGATTGGGCCTGCGGTGCCATGGAGTGAGCTAGCTTTCGCACTGGTCTATAAAACAGAGCAAATCTGTTATGCATTAACAGGGTGAATTCCTTTTACTGGCAGGTCGGGTCGGAAAGACACAGATGCAGGGAACTTGAAAGAATATACAATGTTAATGTGTCTCTGCTACTTTTTAAAATAAATGCAGAAGCATTTATTTATGTGTTGATAGTGGAGATGGGAGGAATCATGGGTTGTAAGTGGGCTACACTAAATCCAAATATACTGAGTAAAACACTGTACTCATTCCTGGGATTAGATTATAAATTTGTAGGAGGGCATCCTTTAAAGATGTGTTTAATCTACAGATATAAAGTCGATTTCCCACTGTTTCGCTGAACACATATGCTGGAGTTGATAGTGTCCCTACCTTGAAATTGTTTGCCAGCTCAGATAACGTGTGATGAGATCGGGATGAGACCACTGCTAGCCCAACTTCCCCCATCCCAGTATTGCTGTAATTTGCTTGACTGCCTTGTTTATTTTACCCCAACCTTTGTTTACCCATAGTGTCACAAGGAATGGGAATTTTTATAAATTCTTCTGCTCACTTCTCTGTGAAGGTCAATTTGAATGCTTTCATAGCAACATTCCAGCAGTTCCTGTTAATTTGTTTACATACAAGACACACAAACATAACGTGACAGGCAAAACTTGACATTTGCATACGTATACATCTGGGTGTTTATTAAGGAAATGGGTCCAACAGCAGACCTGTCCTGGGATTTTGAGCTGCAGGTCCAGTTCCTACACTGCAATCCCAACCTGCATGCTTGACTCGGTTTGTTTACAAGTGGATCTGGCCGTTTAAATGATTGCCACTGACTTCAGCCTCTTGAACCGTGTGTGGGAAGGGTCCTGGCGGATATGCATAACATCATGGACTCTGCCGTGGAGAAGCAGCGGTCGCCTCTTGGTGAATCAGATTTGTTTGCTGGCTGCTCCAGTGCTGCACATTCCGGCTGGGGGGTGGGGGTATCAGCTCAGGTGTGATGACACCAGATTGACAGGGAAATGTGCATCAGGCGTCATAGGAGTGATGTATATGATCTCCGTTCACCCCGTGATGTGAGAGGGACTCCAAGGAGGTAGATGATGTGCTTCAGCAGACAGGCAGCGACTGGAGGAGGAATTTTACCTTAGGTAAACTTCAGGGTTTCAAGAGGAGAAGCGAATCAACAGGTTATCTCATTCTAGGTGTTTTTCACCGATTGTTTGCCTTTTCACGGAGTCTGCGGGCTCGGCAGGGACAATATGCCTACCTACTGTAGTTACACTTTCATAGGGTGTCAGAAAATAAACAAACACCTGAACCCAAACACCGTTTAGGCAGTCGCATCCATTCTGAATTGGAGCAATTATCTGTTAATGTGGCTGACATTTAGATTTAAACACAAGAATATTTCTCTGTAACTAAGAGGGCTTGCAAGGAACATCAGGAGGAATTTTGAGCCTCATTTAAACCTTGCGTTTGGAGTTTTAATGCAATTTCTGATATCGATAAAAGATAGCAAATTAAATACGGTGGCTTTAACTTGTACCTCTAGTCATACATGGGGTTCACATCTATCAGCCGTAAGGGTGATTGTGTTTAATTACACCAGCTGTTAAAATAGAGAGCACATTAATGTCTGATGAATTAAATGTGTGACTTAGGAGCAAAATGCAGTGCAGCTAAGTGCAGTTAAATGAAGTCGTTAGGAATCATTACCCTAGATGACACAACGATGCACCGTAGGAGGAATGACTGCTCTCCGTATCAAGGCCATCTCGTGGATATCGCCTGTAGGGTGATGTCATCAGTTAAATATACCACACGTTAGTTATGGGCAAGTAGTCATCTGCATGGCTGGTCATGTGACACGAGTGGTGGCACGTGGTCATGTGATGCAAGCACGTTAGATGGTTTTATTGATTTGTTTTCTTTTTCATGATGCTAAAGGGAAACTTTTCAGATTACTTACAATATCGACCACCATTTCAACACCGCATGATGTCTGTCAGAAAGTCCTGGGCCTCATCGTGTAGCCAGACAAAAGAAACGCACAACAGACAAAGAGCTTCCTGTCCCATCTTAACAGACACGAGCGGGGATCGGGGGAGCGTCCAAGTCCTGCTTTTCATCCACGTCTCCCCAACATCATGGCGAAACAATTTGTGTATTGTCTTTGAAAAGCGTGAGCAGGAGCGAATACAAATGTTGAAATTGCTGGTGCCGGGGATGGTGATGTGATCAAATATTAATGAACTCGCTAATTAGCCCATTGGCGTATAGCAGCGGAAAGGGTCATTAATATTTCATGATACAGCTGGAGATAGAGCTCATTCCCCCCGCAGAGCTTTACAGATGCTTTATAAACCCGCCCTCTGCCTTGTCACATATCGAATGTGTTCATTATTGTACCTGTTAGCTGTATTGCTTGTCGTCTAGGCTTTAGCACCCGAGACGTCAAAATACAGCTGACCTTAAAATTCCATATAGTCTGTCTGTCTGTCTGTCTGTCTGTCTGTCTAAAATACTACAGGTTTGTGTCACATAGTGGCTTCCCGGCTATAGAAATGCAATGCTGGGTTGTGAATCTCAGCGGTGGAAGAGAAGCCCATAATTGCAGTATCTGTTGCACCTTGCCGCTCTGCCCACACCTGCACCTGACGGGTCAGGAATTAGAGCTGCCTCAGGGTGCAGTGCATGCTGGGAGATGCCTGGCAAAAGCAGGCCATGCGCCTCCCCTCTAGTGTGCCCACACGCAATCTGGAGCAACGCTTACCTCACACACGGCTCTTCTCCTGGGGAATGTTTCAAGCTGCTGAGTAGCATGATTATCACCGGTCCTCCTGGGTGGGGGGACCTTTCGGAAGGTGTCCCTGGAGCTCCAGCTGTGTCACATCCGTCACAATTTATCTGAAGTTCCTGTTTGGTGATTTCATCTTAATTATTTGTGAAGTGAGGCATTGTGTGTGGCTCACGGGCATGATAAATACAAATGCATTTTAAAGGCATGCATTTTAATCGGTTAGCTGAAATTTACTGCTATTGTTTTAATTGATTTAACAAAATATCAGGTTCCAGCAGCCATTGATAGAGACTTATGGACTGTTATGGATGCCTGTAATGTATTTTAATATGCAAAGTATAACTTTGGGATGCCTTTAATGAAACGTTACGTTGAATAAAATTGTCAGTCCAGAGCAAATATTTTCCTTTGAACTCTGTGAAGGTGGAATACAGTCAAACCCATAATTAATGTGTTGTTTCTCTGATGTTCTCTTAGGCAGCCCTTTGAATGGCTTGCCCTCGTGAATGGTGATTACTGATTACTTATTTCAATTAGCATTCCTGGAGAATTGCCAAAAAAATGAATGAAAAGAAAAAGCCTTCTTTGACTGGCAGTATGCCTCTTAAAAATGAGCCTACTGTGTTTCTCGTGAGATGTGTGTGAAGTCTGTGGGCTTAGCCTGCCCGCATCCGCTTTCACGTTTCCCTGTTTGTCTTGAATGTGGCCCCATAGGACAATATACACTCCTAGTGTGTGAAATGGCCATTTGGATTGATCTGGTTCCTCTGTGATGTCCTGCAGATGTGGACGAGTGCATCTTTGCGGTAGCTAATCAGAAACGCGGCTCGAGGGAGGCATTAAGGGAGCAGGGGCGATTCTGGGTTTTTTAAAGGTAGAGGGCATAAGAGGGACTGTAATTCATACAGATGGGCCAACCTTATCATTAGCCAATGATATGTACAGTATTGAGTCATGAGAAGGGGCACTCTGGGTGCCAATCAGCTTTCAGCACCTGTAACCCCAACCCCTGTATACACCACTGTGAGGGAACAGATCGGTTGTACCTGTTGGAGGTCTTGGATACCCATGGCTGGTGGAGCGTGGAGTGTGGTGAGGCATTACTGACCGATTCAGAAGAACAAGTGTGGATGTTGTGGACACTCTGGGTGGAGCCGAGATGCTCAGCACGTCATAGGATTACGCACTTGAGTGGCGTCGGGTGACCACAAAGCCACAGCGTCGGCAGTGGATGGTGAACAGGAAGGCCATCTTCCGGACCGCTGCTCTTCTCACCCATCGCTGCTCCTGCCATTATCATTCCCTGAGCTACCAGTGAGATGAGACGAGCCCCAGATCGAAGACAGCAGCCCCTCCTGAGGCTCTTTCCCTCTGGCTCCTTCCCTCTCTTTGCCTAGAACGTCAATGTAGAACATCTTGTTCCTGCTGACAGACTCGTGGCGTGGAGCGGATGGTGCTTTTTGTGGCTGTTTGTGTCCGTTTAACCATCAGCCAGCGATCCGACGACGGAAGCGCTCTATGAGACAAGGCTGCCAGATAGCCAGACAGGCAGGATTGCAGCAGGAACAGCGCCTTGAAGAGAGTGTCTTCATAAATCCTGCGGGTAACCTGGTGCTCTGCTCTGAGAGCGAGGTCGGAGAAACTCTTCTCGTGTAGATGCTGATGTATGACTATGGTCCTCTGTAACGGAGGACGAGAGATGCCACAGCGTGAGAGCATTGCAACGCAGCCCATCAGCGGGGAGAAGGAGAAGCAGCCCTGGGGGCACCAGGAGAGGAAACAGGTGGTTTTAACCGTAGGAGAGCACATATATCACACGGATGTCAAATGCTTGTCACTGGGTTCAGTGATAGATGGCAGGAACTGCAAGTATTCTGGACGCAAGGTTGTCGTAACTATGACAGAGTAGTGTCCTGAGATCTGTAGCGACAAGAATCTATGTGTCATCGTCTCCATGTCGGGGTGGGGAGGGGGACTTCGTGTAGGAGTCCATGCGGAGACCCTTTGTGTTTGTCCACTGTAATTGCTGCAGTCTGGCCTGCTGCTGCACAGCAAATATCTTCATTGCCGATGAGTATGGAAGCCTATGTGGGGAAAAAAAGACGATTCCTAATTCCCGCTTTATTGCTGTTGACAACGCAACGCTTTTGTGTTCTAAAATAATTATTGTGCATGTAATTACCCTCGCAATCAGTTTGGAAGGCCCTATGCTGTCTCACCATGATGTTTGTGTACAAGAGAGAGGGAGGGAGAGAAAAAAAAACAGCTGTTGAGAGGGAGGTGAAAGAGGGGCTTTGTTGTCTTTGGAGTGTCAAGGGATATTACTTCCAGTTTCTGATGCCGGAGCCTGCGGCACTGAAAGGGATTATGGGATACACAATAGGAGTGGATTGTATGTATCATCTCTGCTTCCTGTTTTGATCCAGTTTTTTTCCGTCCCTCCTTTGTGTTTTAGGTCTGTCCTGCGCAACTTATCATATCTAACGCAACACGAATAACAGTCGTGTGTGCCGCCAAAGGATGTCATTCCGGAAAAGTCAGTTAAACAAGGCAAACAGCTTGAGCGTGTCATCTTAAGGAAGTCGCCTCTCTATGCTACCCGCCTTTCACTCTTTTCTGTTGCATTCCAGATGCGCACATTTAAAGGAGACAGACATGAAAAGAGCGATTTCCTTTAGCCTGTATTACAGAGCTCAGCCGCTGGCACCTGACACGTCTCGTTCAGCTGTTGTTGTCCATGAGAGGATAAGATGACTTGGTGGTATAACGCACGTTTGATTGAACTTGCTGGGTATGATTTTTCCAAACATTTTCCTGCTGAATTAGCACTTCCGTCCCGTGAATTATTCAGAACACATTTTGCTTACAGCTTCTAACACAGGCTGATCAGCAGTGGCTGATCTTTAATAGAACCTGAGCCCCCCCCCCCAGTTCTGTGTAGTCAGCACACTACATACCAATGGATGTTGATCTCCCTCTTTTCCCATTTCTTGTTCACTGACGTCTCTTTTGTCTTGTCGGCATTATGCTGCATGCTGAGTACTCTGCCAGTGCCACACAGTTACCTGGGAGACCTCTAAAGCGGTAAATTTAACAACCCCACCAAAAAGGAACAAGCCCAATCGGGGTATCTGTTGAATCCACAAGGACCTCGGCGAAACCAACACTGCCGAATGCTCTCCGTCGGGTTTGCATCCAAACGGTCTTGTCAGCTGGGCCTTTTAACCTCGGTTGATGTGTACCTGGCTGGTGCACCCCCCCAGCTAACCTCCAGCAGCTGAAATCAGAGAGGGACCTCGAGGAGGCTGAGCTGCTTGTAGCTGTTTGAGGACATCCGATAGTGGGCCCAGAGTGCAAAGTGTCACAGAGTGCACTGTGCCTTTGTGTCCACTGTCATCAATGGGAGTGTGTAACCTGAGTAAACACTTGACTCTCTGTGGCATTTTAAAGTAGAACAACTGCACTTTCAGTTTGATTCATGGCGCAAAAAAAGTGAACTAACACCCACGTGTCTCTAAACCACTGCCACTCTCTATCTGCCTTTGGATCACTTCTGCTGAGGCAGAATTTCTTCTTTACATCTCGTTACTCCCCCTTTAGCCACCTGGAATTATTCAGTTAATCCAAGGTCACATGTTACCCCCCCCCCCCCCCCCCAGGTTTATCTTGTGGCCCAGTTTGATCTGGCTGATGGTGTGGTGGGTCTGAGGCGAGGGATCTGTACCGGCAACTGGAAGGCCAAAATGATTCTACTCCGTTGGGCTCTTCAGCAAGGCCCTTAACCTGCAATTGCTTCGACCTGGGTATGACATTAATGTACATTCAGCCCTGCAACCCTTCAATTTACAGGGAAAAACTTGGGGGTTGATGGCAGGATTGACACTCCATCCACCGGAAAAAAACACTGGTTGATTTGGACTAGTGTGGTGCTGAGGTATCACCCACCATAGGTTCTCTGGTTCTCAACCCTTAGGTTAGTGGGTGCGACAAGGCGCTGTAATCAGTGCATGCTCCTTACCTCATTCTCTTTGATCCCATATAGTTCTGGGGGACAGTGTGTGGCTTAGCAGGTTAGATCCCTGTGCTTATAATTGGAAGGTCACTGGTTTGAATCACCAGCTCGGCAGAGTACCTACATCCCCGTTGGGCCCATGTGCAAAGTCCTTAACCCCACTGAAAAATGCTTCTGAGGCAGCAGATAAACCACTGACCCTGTGTTCAGAATCCAAGTTTCAGTCTCACCTGTATATATGTGTGGATGTTTTTGAAAGGAGAGTGAGTTGGGATTTGTGAGGAGTAGCACATTCCGGTCTTCTTGCTCTTGTACAAATGGCAAATAGAACTTAATCTCAACCCGTGATCCCAACAGATGTCAGTGAAGGAGGAGGCTAAGACACAATCAAATATGAGTATGAGTCAAATCAGTCACATCTGATGGACATTTATTTCTACACATTCTACACTTGAGCAAATGTAAATGCGCATTAGTACATACTAGGCCAGCATAAACGTGAAAGAAATTAAAGATCTGAAAAATGACTCTACCTACTACTTCGTATGGTGAATTATATGTTGTTGCTGTCCTCTGCCCCACATCTGTGCCAGATTTCATTTTTAGCTGCTTGTATTTCAAGGTTCGAAAGCTATCTAAGTTTATTCAGGGTTCCCATTTGTCAGCCTTAAGGATGTGTGTCACCTTAGGCCCTTATAAATAGTTGATCGAACCTCTCCCTGCAGCCTTGCTCAGGAATTACATAAGGAGACAGAGGTTATATTCAGTCCCCGAAGGCTCAGAGCATATACTCCACACAAGGTTACCATCTCGCCACAAAACTCTGATTAATATACGTGACAGGACTCATTAAAAAATCGATGGCTTGAAGTAGTCAAAATCTGTGCCGTAAGTACGAATCAATATTCATATTATGTGTTCAGCATGCACACAGATTTGCGCAAAAGTCAAATTACTACAGAAGGGCGCAATCCATTGCCGCATAAACACATCTGATACCTTATGTCATCTGGTCAATGCGTACAGTAATGCTGATGTTTATGTAACGGCTATTCTCGCTGTGGTTAAAAACAGATTGTTGTTTATGTAGATGTTTTTTTTTTCTCTTCAGGAAAGGTGAGCATTTTACCAGCTCTGTTTTTATTTATTTTTTTGTGGTGTGTGGAAAATGATTGAAGGAAATTCAGCCTTACGACGGAATCTGTTCTGGTTGACGGGAATGTATGATGTTTATCAATGAAGCAGGCCTCACCCTGGGTGAGTAGGCAAAGAAGCATGTGTTCCGGGTGCCTGTCACTGATGAGCAGTGATCGACCTTTCATTGAGCGCTCCACCATGTCTCTCCTTTGGGGATTAAGAAAGATGGCTCAAGTTACCGCCTCTTTGTTTGAACAAAAGTTGGCAGGCAACACCGGCACACAAACTCTTTCGAGTCAAGAGGTCCAAGGTTAATTTGATCATTATCCGAGAAGCCGAGATACAGATCTTAAATATGCTATATTTCTGTTTGACTTTGTCAGTGATGTTTGATGCTTTTGTGCTGAATGGAGAATCACGCTCAACTTATTTTGAAATGTGGCCTCTAAGTCAAAATCCAGCACGGATCAGAATAGTTAGAAATCGCTGCATTTGAGACTTTTTTGTATTCAGATTGCACTCTAAATGAACTTTTATTCTGTCACTTTAAAACTCTGCATGGAAATATCTATGGTGTCATGGATATTGCCTTAAAATCACCGTGAAGGAAATCCTTTTGCAGTGGGATTTTTTTCTACAATTTTTCTACAATTTAAAACTGTATTCAAGCAAATGTGACTAAAGGAGGCTTTTTCGGTGTTTGAATGCTCCTTGGGGTGGGGCCGTGGTTAACGTGGTTGCCTCTCACCTCTGGGACCAGGGTTTGAGTCTCTGCCCTGTGTGTGTGTGTGTGTGTGTGTGTGTGGAGGGGGGGTGTGATCTCCAGTCGGTTCTGTAGAGCAGTGTTTCCCAGTCCCGTCATTGGGGCCTTGCAGCCGGTCCACGTTTTTGCTCCCTGCAAGGCATTCCTCAGCATCTGGGGGGGGGGGGGGGGGGTTTGCTTGTTCTCCCCATGTCATCATGGGGTTTCCTCCAGGTACTCTAATTTCTCCCCACAGTCCAAAAGCATGCAGAGGTTAATTGGAGTTACCAAATTGCCCATGAGTATGCATGTGCGTCTGAGTGGTGTGTGAGTGTCCCCTTGATGGATTGGCTCCCCATCCTGGGATATTCCCTACCTTGTGCCTGTAGTTTCTGGGATAGACTCTGGACCCCTGTATAGGAGAAGTGGGAATAGTGAATGGATGAATGTCCCTTGACACAAAATAAATGCATTTTTAAATATGTATCCATAATGTTATAATAGTATGGCTATTATTAAGTATACTTATAATTTGTGATGTAATGTTATACCGGAATTGCCACAGTGGGTGGTGTTCCAATCCAAATCAGGAAATGGAACTGGAGTTGGAATTTAAATCCCCCAGAAATTCGATTTCAGTTCCAATCCTGTTCCCCATAGTTTTTTTTTTTCACGATCCCAACTCCAGTTCCATTTCCTGTTTTGGATTGGAATTGATGAATGCATTCCGGAATGGCCCCAACCCTGGTGTGGGTGTATCCTGCCTCTAAGGTTGGGGGTTTGATTTCTGCCTCCACGATTTCTGGAGTTTGCTTGTTGCCTCTGTTTCACACCAGTTGCCTTCTACAGTTCAAAAACGTACATTCAGCCTAACTGGCAATTGTGCATAGTGTGTGAATTTATGGCTTCCCTTCCAGGGTGCGCCCTACCTTGTGCTGCCTGGGATAGGCTCCAGGCCCCTCCCTCCATTACCCTGACCAGTTTCAGAGGATAGTCCATCACCCCTAGGATTTGAACCCATGACATTCCGAGCACAGACAACTAACTCCCTTAACTGCTGGGCTGCACAGCACCCACGTCCAGCTGGATGGCAGTGACTCGCAGGTAGACCTTCTGGATGCAGCCAATCAGCTGTTTCAAGACATGCCCCTTTATTCCCTGACACAGTTCACTTCACATTGCTCAGTCTTTTCCTTGATCTAAAACTCCACTGGCCATTGTAACTGCGGAAAATGAAATCCTTTATTGCTTGGACGTCTTTGTCTCTCTTTGGCCGTGACTTTTCCCTTTTTTCTTGCAGAGTGTTCTTCAAAAGGCCCTTCTTCCGGTTTCCCTGAGCAACATCTAAATTTGTCCTTTATTGGCTGTTTGAAATCAAATACCGCAGTCTGGTCCTATTTTAAGCTTGTAGCTGGGTGCTGTTTTTTTAGGTGGCGTGTTGACTTTTGGGAAGCTTTAGTTAGTCATAAATAACCCATTTTCGTTTTTTTTTTTTGATAAAACAGTCTTCGCTTTTTGTTTTTTTCTTCTTTCCCAGGGACCATTCTGTGATTGCTGCACAAACACCTTTGCTGCTAAACTTTGTGCCTGCCCTTCATCCTCCAGGTTTCTTCGTTTTTATAGAATTTGAAGGAGTTGCAGCAGAAATATCTTTGCATACATCCAACTTTCCATTGATAAATTGATTTTTTTTCTTACTATATCAGTGTTGCAAGCTCTTCATGGAATTCCGCAAAATTTCCTTCCTTCCATCCATCCATCCATTTTCTGTAACTGCTTGTCCTGTTTAGGTTCACGGGGGTCCAGAGCCTATCCCAGAGGCTACGGGCGCAAGGCAGGGAACAACCCAGGATGGGGCGCCAACCCATCGCAGTGCACACTCACACACCATTCACTCCCACACACACATATATGGGCAATTTCGTAACTCCAATTAACTTCAACATGTTTTTGGACTGTGGAGGGAAACCAGAATACCCGGAGGAAGCGCTACAGCATTTCACATGAGCATTTAATTTTGTAATGGTAACTTTAATTATTTTGCCTGTACTACAGAAAATACTATCATATTAATATAAGCACAAAACTGATATCAAAGATCCCTTCTTTTTCTGTGCACATCAAACTTAGTGTATATAGTATAATGAAAGCAACATTTTACAACCTTGTTTCCAAAAAAGTTTAGTTACTATGAAAAATGTAAATAAAAACAGAATGCAATGATTTATAAATCATATAAACCCATATTTAATTGAAAATAGAACAGACATACCGAATGTTGAAACTGAGAAATTGAATTGTTTTATGACATATATAAGCTCAATTAGGATTTGATGCCAGCAACGGGTTTCAGAAAAGGTGGGATAGGGGCATGTTTACCACTGTGTTGCATCACCTCATCTTTTAACAACAACGTTTGGTAACTGAGGAGACCAGTGGCTGGAGTTCTGAAAGTGAAATGTTGTCCCATTCTTGCCTGATATAGGATTTCAACTACTCAACAGTTTGTGGTTTCCTTTGTCGTATTTTTCGTTTCATGATGTGCCAAAGGTTTTCAATGGCTGGCAAGTCTGGACTGCAGGTGGGCCAGTCTAGCACCCGGACTCTTCTACTATGGAGCCATGCCGCTGTAATTTGTGCAGAATGTGGTTTAGCATTGTCTAGCTGGAATATACAAGGCCTTCTCTGAAAAAGTCACTGTCCGGATGGCAGCATGTGTTGCTCCAGAACCTGTATATATCATTCAGCATCATGGATGCTGGCTTTTGAACTGTCCTTTGATGACAAGCTGGATGGTCCTTTTCCTCTTTAGCCCGGAGGATACAGCACCCATGATTTCCAAAAAGATTTTGAAATTTTGATTCGTCAGACCACAGGACAATTTTCCATTTTGCTTCAGTCCATCTGAAATGAGCTATGGCCCAAAGTAGTCAGCAGCGTTTCTCGATCATGTGTAGGTACGGTTTCATCCTGCATTTGTGGATGTGGTAGCAAACTGTATTCACAGACAGCGGTTTTTGGAAGTGCTCCTGAGCCCATGTAGTGATTTCCACTATACAATCACGTCTGTTTTAATGCAGTGCCACTTGAGGACCTGAAGATCATGACTATCCAATATTTGATTTTCAGCCTTGTCCCTTGTGTACAGAGATTTTTCCGGATTCTCAGAGATTTCTTCCAGATAACTTTTAATGATATGATGTATCATTGATCATGAAATTTCCAAATTCTTTGGAAAAAAATTTTGGATCATCGAGGAACATTATTCTTCGATGGTTGCACTATTTGCCCACAGTCTTTCACAGAATCTTCATTACACAGAGACTCTGCCTTTCTGGGGGATTCTTTTTAGTGACCTGTTGCCAATTAATCTAATTAGCCCCTATTTTTTTAAACATGTTGTGGCATCAAATTCAAGCTGAGCATATTTTTGTCACAAAACAATAAAATTTCTCAAGTCAAACATTTGTTCTATTTCCAATTAAATATGAGTTTATATGATTTGTAAATTATCGCATTCTGTTTTTATTTACATTCTACACAGCATCCCAACTTTTTTGGAAATGGGATTGTAAAATATGAAATATGGTTTTTCACCTTTGCATGTAAAATTTTGTACTTGACTGAGGTATGATTCTGTCAGAGCTTCTCCAGTGGAGATATACGTGTAACAACATGGCTTGGGGACGTAGAGGTGAGAAGCAATTTATTTCCATGTCTTTTCGTCTGAGGACAGAGCAGGGCTGGGCCAAATAGGACAGAAATGTAAACATAAAGCGCAGGATCTGATGTGCTACAAACACAAGTAAACAAATTCAGCACTGATATCTTTTTGGGCTGAGGGTGGAGATTATGGGTCTTGAGATTATTGTCAACACTCTGGTGTCAGGTTACTGAGGCCAAATAAATCAGAAAACTCCAGCGTTCACAAATAGCAGCAACAGAGGTCTAGGCTGAACGAATACGTGAATGTGTGATTCCCGAGGCTGTCCTTTTGGTTCACCAACAAGGAAACAGTTATTTTCTTCCCCCACTGGGTATTCTGAGAACTAACCAAAAGTTGTAGCTCGCAGAATCCACCACAAGCTGGATGTGTTGATTCAAGGTTTTTTGAGTGAAACACTGTAATATTGTGCTTTAGAGTAAACATTTGCCGCTGGCTTTGATGTGAAAAAGACACAATGCTGAGGAAAGACGACAAACTGATCACTGTTTTCAGCTTCCATTCCCCACATGGCTGACTGGGGCTTTGGATCCAAATGCACCGTGTTGAAAAATGCATTTAGTTTAAAATTGGCATCAGCAGCCACAGTTTTCAGATTGCGGGCCAAGGTGAGCCCCCCCCCCCCCCCCGGCAGAGCCTTCACTCTGCC
>JAODJW010000035.1:9302248-9337367 GCA_026777045.1 Hyperopisus bebe | reverse complement strand
GAGAGGGGGTCGGCCGGCGGGGAGGTCAAGGGCAGATCCGTGCTCCGATGGCACATCGGGAGATGTAATCACGTGCGGCATGATTGAACGGCGGATTGCACATGGACCAGCTGTGGCTACCCCCCCCCCCCCCAGCACAGCATCAGAATGGGGATGGGGACTCACTGTCAGGCCCAGCGGCGGGTCCATCTTGTAACTGAGGAGTTCATCCATAGGAATGAAGGAGGCAGATCACTGGGCTCCTTTAAATGGCCTTCTGAGGGTAGGAGACCCTGAGATGGATGGAAGAGTTCAGATCACATGACCTTACCCATAATGCCAGGGCCACGCGCTTTTCTTTAGCAGTGCGCGTTGTGTGTCATTTTCAGGGTCACATGGTTACCCATTACATAGCTAGTTGCTCTGTTTATTCTCCATTAAATTCTTCCGTTAAGCACTAGTTTAAACACCCTTCATGGCTACATGAACACGCAGCTTTGTTATCCTTCATGATGATCGGGATTAAGATTCCAGAACGGCTGAACTGCAAGTCCCCGGTGCCACATGCAGATGCTGTGAGGCATATGGTCCCTCGTCCCCCCCCCAAACACCTCCATTTGCATGTGTGGTGTGTCACATGCCGGGTTCTGCTGAATCCCCCACACAGCTAAGGAGGCCACAGCACTCAATTCCCGTTCCCCACCCGCAGGCATGGCATGGAATACTGGTATAAAATGGGGGGGAAAAACAGATCAATTATTTCTTTAAGTTTCCATAAGGAAACTGCTATCCCGCAAAACTCCTGCTGTATTACATCTGTTGGTTCTCAAAAAAATAAGTAAGCATCAGTAAACCCACAGCTCTCGATTATTCTTTGCCTTCTGGGATGTCATGTACGAAAGCATGGATTTCAAATTAATCCAGATTTCCTCAGGTTTAACATAACGGATGTCACCACTATGCTAGAACAGGCCTCTCTGAAACGGACCTGAGTGGAAATGACTGTCGGTGGAAAAGACGAGGAACAGGTTTGGCTGCATACATAGAACGTGGAAGGGGCAGTATTGTTGAATTATTGTGTATTTGTTGAAATGTCTGCTGGATTAGGGTTCCCTACTGCTGGGCAGCTTTTGGTGGGGGTGGCAAAACATGGAGAGAAAGCCTTACTCATCTGCTGTGGACGCCTGAGCTCTCGGTTATCCATCTGCTGTGGCCTGCGATTCGTATTCAGGAGCAGTGGGTCCACTGGGGAGAGGTACACTCATGAATCACTGATGAAATGTGCTAGGCCGGGGGTTGGGGGGGGGGACTCCTTGTTCATTTTTTATCTCTCTGCCCATTGCCTTTGGAGTGGACAGCCGTATGTGGCGGTCTTTATACTCTAGTAAATTATTGCAGGTCTGCTCTTACCTGGCCTTGAGAGATGGACAGATAGACAGGCAGACAGACAGACGGATACTTTATTAATCCCGAAAGAAAGTGCTGGCTTACAGGAGCACAATACACACATTTAAACAGTAAAAGACATTTGGACAGTAATGGACATTAACAATAAATAACAGACAACAGTACACAGTAACAGTGCACAGAATGTCAGGGGAAGTATTGCGTGGAATTCCGTAGTAACAGCACAGGAGTAACTAGTATTGCAGAGTGTGTTGTACAATGAACAATTTAATGTTCTGTCAGCGTTCCTAAGTGGGTCTGGTCCACTCAGTTGGTCATCGTCTCCTGCTATAGGGTGACTTGTGGAGTCGACGGTATGAACATGCACCTCTGAACGACTCCTGTGAAAGTGCTCCTTTGTCCCTGCCGGCAGCCGGGTGTCCATCCGTCTGTCAGTCAGCCGAATCGCTGCCCCCACTTCGCAGAAAGGTCACCCCTTAATCCTACAAGGTGCGGTCATGCCCCGGCTGCTGGGAAGGAACAGAAGAGCGTAAGACGTTTTTTTCTTGTTTTCACTGCACCGCAATCGGCCTTGAGATTCCACCGGGAGAGAAGGGATTTTTAAATTTCTTTCTTGTTATGAGAGAAACAAAGCTCAAGTTTTAAAGCTGTTGTAAGTGAGAAGTGTGATATTGTGTGGGCACTTTGTGTGCCACTACGCTTCACAGAGAGCTGGCGGCTCTGCTTCATAGTGCATCATGCATGAGCACGCTGCATTCGCTCCCAGGCAACCGACCTGAACACCATCGCAAAATTATTTTAGTGCAAATTGTTCAATTTACTGACCTATCTGTTTGTTTGAATATTAGTATTGTTCCGAATATGCTGTTTAAGATTCAGGCATAAGCTTACCTGTTTGAACTTGGAGAAATTTGATTGGATACAAATGAGTCAAACAAGAAGCAGGAAGTAATACGGTTTAGTGAGCTGATATGATTTAGAATCCCTGTTGCCTCCATTCATTGCTCATTATTTGGAAGATTCTCCATCCACCTATAGATGAACCCACAACTTACATGTATAGAATATGTACACTCTCACCAGGTCTCTGCAAAGTCTCGTTACGTTAATATAATAATTAATATACTAATATGCCAGAGTGTTCAGTACTGCAAAAATGTCATAGGCTGTCAAAGACAATGTTTAAGGCTATTTATCTGGGGAGTAAGTGTATATTTGCTCAGAAAGAAAAACATTAGAATGTGTGTAAATTAACAGAAGCACAATGAAAAACAAAGAATTTCTTTTGTTCTTTAAAAAGATACTAAATTGCTGGATGGCTAGATGAACACCGCTTCAGTTCCCAAACCTCTCCTCAGGGGCACCTCAGCCATTCCATATTTCACCACCAGCTCACTTAATTAATTAATTTTATTAAATAAATACCTCAGTGAGTTATGTATTAGCCAGTCAAGGTGGGGTAGTGGTCAGGTAAAAAATATATCCATGTATTGGACAGTTGCTGCAAATACTGGGGTGATTGCAGTAAACGTTTTGAAATGACTAAGCTGACACACTTTGACAGGCATAATATCATAGTTTTATACCAACATGAAGATCATTTAAACATCATTTTCCTCGACTGCAAGTACAGTACTGAAGCTCAGTGGATTAGAAATGCCACAAAGGTCATGGGTTTAAACCCCATGGCTGGCAGAGCAATCAAATCACTGTTGGGTCCGTGAGCAAAGCTCTTAACACCAGCTGTGGGGGCTGTACACTGCCTTTCCCTGCACACTAACCCTAACACTCTCGCCTATATATGTCATGGAGAGCAAGATGAGGCATGTAAAAACTGAAGAATTTCTATGTACCTGTACTCAGTCATATTCCAATGGCAAATAAAGTATCTTTCTTTTAATTCCTGTGGTTACAAATAGCCCATTGTTGATTGATGAGGTCATGCAGGAGACTCTCAAATCAAATGCCACCCAAGTTTCAGGAGAACGATCCAATTATAGGCAAGGATGAATTAATTCTGCAACACTAACTCTAATGAAATTATGTTTGAAAGGGTATTTTAAAGTGACAATTACATGTAAATTACATGCGCGTCCTCTATGATGGAGGTATTTGTGGCGCCAGCCTGCCTGATTTGTACTGTGTTTTTGGCGTCAGCGTTATATATATTCATCTGATTAAATATGAACACCCTCTCTGTTTCAGTGCGTCCCTGCTTATGTCAAGTAAAGAACCTTAATCGGTATGTATTATGAAATAACGAAAAATGTTAGCATGTATGAGGCAGCAGGCAGCATCCAGCATAAGCCAGATGCCTTAACACACGGCAATGCCCCCCCATGGCTTGCCATGCATGTTTAATGTGAGGAGATCTGGTTTGCTTGTGATATTATGCTCCTGGGCCCCAGATGTTCTGCCGTAGGTCCTTAAACTCCAGGAATGCATGGTGTCTGCGCTGGGACTGGATGCTCCTCTTTGTGGTCCTTGCCTGGAGAAGCACCCCCAAGCTGCCCTCAGCCCAAACCTCCACCTTGAGCTAAAAGACATACGGCCCATGTGTATTTTGAAAGATGGGTGTCACATGCCACTGCTCACCCCAAATATTTGCCCCCACATCTATCAAGAAGGATATAAATGCAAGGATGACCTTGTTAAAATTCCCTTATATCATCAAATATCACGGTGTGGAAACCAGAAACTGCCAGCAATATTTTATATACGTAAAGCTCTTAATACATGCTAGGGGATATTGATGAGAATTAACAGCTCGAACCAATAGCTCTGGGTGTTTTTCAAAACATCCACTTAAAGTTGTTCTTTCGTGATATCTCATCTTTAGAATGTGACTATTGGCAACACTTCCACGCTAGATATATCTTAAGAAGATCTACAACAGGATAAAAAAAAACCTCTTGACGAGAGTGTAATACAGAATGTAGGCGTTATCAGGAGAATTTACTCATCTTGAACAAATTCCTGCCTAAAGCCAAAAATGTACATCAATTTATTCAAGCACTTTTCTCCGGAGCTGAAACAACAGACTGAGGCATTAGAAAATCCGGCTTGCCTGAGGAACAATTATAAAGTGCCTGCAGGTGTTAAGAGTTATGTGGCACCACCCTCCTCTAGATTCAGCGTAGCGAGTCTTCCACAAGTCAGGGTCCGGAGGCACATTATGTTGCTTCGACTCTAAGCTGCTCCATTTGTAAGGTCAATCAAATTGTTATGGCCAATTCTTGAGTCTGGGCGACAGCTATTGTCAATTTTAAAGAGCTTTTGGCAAGGGGTGTAATATTTGTTTAGGTCTGCTGGGTGCAGCTGAATCGAATCTTTATTTTGTGCTGCATGTAAAAGCCATTATGCTGCAAACAGCTTAAAATGTGGCCCTCGTGTTTCAGTGATTTATAACCAAAGAGCCGCCTTTGACTACAGGTGTCATTTCCGCCCGTTCGCGGAAGCATACATCATCCTGGGTTGTTTCAATAATTCAGGAACAGTGTTTCCAAATCTGTTCAGTTATATGTTGGGGCACACCATTTTCAGGTAATAAAATAGCCATTTTTCCCCCAGAGGGCTGGGTTTTAGCTTAGAGTGTTTTTCCACAAGGATGGGACTAATTCTCCATCCTGCCAGAAGTGCAGATGTACACAGTGGTTTGCTGAAGAAGCCCAACACTGAACTGACAGGCATCATCTTCTGATGCGCCTGGGCGTGGGATGGGGGGCGGGGGGGTAAGGGACTTGTACTGCATAAGGGAAGGATGTAGCTTTGTCTGATTTATGGCAGGACAGAGTTAAAAGACAGAGCTGCGTGAGTGATTTGGCAGCTGTTCAATTATGAATCCACACATTCATGTTGGGATCTGAGATCCATTTTAACTGGTCGGGTTTTGTTCTTTTCAGAACAGGAATACAAGAAGCAATATTCCCCACTGCATAATTAGAGACTGGGGCAATGGAGGGGGACTGTGTTTTAATAGGAAACGCAGATGGGCACGGAATGTCTGATTGCATAACTCCGGGCTCTATTATTCGGGTCTGGAACTACGCATTTCAGGAGATCCAGCTCGCAGTCATTCGGAGCTCGTTTGCTGTGCCGCTGACTTAAGAAGCGTTGGGTGGAGGCAAGGCTTCGTGGGGGACGGATTCCAAATGCCAGCCAAACGTTTGACATGACAGGGGTCGGCCAAGCCCATACAGCTCCGGGTACGAGGTCCCCAGCACATGTCAATGAGAGCAAGGGACCATTCTGAAATAGACTGCATGAAATATTTATTGATTAGAGGGTGTGAGAGTCTAAAAGCAGTAAAAATGCCAAAAATTTTTGCTGAACCTGGCCCCTGTTCCTAGGAAAAGTGGTTCAGAGTTGTGAGGCTGGCAGGTCTGATATGTGGTTCCTCAAGATTAGTTTACCAGCCCTAACCTTAGATTAGTTTACCTGGCTTTATAAAGTAGCTTTACGATTTATGAAACTAAATTAACTTGCAAAGAATCCCTGCTGCATCCATTTTTGTGACTGAAGTACAGATAATATAACATCATTCAAAAAATCAGTGTAGGCAGATCCGTGCCTTATTGATGAACCTGCAGTTTGACATTAATAAGGAAAAGAAAAAACAACTAATAGCATTAACAAACAGCATAATGTTAATTAATGCACCTAAATGCCTGTTTATAATGCTAATCCACTGGCAAACACTAGATTAAATTGTTTTATGCCAAATACTTTTATGTGAAAGATCAGTTGTATAACTGAATTTATGTAACATCCCAACCACAAATAATATCAATAATGCAGTAATATCCCACGCAGCAGTTGTCAGCCTTGATAAATATTTAAAGGTGTAAATTTGCACGACACTGGCCTGCGTATTGCAGCAGCGCAGCCAAAGCATCCGCATCGTTGTGTATATTAAGGTGATCTACATATGTGTGACCAGTCTGTTCCACTGCACTGCGTGTGCATCTCAGCGACCCCAAAGTCAGGCCGCTAATCTGCGCGCATTTACACCTGCTGTCGACAAAGCGCCGCAGACGGGGGGGGCAGCTTATTAGCAGAGGTTTGTTCATACAGGCTCTTTAGTTTACCGCTGATGCGTCCATCTGTAGAGTGGGGGCTGCTTCTATCTCCTTGACACGACACCCCCAACCTGATCCAGGGTTGCTAACTTCGGTCAGCTGACTGGAGAGAGATTTTCAGTTTGAGACAAGTCTGCACACGCATTTACATGCATATGTAAGAGTTTTGTTCATTTGTAAATAGTCTGCAGGGTTTGAGAACTACCTCAATGCTTTTGATGTAGCTAATTTTAGGTTTAGGTTGGCTCCAGCCACTTTACCTGGTTTTACACGTGTTGGTTGGGGGGGGGGACAGAGATGACACTACAAATTGCTGACATGGGAGTGGCGAAGGTAAAAGTTGTGAACCAAGGGCGGGGGCAGGGGGTCGGTGACAGTAAAATTAATCCGGTTTCTAAACAGTGTTATGTGAGTAAATCAGGGATAGCCAGTCTTACCCAAAAAGGGCCATTGTGTATATGGATTTACACTGCAACTCCCTAATTAGATTACTAATTAATGGACTGATTGGTTTAAGACTCCTCACACCAAGGTTTGAACAGATGACCTAAAGGTTATTCCAAAAACCTGCATATACACCGGCCCTTTGCAGATAAGATTGCCCACCCCTAGAGTAAATAGACCTTTGTATTTAATTTATTCAGTTGTGTCCCCCTAATGTCTGGTACGCCGTTGCTTGTGACCTACCAGTAGCTACTAGTAGCACGCAGTGAACCACCGTTCTAACGCCTGCAGGGTTCCCACCCCACCCCCCTCGACTATAATAGTCTCTCCTTATCTGCAGGAATTCAACTTCCAGCCAATGGGATCAGTTGCTACATGCGACAAACTCTATTTGTGTGGAGCGGAACCGAAATTCACCTAATATAGGCAAATACTTCAGAGCAGGAGAGAAGCACAACACTGTAGTAATCAGCATAGAGCTTAGACCTACACCCAGTACAACATTTGGAACACGAAATCAGGGCAAGGCTAGGACGACCCTCTTAAGCGCTGGGTGCTAATGACTCCAAGATGTGCAGCACAATCCTTCCAGCATTCTGCAAAAAATTAGTACAAGGCTCTCAGTGACACAGTTAAGTACTAAAGCATGGTCAACAAATCATCTGTTACTGTCCACAGTATATATGTTACTTAGCCTGTAGGCCTCATTCCAGATTTTTGCAGGGATTAAATTCCTTCAGATAAAAATATTGGCTGAAATGGTCTGTTCCTATCCATGTGAACATATGGCTCCAGGCAATAACACATTTTAAGAACACCTATTTTTCTGTATTTGGTATATATTTGTACACACTTAATTCAGCTCAGGAAAACACCAGTGCTGCAGGTGCATCCCTAGAGAGTTAGCGTTGGAAAACCAGGATGGATAAGCTTTATTCACCCATTCACCACTATTGCTAAATTCATGTATTCAGCTAACGCAAAAGGTGCCTGAGGACCTATGCTCCTGCCTCTCCCACTATATGTAACTGCAGTGTAAAGATTGTGGCCAAGGTAGAATCTTTGTGTTGTTGGCCTGCAGTTTAACCCTGACGCTCTAGGGGGCACTCTCCGGAATTTGTCCAATTCATTTCCAGCCCTATACCAGTGATCGGCATTCTGTCCCACAACCAGAAGGATGGATGTTTATCGCTTTCGCTGAGGTGGGAAGAAAACAGCTTGGAAACTGCACAAACAACCATTACTGGAGGGGTTGGAACTATTGCATTTACCTTCATGTGAGAGCTCGTTAACCTCTGAGGATAAATAATCTGCTAATTTTCTTCGTCCCTTTCAGTCAGCTCATCATTGGCCCATTTTCACTGCAATTAGGGAAAACGTGATAAAGTGCATTTAATCGCACCGTTACACCCCGCGACATCCAGGGATATTAAAACTCCTTCCTCCTAGCTAACGTGGGCGTCATGCATACTTTGCTCCATGAGCTGGCAGTTCTGGAGCAGGCAGTCCTTGCCGCAGCAGTTTTCCGGGACGCTTCCTTTTATCTCACTCCCCCGGACCTTATTTTGAACTCTACCTTCCCCCTGACCCTGCTTAAGGTGGACGACTGTGCTGGCACTGCAGAAGCAGCACCTTCTCATGACTGCCAACGTGCTCCGGCTAAATCTTGCCCTCACCAGCAGCTGGGGGCTGAGTCGTAATTAAACAGGCTGATTAGCATGGCCGCCTACGGCCTGCCTGAGTACCACATTCAACAGACGACAGCTGCCTTTTATATTGAAGGTGGTCAACATTTTATCCACATGGATGTAGGAATAATTAGGTCTCTCTTCATCCTGGTGTTAAACTGCTGGTGCAGAGACAGTCAGGGTATTTTTTTTTTGATTACACGCATTCCTGCTTAGCATTAGCCACTAATTTTGTCGTTCTAGAAGAGGATATCATTGTAATTGATCTCTCTGTTTATTTTAATGAAATGTAAGGGCACACTTAAAGATTAATAACTCTTCCACAAAGGCTTTCCTTTTACATATATACAGTCTTACCCATGATTTACATTTCAGTGTTTAACTTTCCTCCGCCTTACTCAAATCCCACTGGTCTCTCTTGCTCCTGGGATAGGCTCAGTCAAAATCATTCAAGGGGAAAAACGGGGATTGCGAGCCTGAGAGGTAGAAACAGCGTTCGGTCTGTTCTCATGTTCTCATGTTACAGTTCAGGGGAAATAATCCAATGCCTTATTGTCCAAAAGTATTAAAAGGACACAGAGCAGGGAGTCTGGGATAGAGAGTGCAAGAGCGGAACACAGACCACAAGTCTGCCTTGCTGTCAAACCATGCATTTGTGTGGGGCTCCCAAAGTTTGGGAGCCCCCTGTTGGTCACAAACAGACACTACATTAGGGACCCCAGAAACAACAAATCTGCCCCTGGTCGCTGTCATTGTTTTAACCTGCTCTCTCTGGCTAATATCTGTACAGAAGGAATTCCCATCCATCTGTGCATGTTCTAGCTGCTTCTCCTGCAAGGAATACGATAACCTGCATTTAGAAATTCACACATGACAGATAAAGGGAGGGGATGCATGACGGTGCGATTCCACGGGTGCCATTATTCTCCCACATCTCCTGGGGGGTAATTATGTTCCCTGGCCAAATTGTCATATTTAACAGCTGCGCCGCGGAGAGTAACGTCTGTGAGCACGGTGTCACCCCCTATTAGGGTGGAAGCCTGTCCCTCACGGTAAGGTGCACAAAAGCCAGCACAGCGATCTCTCAGTGGCATCCCAGATCAATGTGCAGGGGGGACCATCAACGACATAAATCAGTGTATTTGTTGGCAACTATGGCCAATGGTGTGTATTTATGGTGGATCAGATTGTCTTACGCGCCTCCGAAAATAAACTGAGGAATTTCGACCGGACCGGTGATCAATTCCATCTCATCCTGTTGTGGCTGATTGATTGATGCGAGGGGGGAGGGTTGGGAGGCTATTTTTTGCCCATAGCCTATCTGATAGTTATTTCTGGTTGGAGGTTTTGGTTTTAGCTCGTGCTTCATGTCGCCCTTTCTTTGAAATGACGCTACTGTGGAGCTACACGCAAAATGATTTTGGGATAAACAAAGGCACACATTTGGGAGTGAATCTCGCGGGAAAAACTGGCGCCACAGTTTGCTATGAGTTATTGTTTGTTTCATCATTTGAAAGCATCTTTCTGCCTGTTTCATTATAAGTGGATTAAGCGGGCCGTTCTGTTACGAGTCATTAACACTATCATTCAAAACTAATAAAACGATGTCCAGATTACCCTAATGCCTTCTAAATTGAATTTACTGTCATGAAATAAAGCACTGCCACATCTGTTCAGCGTTAGAAGCAAATACATGAAAGTTGTAAAATCTGTCATATTAATTACAGTGCTTCGCTGTTAGGATGATTTATGAACAGGGCTGCAAAAATAAGAAAGCGCCATTCGGTGAGCGGATCTCGTGTTCACGTGTAATAAGGTCTTCATTGGGGCAGCTGGGATGGCGTCATTAGGGATTTTCGTCTTCTGCTTTGATGGATATCGGTTCAGGTACCGGCCTGTTCCTGATGTTGTGGTTTTGAGAAATATATTATGTCCCAGTAACACTTAGTGAAACCAGTATCGCTGCCTGTGCATTCCCCGGCCTTGTGCCCTATGTTTCCTGAGATAGGCTCCAGCCTCACCCCCGGCCCAGCACTGGATAAGTGGCTATGGAAGATAGATGGATTAACAGGTGGACTATCCAGTAAAAATTATTGGTGGGTAAGACTGCAGTCTGCTTTGGCTAAGCCACATAACGATAATCACAGTCTAAGAAAACTACATCAGATCACTTAGTGATTTATTCTGATATTTGTCATACATATCTGTGATCTGTCTGCAGAAATACAGACTGCACTTTTTTTGTCAATAACCATTTTAGTCTAAAAACCAAGCAAAGACAGAGTAGTGAAGAACTACTACCTATTTCTACAAATATCTTTTTTGTGCAATAATTACCAGCAAATTTGTATATTTTCTCCACAGTGTTGTACTTATTTTCGTGTTCGCATACTTATTTATTACCATCTTCATACATTTAGTTATTTATTTTTATATAGATATAGTTGCATGTAGCATCCTGTATTGTCTATTCTCGTCTTTTGTATAGCTCTGTACTGTACACTCTGTAGCTACAAACAATTTCCCTTGGGATAATATAAATATTCTGATTCTGATTCTGAATTGAATCGAATTTACAATTGTAATGCAATTCTAATCCCAAGTCCCTCTTACAAGGTGATTTTGGTATCACTGCCAACTTCATTTTAGCTTAAGGTAAGCAAGAAAATATATAATTTTTAAAGGTGCCACACTATATTTTTAGTTAGTGTTTTGCGACATTGAGCTCTCAGCAAATGTTGCAGCTCATTAGCTGTAAGCTGACTGTCGGAAACGCAGTGCTGTTCCTAAACAGCTCCGGTCTGATTTGGACTCGGCAGGCCCACGTTTCATCGCTGTCAGGGTCGGGGGTGAACTGGGCCCAATTGTGCTCCTGTGTTCCCTCAGGTTAGTCAAAGAAGTCGAGATAGAGACGCCAGGAGTCCATTAAGTTCTTGCCTGACCTTTTGTTGGCTTGAGTGAGGGTGCAGGTTTTCAAGCTGAAGGTCGTGATCTCAGCTCTCCATCTGCGGTGGAAGGAGGACAGTTGAGGTGGGGGCAAAGGCATAACTTTGTATTGAGGATTGTGGGGGGTGGAGGTCTGCACCCATTTACGGGGGTCCAGAGGGTTGTATTGGCTGGTTTTGACACACACCCCCCCCCCCATAAATTACGCCCATGAGCATGGCTGTCCTGGTCACATGGTGCTCAGAGATCGGAGCGGTGTCATTGACCCACTAGGCATGGCAAACTGTTCCTGGTCAGATGTGGCCTAATATGAGCAGACAGTAATTGTGGTGCTTGATGGGATTAAGCTAATTTGTTTAACTGACCGCAGCTTGAGAAAGGGTTGCACTGCCCGCACTTTCGCAGCCCACTACGGAGAGCCCATCAGGGGACGCCAGCGGCCGAGCTGCATGCCAGGTCGACAGAAGAGCTTCCATTGCTTCAGGTAGACCTCTCCTGTTTATACACAATGCATGGTGGTATGTGGCTCCTCGGATTTAGCCTCTATGCCTGTAATCGGAGGGATGCTGGTTTGAGCCTCAGCCTCCACTGGATAGTCATGTTTCTGCTGGGCCCTTGAGCAAGACCCTTAATTAACCCCCAAAATGAGGCCTGCCCCAGTATGGACTCACATGGCATACCTAAAAATTTTGGGCCCCCTGAATCTACATTCTACCAAGGACCCAACGCAGACCCCAAGTTTGCTCATGGGATATGTGGGCAACAAGCATTGTAATGTACCTGCACCAGTGCAAATGGCAAACAAAGCATCCTTTCATTCGACCTGCAACTGTAATCATCCTTAAGTCCCTTAACATTTTATTTCTTCTCCTTCAGGCTCATTAGAACTCACCGGAGTGGCCTGTTCTGACAGCAAACAGCAGCGATGGAGTTAATTGCCATGATCTGGCAGATAAGATTACTCCCACGGGGTTACATGGAGGGGGGAGGGGGCAGTGATACACTTTTGCCGTAAAACTTTACCGGATGACAACGCAAATGACACAGAGTCCCATTTAATGAAAGCTTACCTCTGCCTGGCGGGCTAGTGCGATTACACAATTAGGAAAAAGTGGGGCAGGTGGTAGGTGGCGGGCTTCCCATAGCCCACAAGACGAGCGTCTGGAGGAAGGAGGCTAGGCAACGCTCGTCCCCGCGCCACGTCTTCCCATCCCGCCGTATACCTGTTTAATCTATTTATACTACATCTCAGGAGTGAGCCTCAAATGCAAGCTGTTCATTGACAGTATCAATCCAATTACCGGTGCAATTGTCACTTTGCTTTGCCCCCAATTGATTCCACAGGTCCGGAATAAATGCGCCGTAACATAGATGACCTTCTCATCACTATTATATTAATTATCTTAGGGTTAGGCCTGTCCGCTTATCACCCATATTCATACAGATAACCAGTTAGCAGGGCTATTGCGAAATATAGATCAGGTGCGTTAGTGATGTAACACTTCCAATCGGGGCTTGCAATCTTATAGAAATATAGGGAATGAATACGGCCGTACAGGGATTTCTCTTTAGCGCCTCTTAATCTCGACGCGCAGTGACACTAAAAAGTAGCTATAATTAGCCGTTCTCGACAGCCCGCGGTGCCTTCCCTGCGATGTACAGCACGCCTCTGCCTATTGCGATGCTTGTGGGCGCGTATCTCCATGCGGGAGGGTGCGCGTGCATATCTTGACGACGTCGCTAACTGACGCGAGGCAAAAAGAATAACTGGCGCTAATTTGCTTGGGTAATTTGTGAACCGGTTTAAAAATAGCCGAACGACCTTTGTCCGCTGCAACAGGTTCCATCCGCAGCGGCCTTGCAGTGTAATGTTTCCCTCCCACTCACCGAAGGGCTACCGACGGCATCAAAGTGGCCATAGTGGGCAGGGTGGACATTAATCTCAGCCTCCGGATGGCCTGCAGAACGCCGAGCCTCAGCACTGTTTGCTTAAAAAGCTTAACAAGGGTGGAAATTTCCATTCACAGCATGTTGAGATACAAATCAGAAACAGGATTATTGGCCTAGTATGTTCACACACGCAGGAAATTTGTCCGTGATTGTCAGTGGTTTTCATACATAATGCAGGTACAGACACAGTTACTGGTTATTGTAAACATGCAATGTCCTTCACTGGTGGCAATAGGTCTGAATCAGGTCCTGAAAGACCTGAATTCAGTGTTTAAGAGGTGTGTCCCAATACTGTTGTCCAAATAGTCTGTCTGTCTGTCTATCTATCTATTTATCCACCCAACCATCCATCCATCCAGTTAAGACAATGGTCACATACACTCTGGTTGATATATACAACATACATGTGTGGCTGCAACATGTATAAAAAGTGCAAGAGCGCAGTGCAAGGAATCTTAGCATAAGTATATTGACAATATAATAAGTACAATGAGTTATTCGCATCTATGAGGCATTGCATGGTAATGGGGGGGGGGGGGTTACTGAGGCAATAGGATCAGGCTGTTCAAGACAGTGATAGGAAGAAAGCTTGTGGGAAGAAACTGTTCTTGTTCCCCTTTGTTCCAGAGTCAAGACAATGACATTGATGGGCAATTTTTACTCAGTATACAGTGTTTATGTATTGGTGAAGTGCAGGTGAATTTGTGTATAACTGGCATTTTGTGATCTTTCTGCTGGAATGGAATCACCTTCTTTCAGATAGCATTTGCTTAAAGAAGGGGCGCTCAGCCATCACTTATTTATGCCGATTCCTCAAAGCCCAGATTCCCAGTCTCTGCTCGGTCTCTGTGATCAGAGCAGCCTGTGTGCTCAATTTGATACCGTTTCTGTACTTAGCAGGTAGCATTCCACAGAGCTTGTGCCTTATTGATTCTGACTCCATTCACACCGCCAGATTTTCACAGGAAAAGGAGGACAGGGGAGGATGCGGGGGGGAGGGGGTCTCCCCGCAGAGGCCAAGAGGAGCACTTGTGTCTCAGCTGAGATTTCAGTGACCCATTACTTTTTGCTTGGTATCCTGGGATTATCCTTAAATACTAGGCTAATCAATTAGCAACTACAGATTGTGTCCTACTATGTACTGGTCTGATGCTATTGTCTTCCTAGAATTTTAGCTGCCATCATGGCTACAGCTCACACAAAAGATATAACCATAAATTCATTTGCTTCTAATATTGGTGGTCAGGAACACGATGTACTTTTTCAGCTTGTTCTGATTCACCAAAGTCCGTCAAAATCTCCCCCAACACAAATCCCAGTGTATTTCCCCTTTCTAGAGGCTAGTAAAAAGCTTAGGTCAACTTTATGCATGCAGATAATCTTTTGAATCATTTGTATGAAAGAAACCTGCATGGATGACATTAGAATCCACCTCTCCCCGAGTTCCCTGTGTAATTACAGCTGCTATCTGTTGTTGAGATAAATCTGTGCTCCTTATCCATGGTGCATACAAATTAGACCCCATCAGTTGCTTCTTCATTTTCCCTTGAAAAGTCTTAATTTCCCAAAGACTGCACAGCGAGGAGATCCTCCCATACGGCACCACAGCACATCCGCCCAACAGCCTCGATTTAAGGATGCAGATTTGATTGCACAACACATCTAATGGATGTCACCTGAATTATCACCTTCCTCTCACGGCGGAGCACCTGGGTTTTCGCTTGGAGGCTCGGCTCAGTCTACGTGACGAAGATCACGGAATCTTGGCTTCTGGAATGGCAGAGAAAGGAACGTAATTAAGGGAGAGGCTCGAGATCTAGACATGCGTTTGTAATCACCTGCAAAGTAGGCTACCCGCCCGAGGGCGATTTGTCTAGTACCAGTCGCTCCCCGGAGCTTCCGGGCCGCTCTATAGAAATCCTGCAGGTTTGATACGCTGTATTATTGTAATTTATTCCCTCCATCGCTCTGTGGCCCAAACCTGTTTCCCGGCGAGGAAGGACACTCAGCAGGGTGCTGGATGTTTGATTATGCTTAAAAAGGGCTAATCTTTTTTTCAGTAGAGCTTTTTCAATAGTGCTGGAACCTCTCTCATAGCAGAAAGGTGAAAGCCATCGCTCTCACACACACACACACACACACACACACACCCACGCACACGTGCAGGGGTGTGCGCCTCCATTTCCTGTCGCCTCCTCAGTGTGGCATCGCGGCCTGTAGGCGTGAGTCTGGCGAAGGGCTGTTGAGTAACGGCCACATGGCGTGTGGTAGGGGAGGAAATGAGCTCAGCAGCTGATGCCCAACGCCACGCTGGAATCAAGGCCGGTGCCGGCAAGGGTTACGGATGCAACGGTACAAAAAAATCCCATTTTCCCAGCCAGGCATAGCGCGGCTGTTTGCTGAGGCCCGCCACTGCTCTCCATGCCCAGTCAAATCGATTTCTCAGGAAATTCCCATTCCTGTTGGTGTGACCTTTGCGGCTTCCCTCCCCCCCTCCCTCTCTCCCTCCCTCCCTCTCTCCCTCCCTCTGCTCGGCCCGAATGAAGGAGGAGCCCCATCCTTGGTGGAGGTGAAGCCCGCATGGCGGGGTAACCCGAGCTCTGCGGGTCCGGGGACCAGCACTTTATTTGGCAAAGGCACCCTTAGCATATGATGGCATACAATATAAGTCAGAACCACTTGAAGCAACATGAGCCTGCTTGTCATCACCACCTGTAAAAATCTACATTTATCCTTCAGGAAGTTCAGATTGTCCTCCCTGTCACTGAGTGCAAGCAGGGGGGATGAAAATAGCAAAGAGAATATAGAAATGTGCCCACCGATTTAAAAAGTGTATTTAGGTAAGTAATTGTTAAATAATAACTGAAACGCATTTTGGATGGTATGTGAGTCAGTAGGTTATGGGTCCACATCCATGTCCAGATGGTTGTAGGTTTGAATCCCGTGGTTGGTAGAGTAATCATAGCAGGGATGATGGGTGATCCTAACCCCAAGACTTCTTCACTTGTACATCATTTTGAACAAAAGTGTCAAGTATGTAAATACATGCAGATGTTGCAGGAGACCACTATATGTTACTAGAATAATTATCTACTGTACTAAATCAGTTGAGAAGTAAATAGTAAAATAAAAATCATATTGTTTGCCGTAATTATTTTCTTTTATATTATCTTCCCACATTTTGTATTATCACAGATCAATAGGAAGTGTTCAAAGGTTTATAGGGTATTAATTAAAGATTCAACAGATTAGGTCCACAGCGTTGGGTGAAACATTATTGTTTTCTAAGCAAACATTTGACTGATTGTATATTTATGTATTTAAAATGATACAAAATCTACTGAAAAATTCACCAACTAAAAAGGAAAGTCATGTATACAGTCTTGTATTTGAAGAATGGTAATTCCTCTAATCCTATGTATTAGATTTATGTACGGTATTGAATTCATTGTTATGTTCTTGTATATTGTAACATCATAACTCAGTGATGAATATTGGAGCCAGATTTTTGCTAGCAGGTTGTACTTAATGGTGGTTAAAATGTTTGGTTCAGTGTCACAAAAGATTACAGTATCAAGACTAATACTGCTATTCTGAAACATGAGGATTCGTGTAATTATCAGGTCATCAACCACCCACTTCCATACAGTTCAGAGCGAGAGAGTGAGCCTGGAGCTATCCCAGGAAGCACGGGGAACGAGCAGGGAATATCCTGGATAGGGTGCCAGTCCACCATAGATGCACACACACCATCATCGGTTTTAAGACACTAATTCACCTACCAAAACGAATCCAGAACATCCAGAGGAGGTAATTGTGAAATCCACACATGAAGCCACCAGGTTACCCATCAAACCATCAAACTGTATGTAACGTATTGAAATTTAGAAGTCAAAATGCCAGAGGAATATCATAGGATTGAGTAAATGCAACTATACGTCGTTGCCAGTAGGTGGCAGTACTGTACTTGGAATGCCATTCATTAACGATGTTGTCATACAAAAAAGGCCATATCAAAGGCATAACAACAGCAGGGAAATGATCCTAGTGCTTACAATTTTAGTTTAGTTACCATTCCAATATATATGACTGAATTTAAAATATTCCAATTAAAATTGCACGCACCTTCAGAAATTCTTTCATACACTTATGCCGTTCAGGGTCACGACTGGCTCTGGCGATCTGAGCATGTCCCAGGCATCATATAGGCAAGGGAACGCAGAAAGAAACACACAGGGCACAGGAATGTCATACGAACTCTATTCACAGAGGGAGTGAGAGAAAGTTAAGGTATATGATTTTAATTCGTAATTTGAATACATCATTTCCACCATCTACCCATTCTATACCCACTTGTCCCATGCAGGGTCGAGGTGATCCGGAGCCTGTCCCAGAAGCTACGGGTGCAAGTGCTACACAATTTCGCCTGTTTTTTCCCCCTTCGGAACACCGGTGTATTTGCTCTGACAGCTGCAGAGGAGCCGTACCTTTTTCATTAATTCTGCAGTTCAAATATATTTTCTGCAGTCTTGTTTTGGCAACTGTCAAACTCGTATTTACTCTGGGGCTGATTGACCAGAATAATAAGATGCGGGAGTTGTAACCGCGCAAAACATTAGCTGCAGCAACTTCCTGATATTCATTATATGAATATATTTGGCAGAGAGGTCAATAAATACGATAACCGCGCTAAACGAAAGACAGATAGTATCAGCAAGGGCATATAATCAGTAAATCAGAACACTGGTGCGTAGCAAGATGGGGGACCGGGAAACTGTTATACAGTTACAAATTTATAATATAATTACAGTCTAATGTATCCGGATATTTTGAATGAATTACTAAACGTTATACTCACATGTTTCCTTTTTCTTAATTTTTTCGCATCTTTCATTCATCCTACAGACAGAATTTCTGTTTCGCGTTTGTTAAAGTCATTAAATGATTATGAGTAGGTTTAATTCTTTGAATTTTTTAATATCCGTTTGTGGATGCCTTTGATCACTGAAATAGGTTTTGATGTAACGGGGCGGGGGAAAAAACATAGTCAGGTGTTTTAAAGATAGCAACAGTGAGTCAGATGTTTCTTTGTGATATGTATTGTCACCGCTATACTCCGATGATGCCACTTGAGGCAAAAGATTCCTTGTTTCGCACGACGTCGTGACTCTGAGCAGGCGTCCGCAGTTTTCCAGCTCCTCCACTATGTCCTTCAAATGGAGATGTGCTTTTTAGAGTTACACACGGCCTCCAGGGGATACGACGCATTGTATTAGATGAGAGAATGTATAGAATGAGAGCCGGAGAAATTAAAAAATAAATAAATCCTGCCGCCTGGCTACATTAAATGCTTATGTCATGGCCGGTTGTGCGACCCTCCAGTGAACTGCTAATGAGCCGCGAGAGTCTTCCTGCGTGTGGGCAGGAGGAGGATCCTAGGAGATGGCGTGCTGGAGGACTGAACCAGCCAAGGAGAAAGGAAGGGAGATCCTCTGCCTGGAGAAGCAGGGTTTCATCTTCCGATTTACTGAGTTCTAATCACCAGTTCTCTGTGTTGTCGTGGTCCCAGAATAGAAAGGACATTTAATAGATCTACATGGGAGGGGCAAATAATCTACAATAAATATATGGCTATAATGTTTTCCATTTAAGAATTAATGAGACGTGTAATTTAAAGGGTTCCTTGGTAGGCCCAAATAAACAGGGTTATATCCTGTGGTGTGGTGCCACGCTTCTGCCGGTATGTTTGAAAATTGTTATGCAGTCTAGTACTGTTAAAAAAAAAAAAAAAAACCATGCCGCGTTTTGTTGCTAAAAATGCCAGCTGGTGAGAGGAATGTCCTTGAAATGACCCGAATTCAGAGCAGCTGCAGCAAATTATTTAATATGTGATTTGAAAACTAGTTTAATTTTAAATAGCAAAAATTGGGAAAAGCCACACAGGCAATTTATATTTATATGTGACTCAAATATGTCTCCTCTGTCGTGCATATATCCCCTTCATTCTTTTTTTAGCTATTTGGAGAGCTCTGTAACCAGTTTGAAGCTGATGGGCCCTTATTCATACTGTAGATGCTATGTGAACTGAAAGTGGGCCAGAGAGAGAGAGCTTGCCGACGGCCAGAGGGCTGATTGAATTAAAGTTCGCTCTTTGCATAGGTCCGCATCAATTCTCTGTTACGCTCGTGTCATCGGGCAGATTAGGGTGTCAAACTCTCCGACGTATGGGTAGGGGAGAGGTTCTTTGAGGAAAAAAAAAGAACAAGATCAAACCCAGAATATCTCATTTATGGACCTAAAGAATAGAAAGTGTTGAAGGATAGACTAACAGGATGACAGCTGAGTAGCTATGATTTAAGGTGATCCAGACATTATTTGTAGCCTAGTGGCATTTTATCGGTACTTTGCCAAAATGTTTTTTAATCACATAATGCTCCAGTATTTTGTTATTTCTACGTCGATACTGTAATTTGCAAACTGGTGAATTATACATTGATTTTAAAATATGTGAATGAACAAATTCCTTAGGGGGCAGGGGTTAGCACTGTTGCCTCATACCTCTGGGACCAAAGTTTGAGTCTCTGCCAGGGTTGTATGTGTGTGGAGATGTTCTCCTCGTGCCAACGTGGAGTTTCCTCTGGGTGCTCCAGTCTCCCCCCACAGTTCAAATACATGCTGAGGCCAGTTAGAGTTACCAAATTGCACACGTGTGAGTGTACCATGCAATGGGTTGGCACCCCATCCTGGGTTGTTCCCTGCCTTGTGCCCTGCCATGGGTTGGCACCCCATCCTGGGTTGTTCCCTGCCTTGTGCCCGGGCATGGGTTGGCACCCCATCCTGGGTTGTTCCCTGCCTTGTGCCCGGGCATGGGTTGGCACCCCATCCTGGGTTGTTCCCTGCCTTGCACCCACAACCTCTGAATAGGCTGTGCAACCCTGAAAGGGACAAGCAGTTTCAGGAAATGGATAGATACATTCTGTAGTGCTACTAGAATGTTTGGATAGACTGGGTGCATCGTGGTACCCGAATCAAGCAGTATACTTTATCAAAGATTTGTTCCAAAACAGAAAAGAATGGTCAGAAGTAGACATCTTGTAGATACTTGTAATAGTTATTTTTTTTATATCCAGCACATGAGTAGGCCTACATATCACTGGTGCTTTACTGTTGTCTTGCAGACTCTCCCAGGCTTTGCTGCTCAAATGCAACTTTAATGATGTCATCAGTTCCTTTTTGGCAGAGCTCCCCAACAGAAGTGCTTCTGTTCATCATTACTGGCAATCACTGTAGGCCCTGCACCACGATTTTTATAACATTTCCCAGATTTAGCAGCATTGTTACTCAGCCCAATAGTTACTGAGCGTAAATGTCTTTGGAGGTAATCATATGACCTGACAGAAAACTGCTTGCTTCCATGAGAGCTGTTAATAACTATTTAACAGAAAAAGCACAAAATATTTTTTAAGACAGGCAGGATTGATTCCCGTCGGGCTGATGGGTACATGTGCTGCCAGAAATTATTCTGCGTCCCACCCCCCATAGCTCAGCACAGGTTGTCATGGAAAGCCCCCCCCCCACACTTCCTCGTTGGCAAAATTCATCATTGGGGACACCTCCGCCCCCCTTTACTCAGCAAAATTTACTGTGGTACTGTGGGACTATGGGCAACCTCAAAATCCTAAGAGCCTAATTTTGATCCCAGTCCAGCCCTGAAAACAGGTAAGTCAGAAAGGCTATTGAACAAGTATTAAGACTTATGTTTACAAATTTTATGAGCCTAAGATTACAGCTTACGAATACAACTATCAGAATAATGATCAGACCATGTATATGAATCAATATTCCACTGCAGGAATTCCCATACTGTATGTGGACTTAAATGAACAAGATAGCAAGTCAGTCTCGCCACCATGGAGTGCATTGATTCTCTTTCCCCCGCAAGAAACCACTTCCCCAGCTGCCCCGTTGACCATTTATACCAACAACACCCCCCTCCCGCCACCCCTGCTGGATGTGGACCCCCTGTGTAATGTTGAGTGTATGAGAAATTCTTAAAAAATGCAGTGCAGAAATTGTTTTTTGTCTTTATTGGTATAAGGACAGCAAATTGCCATTTAAGTTGCAAACATATCTGCATGATATGTATACGGGTCCTGGTGGGCCAGACTCCAACACAGTTTGCAGATTTCCTTGTTCAAACACATCTTATTCAGCTAATTACCAGGTTTAGTAGGTATGTTTGAAAACGGAAATGTACAAATCGTGTTGGATTCTGGCCATCCAGGACCCAAACTGGGGAACCCTGATGTAGCTTAATATATGACAATTATTTCTAAAATATGTGAACAATTCTGGAATGTCATGTACTTCAACTTCAACAACTATGGGCCTACACATGGAAATATTTCTGATATTGCAGAAATAAAATAATACAGTTTTTAAATGAAGAATGTACTCATAATGGAAGTTATGAATAAGTTGATACAGACACGAATTTTAATAAAAACATCATTTTCTACATGACGTAATACCTTGACATTCAAATACTGACATGTTGACACCTAGCGGTCATATTTCGGATTTCTATTTGAAAGCGTTTCCTTGCCTTGTGATTGATGTGTTATATTTATGGAAAGCTCTGTTAATGGCGTCATACTGCAGCACCAGACACAGACGCAAATACTTTACTTTCATTGTTTATTATACTTTTATTTATGACGTAGCATCCATAAACCAAAGCTTTTATAAACACAATAAACAGTATTAGAATTAATTCTGGCTTATTTTTTTTATCTTTGAGTTACTCAGACAAAACTTCTACAGCAATTTTCTACCACTGTAGTCGTCTCCTAATTTATGCATTTCTATATTGTGTAATACTGTATGTCTAATTGTGTCTATGTTGTTCCATGTGAATGCCCATTTTGCGAAGGCAAAATATACTTTATGTTTTGTCGTATTACTGCGTTCTCTTGATAAGTTTGAACTGATTCCAAAACAGGCGTTTCGTATATTATGGGTCCTACGGGGATCCGTAGATTTTGTTAGGGAACAGGAAACATGGCGGCCGAATCGAACGAGGTTGGAATCGACACGGGGTTGAATCTCACTTCCAAAGAGGAGGTATTTTTTTTACCCCGAATTTTGAAACGATATATTTGTTTCAGATAATCATTTTAGCACGCCATTTGTAACATCGTTTACGTGTTACAAATATGTTTGCGCGTATCGATGGCCAACGGCCTTACTGGTACAAAGAGTTCGCTTTACTATTCTTAGCATCTTTCACATGGCCTTCGTGTTGCCGCGTAAAAATGTATTAATTGCAACAAATTATCTGAATATTACTTGAATATTTACAGATTAAAAATATATTTGAGATCCTCCGCTACCGGCGATTCAACAAACTTAATTACACTAAATATCAAGTATTTTAGTACGTGGAACGTCGCCGAGTTTTTATGACAACCCCGTGTTTTTGAGTTTTTAAATTTCTTTCTGGAGATATATCGTAGATGGGTCTCGTATGGGTTCTCGTATAATTTCCTTAAATGTAAAGACCAAACGAATGATACAGTATCTACATTTCCGTTTAATTTAATCTTTGTATTAAGGTTTTCTCCCGTTTACGGGTCGTCGGCAGCGTATCGCGCATAAATGACGGAATTAAGGCCTTTTCAACAAGTGTCACATCTTGGCATCAGAATAACAGGACACTGGATACATTAGTTATAACACTTATTAACTCGGCAACTTTAACAGGTTCAATATTTGATTCATCCCTCCTTTATTTAAAATTTCGGATAAGGATGCGTTGGGTAATTAGGTTAATGTGTCTATCATTCCCTGTTCTAAAGCTTTATAAACCGAAAGGACTGTCGCGTAGTGATGACGCCGTAGGATTTCTTGCAAAGGATTTGCGCTTAAGGATAGTTTTTATTTTTAAGTGTTTCTGTATTTTGCCAGCTTTTTGATTATTGAGGATGCATTTGTGAATAATAATGCATCGCAAAAAGAAACTAATTAAATATTCGCGTTAAAATGACTGAACAATGCCTTTATCCTTTGCTTTAGAACCAGGACAGGGTTAGTGTGTGTTTCAGGGTGGGTTTGAGGCTGATATTGGTTAGAGATTATCTCTCAGGACCAAAAAAAAACATTGTCAATTTCCAGTGGCTTTGAGGCTTGGAAGTGCTCACTGTACAGCCTGGGTAGCATTAAATCTGGGATCAAGAGTCCTTTAGAGCCTGTTCCCCAGAGGTATCTAATTTCTGCAAAGGACAGCATACCACTGACTTCCACACTGAGCCTCATCCATCTCCACTTGGTAGAAATGTGATCTAGTGGGCCTCATGCTTCTGACACACCCAAGAAATGTGTGTTCGCTTTGGGTCAGAATAGCTGATGAGATGAATCCTGGTTTGATTCATATATGACCTAAGGTAAAAGTGAAAGAAGCGCTGTTTTCTAAAACCATGGTACCTTAGCCATTGTGTAATGATCATACATCCATTCATCTTCCAGGTACTTATTCTAGCAAGGCTCTCCGGTTAATGCTGCAGTTTTTTTAAATTATTATTCTATTGGTGTGTTTTTTCTTGTTGTCATTGTATCGCTGCAGAGCAGTTTCTTTTAAATGTAGCTATTTCATGATTAATGTTTCTAAGATAAATCATCCAGCATGAAGATACTTTAAGTGAACGCAGCGGTCTGCCACTTGGTGTGCCACAGCTCATTGACTAGGGCTGTTGTCCCCAATTATTTTTCCTTGATGACCAAATTCCATCAGTAACAAAGCCACGGTCCACTGGAGGGACGGTGAGGTTCTCTGATGATAAAATTTGCTGATTGGGGGGTCCCCTGATGATCACGTGTTATCGATTCAATTATATTTCAGTCTATATGTGGAAAAGTCTACCGCTTGGTGGCCACTGGACATGGGGAGCGTTTAAGGGCTCTCACCTCTACCATAGGAGGGTGTGGGATCTGATCCCTCGAGGGACCATTTTGTCATACCCTGTCTTTGGAACCCAAATTGCTCAATCCAGACATAAAGATGCATAAATGTGTACAAAATGAAAACAAACTCCTGTCCGATTCTGGTACAGACTGGGAGAAGTATATTACCTGAATGCTAAATGTGCGCAATGAGCTGGCAGTGGGGTGTTTAATTCTCCCCTGTGTCCCCCCGCCCCACAGTCGCCTGGTTCTGACGGCAGCGCCCGGAACCTGCCCCGGAGGAGTCGTAGCAGAAGCAGCTCTGAGGAGAGACAGGGTGATGGTGGCGTGGGCAAGCAGAGCGGTGAGTTGGCCCCTGCAGCTGGTCCCCCAGACTAGGCTCTCGTCCCCTGGCAATGAATTCTGGGTCCCATGCAGACAGTGGGCGCCCTGCTTCCTTTACTCCGCTTTGTGCCATGGTCCCTCTCCATTCTTTCCCATCCCTGCCATGCTGCCTGAATCATAATTAAGTCTCAAATCACTTAAGTGAATTGCCTTACTGCAGCTTATATATATATATATGTATATTTTAAGGTGCATATATATATTTTTTTTCTTTATCTCAGTTCCTTATTGGATCTCCTGAGGGCCCTTATACTTGACCTCTTTGAAACACTCTGCAGCCAGATATTAATTTAGACTTTAAGATTCTATTGAAGAGTGCTATTATTTATTTTACTTGTTTTCTATTTTTGAACACAGCCCAAGTTTAATTTGTTAAACTGTCTGGCATGCAGGTTGGCTGCCTTAGTTCCGACCAAGAAATTTGATTGGACAAGAGGCGCACTATGAGTGTGGTTATCAGAGTACAACTGCAGTCGGACATTTCACATCAGCTGTATCACTCCGCTTTACAGGTGTATTTAAAAACGGTTACATACGCCTCATTTTCCACCAACATGAAACCAGTGCTGGGCTGCTTCTCACTTGATGCGTTTTGAGAACCTGCTCGCATTTCCACTGGGTTCAGAAATGGACGTAGGCAGATGTCAGAGTAAAGTAAAGGTTCATATGCATTCAGTTTTGTTAGATTTATTTTGGTCTGTTTTTGGATTTTAAGTTTTTATAAGCTGCCGAACCGGGAAAAAAAAAGTTCTCAGAGTATGACTCGTCTCTACTGCCTATATCTACTTTTATCTCCTTAAAGGCTCCACATCTGTTTGTGTGAGTTTATTCTGTACTCTCGGTCGTCATGTTACCGCTGTCCTTTCGTGCAAGGTTTGCGCGATAAAAGTGTCTGCTTATAACTGAATTTTGCTTTCTGGTCTCCTTGCCACTCAGGCGCCGCAATATTTTTTTAGACCTGTGGCATGGTCTTAATTTACAATGCAAAGTTATTGCGCTAAGAAACTGCCTATTTGTTTCACTGCTGGCACCGGCGATATTAGACAAAACTACACAAGATATAAATAGACTGAATTTTCCAGGTATTTGGATGTCACAGGAACTTTTTTTTTTTTTTTTTGCAGAGACCCATAAATGTTTTTGAATAAAATCTTATTACTGTTACCTTATAAATGGTATTCAAAGCAATAACATACTCATAGTCATGTGGTTGTACTCCAGTATATCACAGCTGTGATTATCTTCGGTGTGATTTCCCCTTATGTAGTTTGTTGTCAATAGTTACCAACACATGGACATACTGGTAAACTCAATAGCCTCTTCACAATTACTGAAAGGTCGCTGGGGTGGGGATTGGGAATAGGAAGTTGGGGTGGGGGGGTCTTTTAGATCTGGGGTGTTGGGTCATTGGGTCCAGAGAGAATAGAAGCTGGACTGTCTAGGTCCCTCTAGCTCCGTCCCATTTAATATTTTGGCAGACATCTTCACAAGCTTTGGCTTGATATGACAAATATAAATTAGAATTTATATAAATTTTGTTTGATACAGTGTTTTATTTTAATTTGTTCTTTGAAGAGCCGTTTATCTACAAAGATTGCAGTGGTTCTCCAGTCTAGCAAGCTTCCTCTGCATATTAAACCGGCCTCTTCAGTGACTTTAGCTGAGGTTGAGCGACATACTCGGTCACATCAGCTGATCATCTGGTGGTGGTGGAGGTGCGGTTCTGAAGTTGCATGCTGCCATGCAGTCAGTCGGATGTGATTGAGGATGCGGCATTTCTGGGTCCCACCAACGTTTACCCTTACGTTTGAACATGGTGTTCATTATGGACAATCCGTGACGAGCACAGAAGTCCAATAACAAAACAGCACTCGGGTTCAGATCGGGGGGGCATTCCTCCCAATCATGCCCTTCCAGGTCTCACTGTCATTGCCCACGTGAGCATTGAAGTCCCCCAGCAGAACAAGAAAGTCCCCAGGAGGAACGCTCTCCAACACCCATTCCATGGACTGCAAAAAGGGTGGGTATTCTGAACTGCTGTTTGGCACGTAAGCACAAACAGTCAGGACCCATCCCCGCACCTGAAGGCGAAGGGAAGCTACCTTCCCATCCACCACGTTAAACCCCAACACACAGGTGCCCAGCCAGGGGGCAATAAGTATGCCCACCCCTGCTCGGCGCCTCTCCCCGCAAGCAACTCCAGAATGGAAGAGGGTCCAATCCCCCTTGAGGAGACTGGTTCCAGAGTCCAAGCCATGCGTTGAGGTGAGCCCGACGATATCTAGTCAGAATCTCACAACCTTGCGCACCAGCTCAGGCTCCTTCCTCACCAGAGTGGTGGCATTCCAAGTCCCTAGAGCTAGCTTCTGCAGCCGAGGATCAGACCACCAAGGTCCCCACCTTCGGCCACTGCCCAACTCACACTGCACCCGACTGCTTTGGCCCCTCTGACAGGTGGTGAGCCCATTGGAGGGGGGACCCACGTGCCTTCTTCAGGCTGTGTCCGACCAGGCCCCATGGGTGCAGGCTTGGCCACCAGGCGCTCGCCATCGAGCCCCACCCCCAGGCCTGGCTCCGGGGGGGAGGGGGGGGGCTGGGGGCGCTGGGTGGGTGGTGACCCATGTCCGGGCAACGTGAATCCATGTCGTTTCTTATCATATGGGGTCTAATGAGCCACACTTTGTCTGGTTCCTCACCCAGGACCTGTTTGCCTTGGGTGATTACCAGGAGCATAAGGCCCCAGGCAACTTAGCTCCTGGAATTATTGGAACATGCAAACCCCTCCACCACGATAAAATATATATATATATGAATATTGGACAAAATAAAGCACTCTGGGGCAACTGGAGCTCTGTTTAAAAATAAATCGAATCGTGAGTGAAGCCAGGGGCCAATTTCTGCCTTTTGTGTCGACAGTCACACTGTAAGAATAGATGTGGCAAAGGTGCACGTGACTGCTGTTTTTGTGCTGTGTTGACTTTTACCTGCTGGTGTCATGTGAGGTATTTGGTGCATTTCAGCACTAAAGGTATGATTACTGCAGGTCTTCTGGAGGACAACGGGGGGGGTTCACAGATTAGCTATAAAGGCAGTTGATAGCTGCCATCACTAAAAACATCAAATAAAAATGTGTGTAGGGAGCTTGAGAGACCTTGTCCTTTGCCTGGGTTGTCTTTAGGTCCTCGTGGGTACAGTTTTTGGTTTAGTGGGTTAAGACGCTACCTGTAATCAGAAGGTCACCGGTTCAAATCCCGTGGTCAGCAGAGTGATTTTTGCTGTTGTGCCCTTGAGTAAGACTCTTAACCCCAAATTACTCCAGGTACCGACTGGCCCTGCATTCTCAAAATCTATGTTAAATTGTACTACACCTGAAACCCTCAGATCCAGTTTATGCTATCTGACAGTGTCCTGTCCCACACCCAGCCTCTGTGCTTCCATGCCGCCTGGGACCTTGCACCCCTGTGCTTCCATTACGTCAGGCACCTTGCGCCCCTGTGCTTCACGGGATGATGTTCACTAACTCTCCTTCTCTGGATGTCTCAGTCTTGTATCAAAGGGACACACTGTGGAGCTTTATAGTCCCATCACACTCGGGTGATTCAACCTCCAAAACCGCAGTGTAAGCTTGGTCAGATCCTTTGCTTGAGAGACCTCCTTTTCTTTCCTCCTGCTTGACTAACGTAACGTAACCACTGCCCTTCGCTGCTTCCTTGTAGGTCAGCTGGTAAACTTGTTATCGCTGTGGGGGAACTCGCTGTCCTGTAGCTTGCTTGGAGATGTTGCTATGCTCCCTCGCCCTTCCCGCCATCGCTACTCTCACACGGATCTGCTTTTAAAAGTCAAGAGTTTTTTTTTTTATTATTATTCCTGTTTTCCCTTTTCTTTTTCTGTGCTGGTTGTGTCATCGAGGCACAGGACTGGAATAATGTGACCTAAATAAAATGAACTGGGCGGAAGTAAACCTCTGCCTTTCATCTTTATTACATAACACTGTTATTCTGACAGGGAGATGCAGCAGCTTTGGTGACTTATAAAGAGGGTATGTAAAATTTAACAGAATGAAAAGCTTTCTTTATTCCACCTGAGGTGGAGATCATGTTTTTATCTGCAATTAAGAACAGTTTACTACTACTTGGTGTAACTTTAAGCATTCGAGGTTTCTAATTTTTTATGAACTGTTCTGGGTTCCATCCATCCATTTTCAATACTTGCTTGTTTATAGAGGGTCATGGGGGTTCGGATCCTCCACTGGAAGCTACAGTAGGGAAAAACCCTGGATGGGCCGGCAACCCATCGTATGGCATGCACCTAGGGTTGCACAGGGGCGAATAACTTCCAGAAACTTTCCATTTCATGGGAAGTTAAGCTGGGGAATTTTGGAAATTTTCCATGGGAATATAGGGGAATTAACGACCCTGCACACACCCCATTCATACACACGTTTGCACCTATGGACAGTTTGGTAACTTCACTTAACCTTAGCATGTTTTTGGATGATGGGGGGGAACCAGGAGTACTCAGAGGAAACCCCACCATGACTAGAAACCCTGGTCTCCAGAGGCGTGAGGTAACCGTACCAGCCACTGCACCACTTCACTAGATGTAAAACTATAAATAATTGATTGTTTTTATGGCTCATATGCAGCATTCCCAGAAAAAAGTCATGATCCACATAATCTGTCATGTCTTAGGATAATCTGGTTATGCAATAGACCATTGCGGTTTAGTCCATTAATAGTAAGTTATCCTATCATTCATAAAATCATTCTTATTTAGTCCGTTACTTTATTACCATCAGAAAACTTCTAAGAGAATTTTATAAGTTTTGTTTGCCATGATGTCTGTGTGTAATTTGCTTGTGTTATGTGCATTTGTGTCATCATGTTTGCCTGATATATCGCGCAAAATTCCATTCCCATTATTCAAGCTTTGAAGAACCCAGGCAACGTTAAACAAAGCTTAGGAATAACATTCACAGTACGATCACTCATCTTAGAACAGCTGCTGCAGTTTGGCGTCCATTTAGTGCTTAAAGTGTTTTCTCACAGCCGTCGCTTTAGGAGTCGTGCCCATTCTCGGTGTGGTGGGAAAAATTGCACCGGCCCCACTGAAGCCCTAACTGCCGTTCTCTTTCAGCGTGATTCCTGAATTAGCTGCATAGGGGTGCCTCTGCAAAAACGTGTGCTTATTCTTTTCTGCTCCGGAGTAACGTTTTTGTCGTGAATGTCTGAGCCAAGGCATAATGGCGTGAAACCAGCCTTCCTGGCCCCATGTAATTTTGTGTGGGAAGTTGGGCATAAACGCTTCAGATATTTTGTGCTTAATGTCCCTGCAAAGATTTCTTAAATTGTCTGTTTATTGGGACTGGCAGGGATTGTATTTATGCCACATTGTCTGTTTTCCATGCAGGGCTGGTATTGCAAGTCACTACTGGTGGTAGGTGGCCAGTGCTGCTGCAGCACAAGGATGGAGGTTTTAGGCCAAATTGTGGTGACCAAGACACCTTCTTAGACTTTGTGGTCCTGCAGGCGATGTGTGCCCTTGTAGAATTTTACATTCTCCTTCTAGGTCGAACAAATAATCAGTTTCCCTCATGTGTATTGACTAGAAAAATCCTTCGGGGCGCAACTGAAGAATGTGAAGGATGTTAGCAGGGGGTAGCTTTCTTGTGCCTTTACTCCTGCCGGTGACATTTATGTGGCGGTGCCCTTGCTGAGCGCAGGCCTCTCGGTAGAGGAAAGCTGGGACGGGAAATGCTATTGCTACTTATATTGGCGGGTGCTTTCTTTGTGGAACAAGGCCAATGAAACCATGAGCACCGGCTCTTCTTTGGGGGGTGTCTTTCAAACTGAGCTCCCACGGGGCACTGTGAGCAGACTCCTGACCCGACGGAAGCCCTAAGCTTTGTGAGTGGCACTGAGTTGGGCCCAGCCTCCAGATGGTGACCCTCCGTAGACCGCAGTAGGCTCTCATTATTATTTCAGAGAGCCACTGCTACGGAGGATGGAGCCAACGGGGCATTGTTGAGCATTGACCAAACCTGCCGTCACTCTGAATGTCAGCCAGAGGGGTGGGGGTGGTGGTGCTTTTTTCGTCGGAGTTACCCCAACGTCTTTCTGTTCCCAGGCCTGTATTGTGATGTAGGCTGGGCATTTGTGTCGGGGCATCTATTGTGCGGCTTCCTTCAATGGGGCGGTCTGTGGAGAATTTGGCAGAGTGGTTCAGTTCAACTACGCCAATGAACACAATTCATTTCTGAGTGCGGTCAATGGCGGCTCCCGGCGGAGGACGTTAGTCGGCTGAAAGACACCCTGAGCCGTTAACTGATGTGTTCTGCTGCTCAGGAGAAGAATCCGATGGGCAGAAGAGCCCGAGTGAAGCAAGGCCAGACCATGAGGCTGGCGCCGGGAGCAGCGAGGGCTCGTCCGGGGACTCTGACGAAAGCAGCAGCGAGGACAGTGACGCAGGTGGTCCTCGCAGGATGAAGAGCAGAGTGGCCCACATCCGGGTGAGTCGGCTCACCATGCTTTGATTGGCAACTTCCCTCCGATGGAAGTTGGGTTGCCTTTTGGGTCCATTTTAAAGATCTCCTGTTGGGTTTAGATATTGTTTAGTTGAGGTTCATCTCTTTGTGGTTGGGATGAATGACTCCATCAGTCAACATGTCAGTGCTATTAGCCTTCTTATTGACTGTTTACATAGCGCCCTGGACCATGCTGAATTGTTTGTGTCCGTTTCAGCGGAGCACTGATGATGGCAGTAAGAATAAACACAGGAGTTCGTCCCCAGAGGACAGGTGAGTTTGAGTGCCTCCCCACACACATGCGAGGACGTCCAAGATGCCGATTGCGTTGTTTTTAATGACGGTGAATTCCTAGAAACCTGTAACATGTCCATAACATCCGTGCCATCCTGGTGATCTCGACTGTGCTGTGTCTCTTTAGGGATGATTCACGACGGTCCCGCTCTAGATCACGCTCGAGGTCACGCTCGAGATCCCGATCCCGAACTCGCCGCAGCCAGGAAAGGGAACGATCCGAGGATCGGGAACGGCGGTACTATAGGGGGCGCTATGCACTTGGGAGAAACAGTGACAGGTGAGATGAGCACAATATGAAGGAAACAAGCTTCTTTATCTGCTCGCTGATCCTGGTTACTGATGTAACTGATGTAAGCTGCATGTTGGGATTTCAGATATTTAAAAAATTATTTTAACCCAACACCCTGCACTGCTGAATGACTTCAGACAGTTCTCAACCGACACAATCAATCCGTTCCAGAAACCCTTACGTTTTACCAAAGTCAGATTTTCCTTCTCATGCTTTTCAGGACACCTTATAGCAAAAAGCCCATTTACTAAAAATGTACTAATAATGCATACTAAGCACATTAAATGAAAATTTACTTACAGGTGCCTTTTTCTGTTAATGTGTCTTAAGTATGTGTATTTCGAATATTTACGCAAGTCATTTTCATGCAGGTTTCCGCCTGTAGTAAGTTAGCATTGTGTTGGTCTGTAGAATTCATTCTACAATTATTTCTGGAACACGGTTGGAATACTTTGGTTAGTATCAGTTTTCCTGTTTCAGTCAATAGTGAATCTTTTCTTGAAATTGCAAGTAGGACTTTACCTTTTCCAGTCTTGCTGACCACCTTATGACTTTCATCTAATCAAATTGCAATGGAATGTTGACACTTTGGAAATGGATGAGGATGATGTGTTCTGTTTGACGTCTCCAACGTTCCTCCCCCCGAGCAGAGAGCGGTATCCCAGCAGAGACCGTGACCGCGACCGTGACCGGTATCGAGAGCGCGACCGGGAGCGCCGTTCCAGCAGGGAGCGGGACCGACGGGAACGCTCCAGCCGTGATCGGGATGCGGAGCCCCGGAGGAGGGGCAGGTCACTGTCACCGGGCCAGGGTGATGACCGCCCCGCAGAGGAACCCGTGGTGAAGAAGAAAAAGGAAGAGCTGGATCCCATTCTGACCCGGACGGGTGGGGCGTACATTCCCCCCGCCCGTCTCCGCATGATGCAGGCCCAGATCACGGATAAGGCCAGGTGGGGGTGCCCTTCTGCTACTGAATCACAGGGGTAGATCGGTAGCCCATCTGTTCAACCCCTGCTTAGAAAGACTTTAAATCATCCCCTGTGACTCTGACTAAAAGAAGTGGTCTGAAGATGGATAGATGGGTGATTACTTATGCAGTGCTTAACAAAAATAGCTAGGAGACATAAAGATGTAGCGCAATTACATGAAAATTGACGTCGCCCTTGAGTCAAGGTGTGTAACCTGAATCGCTCCAATAATACATCTCGCTGAGCGAATTGCTGAAATTTACTTTGAGTTGGACGGAGGCAGTGGTGAACACTAAAGCAATCCCAGTGGTAATGAGGGTCGTAGTAATAAATATGTTCGCAAATGGCCTCTCTGAAGCACAGGCACTATATCAGCGTGGTAGATTTAACCTGCGCTTACTTGGAAAAATGTCAAATTCAATGTAGGATTTTTTATTTTATTTTTTTTGGTCTCTAACCCAGAGTAAGATCTTTATTTGTAATATAAGCAGTGGGGGAAGCGGACAATCGGCAAAACATGAGCAGGCTGAACTCTGCAGGGAATATTGTGACTGATTAATTGCCAGTCACTCCTGTTGTCATAACCAGAACGTGGGTGATTGGCTTCCAGAATCTTCTGCTTTTGCCGTTGGCACACCAGCCCGCAGGGTCTGCAACAACGTTTGCTGTCAGCTTCTCCCCCAGTCGCCACCACGGGGCCCCCCAGGGGCAGCACGTCGCGCGCCGTAATTGATGGCGGTAATTAGGTGGCGAATGCTCCTCGGAGATCCCGCGGAAGGGCAGCCAAGGGGATGAGATGGAGGGGTCTCCCAGCCACTCTCCCAGGGGCAGCGGGGAGCCCGAGCCGCATACACGCCTGCTGCGCCATCAGCAGAATTTAATCCCGCCGTCGGATGGCTTGGGGTGGGGGTGGGGGTGGGGGCTGGCGCCTTTGTCCTTTCAGTGGGCTGTAAATCATGCCCTTTAAAAACGCTCCTACACCAAGCGCCTATTAAAATATAGTGCGGACGTGAAGGAGGAAATTGAAGATTGTTTTTTTATTAACTGAGCATGCTAAAGTTTTTATGACAGTGGGTTTCAGAGGCGACGTTGACCTCATTACGGGTGGTTGTATTGATTTCCGAGGGAAGAAAATGCACTTTTCCCCTCTGAAAAATATCACCATCACTCTTTCTGCATTGTAATTAATTGGCCAGGCTGGTAATTAAAAGTCACATCAGGGGAATGCAACCCTCCCCCAAGACTTGGTGTAATATTCCTGTCTGTTTTATCTCTAGCCTCGCATACCAAAGAATGAGCTGGGAGGCACTGAAGAAGTCCATCAATGGTCTCATCAACAAAGTCAACGTGTCCAACATCGGCAACATCATTCACGAGCTGCTGCAGGAGAACATTGTGAGGGGCAGGTAGGTGATCAAAGAGATGGAGGTCCATGTCTGGTCATCGTGGTCGTCTTGGAGTCTGTGGTGACACTGACCCTTTGTGTCCTGCAGGGGGCTCCTGGCCCGGTCCATCTTGCAGGCTCAGGGTGCCTCTCCAATCTTCACACATGTGTATGCTGCTCTGGTGGCCATTATCAACTCCAAGTTCCCTCAGATCGGCGAGCTCATCCTAAAGAGGCTAATCCTCAACTTCCGAAAGGGCTATAGGAGAAACGACAAGGTACGTCTATGCGACCGCGCCCCCCCCCACCCACAACCCCCGATTTACCATCATTACCCTCTGGCAGGTTCAGTTTGTAATGCTTGCTTGTCTCCTCCTCTTCACAGCAACAATGTCTGACGGCATCCAAGTTCGTAGGTCATCTCATCAACCAGAATGTGGTAAGCCTTTTTCTATGCACGCATAACTCAGTGTCCTCTTGGCACATGTATGTGTTATGAAACACGTGTGTCCCACGGGGACTGGCTAAAAGTCGCCGAATCATGCTAGGACCGCATTCATGGAGAGTGCTGATGGGAAGGTGAACTCTTTGTACAGGCCCACGAGGTTCTCTGTCTGGAGATGCTGACTCTGCTCCTGGAACGGCCCACAGACGACAGCGTGGAGGTGGCCATCAGCTTCCTGAAGGAGTGTGGCCTCAAGCTGACTGAGGTCTCCCCTAGGGGCATCAATGGTACGTACTGAGTGGCATGGTTTGTGGTGGCACATTGTTGCTTTGCTTGGCTTTTTCTGTATGTGAATGCAAAATGAACCAAGGGGTAAAG
>JAODJW010000035.1:9278514-9301829 GCA_026777045.1 Hyperopisus bebe | reverse complement strand
GGGGGCTCGGGGGCTGGGGCTCACCCTGGATGAATGCCAGGCTGTCAGAGTAGTTAATATTGCTGTATGTGATAATCGTTGCTGAGATAAATTACAGGACTGTAACCAGGGAAAAAATTGTGCAACATAAAGAAAAACAAATTTACCGGGTGAATATATTAATGATGACATCCAGCTCTGGTGTTTGCTTGTTCAGGGGAAAAAGCTTCCTGACTCCAGAGATAAATGGTTGTAATTGAAAATCTATATGGGAAACCCTCCAGAGTGAAAGCAAAGCCATTATTACATTAAGCTCTCTATGAATACTACCATCCTAATACATGCTGAATACTTCTTTTATGGGCAATTGCCTCTGATTATGTCTCATTATGTCACGTTTAATTGCTGTGAAATATGTAATTGCTGTCGAACGTTGAGCGACAGTGCCCCCATTTTGCAGATGTTTTCAAGATGGATCCCGACTTCCTTGCCAATGAAGAGAAGTACAAAGTGATTAAAAAGGGTAAGTTGGTGGATCCGTGTTGCTGTTTATGCTCGCTTTTATCTGATACTTTGTTGTCTTTAATGTTGGTATTATTAACAATTGTAATCGGGGTCTCTCATGAGGGGCACTGTGTTGGCATGTTTGCCTGGCGCTGTTAGCTTAATGCGCTGAAATAACTTTAGTAGCTGCTAAAAATCGGTTTAAAAAAAAAAAAAATGCCAGTATCTATGCAGAATACTCTCCTTAATCACATGGCGCTGGTTCAGACCCAGAAGCAGATCGATCTGCAGAGTGTTTCTCTGTGAGCTGTTTGCCCTCCACAGCATGCCGGGTTGGTGCTGGTCCTCTTTTTGGGCCACCAGTCTGGCCTACCTCAAGACACTGTCCGTTCCTTCCACAGAGATTCTCGACGAGGGGAGCAGCGAGTCCGGGGACGACGCAGAAGGCAGCGATGATGACGAGGAAGATGAGGAGGGGGAGGAAGAGGAGGAGGAAGGCGAGGATGGTATGGGTTGTGCTGTGTAAAATGCAGTATTAAACACTCCCCCACAACAGTATTTCAACCATATGGACCATGCCTGGTGCTCTTTGGGTTCGGTTTGGGGGGAGTTTGTTTTTTAAGGTGGAATCTCTTCATACTACTCATGAGGTGCACTGTTGTCTCTCTTTGTTTTCTTTACAATTTGCCACCTTAAACATCTTGAGATGTTTTAACACGCAACCCCCAGGGCTTGCAAAGTCAGTCATTACTGATACCCGGTTTGGTGCCTCATTTGGTACAAATTAGCTCATGTATATCCGTCTGTTATTTTGTGTATACCTACCGCCGCAAGCAACATAGCTAAATAATTTGACAGTTGCGCTGAAGTCAGAAATTAGACACGGCTTCACTGTGCATCCTGGAAGCCGCCTCTTAGGAGAGCGAGCACCAGGGGACACAGTTGGCGTTCCTTATACACACGTCCAGTAGAGATTATAAATCTGAATCCTGGCCCTCGGTGCCACAGGTTTGCACAGGAATTACTTGGACCACAAATTTGGACATTTTTTTTTACCTGCTGCTGCTCGAAATGTCCCGGTTTCAGCGAGCGTGGCTGTCAGGTTTTCTCCTGTTCCCGCACGTTCCGCTCTCACATGGGAAGCCTGCCTGGTTTCCGAGAGGTCACGAGGTTTCCGCGCTCTTCCGGCTGCTGCGCGGTGAAGGTCTTTTCATCATGTGTGGCTGCCTTTCGTCTCAGCTCTGCCAGGTTGTCCAGGGAGCGGTTCCTGCTCTCCCCTCGCGGGCAGGTCGGCGGTATAAAAATAAAACATCAAGGAAGAAGAAAACTTGACCTGTAGTGGAGGGAAATGTGCTGAGTCTAAACAGCAGCATGGTTCTGCCTCAGCGTCACATATCGTCTTCTTGCTCTTCTTAGACAAAGAGAAAGTCACCATCTTCGACAAGACTGAAGTCAACCTGGTGGCCTTTCGACGCACCATCTATCTTGCCATCCAGTCAAGGTCGGTATTTGTGGGCTTTGCGTTTTTGTTTTTGGCTTCGGGGAGATGAGAATGTATTTTTAAACAGTGACTCCAGAATTGGAGCATCTTGAATATCAGACAAGTTGATGTGAGCCTCCTGGAAGGCTTGGATAAAAGGGGCCGATAAAACCCGCCAAAGGCTCTTAGGGGCCCGGATGGCCAAACTTGGGCACCTTCTGGAAGACGGTCAAATCCGCTGATTAACTAGTTTCCGGTCTCAAAACCCCAGTAATTTTTCATGAGTCGAATCAAGGGGAAAATCGCACGTTACTTGGGGAGGTGTGTTTGCATTATTTTAGCGTAAGAGGCTAGGACTCTGCAGAAACTGGAATCGTTTCTGTAGATGGACACGACGCGCTGGAGGTGTGATGATGTGCAGCGGAAGCACGTCCCTCACAGGTGATCGTGCAGGATGTTAGTAGAGCGGTCCTCTGTGTCGTGGTTGTGTCTCTGGCTACAGATGTTAGGAGGAAGAAGATGAGATGAAGGTGTGTGTGGGTGTGTCATGCCATTTTAGGGACAGGTCACCCTGTCCCCCATACCGCGTCCTGATAAGCGGCATGAATGCATGTGGTTGGGGTCACGTACCTCGTGATGGAGGCTGACGGGAGTGTGCGAACACAGCCACTGGGCACCCAGAAGGTCACGCTGTGCTTTTCCTGTAACTGTGGTGAGGAGATCACCTTGGCTCCATCTACTTTTTCCCACAATAAGGTTCCTGGACAGTAGGGTGGGGGGTGGGGTTTGAACCCCATTAGCTCTGTTTCTGTGGCACCTAGAGCCCCGAGGCCCGGGTGGGTCGCTCTTTGGAGAGTCACAGTCCTGCTTGTATTTTCTTGGTTCCAAGCGGTACTTTACCACTCAGACTGACCTTGAGTAAATGCACTAATTCTGTCGGCCCGCTCTTCAAGCCGTGATAGGGCATAGTTCTTTACCAGGCTGAATATTGATGCCAGTTTGAAGAACAGTGGTAATATATCTACAGGAGTCCATAAATATGCCAAAATTTGCCATTTCTAGAGTAGGTTTTGTATAACACTGACAGCAGAGAGCAGGATGACAATTCCGCTGCCTGATTTGTTGTTAAAATGTAAAACTGCGAGGGCCAAGAATGACGGCGTACAGCGTAACTGCCGTTAATTGAATGCATAAGAAGGCCTGAGGGAAGTTCCTGGAATGGTGTCGCAAATACACACACACACACACACACACACACACTGGCATTCCTCTGCCGAGAGCTGCTGCCCGGGGAACATGTGGAGAAGCAGCTGGTGCAGGAGCAGATAGGAGTGGAAGCCTGACAAGTGACCCAGCAGGAGGCGATAGCGCTGCGCCGTCCCCGACGGACTCGCAAGGCCGCCTCCCTGCTTATGGAGGGCACGCCCCTACCCCCACCCCCGTCCCCTCAGCCTAATGAAATTAATTGAACTTTTTTGTCACTCTGTGCTTCCTGGTGAATCAGGCAAGTGTTGGCTCATACCCTTGGAAAGTCAGAGAGCCTCTGGGTTTGGTGGTGCCAGTACTCATCCCTGCGGCCACATGGTAGTAGTATTAAGGATGTGAAGGAGTCAGCTAAAGGTCATCAGTTTGATTTCCAAAAGTAGTCATGCAAGAGCAGGTTATATACCCTTATTTGCAAAACTGAAATAATCGCTTTAGCTACTAGACATAATTATTAATAGCGTGATCCAAGGCAGATTGATTGAGAGTAATGTTCTTGAATCTGTTACGAATCCTGCGCTTGTTAAATGTTTGTGCTGCAAGAAAGGAGAAGGTTGTGTTTTGTTTTTTTGGCTGGTCCCTGTGCCGGCATGCTGCCATTCTGGTGGATGCTTTAGAGTTGCACGCACCTGGAGACTAGCTGTGTATGTATTGGATTTCTCTGCACTGGGCCACATGAAATATGACTGGGGTTTTGAGACCAGAAACCAATTAGTCAGCAGATTTGAGGATATCATCGGATCTAATACAAGTACAATTCAGGAGATAAGGGTAGCCTTCCGCTGTCTTTATTTTTATACATAGTGATTATTATATGACAATTCTGCTGGGATTTGGTGGGTATTAAGCTTTCCTGTGGTTAAGGATGACTTTCTAAAGGAAATGCTGCTTTGTCTGAAGCTGTTGAAGTGCTGGTGAGGTTATTTGCTTGTGTTTTCCTCTCAAAACTGCGGCGCTGTGATAAGAGAGCACATGCTGTGTTCAGGCGTCTCTGCATCTAGGCTTTGTGCGCATGCTTTTTCATTGTGTATATGTGTAAAGCACGACTTGATGGGCATGATCTTCACTGTGTTCATTTTTATCCAAAGATTTCCCCCTTGGTAAAACAAGCTGATCTTTAAAACAGTTTTTGTGATATACAGCTATTAATGCAGGAGTGATAGGTGCTGGCTTATTTATACAGTGTTTAAAACTATACTGCACAATTATCTGAAATATTTCAAATTTACTTATTCCTTAATTTGGAAGTACTCTGTTTGTTTTAACCTGGTGTGAATCTGTGTAATGACCTCTGAGATTTAAACTCATCTTAATTTCTGATTGCTTCAGGATACATTCAGCTGTCTTAAATAATTGCGTCCCTTTCTTTTGTCAACAGCTTGGACTTTGAAGAGTGTGCTCACAAGCTGATAAAGATGGACTTCCCTGAAAGTCAAACGGTGGGTTTGCTTCTAGGAAAGCTGTTGTGTGTTTTATAAATAGCCCTTACTTAATTGCGGCTTAGAGCAGCCTTTTCAGACCGATGTCTCTAAATGTCTCACTTTGTTCTGTCATAAACGTGTGTGTCTGAAGCCGGCCTTTGCTCGTGTGTGTGTGTGAATGGCAGCCAGCTTGCCAGCGTAAACTTTCATAACGAATGTACCAGCTGATGTTCCTAAGGAAAATGAGAGGCTGACGTGAAGGCCTTCGGGAGTCTTTCTCCTTGCTGTGGTCTGCCCTACATTGGCATCAGGTCACATTGTGAGGATCACTATGATTAGCCATTAGTAAATTATGCTAATATGTTTTTACTGTGGTCTACCTTACCTGGCATATTTGGTCTTTTCTTCTTAGGAGTATGAGCTAGGACTGTACGATGTGCCATGGTAATACTGACATTGTATGTTATGCACATATACTTGTCATATCGCAAGGACCACAATGATTGACCATCAATAAATTATGATGAAACGTTTTTACTCTGTCAAGGGCAACAAAACTGATCATGTTTTGCAGTTCTAGCAGTTATGTAAGATTAGGTAGTATGTGTTCTGTGTGCTTTTTTAAGATGCTTTATGAATGCTGTGATGTTTATTGCAAAAAATCCAATCATGGCAATGACTGAATATTTTTCAGTATCCTTCAGCCCTAGTCTGAGTTCATTGTTAACCTGTCGCCCCGCCTTTTGAGTCATGTGACTGTATGGCACCACGGGTACACAGGGTTAGGCCTCCTGCCAGGATAAAGTGGTAGTTTCCGGTAACCGGGACTGTCCGTAACCTAGCACTAGTGCTGGTTGTCATCGGAGGCTCACCAAACGTGATTGAACACAAGCCCTCTAGCACAAGGTCCCATGGAGGGAGTATAATGTGTCTTCCTTAATAGCTACCCCTCTATTCACCTGGCCCGTTCCTCTGCGCAATAAGGTGACAAAACCGGGGTGAGGTTTTAAAAGGTTTTAGATGTCTTTCCACATTCAGCCCCGTTCATGCATACACTGGATCTTATTTCACCTTTACCGTAAGCGCAGTTAATCCCACCCGGTGCTTCATCTTTCATCCGTCTGCTTGTGCCGAAGCCACCTCCGCTTGTTGGTCTTTGATTGTCTTTGTGGTGTCATTTCTGCCATTGACTGCGTTCTCCTGCAGGGGGCACTGTTGAATGACCGCCTGTGACCCCTACCCCCCCGGGAAAAAAAAAAATACAGAAAAAAAAATGATAGAGATGTTGTGCAACCACAGATAATGTGCCTTTTGCTTCCTGTAGTGTGGTGAAGCATGACAACTTTTACTATCACTACCCCCCAACCCTGATGGTATCCTGGTAATGCCACGGCTCCCCACCCCATGAAAATGTTGGACCCAACTGTGTACTTCATGATTCAGTTCGTCCCGTTTGCGATGGCTGCACTGTAACGCCAATCGATATTCCAGCCTTCTGCATAGGCCTCTGTCCCGGGCTTTCCCCAAATGGCCAATTGCATTAATATTTCAGAACACTCCAATAGGAGCCAGGAACACTCAGCTTTTTAGCCCGCGGGCTCCTAATGAGCAAGAATGGGGCAGATTCGGCCTCAGCCAGTGGGAGTTCGAGGTGAATTATTGCACAGGCTAATGCTACAAATGCTAAAAGTCTCCCGGGCCGAGCTGCGGGTGAGGGCCTGTCCTCGCTTGGTAGCAGGGGTGCGAGAGGCTATTGCTCTTGTCAGCCACAGCGGTGTGTGAATGATTTCACCCCACAGCTTTGAATCCCCACTCAGGGCACATCTGTTGCTCCTTACTACCTGTCAGTTCCCATCAACCTGATGAACATGCAGTGCAGTTTGCCACAAAGATCGCTGAAAGTGCTTTTTTTTTTTTTGAAGTGGTAAAACTGACACTGAAATAGAAATTTTGTTTTTTTTTAAAAAAAAAAAAAGTTCAATAATATTGTGATCTTTTTTGAAAAGCAGATGAAGAAAAGCTGGGTTTTAGGGTAAGATGCTATACTGTATTGTATGAGAGGAGGCCATCAGATCAGCTCTGTTAGATCAGTCATCGCTTACAGATACTTTACGTGTTATGACTGTTTTACTGAGACAGTTCCTGTGCAGTCCTCTGGCCTGCCTGTTTTGAGAAGAACCTCACATCCCCCTGTGAAAGAGGAGACTCCAGAGTTTCCTCTCTGTCGCCCAGGTCCTTGGTCTCCACCCTGGGTCTGGATCACATTTGTAGGAACGGCCTGTAAAATGCCGCTGCAGTCGGCACTTTCTGTCTTGGTGTCCCCCTGCTAGTGCCGGCATCCATTCCCAGCACCCGTGTTGCATTTAGCACCTGACTCACGCCCTGGCCGCACGTCTGGCACTCGGCGCCTCTCCAAACTCACAGAGGTGATTGTGCCGAACTTGAAGTAAAGTGAGTTTACGAAGGAGTAATTGGCCGCCTCCCCTCTGCTCAGCCACGCTGGAGGGTAATGGGATCGCATTATGCTTTGCGATCCGTTTTACAGGGCAGATGGTATGCCCTCTGTGAAACCCGCTCGGGCCGTAAGTTTAACATTCATATAGTCCGGTGGGATAGGCGCTGCTTTTTCTTTGGTGGCAGTATAGCAAACATCGCTATCAGGACAGAGCTTCCATCCACATTCCTCAGATAGGCATGTGATTGCATCCTACTGTGGGGCCCAGGATGTGAGTTCTACCCGTATGGGTTCGCTGAGCTCCCTGACAGCGTGACCTGGCGGAAATCCGAACGGAGCGCTCATGCTGGAAGGGGAATCACAGCACCGGAAAGGCCGCCGTTAAACGGGTTTAAGGCCCAGTGCTCCGTCGTTCCAGCTGCAGTTGGGGAGCACAGATGGTGCAGTCAGCAAACCTGTCACGAGGGCAGAGTGGTTTCTCAGAAATTCCCAGCGCTCATGAGGAGCTCCTCAGTTACTTCAGCCACTGATGAGGACTTTTGTGATGCCTCACGGTCGTTAGAAGATGAAACTCTTGTGTAACTGATGTTCTGGTGAAACAATATACCCACCCCACCCCCCCATACTTCCCCCGATCCCGTTGCTCTTTTGTCAGTATCGGGGGTCTGTTTGCAGGGCTTTAAATTTCATTTCAAGAAGCTGGACAGCTGAACCCATGAGAGACAAAGTCTTCCTGGGGGTTGGTGACCTAAATCCTATATGTACCTCCAGTCCCATTTTCCTGCACTGTAAACCGGGGGGGGGTATGGGTCACTGGAGCACTTCTGGCATGTACATGCCTGACTATTGCCTCATTAAAGGTGGGGGGAGGATCCCCAGGAAGCGCCGTTAATGTGTTTAGTGTGTTTTAATTAAAACGTCCTTTTCTCTGCAATCACTACGGGCAGTAATTGCCTCTAAGATAGTGGCCCTGTCTCACGGTCCCTTCCAGCAGGAGTCTGGGGAGCTCTGTTATCCCAACAGATGCTCCCTAAAGCTGGTTTGCGAGTTTAAACGTTCCCATATCTACAGAAAGTGGCTCACCTCCTCCTGAGTGTGATCAAACTCCCGGGAGAGAAGGTGGCGCTGGTTTGTGGGGGCACTACTGGGCCTGCTTATTGCAGGGGGGCTGATCACAGCTATTTGTCCTTGGCTTGACACAGGAACATGCTGCAAAGGCTTTGTGAGCCTTCCTCCTGTACCCTGCAGCTACTTATACAGCAGCATTTACAACCACTCAGTCCTCCAAGCTTTAACCTGAATTTATACCTTATAATTATGAAGATATACCTTGATTGTCACAAATGCATCAACTTCACTTGCTCCTTTTCAGGCTAATGCATGGTATGTAAATAATGTGCTAATGCTTAAGGGAGAAAGGCCTGACACAGCAGTCTTGCTCTTTAGCGTATGACTGGAAAATCTTGCAGACTCTGGCTATACGTAGCTTCTCTGTGTTTAATGCAAGTGGACTCGCGGTCCTTATTTATCTTGCAGAAAGAGCTATGCAACATGATCCTGGACTGCTGTGCCCAGCAGAGGACCTATGAGAAGTTCTTTGGGCTCCTGGCCGGGGTAAGTCTGGCTGAGTACCCCTGTATAGAGAGCATGAAGGCAGTGTTTCCTAATCCAGTCCTCAGGGACCCACAGACAGTCCACTTTTTTGCTCCTTGTCAGCTCCCAGTAGAGCTGGTAGGGAGCAAAAATGTGGACTGTCGGGCAGGGAGCTCGGAGGGAGCAAAAACGTGGACCAGCTGTGGGTCCCCGAGCACCAGATTGGGAAAACACTGCACTAAGGAACAGGAAAAGATAAATGACTGCACTCGAAGGCCATGCTTCCTCTAATTCTGAATCCCTCCAACACAATATTCAGCGTTTCTGCTTGCTGAAGAAGGAGTATATGGAGAGCTTCGAAGCCATATTCCAGGAGCAGTATGAGACAATTCATCGCCTTGAAACCAATAAGCTTCGAAACGTGGCTCGGATGTTTGCACATCTTCTATACACAGACTCCGTCCCCTGGAGCGTAAGTGCCGCGAACCATGTTTAGTCAAATCTTCTCACCAGCTATTATCTTTTCAGTGTAAAATGCACAGTCTGATTGTTTAATAACATTATTCCTGTCCTGACATGCTCTGAGTGTTATGGGAGTTAAAAAATATTGAAATGCAATGGATCTTTTCTAACATGAGTCCTGAAATAAGTAGAGGCGCAATTGATATTGATGAACATGTTTACACGTCTGCTTTCTGCTTTGAAGGTGCTCGAGTGCATAAAAATCAGTGAAGACACCACGACTTCCTCCAGCCGAATCTTTGTCAAGATTTTATTCCAGGAGCTCTGTGCCTACATGGGTCTTCCCAGGCTCAATGAACGCCTCAAAGATATGTAAGTTTGCCAAGATTAAACAGTAAAATATGGCCAGCGTTTTTGTCTTGTGTTTACCACTTATGGCAAGGTTAGAAGTTCGTCTGAGTGAATTTTGGTTTCGCTCATGTTTTGCAGGACGTTGCAACCATTCTTCGAAGGCCTGTTCCCTCGAGACAATCCCAGGAACACAAGATTTGCCATCAATTTCTTCACCTCCATCGGCCTGGGTGGTCTTACGTAAGTGTTACACAACCATTTTTGCTTCGTCTACTGTTAGTGACTCATTGCTTCCTGGAGAAACCTCAAAACGACCTCCTCACGGCCTCATGCAGGGACGAGCTTCGCGAGCACCTGAAGAACGCTCCCAAAATGATCATGACCCAGGCTCAGGAGGTGGAGTCGTCTGACTCTGACTCGTCCTCTTCCTCCTCGGACTCCTCGTCTTCAGGCAGCAGCAGCGACAGCAGCGACGACTCCAGCGACTCCTCGTCAGAGTCCTCGTCCGACAGCAGCAGCAGCTCAGGTGCCTTTGCTTAATGGCAAGAGTAAAACCCTTTTGCCCTGTTTGGTGTAGGGGCACAATCATTATCAGTTCCTTCCAAGCCAAACTCCTGTTTTCCCCATATACCAAAGCATACAGAAGGATGCACATTTTCACTGTAAGGGATTTATAAGTTGCATGACCCTTTTTGGCACTACACACTCCCAATATTCTCTGGAATTTCATGCTACCTGTTTGTTTTCACAGATTTTTTTGGACAGTGTTGGGGTTTTTCTGCTGACTGTTGTATTAGAAATGCCTAGCTCAGAGCTTATCTGTTGACCTGTTTCAACCATCTAAACAATTATTTCAGCCTTCCTTTGGTGAGCAAGGCTATCATCAATCTGGACTTGTGTTCCGCTTGCCGGTTTCCGTGCTCAGACTCGCACCTTGCACATGACCTTGTTGTTTTGGACTGCCTTCCTCAAACACAGTTTTTCTCCATAACATTTACCACATGTGCTTTGAGATTCTTGCTCATTTAGAAGCTCACGTTCATAGTTTGCCAGGCCATGGTTGTACCTCACAGGTAGTGTCTCGCCTTTTTTCGTAAATTGTGTTCTCTGCTCAAACCCATTATTTCCCCCAAATGAATATCCTTGCTGTCATGTAAATCCCGGATTATGCACTCGCGGTCGTCTGTGGCCAAATGTTGCATCATTTTCCAGGGTTAACTTGCCCGCACAAAGCCATAATTGCATAAGCGATACTTTTAGGCTTTGGTTTCTGATGATGTACAAATGGCCACATTTAGAAATGAAGTACATTAGAAAGAGATTTAAAAACCTGACCTTTAGGCACAGGCGTAAGCCGGTGCCTGACCCCCACCTCAGCATTGTCCCCCCAGTTCCGGGGTAGCTAATTTTTCCTGCCTGACAGAGTGGCACTTCTGCATGTTTGATGGGAGAGCAGGAGATGGACGACTTGACTGTCTCAGCCTGTGTGCTTGTCAGAGTAGCGTTGCTTTTCTTTAAAAAGATTTTTTTAAATGTAATACAAAACAGATTACATTAGATTCAACTTTGTCGTTGCACACAGTACAAATACTCAGACAACTAAATGTACTTTGATTTATGCCTCACACTTCTCTCATTTTGGGGGTGGCTCAGCTTAGGATGTTGTACCTGTGACCCAAAGGTTGCTGGTTCAGATTCCAGGGTTGGCAGAGTGATTTCAGCATTGGGCCACTGAGCAAGGCCCTTAACCCCCAAAGTATGTAATTAAAAGAACCCCTCCAGGGTTGTAGGTTTGAATTCCTCCCCCCGATGTGTAGAGCTGGCATGTTCCTCTCGTTACTTTGGTTTCCTCCTTTCATCCAAAATCATGCAGGGAGGTGAATTAGTGCCCATAGTGCATGAGGGTGTGTGGGTATGCGCCTTCCGATGGGCTGGGCTCCCATCCAGGTCCTTCCACTTCCTTGTACCCTGTGCTTCCTGAAGTAAGCAGCCGGTTCCCTGTCTTACTTAAATGTTTGGAAAATGGATGGATGGATGATTTATGGTATATAACTGTCTCCATATCATGCTGGTTCAACAAGAACAACAGGAGATACTTTTGAAGTGCTCAGCCTGACAGGGCAGTGGAGTCTTTGTATAATTTGTCCAGTAGCATTAAACTCAAAATGCCTTGAAAGTTTTGAGTCAGCAGTGAGTTGAACATGCATGGACATCGTGTGGCTCTTCTTTTGATAATAAATGAAAGTTATTGAACAGGTTCACAGTTGGGGAGGTTGGTTCATTACTGCAGTATTCATTTGCAACCTGCCAATACCTTGCATCCCACTCTAGGTCCGAGCCACAATAAAAAGATATGCAGCGGCAGTCATTTTTTTCTGATTCTGCGATAGATGTGCAGGGATTCTGGGCCTGATATTCAGTGTTGATTTTTGTCCAGATTCGGATGCGAGGCGCAAGAAGAAGGTCCAGAAGAAGAAGGACAAACACCACAGGCACCCTCCGCTGGAGGAGAGGCCCATCGAGCGGCACCAGAACCACCCTCGAGACGGCGGCAGCGAGGATCAGCACCGTGGCTCTCGCCAGCATGGGCGTGACCGGGAAGAGGCCCCACCACTGCACCAGCGGGAGCGGAGTGACGTCTCTCGCCGGCCGGACTTGGGCCACGAGGACAAGCGGCGGGAGAGGGACGGCGGGAGAGACGCCTCCCGGGCTGACCGGCGCGCGGACACACGCCGGAGCCGGGAGAAGGAGCCAGAGAGTCGATCCAGCAGGCAGCGGTCAAAGTCTCGAGACAGGAGCCGGAAGGAGACCGACTCCAGGGACTCGTACAGGAACGGACTGGAGAGGTCGGGCAAGGAAAACCGGCATTCTGACAGACAGCGCGAGTCCAGGAGAAATGATGACCACAGCAGGGACTCCTCTCCCAGGAGGCGAAGATAGTTTAAATTAAACTCCGAGGCGAGGAAAACAAGTAATCACTGTCTCGCATTTTGTAAACAGTCTCTATATCGCCAACTGCTGGGCTTGTGCATCCTGGTGTTATTTGATACAAAAGGCCTTTTTTTTAAAAAAAAAAAAAAAATGAAAACTACTGTTCTTATCGCCTCAAGCCAAGTTTTTGTAAAGTCTCACGAAATTCGGTTAAAAAGGAAACGTTTATTTTGTGTGTAAAAGGGTAATTTGGGTTTTGTGACAGCTTGTACTAGGAGGGTCCTGACTGACATACCTTTAAGGTGACACACAACTTGCTATGAATTCTGGGAAGGGAAAAAGGTTGTTTCTTTTTTTTTTTTAATACCTATGATGATTCCAATTCTATGAAATTACTCTTCCTCAGCTTTCCCAGAATGTGTATAGTTCTGTTTGGAAACACTGAAACGCTGCTACATTACAGTATGGCTTCCGTTCTTTGTTTGCCAATTCGGAAATTATATTTGTTTAACAACAGTGGGGAACTGACACCCTGATCATGCAGTTGGAGACCTTACACAAAAGTCTTGAGGATAAAGTGATTTGTGCTCAGAAAAACAAGAATGGGTCCAGTGTTGAAAATTATGTTTTAAAGTTCTTCATTAGCCCCAGCTTTGCCCAGTTTCTATCCAGTGTTTTTCACAATTACAGATGGTGAAGCTTGTGGATTTTAGCCAGGTGATGGGACTGACATTGGAAGTAAATTACTCTAAAAAAGCAGTGTTATTGATTTTTAATGCTTCCCAGCTTTACATGGTTACTTTCGTGCAAGTATTTGAGGTACTTGATTTTATGTAACTAAATTTATCACAGAAAAAGGGGTTTAAATATAAAAGCTGTTAAACAGGCTGTTCAGCCAGTTGGGTAATAATTTGTTAGTGTTAAATGAACCAGAGGGATACAGTTTCAGAGTACTGTACTAGATAGATTACCCTTCAATCACCTGATTCTCATTGTTTTTTTTCTCATCCCACAACTGGTTAAATTGTAATGTCTTGCTGTAAAATATTATACTGCTTTTTTTGCTATAGCATCTGTCTCAAGACATCGTGAGAGATCATAGTTCTATATTAACCTGGGTTCATTCAATGAATTTCTTTGTTACATGTTCACTATTATGAGTTTCATTCTTTCAAGCATCAAATAAAGATAATGTATCTTTCAATTGAGTTTCTTTTCATTGCCGACTTAACAGTTGCTTCTTAAGCCAGTGATTTTGACCCATTTCATTTTACAGTCTCCTGTCCTACATGGCATACACTTCAGACTTTACCCCCGTGTGAAATGAAAGTGAATGAGTTTTACTTTTGATCGGTGTCAGACATTCTGGGACAATGGATCACCGTCTCTATAATTAAGAATGAATTACGACGAAAGCAATGTCCACCTGTCGGATAAATGTCTGACGAGCTCCCAGCCAAACCATACCGCTTTATTCGTAGTTAATACAAAAGTCTCATTGCTTTGATATGCTTTGTATTTTTTTCAGTGGAAGTACTTGGTGTGGTATGCCATGAATTGTGGTTTGACAGGCCTACTTTCAGTTGCCCTGGCTAAAGATACAAGCCTTGTAAATGAGTTTAAAAATAAAGCAGCGAGATTACTTAAAACCTCTCCCCAGAGCTGTAATCCTTAGTGGAAGTTGTGTTCCGAAGCTGCCCCTTCCATATCCAGCACTGCATGAATTATAGACTTTGTATTGCTCTGCCAGCCTGTCCCCATTCAGACACCATGGTGAGGATTGCGCAGATGTTACAGCGGCTCAGTCTGGATGTGTAATTTTCTGTTAGCAACAGCTAGTCTTGTGAGACCCTGTTATCTGCTTGGCTCTTGTCTGCTGCCAGTTCTGTGTGTCTATTGGGCGTCGGCCTTTGGAGGAAAGCGATAGGGGCTTTTATGAAGATGAAGACGCTCGGCCTCCAAATCCCAGGATGCCGTTAGTGCATCAGATATCGATCAGATATTCCACCTGGTTAGTAGTTTTAATTTGGGGCTGATGTATAAAAACCAGCATGTTTCTGTTCCCATGAGTCACATGAGTAAGCAGGCAAATCTGAGTCACAGAGCAGTCTGTTCTGTTTATGTATCTCGCTCCACAGGCCATGCTCTGTGAGGAGATGAGTACTTCACAGTGCTGTAGAAGAAAGACGATGTGAGGGTTTAGTGGAACTCATAGGCTGATTCTAAGGGACGGTGCCTGTTAACATGAGCTGGCAGCAGAGAATCAAGGTTTGGGTCTTTTGGCCCTGAGAAATCTTTCTATACTGCAATACTCGTTTTGAGTGATTTGTATGAATGTTGCGTCTTGCCCACATCTCTCGGTTCCCAGTGGAAATTTCCCGACAAGCCGCAAAAAAAAAAAAAAAATATATGTAGTCTCTTTCAAGCTTGTATTGAAATATTTCAGTTGCACCTTCTGTTCTGATAACTGGTACATGACTTTCTAATGCTGGATAGCATATAATATATATTTTTGTTAGCACTTTAGCTTCAAGTACACAGCAATAAAATAGTTTGTTGCTGGTGTCAGTATTAATGCTAATGATATTTCCAAATCAATACGGTATGTTCTAGCTAAAAGACATGGGTGTGTGAGGTAAGTGGTACAGGAAACCAGACGAAAGGCATAAGGAGCTTGAATTACAGTTGATTGTTTAAGGGAAATCGCCACCCTTCAGATAATGAGGTGAAGACCTATCATTTTAGTGTTTCAGAAACAGAATTTGAAAAATAGCACGAGGCTATCCTTTTCACGGAAGGGAGTGGCAGAGGGGAATCTCGGTTCAGGAATGCTGTACTTTGTCACAGAAAGATCACTTAGTTCTTATTTGTGGTATAGACATTGTCTCCCACATTTGCCCGGACCAAACAAATTTGGTTGGTTTCCTGCTGCGTGTGAGGAGGAAGAAATTGACTCCTGTACTTGTTGCGATATCCTGTTTTCTGTGAAACGTTGAACCAGCTACGTGGATCATGCTGAGTGCATCAAGGACAGAGTGTAAAGGGATAGCTGTCTCAGATAGCTGCTTAACCCCCCCCCCCCCATGGATCTATAGCTCAGAAGCAGATGAAGTGTAGAATGATATTTATTGCTGACTGTAGAGGACACGTGCTGGGTGCTGGGGGCAACAGACATAACAATAGGGCTCCGAGACTTTGCACCCATAATTATGCTTAAGTTACCAGGCAAAGCACTGTCCAAATTTAGGGACACTTTCTGCTGGGGTGTTCCCTGCATTCCCAGCTAAAAAATAACCCAGATAACTCACTATCTGTCTCAAATATCATTAGCAACATTTTAATTGCACCCTGTACTGCCAGAATCATATTAGCGGTTTTATGTCATGTGAATATATCTCTCCTGAGAAGAGGTGTCAGTTTTTACAAATTAACGTACATTTTTTTTGTCAACTATACAACGATTTCCTTTGTTTATCTTGTTATGGCGACAAACTTAAGACTGAGTAATTCTAGTACTTTCATATCCTTTAAGTCAGCTTAAATGTAAAACATGAGGAAACGAATGAGTATAATCGGTATATAGTGTGTTACCACATGGAATTTACTAAGGGGTGGAGTGTGGGTGGCGTTTCACAGCCCTGTATTTAAGCTCTAAAATGGGCTTTAACTGGATGTCCATTACTGCAACATACAATTAGGGGTCCAGACATACTGGAAAAAAAGAGACGGTAAAAACATACATATGCACCAGTTCCGATAATATTCATAAAGTGTCGGAGAAAACTATTTCCCTTGACAAAATGAAATACTTATTAATAAAATACTGGTCATAGATAATAAATGTAGCTCTCATAGAATGTATTTCAACACGTCATTTGTAAGTAAGACCTTTTCAATAACGACGCAAATAAATGCCAAACTAACATAAATCCCTCCTCATGTTCCATAGATGACCATCTGCTATAAATATCGCATGTCCTTTGGACCTTAATCTGTGCTTCTCCATCCCATGTTTCTGTGTCACCTTGCATGCTTGATATTGCGACATAGACACATACAACTTAGAAGGAAAGCAAGCGGGAAGAGAAAGAACGCTTCAAATCTATGAATAACTACAACGGAGATTAGTAAGGCAACCGCTTCTGCACGCCAATGGAGATAATCCAATCCGAAGTGGCACTGGAGTCTGATGCACAATCGGTCCAAATCAAACATCAATTACTCTACAGGGAACCTGCGACTGGGGGCGAAGTGCCAGCGCTGCGCGTATAAAGAAACTAGGGCGCGCATTTGCGCTCAGGTACCATCGCCCTTTAAGGGCCCGGGATGAGCATGCGTGGACGAGCGTGGGGCTTAACCAGGACGCAGCACATCATTGTCAAACATTGCAATAAGGTCTGGCTGCACGCAGTCCGACTTGCAACCGGCAAGAGGGGAGCGCGCACAACTTCTTTAGCAATAAACGCCAGCACAATAGCGGAAGGTAAGGAAGGCATCCTGAATGGCGCCTGTGACATTATAACAAATAACGACGGTAAGTCCGTGTTTCGCAACTTGCGCGGCTCTGCCAGGAGACTTTTAGGATTGAAATGTGGGAGAGCGGCGCCAAAAACAAACGCCGCACATCACCAGATCTGCTCTGTGCGGTGGCTATACAGCAGATTCCCAGGCTAAGTCCATAGTTGACATACCCCATACCTATTGTCTGTAAATTGCAAAGGAGCATATTTATTAAGGCCACCGTTAGTTTAAAAATGTACTTGTCAACTATCAGCAATCTACATTAGAGATTACTTTAGCGATATAGACGTAGGGTACAGTATAATTTGGGATGCTGTATGTATTTCGAGGTATAACCGTTATCTATTCATAAATTCTAAGTATTTTAAAAGTATGATTTTCAGAGTAACATTAAGTCAAAGCGATTTCTTTAAACGCACTTGTTACTTGAAATGTTACTCATCTTGAATTAAGAATGTAATTTCTAACAGTTTAACGTTATATTCATATAATGTCCTTTTATGTAATGAAGCAAATATAGTCGGTTGTTTTATATATATATATATATATATATATAAACAATGATATATCTGGGATTTTCTTTATTTCTGAAAGCAAGATGTATAAACTGCGTCCTATTTGGACTCAGTCTAGCAAGCTGAAGTGGGAAGCCAGACGCACAGTTTGTAATCCTCTTCCGTCCTGTATCAGTCGTTCTACTCTATATATAGATGAATAGCGATAAAGTGACCTGCCGCGAAAAAGACACATCTTTATATCGCAGATGCACGACATGTTCGTATTGTAGGTTCGCATTGTTGTTTCAGCAATGATCACCATGTACTTTAAGAGGTACTTCGATATTTTGCTTTGATTATTTAGATAAGACCTTGAAAACGCACAACAGTTCGCCTAAGATCGCACCGTGAATATGTTGACCCATTTAATAGAGCACGGTGAAATAGTGTTTTGCTCTCCTGTCTCATAATAAGAACGATGTAAAAAAAAAGGATAATCTGATATAGACATATTGTAGTACAGATGGCAAATGTCACTTGCTGTTTCAGTGATCTGTCTCAAAACGTTTGTGTCAGATGATATGTAGCCTTGCATGACCTTGCACAGTACAAACAATGTAATTCCAACATGTATTGCTGATTTGTACATTTCTGGAATAATATTGTATATTTGGTTTTCAGCAAAGAATGGGATATACAGTGGTAATAAAATGACATTACCAATTTCGTCTTGTGTGGGGGTCATTTTGCATCAGAATGCAAGTTAATTTATAATTTCTGATCCCTAGCAGCATAAATCCATACATGTCTGTGCTTAAGAAAGAATGGTGAAAAACCTGTAAGTTACTGTGTTTTGTCTTTGCGGTATCAAAGCCTAAATATCTGTCTGCCCTAATTGTTCAGGTCACTCAGATGACGGTGACATACCTTAGTCCCTGCCGCAAGTGGCAATAGATTGTACCTTTTAAGTAACTTCTGTCCACACTGTTATAAAGTATGCCTGTGTTTAATGATCTTAACTGAACACCTAAAATTGATTGTTAATTGTATCAGTCCAGAACTCCTTACCTCCTTACCGTTCTACCAGACTATGCCTGTGTTCTTCATAAAGGATCTGTTACCTTTTTATGGAGTGCTTTGCGAAAGACCTCTCCTGCAGTGCATGGTTTAGGAACACTATGCATTTTTCAAAACTTGACAGCAGAGACTGAATGTTTCATTGGGTAAAGTGGGTTACAGTAAATATTACAAAAGGGAATATATATTATGTTCATACATATTCATACTCATGAATGCCATATTTCTCGATATGGACATCAATTACAGGTGTTTGTCTTTGGATGCATCTTTACACACTTGCCTTGATGCAGTTTTCCCAAATTGTTCTTGGCAGATTTATTCAGTATGTCAAGTTTTCTGGGACTAGCTTATGAATTTCCAAGTATTTCCAGATTATCAATGGGATTCAAGCCAGGAATTTGATTCTGTCACTCCAAGGCATACACATTGTTATTCTTCTGTCATTGTAGCTTTGCCCTTCTACTTTGGAATGGACTTTTCCCTGAAAGCATTGGGACTTTTGACTTTCTGGAAAGGCGACTTACTGTCCCAGCTTTAAGGCTTTGGCAGAGTGAACATTTTCCCTAGAATCTGCATCTGCTTTTTTCTTGTCTTCCATTCATTTCCAGCGTACTTCGCGGTCAGTGTGAAGGACAAGCACTCTCGTCTTGTAGCACGATGCTGCTGCTATTTCTCCTGACTGCGTTGGTCCTAAATCTAATATTTCAAATTCAGACTTCTAGCATCCAATTTTGTACCATCTGACCACTGCGCATTTTGCCAGATCGCTCAGATGTTTTGTTGCAAAATCCACGTGGGTGCTGAAATGGCTCATTTTTAGTGATTGCTTCCTACTTCTTGCTGCTGTGATGCTGTAGTGACGTGGTTATTTTCCAGTTTTACCTTCGGTGTTGAACTCTGGAGTTTTTTCTTTGGTGTTGCACAGCCAATTCTTACCAGTGTATTTCTTGCCTTTTAATCAGTTTGGTTGGGTAGCTTGATCTTAGCAGCAGCTGTTGGCACTGGTAGGATTCATGTTCCATTTTTAGTGAATAAATTGTGCCCAGCGGGATATGGCAGACTTTGTACAACCTTTTTCTGATCTGTGCTTTTTTATTGACTTTATCCTTTGTTATTCTGTAGACTTTTCTCTACGGTCTTCTTAGTCACTATCAGACCAAGAAACCTCACAAGGGACACAGGTGTGTGTGTTTCTATGTGTTCTGAAATTATAGAAACATTTTTATTGCAAACAGACTGGGCACTCAAATATTATTATTATTGTATTCCCTAGACGGAGAATACATATGGTTTAGGGATTGGTCTGCCGCCTCTGCCATCACTTGACAGGTCTTTTTCAAACTTTGCAGACAGATTGTGACCAAAAGTGTATGACTGTAGGGGCAGCGTGTGGCTCAATGGGCTAAACCTGTCTGCCTATAATCAGAAGGTCACCGGTTCCACCCCAGCTTCAGCACATCTGTGGGTCCTTGAGCAAGGCCCTTAACGCCCAGCTCTCTGGGCACCGCTGCAGGTGGCTGCCTTTTGCAGACAACTTGCTCTACAAAAAAGAGCAAGTTGAGGGAGGCATAAAGACAATTTCCTCACAGGGATCAATGAAGTGTCAGTTTTTATTAATATCTAGAACTCATCATATTTTGAGACAAACCACACCAAAACTGCATAAGCCGCACAGTGATAGCAAATAGAAGTGCGGCCTCATACACTTTATTTTGTTAGCCTGATAGCTCAAAAATTATTTTATGGATCTTATTACTTCACAAGGACATTTACATGGATGAAGATCAGCACCATATTTTATTTTGAGACAAATCGCATTAAAATTGAAGCCACAGCACTAGGTGGCAGCAGAGATAGGAAAGGATGGCTGCAGAACACAGTAACGCTAAAAGTGTTTGATGAATCTTTTTCAAACTTCCCTGGAACATTGTATACGCAATGATCTGGGACCTCTTTCATTTTGAGACAAACCACACCAAAACTAAAGTAATGCTGCTTAGTGATGGCAAAGGGAAGAGCCCCTCCTGGGGAGAGTGTGTAGGGGGCCTAGGGATTGCAGTGGTTGGGGGGTGTGGGGGGAGTAGGGATTAGATGGGGGGGTGGTGATGGGGCCAATAGGGGAATACATTATTGTCATTCTCACAGCATCTAGTTTTGTCAAAGGGACTGAATCATTATGCTAATTTATGGAATAAGTTTTAACGCAGCGACTTGATCATTCTATTTGTTGTAAAAAAAAAAATACCTTACAGTTCATTTTTAATGTTACCGACTTTTCTCTTGTTAAAACTGTAAATGGCCTGTCTTTCTGGGGGATTCCAAAATCCACCCAGTGACAATCCACAACAAATCCATTCCTATTTGTTTTATGGCCTTCAGTGGCACTACATGTGCAGAACCAATATAATTCTGTGTTACTAAACGACACTCTTTTCCCACAGTGCATTTTATGACAGCCTCCTCGAGTGACTTTCGGGGTGTTTTTTTTTGTTGTTGTTGCCATTGAGGCTGCGCTGGGCTGCTGTGCCTGCTGACAGACGGAGGCTTCAGCAATGTGTGGCAAACTGAATTGCAGAGCGCCTGGCTCCCAGCCAGGGTTCCTGAAAACTTTAAATAAGGCGCACTATGGTGTCATGGTGGCTGATTTATTAGGCGTACTATGAACAAAGATCCCTTTTATGAGTCTCTGTGAAAGTGTCTTCATGTTAGATTGAGAAGTAAACATGACGAAATCTGCTGTTCTCTGACAGTTTTGTGGTGACAGGTAGGTCTAGAGCATCGTGTTCCTTTTTTTTAAAACATATTTATTCCTGAATTTCTCGGTGGTCTTGATGCACAAATATATTTCTGTGCACTGGCACTGCTGAGATTTTTGCAAATCTAATGCACTTCACTTTGGCCTGTAAACAGCATTTGCATGGTGAGTTAATTGTATTGTCCTCTGTGACATTCTCAGCAGAGCTACGAATCGAAAAAGAAAGGTTTAATTTGTGAAAGAATGGAGATCAAAGGAGGGCAGCTGTTGGTACCAGTCAGCTGGCAGATGGGCAGGATAGGGAGTCTACACACACGAGCCTGTGCACTGCTTTTGGTACATACTGTGCCATCCACATTTTGCCAACAGGTCGATCATGCTGCTGTGTCTCAGTGCTTGTCGCCTCTTCCATTTCTCCGCCTGCGGGCTTCCGTGGGGCAGGAAAACTCTACTGCCCAAGGAATCCAAGGTGGGGGGGGGGAGGAAATGGGCACAGGCTGGACCAGAGCTATCCTAACACTGCCACAACCTCGCTCCAAGCAAGTCGCCTTTCTGACATTGCACAAGAGCTTATAGAAATAAAAAAAAGAAAATTTGTTTTACTGTGCGATACAGTTGTGGTATAAGGGGGGGAAAATGCGGCTCGTTCTTGCAGCTGGTGTGACATTTCAGTTTTGTGGAATAATAAATATAGATTGCACATCTGAAAATGTAAAACATAACAGGCCGGAAAGAAGGGGCGGGGAAACACAATACAACGGACATAAAATAAATATTTTATGATGTGGTTTTTTTTTCAGTGGGGGGCAGGTCTGCTCAGGTCCCCGCATGATTCCCAACACTGTGTGTGCACCATGTCATGTGGCTGAATGGGGGGTTCTGAAGTCCAGAATTACTTTTGATTCTGGCCCATGGGCTGTTTCATAACTGAACTGAAACATGTTTTCTTGGTGATTTTACCTTTTTATTTTACCCTTTGCCATATGGGTGCAATTTTTTTCTCCTTAAAGGGAACCACATTCATAATTCGATGCCAGAATTCTTACTCAGATCTGGTGTCGTGCTTCATAATTATATTCATGTTTGGATCTGTGTGGAAAAAACCAGATGTGTGTGTTCCAGTCTCATGTAAGTAGTCATATAACCTGTTTATTTCAGACATTGCACAAATCACATTGCACAATATTATTGTAAGTATTTGAGGCATTTTTTGCCTGGAACCAACATCCTGTCACTAAGTTGAAAAAAACATATAGATACATAATACAGAATCATAATGGTATCATGGAATCGGGACAAAGATAGACTCTTTTCTTGAGTCTGGATGTCAGAGTATGTTGTGTTTCTTTCTGTACATTTGCTCACAATGTGCTGTTGTAACAGCTCTCACTGGGCTATTGGTTTTCACTAAGGTCATAGATGTGAACATATCACATATCCCTTTGTGTCATGCAGTTAATGCTGAAACTATTAATTCAATTGTGTCTGTAGCCACGTTGTTGTCTTTCATGGGCAGTTTTCTAGATAATCTTCATAGTAATGGGGATAACACCACATGTGTGATCTTCTAGAGCCCAATGATGTGCTTTCCCAACCCTTGCCAGTATTGCAGGGAGTTGAACTTTGGTTATCTTCATGGAGGAGCATTTAATAGATTTCTTCGTCTTAAAATCAGTGAGCAAATTGTTTTAAAAAACTGAAGCAAGACTTTTGCTCATTGGTTCCCTGAAGCTTTACTTCTACACTTAAATGAACCTTTGAATGAAACGTCAACCATTAGCAGAAAGAGACACCATATGCACGGAAGTTTCCAGTATGTCTGTGTGGTGTGATGACGCCGGCTTGTTTTCATCAGGGGGTGGAAGGGCCACAATACAAACAAGGAGCCCCAGTGCTGCACTGCACTTCTTGGTTGTGCTACTACAACACAGCATTAATACACTCCCATATAATAATAATAATAATAATAATAATAATAATAATAATAATAATAATAATAATAATAATAATAATAATAATAATA
>JAODJW010000035.1:9235935-9262796 GCA_026777045.1 Hyperopisus bebe | reverse complement strand
AAAATCCACAAAGGAGGCAAAGTTTAAGCTGCAGCCAGAGTTCTAATTTAAGGCTTCTGCTTCATTGTTAGGCGATAAGCAGATCCAAGTGTTTTTTTTTTATTATTCGGTATTGTGTTTGACAGCCATGTCAATGAACAGCTTTAGCCCATCTGCAGAATGGGACCTGTGTAAACTTCAATGCAAACATAAACAGTAGGTTTTCTTTATAAATAAATGCAATAGCACAGAGTTGATTTATGATGTCCAGATTTGTCGGGTATTTTTGTGAAGCAGAACTCTGCTTTTATTTCGGTGCCCGTCTGTATGAGTGGAGTGCCTGGTGTGTTTACTCTCTGCCCATTATTCGGAGCAGTCTGGACAGGAGGTATCTGTTTACTGCTAACAGAGACTGTGTGTGGAGGTAAGTGAGAAACCTCAGAACATCTGAGTTCTCCCAACATCTCCTTGACGAAGAGTGGAATCAAATTCCTGCCCCACCCCCCGACCTCGCGGCCTCCTGCTTGGTATTTCCTTTCAGCCGCTAATCTTTCATTCTCCTGAAGGCTTGGTCGTGTTGTGATTACTTAATGCAAATGTGTCACTCGTTAGTGTTCGGCTCCCTAAATGTTAATTGCGTGCTGGTGCTTGCTGTGGTGTGATCCTGCGGGTGTGCGAATCGTTCGGCGGGTCCTGTGGGAGCACATCAGGCACTAGGTGGCAGTCTTGGCTTTGCTGACGCGAAGCTGCTCTGTGTGCCGTCAGTTTTCTTATCGCCGTGAGGAACTGGCTAAGCTAATCGCGGGTGACCATGATGAACTGCCGTAGCCATAGCAAGTGACGAATGCTAACGACAGCTACTGATATTTGCAAAGCACTGTGAAGTGAAAGAGGCAATAGAGTAACCCTCATATTAATTATTCTGGTGTTTCTGAAAGGTTTGCTTCAAGAATCTCATCAAGTCATTCTAGGAATTGAACAGAATTATACGACAAGACAATTGGCTAGTAAATGTGCTACAATCGCAGCGTTAGCGTGTTTATTTGCATTACATTGCAAATTAGCCTTAATTAATTGCCAGGGGTTTAAATGACATTTGACATTTGATTTTAAATGGGTTTTTATTGTAATTGTTCCTCAGTTTGTCTGTTTCCCGCCCCATGTGCTTGCATCATGTGTTGTCCCGAGTGCATCATGCGTGATTGATCGCCCTTGCGTTCCTTACCTCTGTGACTGACTCCGGCACACCAAGGTGGTGATCTGTAACGCCCTCTCAGCCGGGCCTGTTTATTTTATATAGAACAACTCGTGTATTACGACAGGAATTATTCGAATGAAAAGATCCAATTTTCCAGACGGGCGCTATGGCACTGCAGCCATTTAAGGATGCCAGTACGGCCCATCAGCAAGAGCACAGGAAGGACTGACGTGGCATGGGCTTTGCACAACGGGCCGTCGGAGTACTCTTCAACGCACAGGGGACGATATGTGCCCCTCCCCCCTCCCCTTTCTCTTGCCGCACGGGGCTTGGAGCTCATCTCGGGAGTCGGTAATGAAAGTGACACCCTGCTATGCTCCAAAGCCCAAAGGCTGTGTGGCTCGCTGCCGACTGCCTGGAAGTCTTCGGCGTAGGCAGGTACGCGGTGGAACTGCCGGGGCCTTGCTGTGGAGGCGCTCTATGAAATATTTCCCTGACTTTTTGTACTGAGACCGTCGGGGGCAGCGTGTCTGTGGTACTTGGTATTTGTATAGAAAGCTGGGCTGCGATTTCTAAGCAAGTACATCAGTTCCGTTTGTTCAGCGGTGAAGTGCTGCTTCTCTTCTCCGGTTCATGTTCGTAAGAGGCCTTCTGCACTCCAACACGTGCCCGCTGTAGACTAGCAGCTCATGCCTGATGCTCACCATGGATGGGGGGGGGGGCAGATTGACAGACCGCCACAGAATTTGCTCCCGTGATGCTCCGTAGCTTGGCAGAGGGCTTGGGGCTCTCATTAAGCGGCTACGGCGCAGTGGGGGCTGCTCCTTGCTTTCTATTTGGCGTTCGCGCTTTGGCTGCTCTTATTGGCCCCGGAGCTGTGGACTGTGAACTCTATGGCAGCGTTACCCGGCCCCGCCCCTCCGCCTGTTGCACTGCCATAGCCTAAAGAGGGCGATAGCGAGAGCCCGGGAAAAATCAAGCTCGGAAAACCGCTATTTCAGGATGGAGTGTACCTGGCCAGGATGGCGCTCTTCACAATCTCCATCTTCATGCGGACGGGAAGCCTTTCAGACGCCCGTAAAGCGAGCAAGGCATTCAATTTACGGCTCTGGAGCGAAGGCCTTTGCGTCTTATTTTTTCATTACGTTTGGTGATGGGAAGGAAGTAATGGGAATTGAGTGCGGCACAGCAGCCTGTCCAAAGGTATTTCTTTATATGACATAAATATGCCGCCTTCTGGTTTCCTTTATTGTCATTCATGTTGTCAGCAGTAAAGGCTTCAAACTCCCTGAGTTACCATGAAAAATGTGATGCTGACAGCCTATGACTGGCCTCTGATGGCGGGAAACCGCGACATGGTGCTTGTGGGTTGGAGAGCGTTTAATGAGATTAAACGCTTTATCAAACGAAGGTCTAACCTTAATTCGTGTCACAGCTGTAGGCCTGAAAAACAAGAAACAAACACTTTACAGGCATGTAATATTCTGGGGTGAAAAAACTTATCTCTTGAGCATTGATTTCAAGTGCAGTTGTGCATATAGGAACCAGTAAGCCAGATCAAATTGAATTCTTCGGGTCATGCTCAGTATTACAGCTTTTTACACTTGAGATAGCTTGTCATGTGTGAAGAATATTAAAGGGGCAATATGTAAACTTCACTGTTGTTCTTTGAGCAGGCCGATAATGAACAAAGTGTCTCATGACTCTTGAGAAGTAAAGATAGAATGGACAAGTGTTGGCTGTACCTTTTGAGACGGTGACTCGATGTAACCTGGATACCCTCTTCTGACATTAGCTGCTCAGCGGGAAACCGCGGAGGATAAATATTCAGTTTCACTGCGTAAGGGCATTGTCTGGCACTTGGTGGCGGTATAAATTGCCCACGGAAATAACGTTTGTCAAATAACTGGCTCAGATCCCCGGGTGCCCGTTTACCGAGAAGCGTGACTTTGGCTGTCACTTCTCACTTCATTTGTCACCCCTTATGGCTGGCCTTGTCCGTCCGCTGCCCCTTGTCTTCAGCGTCGGTGCCATTGTGCACCCCAGAGCAAGAAGTTGTCAGACCTCAGAAATACCGCGTGCCATTTCACTTGATTATCGGCTGTTCTTACTGCTAAAAGCTAGGAGAGGCGATGTTGCCCATGTACTAGGGCTGGGGCAGTATGTGGCTTAACCGCTTCTGTGCCTGTGATTGGAAGGTTGTTGGTTCACATTCCTTAGTCGGCGAGTGATTTTCCCGTTGGGCCTTTGAGTGAGACTCTTAACCCCCTGTTGCTCCAGGGACTGACAGACCCTGCTCTCAAAAATTTTGGGTAAAACCATTTGCTAAGAAAATTAAAATGTGTCACCTCCACTCACACGACAGTACATGTGTGTGAATCTCTCTCAAACCCAAACAGTGGAAGCCTACTGAGCCTCCCCTGGAAGGGGCCCCTCGTGGTTCGCACCCACGGCTTGCGCGTGACGGGATCTGTCATCGCCGAATGGCGAGAACATGCCCCGCGTGCGCGGGCGAGCGAGCTCTCCCTTCCCGTAAGGCGGCCATCAGCCAGACGTGTGGCTCATTTGTCACGTCGGGAGAGCCGAGTCGAACTGGCTGCCTTTTTTTTCTTTCTTTCTTTTTTCCCCTCTTTTTTCCCCTCCCCTTTCACATGCGCTCCCGTGGCTGCCTGCCTCTTCTCAGAGTGCCGGCGCTTCGGTGTGAGCTGCAGTGAACAGGGGCTTCCCGCCCAGATGCGAGCAGCGACTGCTGGAGTTGCTGCGATCTTAAAGAGAGTCATCACAAGGAGGATTACGCTCAGGCAACAACACGCGCTGCCTCTGCCCTTCGTACGGCACGCATTCTCGGGCACTCTCTCTCCCCCCCTCTCTCTCCCGCTCCTCAAAGGACACTAAATCTGACTGGCGTCGTGTGAGTAGAAGCTGGATAGTAAAATGTGGACCAGCTTTCTCAGCAGAGGTGAGAAAAACCGTATTTAACTCATTTCCACTGTGCAGTTTTTCAATCTTCCTGTGTACGGTCCCTGTATACGGGACGGTAGAGTAATGACACGCTTGATGCACCTGAGACTCCTGAAATGAATGTCTCTTCTCCTCAGTCAAAGGATTACCTACGACCGACTTTAATTCTCAGTGTCCGTCTGGCTAAAGCATTTATTACGTGTGTCTGTTCCACTAAAAAGATTATTCAGTTTCAGATAGCTGTATGTCTTCCCAGTGTCTCGTGGCATGTTCAATTTTATTGTAGTTTTATTTGGAAAAAAAATGTTTCATTGAATTTGAATTGAAATATTTGGAAACAAGTACAAGTTAAAGTAAAGGTCTCCCTAGCTTAATAAAAGTGTGATGCATGATTTGTGTTGGTGATACGTTTTGATGCCTCTTTTGCTGCAAGACAAAGCTTTTCTTGCAGCAAGCATGTATATTCTACACTAAAGCTTGTACTCTGGGCGAGCTAACCTGATTTCATATTCAGCATTATGTCCAGATTGTGGTGTGGTAAACAGAACAAAATCCCAGTCGGTGCAGCCTTTAGGAAGATCTCGGAGCTTTGGGGGGGGGGGGGGGATGTTCACTCACTGAGCAGGGAGTCACACTGCAGGTTTTAGGAGGGTAAACCCCATATGCCCCCCAGTGCTGTGGCGCAATGTTTGGCTGCTGCTAATGTGCACTAGCGGACCACTGAGTTGGACCCGAGGGGTGATGTTCGGTCCAGGAAGTGGAGTTAGGGAGGGAGGTATTTTTAGAGGTGGCTGATTTTAGTGAGGGGTGCGGACTTTTGTTTTCTCTTCCCGGCACTGGGAAGCATCGCTTTCAGGCGTCTTACCAGCGCCAAGCAGAACAAATGTGCTGCTATTTGTTTTTCCGTGACTGCTTTCCGAAAAACCAGAGGTAGAAAACAACACTGTTTTTAATTGACGCATTGGTTTCCTCCAGGTGTAGCTGGCCATGGGTTCATATCCTACACAGTTTGGCATTTATAGAACTGAGGGTCCGGATGTTCTGAACTTGGCGTTTTGGGATACTTGCTTGATTTGGCTTCATACATGAACAGCATGTCAGAGAAGCTACAGGATAAAAAACATAGCATTCCTGGTCATTGCTACTTCTCTGGCCTTATTTTTCTCCACAGAGCTTCTGTTCACAGTCTGTATTTTATTATTTTGTGGCAGTTTTAATTTCAGTCGTCACTCTGTGAATTTCTGCCAGGAACGAAATCTTTCAGGTCGCTTTTATTCATATTGATGATGTATTGGGGGTTCAAGGTGCCCCTTTGAGATTAATCCTCCAATCGCAGCCTAGAGTGATGGCACTCTGTTACTACATTGATTCTTCAAAACAAGTGAGAAGTACTTTTAATTTACTGTCCTTACATAATACTCTGTAAGGGCATTTTCATGGTGTTTTTTCATCTGTGTCTGTACATAGCAGTTAGACTTTTCAGGTCATCTAGACTCGCCTTGAAATAACTATCCTTGCACGCACTTTACTTTCACCGGCGGCTTGTGTTAATTTTCCTTTTAGAGGTGTCCTTTTTCTCTGTGGCTTTCACCAGTGGATGTTCTTGGGGGGCTTTTAGACTGCCGGGAATGCAGGAAATGTGGTCTGCGAACATCAACTCTTAGCATCATCTGAAATAGCTTCATAAATGACTGTACATGATGTTTCCCCCCCTGTTCTTCATGCACGTTGCATAGCCGGATTTCCATTCGCTGTCACAGCTGGATTGCTGGCTTCATTTTCAGGTTCATGGAAAGCCCATTCACATTGTGACCTTTCACAGCCAACAATGGACTGCGTTACTCAACAGAATCTAAATGGGTGTATTATGTTATTCAGATGGGATGATGGCGGTCCTTTCAAGGAATTCAATTATAGGTTGAATTGATCCAAATTTAATTTGTACACAGCGATGTGGTAGAATAAGTAGAAATCCCACACAAACAGATGGAGTGCAGCTCTACACAAATAACACTGTACTGCTGGAGTACAATGAGGTCACCAGACTCTGGTGTATAACTCTTATTATACAAGTAATATACATTGTGTTATTTATGCCTATCAGATAAAACAGCACAACAGTAATGTTCAATTTACATAATATTTTTTGGTTTGTTTTTATGGTAACTGTTGATTAATAAATTTCCAAAATGAATTCAGTAATATACTGTCAGTTCTCAACCATAATGATATATAGTGATCCCCCACCTATTCCGGAAGTTACGTTCCAGACCAATCAGTGATAGGTGAAAATCCACAATGTAGAAAGACAATATAAATAAACATTTTTTTATAGGTTAAGCCTTAAAATATCCTTCCCACATGCTTTAAAAGTGATAGGTGAAAATCCACGATAGAGAAAGACCATATAAATCAATTTTTTTTTATAGTTTAAGCCTTAAAATACACCACCCACATGTTTAAACACATGTAAACTTATTAAAACACACTTTGTAAACACATATGACCTGTGGATGTCGGGCTAAGGATATGAGTAACATAATTCACAAAAAGTCTGCTCAGAACAATCGGACCACAAGCAAGGAACACGATACGCAGAGAACTGTGATGCATCGGGGAAAAATCCGCGATATAACAGGGGCACGATAGCTGAACCGTGGTATAGCGGGGGATCACTGTATATATAAAACTTATTTAACCTCAATTATCTTCTCAGCTTGAAGAAAAGCCAGCGTTTAGAGTCCTGAGATTGTGATACCTAGATAAGCTGGCTGGATGTGTCTTTGTTCGTAAAAAAAAAAACAAAAAAACGCACATCACAGATGGAACTTTGCAGAGATGAATCTACTGGTTGTAGAGAAGCAATAGGCTCCAAAAAGCACAAAATTAATAGGAGTATGATGTGTCAGAGTTACTGGGGCTTGTGTTCTGCTTCTGATCTCCTTCTTCAAAAGATAGAAAAGTCAATTGCACCCTGTATTTGAAGCCAAGAACAATTCAAGTAATGTTGGCTGTTTACTTCTTTAAAGGGAATGTTCATTTAACTTAATTCTTGTTAAAAAGCATTAGTCTGCGATCCTCGATCTGATTATGGGCTTTAGCACTTCCAGAAATGAACTGACGCTCTTTCAGAGCTGAGAACTGATTATGAAGGCTTATAGCTCAGTCGAAGTCATAGGTGTGATCTAACATTCCTGTTACTCATCCTCAGGAGCAGTGATTCTGCATATCAGTTCATGCAAATTATGACTGCCGTTCCTTCATGTCAAATGTATAAAAAGCCTTTATGCTATAACATTTCAGCTGTGAAACCTTTGATTTTTAATTAGTGGACCATCACCCTATCACTGTCTTAAGTCTGTTTTGTTTATTGCAGTTTCTATATCTGTGTAAGAATTAATTACGCTGTTTGGGAGTTTGTAGTCTCTGGCTGCTGTCTTCTCTAGAAGATAGATGTAGGTCCAGTTTTGGTATCACAGTATATCATTACTCCGTCTGTGCAGCCAACATTGTTATTTACTGTTATGAGTGTGTGAACTCTGTGACATCAATTTTCTCTGAAAGGCATGGCACAATGTGGCAGATGATAGATATAATAAAAGATGATCATCAATGACTTCTGTTAACTAACATTTTTTTCAATTTTTTTCTCCAGTGGAGAATAATATGGGTATAGTATCTACAGAGTATGACCTCTTTGTAAGAAGCAAGAATTCTTGATTGGCTGTTTGAATGTTGACGGGTTTGTTTGGGTGACTGTGGATTTTTTTCACTTTTCATGAAGAGGGATTTAAGATATGTTTAAAATATTTATCAGTGCTCACTAATTTTTGTATTCCTATTCCTATGGTTCAGACATCATCTATACTCTTTACACTGCAGATAATTTTTTGTATAATTGTAGAAAACCGATTATGGAAGGTTGTATTTATGGTTCAGTCTTAAAAATATATTCAATGATGCATAAATGGAGACACTTAAAGTGGTTTGAAAACCTTGGATGTCATCAAGGAACATATAAGGAAATATTGATAACCTGAAGCACAGTCTGTATAGATACTGTTAGTATTATGGCATACTTCTAATGAATCATCACATGAATAATCAAGCCCACTAAAGGTTTTTGATTTTACTGTTGCACCTACACTCAGCCATGGCAGTGGTCTTCAATGCTCTCTGTCTGGCGAAATATGCTTTCTGAGAGAAGCAGTTCTTTTGTCGTATGCGAACACAATTTGCCTATTATGTGCTTTCGCTGATTTGCAATGTGACTGTTTGCACGGACGCGGGGCCGAGCTGTTACTTCCAGCCTGCAGTTTGCATGACGTTCCATCTGCCTCAGCTGAGTGCGCAGCACGAGCCAAGCAGAGACAACCCCAATCAGGAGTGAGATTCTCTCAGAAAATATTATAACATGGATTGAATTACTTTCCCATTATTTCTAACAGAGACTGGAATGATTGGTTCCCCACTTGAGAAGATGACCATTAAAAGTCACTCACCCTGCAAATAAGGTTTAAGGGAGAAAAAAACATCCCCCTAAAATAAGGAATATGCATGTTATTGTCATAAGCGGGCAAATCACGAAATAGACCTTAAGTTGGCATTGTATAAATTCATTCCGTCACCATTTATTGTGATCATTAATAGTTACATTAATTTGACCAGTACTGCATTGTGATACCTATTAATGGTAGGATTTAATTGAATGTACTGTTTTAGATTGCCAGTCTTAAAGTCTTTACGATCGGATTTGTTGATTATGGATTGTAGAAGACGTGTTACCGTTTCGGCTCTCATCCATCATTCAGCTTTGTATTTAATGCTCTTATGCAAGAAAAGTTGCAGCTCATTTAGCACCACTGGACCAAGGTAGTCCAGATATGTTTACGTCAGAGGCAGCAGGGAATGCATAGGACCCTAAGCCAAAGAGGATAGGAAGTCCATCCCTCCAATGCTATCTTGAAGTTGTCATCCCTCATTTTATCTGCCCCGCGGATGTCACATCAAGTTATTGTGCGAACCAAGCATATTTAGTGTAGTTAGAGCAAGTGTAATCATGTGGGTTTTGTCAACAAAAACATTGAGTCAGGGAACTATTATCATAGTGTTCACCCAGCCTAGCTATTTGTTGTAAGTTATGGTGACCAGCATGTAAATTACCTGCTTCTAATATAAATCGATTTAGCATGGTTCTTATTTGGTCCATTTCTAGCATGTTCCAGTCAAATATGAATGGGAGTATTTTGGGAAATACAAAAATGGTGCTCTAGTTTGTAGATTTTAGAAGAACAATTGATTGTCATGGTGAGTCAGATCTTTGTTTATAGACATAAAAGGCAATTCAGGTAATTTGTCCTTTGTGTCTTCTGTGCGATTGCTATAGAAACCTATGCATATTGGCTTTCCTTGACTGTTGTTATCTGGAATCTGTTTTCTCGAACTATGTAATGCATCATGATCTCATGGCAGCTTATCCCTTCTGGGCATTGAAGTGTTTGGCTTCGCTGTCATTGCTGAACATAAAGTCAAGCTGATGTTTATCCTCTGAGGGTGAGACCACATGGAACAAATGAGAGTTTAAGAACAAGAGAAGAGGAGCAATCGGGACCAGGACTTCGCCTTTCAGTCTGACTGTATTCTATCAAAATATAAACCATCCCTGAGTGCCATAGGCGGTTGTGCTGTTTTTCTTCAGTTTGCAATCACTCAACCTGGCTAATTTTACCCCAAACACTGTATAATTTACATTTGTAAACCTTGGGGTGGCACGTAACTCAGTGGGTTAGGATGCTGTGGTTGCGGCTGTGGTTGCGATCAGGAGATCGCCGGTTGAGATCCCTTTGTCAGCAGAGAGGTTTCACCTTTGGTCCCTGGAGCAAGGTCCTTAACTCCAAATTGCTCCAGGGACTGTCTGATCCTGCTTTCGCCAAACAAACAAACAAACAAATAATTAGAAATTGTGCATTGGTTTGGATAAATAAATTAGCTAAATAAATATACACCTCTGATGCCCCATAATGTTTGATAACGTTCTTGGGTCTGTTAACACTTTTAGCAGTTGAGAAGGAGCAGACCATGGTACATAAAGACCACTGACCCTGTATGAGATAAGTGGAAGATAAATGGATGGATGGTGGGTTGGTTCATGAAGAACCGTGAGGCTCGTTGTTCCACTGCATCCGCTCCAATGTGGTTGTTTGGTCTGAGTGGGAGGGGGAGCCAAACTTTAGATTTGGTTTCTGTGCTGCTCTGTGGGACGTGGCTCCTGAGTGTCATTTTGGCACCGGGGTAAATTATGGTGCCGAAGCAGATCAAACGGGGCCCCTTGGTGCTGCCTGTCGCCCGGCACAGTCTGTCTCGTACTTCTGTCTGAGGCTTCAAAGGTAATTGCATCCAAGGTGTCCCGAGCTTTTCTTGGATTTTGTTGGCAACATCCTTTTTACGCTGACATTTCAAGAAAAAAATGTCACATGTTTTATTTAGGTGGAGTAGAGCACATGACATGGTGAAACAAATATTTTTAATTATGAGATTGCAGATTTGTGATGTGTGACATCACTTATTTATTTATTTTTTTAATTCTGGCTGTGCAACACTTGCCCAGGAACTTGTCATTTAGTAATAAATGATATGATATTCTTTATCGACTCTTCTAGGGAATTTTGGTTCATTTAATGTACTATACTGCTAAAACTCACAGCACAAAATTTGCAAAGATATTACACTTAACAGCCCTGGAAAACGAGGAACCCCTCATGTGCTGGTAAGCAAAGTAATGTGCTCCCGGTCTTGTATCTATAGCTTGGTTATTGCTCCCTGAAGGGGGCTGTTTGCTGATTGAATTGCAAACCCATCCAATGCTGACATTTTGCTGGGGGCGCAATAAGGGTTAGATGGAAAATGATTTGAGGGAAATGAAAATGATTACAGTGGTGTTGTGGAGAAATGGCGATCACACGGTTTTTCCTGTGAGATCAGAAGTCCCGCCGTGTCCCACGGCTCAGCCGTCGAGGCAGGGTCTACATGGGGTTTCCACCTGATAGGGATCGGGTACGCAGACAGAGTGGGGGAGCCCCGGAACCAGTGCTGAAGGGGCCCGCGGCTGCTCTCTTCGGCCAGACTGATAACACATTATGCATTAAGCCCCTGATTATAGATGGTGAAGCTGTTCCATTAGCTCTTAAGCGTTCTTACTTTTTCAGCTATAATGAGCTACTCTGACAACCATAGTGTAAAGCTTTCTTCAAATATTTTACAATTTCCTGAAATTTGCAGGCAATTGTCTGTGGTACACTTCCACCTGATTAATGGATTTATTTACACACTACAGCTCAATTTAATCTATTTCTATGTTGCATTATTTGCAAGTCACCCCAAGGCACTTGACGTGGATGTGTGGTAATACATTACTGCATCATATATACAGAATAATGCATAAATCTATCTTGGGAATAGAGAAATAGAGTATGATAAGTCTTTTAGACACTGAAAACTTGTGTTGCATATAGCATTTTCACCCTACAAGCTAGCATGAAGCACTGGTCAGTAGTGAAATTAAACTCACACATTGCACATTATTTTAACGTATAATATCCTGTCACAAACCGTGTGGCTGCTTTTATATATTGAACATGAATATGAATGATTGACTTTAATCTTGTCTACTGTCACCCACCCACCCTGTCCCGATGACTAGCATCATCGTTCTGTTGGGCTAGAGTGTGGAAGGTTTAAATAAAGCTTACATCACCCAGTTACTCCAGGGACCGTCTGACTCCGCTTCCCCAAAAAAAAAGTATGTCGCTTTGGATAAAAGTGTCTGTTAAATAAGCATAATGTAAAATGTAGTCATAGTCCAGTTATGTATACGCTGTTTTTGAGCATCAGATTATTCTGAGGTCGGAGAACAGCCGTAGCCCTGCGTTCCAAATCTCCGATTCTTGCAGGCAAGGAGATGAGATGACCCTGCCTCAACTCGACCCACCCACCAAATCCTTTCCCCCTTCTTCGCGGCCGCATGGCAGCCGAAACTATAAAACGTATTGTGTTACAGGCCGGCATGTAAAGGGAGCCATCACAGTACTGCGGCAGGATTAAGCAGTTCTGGCTCCCTTTACGCCATTGGCCATCCCAGTCAGCAGGAAGCAGAAGTTCAAATGCTGATGAAAAATACCAACCCTTCCCCTGGTAATCCGACCAGATGACTACAGTACTTACAATTACTTATGGCTCCCAGCTTCTGACCATTGATGGGTGCTTGTTGTAAGATCATTGCGCTGAAGTCTGAAGACTGAGAGACAGGAGGAACTGCAAAGGATGGAAAGCGGGAGAATTTAGATTGACTGATTGAGATTGGACAGATAGTTCCACTCCTGGGTGTGTTTGATCTCTAGTGTGTGGAAGAAACCTGTCAGAGGCAACTGTGAGCAATTCCCGGGCTTTAATCTCCCACTGAGGTATGGAGAGTCCTTGCTGTGGAATGTGAATATATTTAATATCCCACATTAGGTTCTGTTTTGTAGAAGTGAATGGATTCATTATCACCTGGCTGTCGCTTAATGCACGTTGGCAGCGGACACGAGAAGCTTTGATGTAGCTCACTGTAATTGGCTCCAACTGCAGTGGGCAAATAGTCTTTTTTTATTACAAATTCAAATTTCAAGTTTCATTCTGGAAAAAAATACAGTAGACCCAAAGGACAGAACTATGCTTGAGAACTAGGAGAAGTTTAGTTTAATTGAACTTTGTTTAAGTTAAAAATGCAGTAGGATGGGTGCTGAACCAGTGATTAAATCTTGTATCAGGGCTTGTCTATTTTATTTTTGCTAAGCAATTGACAGATATTTTCTCAGTTTTTCTTTTTTTAAATGAGACTAACTGCATAACTTTTTTATGACTTTAGGCTCTTGCTCAGATAGGGGTGCTGTAGGGCATTTTTCCTTCCTTTTTAAACAGTTTAACTGCATACAGAAACTGTTCCATCAGTTCAGAACCGTTTTTTCCAGCTTTTGCATGCCGACCTTATTTAAATGTATAAACACAATGATTTACTGTGCCATTTTAGAATGAACTTGTGAAATCTCTGTATATAAATACAGCCGTGTAGCATAGCAGATGGCAGTTTGCCCAGCTGGCAGAAAGCAGTTGATACTATCACCGCTGTAGTGTTTGAGCTGCATTTTTGTGCAGTTCTCAGTCACACTAAAAAACACATTTTCTTTTTTTTTCCTGCATGCCAGCTTGCAGTAAATGCTAAACTTGGTAACTGATTAAAAAAAGCAATATGGTAATGAAAGGATTTCATTTTCATACTCTAATAATAACAGCTACGGCGTTTCTGTATAATGGTGGAAAAGGTTGATGTCCCAGCTGTACATTAAACGCCAGGGAACACCTAACCTTTCTCGCAGTACACAAGCACCTCACTCACCGAACCTTCAGAGTAATCACTGTACTAATTACTAGTGCATGAGATACTACTAAATGACCGTATCACTGTCCCAAACTTCAGAAGTCTAAGGTTGTTTGTTTTCTTTCTGTTTAAGCACTGCTTAAAGCTTCAGATGAGCATAGTAACATAGTAATATTCTGAATTGTGGAAATTAATATTCACACAAGAAATCAAAGCCCTGCATTACTGTTTCTCTGTAAATAGTTCTTTTTTTAGCATGAATTTTAATTGCATATGTCGGTTTCAAGAAAGAAATGCAAAATACAGATTGAAAACATAAAGTTTTTGACTTTTATTATGAAAATTGTTAATGCTTGTTCTAACATTTTATTGCCCATGTTACTGCTGTGTTTATGTTAATAACTATGTTGTATATGACAAAAATATCTCTAATGAACTAAAGAATAATCCAAATGTGCTACTTCATTGCAAACTAAAAAAATGAAAATGTGCGCCTTTTCCTTCATAAAAACCATACACTCTTGTTGTGTTGGATAATTGTTTATGGTTTGCTTAATGCACATGTTTATGATGTTTCAAAATTACAGGTATACCCTTCTCAGTATACTGTCTAAATGCACAGCTGCATGCTGCATCCCCACTATTACTATTGAGGTACTGTACTCTTCCTGTCTAAATGCACAGCTGCAGGCTGCATCACCACTGTTACTACTGAGGTACTCTTCCTGTCTAAATGCACAGCTGCAGGCTGCATCACCACTATTACTATTGAGATACTCTTCCTGTCTAAATGCAGAGCTGCAGACTGCATCACCACTGTTATTACTGAGATACTTTTTCTGTCTAAATGTAGAGCTGTAGGCTGCATCACCACTATTACTACTGAGGTACTCTTCCTGTTTAAAGGAACAGTCTGTGTGGGACAGGCTGTGTCACCAGAACTACTACTTAAGTATTCTACCTGTATAAAGGTAGAGCTGCAGGCTTTATCACCATTATTAATTCTGAGATACTCCACCTGTATAAAGGCAGAGCTGCAGACTATTATCACTATTACTATTGAGGTACTCAACCTTGATAATGGCAGAGCTGTAGGCTGCATCACCACTATTACTACTGTGGTATTCAACCCATATAATAGCAGAGCTGCAGGTTATATGACAGGTATTACTTCTGAGGCTCTCTACCTGTGTAAAGGCAGGGCTGTCGACTCTATTACCACTACTACTCCCAAGGTGCTCTGCCAATGCATTTTTCAGGCATTGCTCCTTGTAATGTTATACCACTGTCTGTTTACGCTTCCCACATTATAAGCGTAATACAATGGCTATCTGGCAGGCTGAATCTTGCTATGTACATTCATTAATGACATTAAATATGATGCTATGTTTAATTGTGATTATGTGTTACATGGAGTCCTAAACTGTATTTTTGCTTTGAATAGTCAAACTCTCTGTGCCTTGTAAGGACATTAAGCCATGTATTGATGTTTAAATGGATGCCGTTTCTTCCTTCAGCTTAATCCTGCAGATACATATTGCTCTTGCTGCATATTTTAAACCTATTGATCCCTCTGACGGGTAACCCCATCTGAAAGATGAAATTGATACGGCAGTGTGGACCAAACAGGGGCCCGTTTAATCTCAGTGGCATCCGCAACACCTGGCACGTCGACAGCTAACGCTTCGCGGTAAGCTGGAGAGGGGACAACTGCACGGCGGCCTGGTGGCACTGTAATCCGCGGCGACTCTTTAAGAGCGAGGGATAAATAAAGCTGTTCGCAACTGGCCAACAAGGGACGAAGGATTTGTCTGAGTCTTCTGATGTTCACACACAGTTCATTAATCAAGTACAGCTAAGCAAAGGCTAATTTGCCACAGAGGAGCAACTTTGGCACTGTCAGATAGGAAATAGAGAACTGTTACACAGTGAAGAAAATCGGGTGCGTGAGCATATATGAAATGTTGCCCGTTTTACTATCAGCAGTAGGCTCATCGGAAAAAAGGTAAGCCGATATATGTGGCACTGCAAAGAAATGCAGAGGAGAAGAATCTTTTTAAGGGTGCTTTATTGTAAGTGGAAAGAATTCTGGCTATGTGCAATATATTTATAGCTATTCCTTAGCTTTGCATCTTGTCGTAAATAGGGAAAGGTTATAGTGATATTACTTAGGCAATGGTCGCTGTCTGTTAGTGGGATTCCGTCCCGTGACTGGGCTCCAGTTCGGTAAGTGGAGAAGGAACAAATCCCCCTCCCTCCCCACCTGGCTGAAACATGGTACACAGACTGGCCTCCAGGGGGCATAAATCATGTCAACAGGTCAGATGGCTGTGGGGGGGCGTACAGCCCATATGATCGTTTCAGTTATTTGGGCACGGATTGATGCACATCCCATTGGAAATGGCGATAGGTTCCACTGTGGTGAAGCTTACTGTGAATTGGATTTCTTTGTATAGTTTTTTAGGGACTGGGACTGGGCAGCATGCTCTGTGTTGAAAGAAATGTCACCACCGAGGTCTCCCTGGCAGAATATGGTGAAATCTGACACCAAACACTTTGACAACTGAAAAATAGCTGTGCTTGAATGTTAGATATTAACAGGACAGCCATTGCAAAAAATAATACTGTCACTTTGGTGCAGCAGGAATTGCAGGCCAGGATGTGGTATACAAAGCTTCTGCTCTGACAGTATATTTCATTGGTGCTCGTGTTGTTCCTCAGCAGAGTTATGTAACAGCCATCCAATTTAAATGGCTTCTCTACTCAACATAGGGTTAAATCTTCCTGTACATGCCCTTGAAGATTGATCTGCCTTTTATTTCCCATATTCAGTCGCATCCGTTGACATTCATTCTGTTTCCAGGACCAACATTTGGATTCTACTGTTACAGTTATAGCATGGTTATAGCAAGGCGTTCTTTGGATACCTACAACAGTGTACTTGTCTTAATCCATGTAGTATGCAATACTTTGGAGGCGTAGTATTTGCTGGTCACATGCCAAGAGTAAATCATCAAGTAACATGACCTTTGAGCACTCGTTTAACTTCTATTTCAATGTCCCCAGAGATATTCAACACCCCTGGGTGGTTTGTTGAGTAAGAAAAGGCATAGAACAGATGCATCTATGGGCATCCTACCCACGTTTGATTATTTTTTGCATTCATGTAACCACTGCAGTGCTGGACTGTTTGATTAACAAAGTGCTGGGGCTCTACAGTAGTGTGACATGGTAGCCTCAGACCTCCTGGGTTTGAATGCACATTGTGTGTGTTGGGTTTGCATGTTCTGTCCATGTCACACAACGCTTTCCCTTGCAGTCCAAAGACATTTAGTTAGGCTTATTGAGTAGCAAGTCCAGTTAGCAAGTCAGAATAGCAAGTCAATCCAGCAAATTTCCAAACTAAGTCCAATTTTGTTGTTTTTGAGATCAGCCCACCAATGACCTAAAATCAGGCTTCCTCATCATGTGTTACAGTATTGGGAAGCAAAAGTCACTGTCTTCATTCAAAGAATGTTTATTAAATTTCCAAGATTTACAGCCATTTCCTAGGCAATGAATCGTGTGTACTGAGTGAGTTTTGGAAATTCGCTCTTCAGTTGGTGTCACTCAGTTGTTTCAACCATCCAGTTGAGTATAAAGAGTCACAGAGTACTCAACTGGTTGGTTGAGTACTCTGTGACTGTGACTCTTTATACTCAACTGGTTGGTTGAAACAACTGAGTGACACCAACTGAAGAGCAAATTTCCAAAACTCACTGAATTTGTACTCTCTGTACCTGAAATCTCCACCTCTGGTGCCCATGCCCTGTAATGGACTGGCATCCTGTGCCGGGTGTACCCTGACCTGTGTATTATGTTGCCTGGGATAAGTCTCCAGCTCTCCTACCCCCAGCCAGGGTAAGCGGTTGGAAGTTGGATGAAACTTTTTTTTTTTTTTTAAAAAAAGAACATCTAATACAGTGGTATGATGTTACAGATGTTCTGTCATTGCAAAGAATATATGTAAAGGAAAATTTGTCATCACTGTTCCTGTATGTTGTACTCTGGCCTGTCTCGCTGACCTGGATTAAGTTGGATTTTCGGATCATCGATCCTTGGGCCAGCAGCCCTGTCATCGCTGACAGATCATGGGAGGTCAGAGATTTGTACTTCCTGATCCTGAGTCCAGGTGTGACGCTGGTGCAAAGCGATCAGCTTGGATTTTTAATTTGGACTCCTTTCGGTTCGGCTTCTGCATTATCCATCAGAAAGCAGACGGAGTGGACTATTTTTAGAGTCAATTTGAAGTAAATTACTTTGTCTGGGGGGTTGCTCCACAACCCCCTCTCTTCCCTGCAGACAAGACAAAGCTCTGCCTTTATACAGGTGGAATATCTTACACACTTCTTACATGCTTTTCTGTACACAAAGCCATTGTTGTAGAATTTTATTTGATCGAATATGTTGTGATGTGGCATGTCAGTCAATGATTTCTTAAAATGTTGCAGTAATCATTCACTCTATGTCATGAAATACAAAATAATCTGTGTACTATATCATGTGTTTATGGGCAATATTTTTTAGCAGAACTGTTGTCTTAAGACATTTTTTGGTTGTATTTGTTGATATATCACAATATGAAAAATATTCCTTGACCATATTTCACTTGATGAGATTATTTTGTAGTTGTTGGTTGAAAAGTGATATCATATGAATTTATCCTGGTTTGAATTTTGAGTAGTAGAAAAAATAAATCAAATGTTACTGTATTGCATGCTGTTCAAATAACAACACGATAACCTTGTTAAATTCACATGTTTATCATTGACTGAGCCCCATTGGTCACAAGACAGATCTGTTTTGATCCTGGAGTCTTAGACTGGCCTTATGCTGACCTCAGCAGTACCAGCAAGATCTCCTCAGTGTAAGCTTTGCTAGGTGAAATAGTTGTGAGTTTAATATGGTGTCGTTGCTTATTCTGAGGTATGCGCATGAAATCAAAGGATGTAATGAGGAATCAAAACTCTGCCCTGTTTTGGTGATGTCAACAGAACAAGAAATTCAGGGAACATTCATCTGCATTTTTTTTTTTTTTTTTGGAAAAAAAAATTATACTTCAGCGTCGAAACACCACCAGCACTGTGCTAAATTTAAACATTAATTACATGCCTCCGCTCCAGTCACTGCATATTTTCATCATTAAAGTTTAATAGCATATTCCTCAACACACTTATTTAAGCTAGTTATGGGTTTTATTGAGGGAGAATTTGCATAATCAGGTTTTATAATGTCTCTGTTTATTTTATCTAACATTAAAGCATACAGTGTTCTTATACTTTTACTACATAAGTTGTCTTTGAGAGAATCTCTTTGTTCTCAGCTCATAACTAAAATCATCTTTACACTGCTTTGCATGTAGTCACATGCAAAGTCCATATGGTAAGGAATGTAAGCGCTCATATTAGTGCTTCACATACAATGTAGACCAATTAGTCAACTTATGAGTAAAGTAAAATTTACTGTGCTGGTGTCTTTTTCTGGTTTCTGTGGTGCACTGTGTTCTGCAGTGGTGTGTGACCCACCTTAACACAGAACACTTGCGTGATGTTGACTTTTTGTTTGATGTGCTAATTATCTGGAAATAAATCTGCTTGACAAATGTGATAAGGCACAAATTTATTATGGTTTGGTTGAATGTTGTTTGTTACGGTAGTGATTACGATGACAGATGTAACTTCCATTTTTTTTGACTTTGAGTTTAATGTGAAAGCTAGAATTGCTGTCAACAGTTTAATAAGATTTTCTAGGAAAAAATACAGTAATGGCAACAGCATGGTAACACAATATGTGCCTTTTCTGAGGACAACACCGTCTCCATAACATAACATGAGGCATTTTCAAGGTTTGTGTCAGCTATCACAGAAGCATTTACAACCATTTGTGATACAACCTTTAAAAAGCTTCCTAGACCAGATCATCTCTGAATATTGTGCAATGCCTGCAGGGTGCACAATGCCGAAAATAAAATCTTATTAAGTTTAATAAGCCAGTGTATTGGAAGGAAGTCGCAAATTCTGTAAACAAAAAATCAAAACAGGAACACAACGTCTGTCTTGATAGAATTATTAATGGCATGTTACTCCAGGCTGGTGGCACAATGTCAGCAAATATTTGTCCATCTTAGACAACCCAGAGCTAGGAGTTTAGAGGGCAGAATTCTGTATAAGGGGACATTATATTTGGTAGAAAGTGAAGTCTTGCTGTTAGTTTGTTGATGTTGTGGGGGGCATGCAAAGGAACTTCTTGCTGTTTTTTGTTTCCTTGGCAACTACAGAGCCAAAACAAGACCAGCTACTGGTAAAATCGGTTTACGAGACTGTCTTGCACAAAAAGCATAACTCATTCTCAGAATAAGAACGCTTACAGAGGGAAATATAAGAAGCGTAGCATAAAGCCCCCTCTTTGTCTGAAACACTAGCACAACCATAAGACATTAAATTCAATAACCAAGGCTACAAATGGATTTTTATATATTTAAGTTACTCTATACAGAAGGATTTTGAAGGGTTGTTTGTATGCTGGTTCTCCATTTTTTGTGATTTCTGCATATAATGAGCAACCATGTTTAATTGATTTTTTTTGAGTAATTTACCAGCGTCACATTGAACTGGCACCAGAACTTTTTGTAGCATTAAACAGCATTTGCTTCTAATACTATTAGCTTTCTTCCCGCTGTGAACCATAGATCAAGTGATCGAAGGTTTTTATGTTGTTGTTTTTCTTCTTTTGAAGAGCAGATGCTCCAGCACATTTTACAAGTGAATACATTTAATTATTTCACAGATTATTCTCATTTTCCATTTTTTTCTTTCATATTCCCCCTTTTTCCCCAGTTAATGACTATCAAAGCCAGAGACCCTGTTAATATATGAGTCCCTAATGGTTTTGGTGTATTTTCAGCACACGTTTTGTTTGCCTTAAACATTTCCTCTGTCCTATAGAAATGTGCTAGATTTTTTACAACGCTTCGCTCTCTGGCATTGGTGCTAGTTCTTCATGGTTAAAGATCAACTTAGTAACATGCTGTTATTGACAACGAACAACCCAACTGTGCTCCAAAAATACTCCATAAATAGCTACCCTTTGGGGTACAATCCTAAAAATGTTATTTGATACCTCTGTAACAAGGTTTGTTTCAAGGTGATGAACACCTATGAACTATGACCAAGAAGGGCATTTCATGTCAATACTGGTGACTGAAATTTTTTTCCTCAGAGCCGAGGTTGTTTGAAGGACATAGATTTTGATTTTTATCAGCTTTGACTGTGTCCAGAGAGACAATTTCACACAGAAGTCGGAGAGAGGCACATTGAATCTGAGGCTAATGTCATAGCCACTGCTTACGCAAGCGCAGATTGCAGGTGTGATGAAAGAGATTACATTGTGTCTTTCTCAGCTGAATTTTGCCACCTTGCGGGGTTGCCATCCCACCATGTTTACTCTGCGTTCCAGTTCAGCTCCACTTAAAATCAGTCGCATGCCGGTGCATTTTTGCTCGCCTTGCTGGCCTGATTGGTGGTGGCCGTCTGCCCTCATTGTCCTTGCAGCTGAGAACTCAGGTGTTCCTGCAGCTGGGGGCTGATTGCCTCACTATGGCTTCGCTCCCGGAAGGGCCGTACCCACCCATTGTGGAGAAACCATTCACTCCCAATCTGTCTATCTCATACACACACAGACACACACACACACACACACACACACACACACAAAACACCCCTCCCTTAATTAAGGTTGGGATGTACAGTCTTGACGGCTGCAGAATATGGCATTAGGTAGACTTATGGGTGCTTTATTACTGGGTAAACATGGGTGTGCTGACCTAGATGTACACCCTGCTTTTAGTTTCCTACTCCTATCCATGCTGCGTACAGGTGGACTGACTCACACGAGTAGCCAAAGAGTTTAGTCTCTGAGTCACTTGTTTACCCAGTAGGAGAGGTAATGGGCCTCCCCCGTTAGCTCCCTCCCACAGAAGGTTTTCGTGCTGCCCCTTTCATAGGATGTGGATGCCTCTTTTGCAATCATTATAGTATTTTTTTACCCAGAATTCTCCTGTTTTAATTGTATTGCCATCAATTTATTTCCAAGCTTGTCAAGTGCTTTCTAACAGAATTTAAAAGTGTAATTTGTCAGACAAACATGTGAGGTTAAAAGTTATGCTGTTAAAAGTATGTTTTATTCAGACATGAATAGGCTCACAGTGGCGTATGCAGGGTGATGTGGGGTAGTCACATTGGGACAGGCATTATGTATAAAGCTGAACACAATTTAATTGAATTTGGAATATGAATCAAATCCTCGCATTCCTATTTTTAGAGATGCTGCATGAGGTCCCCTGTGTTTATGGTCAGAAATAACAAATTGTTCTCAGACTGCTGGATTCTCTGTGCTATGCATTCAAAGACACAAAATAAACTGCCAACAATTTAACAAAAATGCTGGTTTCCGATCAAATAATCATGTGTCGGACAGATGTTCCCTGGCAGGATTTGATGATGTCGCCCTGCTGGATTCTCCTCTACTCATCATACCCTCAGCATGGGAGATGTAGTAGGCAGTGTGGCCAGTGATGACCTAAGAGGAAGGGCTTCTCTCTCCAGTTCAAAACCTTTTCCTGAAAACTTATGTGCGTAAAATAAAAACCTTGTGAAAGACAAACTGACTTGACCACGTATGATGATGGATGTGTCATGTTGCCTTTGCTGGAACTGAATCCTTGTTGTGTTGCCCACTTACGCTAATTAAATGTTCCCATGTTGTCAAGGGACTTGTAGGCCAAAGTGCACATTCCTATTTAAATACTATTATCCTTCAAAGTAGCACATCCGCGCTCAAATGAAATTTAGTTGTTTATTAGATTTTTCCATGAACAGTGGTGGTTGGTAACCATATAACTGACCACTCATGCCTAACTGGTTTACAGAATACAGCATGTACACATTTGTCCAATGGAATGACTAACTAAATTTATGGACTCTACCTCGTGATATTTATTTTGACATTTTATATAGCTGAAGTATATCAGGTTCTGTATGACGTAATAATATTAACCTTAACACTACAATCAGTTAAGGTTTATGGTGGTATTCAAATTTTTTTACTCGCTGATCAGCATGTAGCTGAAGGTTCACCTGATACTTGCAGATTTTACTGAGAAAATATTGAATGTAATTTAATTGTTTTTCTTTGGGGGTGCACATATTCTTTATGATGACATCAAGATTTCACCGTGGTATCACATGATAATCACAAAACATTTTAAGCCAAAAAATCTGTTATGCAAATTTTTTTGTATCTTGAGATTTTACAGTTGGTTGCATTGTTCAGACATTTTTCTAAAATAATAATAACAAATGATGTAAGTGAAATTGTCAGTGGAAACCTTTGCACAGAATGCATCCCTCAGACTCCAGATGACTCACAAGTCTCAGTACATTTATTGTTGTATCCCCTTAGCAGACTGTGCAGACACATACCCTGTGCAGACACGCAACCTGTGCAGACACGCACCCTATGCAGACACACAACCTGTGTAGAATCCTCATGCAGAGGTCTGATACCTGACAGGGCCTCTCACTTAACTTCATGCCTGATTCAGGCATTAAATAAGGTCTCAAATGCACAGTGAGCTCAAAGGAAAGTGAATGATGAAATGAATGCCGCATGGATGATAAACTGGTACCCCAGGGGCACCGGGTGCGGTTAATCTGAAGCATCTGCAGCCTTTCTGCCATCGGAAATTGTCCCCCTGTCTGTCAACAGAGAAATTTCTTGGAATTAAATGAGTTCTCCTGCAGTTTAATTTTACAAATACCTCTTAAGGCATGGACTTATACTGCTCTATTTTCAACCGTGTGCTTCTACTTAGCTAGTTACCCTAGGAGCCAGAGAAAATATGATGTCATGGTCATGATTTTCTTCTTTTGCTGCGGTTTTAGAAGCATAATATCATAGAAACGCCGGACACGACGCTGGCACCGTACCGTGTTTCGGCAAAGTTCCGCAAATAAAATCCTAAACGAGTCACCTTTCAGCTTTTCAACTTTTTGCATTCCAGTTCTCTGTTTTTACTGCCCAACATGGCTGTTTTGAGCTTTGTCCTGGGGGCCGTATATTTGGTGGGAAGTTCATGTCTTTCCCCACACTATGTAGCAGGTTCCAGCATCCCACATTCATGGCTTCCAGCCTTTTGCTACCATAGATGAGTCTGTCGCACACCTGAGCCCCAGCACAGGAACAACCTGCTTTTGTTACATTAAAGCCAGGAGCACAGGTGACTGACCAGCAGGTATCCTGCCTTCTTTGCTTCACTGAGCATGAACACTCACCTCACACGCTGTTACCAAGGAGGGGGGTTATGCTGACTAATTAGTCCTATTTGACACGCAGATCTTCTTTATCTCACTGTATTGTTGTGTTAAGAGGGAAATGTTACAGCGTCACTCAGCCAATCACGTTGTCAGGTCAGGAGATCTAGCTGTGATGTTGCTGACCCACCCTCAGTATGTGTCCGCAGCCTGTGTCTCTGCCCAAAATTATATTAAATCACACAGCTTTATTCCGCACCACTTCATTTCCTAAATACCCAAAGGAAATTGTATCACGTGACTCTTTCACCGGTAGATGTACATTTCGCATTTTCTAATGCTGAGTTTCTCACACATTCGTGGTGCCATGATAATGTAACGATGAAAGTACTTATTGGAAACTTTATGTTGTGATCCACGCCCTATGAAATGCAATCTGACTTTCTAAAAGAACATAAAAAGATTTTTTTGGATGGAATCCTGCTGCACTCATAAAAAGAAAAAGCATTTAAAATGACTACATTTCGGGGGCAAATGGGGTCTTTTCCTCAGCCAGTAAATCATAACATCTCATGTGTATCATCAAATCAGAAAGTGTGATCAAGTCTTTAAACCTGTAAGTAGGATTAAAGTAAGGCCAGACTGACTACTAATAACTGCTTTCCAAATGCATTTCCAAACGGCATTGTACATTGGCTATTAGTGTAGAATGAATATGTCAACCCTGTTTCACCCTCAGTCATTGTTGTCTCACACTGAATCTGATTCTTGTCACAATTGAAATCCCCTCTCAGCTGAACCCCAAAGGGACACCTCACCCTCTTTGTGCACTGTTCCTTTAATATCACTTTCACCCATTGTCAGCATACTCCAAGGTATGACTCATTAATATTATGCTAAATCTAACTGTGATTGTTGATTATTGGACTTGACTCTTCACGAAACTCTCAGCATCAGCACAGTAGCACCAAGTCTATAATCTAATAAGGAAAATTTTAGTGACTAATAATGAGTGATTCAGAAAAGTTATCAGCAAAGAGCAAGAAGTCTGGTTTCCTATAAGCACAAAGAACACTTTTAATTTCTTGGCGACCTTTTCGTAGATTCTCATCGGATGAAGTCTGCAGAATGTTTCGGACTATTAGGTGGAACGGTCTTATAAAGACTTGATTGGGTATGCTGAAGCAGAGGTCCCGCTAACCTTTGATAAAAGAAAAAAAAAATCCTGCCGTGCTCTTTTTGATTCGCTGTCGTCTAGCCCATTCTGAGTGGAGAGGTCGTAATGGTCGTGAGGAAACGTAAGTCGAAAGTCAGCCTCGCCACGGGACCCTGAAGACATTCACCGTGCATAGAAAATGTCACAGTCCCCTGTAATAGCTGGGCGGTGGAGGGGGTTAATATATGAAACTGAGAGAAATATCACTGCAGCTGGATTTAGTGCTGGTGAGGCACTGGGTTGGTTGGCTGTTAGAAATTCCAGGATAAAGACAGCTGTTGTGCTCAAAAATTTAAACACAGTAGACACCCAGCTGTACTGGGGGGAAAGTGAAGTGTGAAATTAGACATTCACATCCCTCTGGCAACCGAGGGGATAAAAAAACATTTAGAAATATATATGCACAGCAAAGACATCTGCTGCTCTTTTTTTAATGTGCTCGGTCTCTTTGAAAAGCCTATCGCAAAAACTGGGAGAGTCCCAGAGGCGGGGCTGGGGTGCACACTCCAGTGAGATGATAGACGCTGTGTGGTGGAGAGGATGTGGTTGGCACTGCATGGATAGGGGAGGCGTGGGGACAGGTAAAGTTGGCCCAGTTTTCATGCTGACTTTCCTGTAGTTTTGGGCTGCCTGGAGGCTGCAGGGACTTGTGGAGCTGCAAGTTGTTTTAGTTGCAAAGGAAGTCTCTGATAAGGGTCACGGCAGAGTTATGAAAGCGCTTGAGTGTGGTCAGTGTGAGCGGGCTGAACTTCACACAGGATGTTGATCAAACAGGACTCCACCCTGTGCAGAAGCAGGAGTGTCGTGCATAGCACAGCACGGCCCCGGCTCTGCGATGTTTGGTTTTTCACTCTACGGTTCTCTTGAACCATACAGTGCCTATAATGTCTTTACATTTTTCTTTCTGTAAAGGACAGCAGATTGTTTCTGTGATAAGCTCTGCAAACATATTCTGAAATGGCGTTTCTCATTAAGGGATTTATTTCAAAAGATGTGAAACAGAGGCTTATAAAACATGAACCAGGATCTGCAATATTTCCTTCACATTGCTTGCAGCTACATTATTGTGTATTTTTACCTGGAGGAGTAATGTCAGTTTTTCTCATGAAAACTTTTAGTGTTGCTCACTGATTTCACAAACCGTGTCCAAGGAGAGGAATTACCATAATTAACTTCCGGTTGTTCTCTACCTCTTGACGTAATGTCCTTTCATCTGATTCATAATCCATAATCAAGTCTTCACACTTGTAAGTGCGAGTACCTACAAGAAAGGGTAAAAACTTTAAGCAGAGGACAGACTCTACTGCTTGCTAATGAGCAACAGTAGCCCGTGGGTGGTCACCATAGAGAGGACAGAAGCCCTTAATGAATACATGTAATGTACCTGTACGACCCGCTGCTGGAGAGATGGCAAGCAGAACCATATGGTACAGGATTAGGAGCAGGGAATAGGGGCTTTATTTCAGTACAGGAGTGAAGATGTGTTTCATAAAACAGTGTAAAGGAAAAAGAAGCGAAGACAGCCGTTTCGGTGTCACCAAAGGGGACATGAAATAACACAAGAACACACTTACAAAGGGCTCCGGCCGAGTTTGGACTCGACTGTCAGGATCCAGGCGTGTGTTTTCAGAACCTGGTCATATATGGTCAGTGATAAGCCACACGTGATGTGAAATGGATTTTATTTTCATCTGAGTTGAAGATACTTGAAAGCAGGGCAAAATTTCTAGAAATTTCTGGTTT